>JAWZYU010000003.1:104330850-105530850 GCA_038380435.1 Ryuthela nishihirai
GTGTTGTGCTGTCTAACTGCTTCCTCGGCTTTGTCAGCCAAGCCATCAAGCCAAAGATTCTTATCAGCAGCTAACTGATCCTTTACACGTTTATTAAGCTCTCTGTAATGCTTTCTATTAGGATTAGTAGGATACTGATTAAGGACATTCCTGCAGTTCCTTCTTTCTGAAATAAGCTCAAGTGATTATCACTTAAATAATTCTGCCTCCTCTGCTCCTTTTTCCCTAAAAGAGTACTGTTAGTTTCCAAAAAAGCCTGTTAAAACGGCCCCATTCTTCCTCAACTTCAGTATTAAGCAAACCATGACTGTCATAATGACTAAGTAACCTATCATGGTAAGCTTTAGCTATAACTGGGTCTTTCAGAGCTTCAGTATCAAAGGTAAATTTTTTAAATTTAGCACAACACTTTTTAAGTTTAAGTTGCAAGACACTTTTAACAACGTAATGGTCAGATCCAATTTCAGCTCCCGTATATGACCAGGTATTCCTAACAGAACTAGCCCATTTGCTGTTAATTAATATATAATCAATCATATTCTTATGCAGCCCATCAAGTGAAACCCATATGTATTTATGTATGTCGCGGTGTTCGTAATAAGTGTTAGTTATTCTGAAACCATTGAGTTTACTTACCTGTAGAAGACGTTGCCCATTGCCATTGCAGCTACCGATACAAAAAGGGCCTATCACCCCTCCCCAAAAGTCAGAGTCGGTACCAACTTTGGAATTGAAGTCACCTAGAACAAGGGTGATATCTCCTTTCTTGACAGAATTCAAAATATCCTGAAGTTGTCCGTAAAACCTATCCTTCTCATCGGCATCCTCAGTGGGGGCATAACAGCAGATAACATTCAAGTCTTTAACTCTTGCCTGAAATTTTGCTGTAAGAAACCTTTCATTAATGCACTCGTATCGTAGAAGAGCATCACTAGCGTGTCTGCTGAGAAGCAGACCCACGCCTTGGTGATGTTTATTATCGTTCCTCTCTGAAAAGAGAAATTTAAGATTATTTTTTAAGAATCTGACCTTTATCTGTCCATCTGGTCTCTTGCAAGCCGAGAATATCTAAATTATAACGGTAGAATTCTTGTGTGAGGACATCAAGAGAAAAAGCTCTGTGCAGAGTCCTCACATTCCAATTACCTATGGAGAGAAAATGGTTAGTGGGATGTTTAAAGAAACTATGTTTATTGAGAGAGGGAATGCCGACAATATCAAACAGCCCCCTAATCGCAGACATGGGGCAAAGACCCGTTCCCCCACTACTAAAGGCTGAAGCCATCTACACTGGAAGACTTCCTCCAATGTAGAATTTGACGATGCCAATAGAAGCAAAGAGTTTAGGTGCCTGCGATGACTTCTGCTCAGGATTATCCACCAGCTGATAAACATATCCTGTGAATCTATTAACTTGGGGCTGTCAACCCACAAACAAACAGAAAACACAGTGGAAGATTTTCTCTCCACAGAAGCTCACCAGTGCAGCAAATTCAGGATCCATAATCAAGCTCAGAGCCATAATTCAGTCCAGTCCATTAGGTTTATATGGTCAGCACCAGGACCCTGTGTGGTTGACCACTCTTCATCAGGGTATAAAAAAAAGAAAAGTAGCCATAGTTGTCCAGATCAGTAGGCCACACTAATCTGGCAGCCCTCCCATTCCGTTCACTTCCACAAGAGAGTATCTCTTCGGAAAGGTACTAACGGTCTGCACCACGAGAAGGTGGGGTCGGACATTAGGTGTTAAGCCTGGCCGGTTCTATGTATCATCACAGGAGATTGGTGCATAGCTCTCCTTCCAGTGACTACCTAGCTACCATTTACAGACCTGGAAACTACAGATTTCATATAGAGAGAGAACTTAACGAATGTAGGGAGAATGACACTTCCACACAGCACAAGAGCCTATGACATCCCAGGATAGGAATCCGTACCTTTCCCGTTAGGAACCCACAGTTATTGTACACGTCTATGTCTCTGAACAGTTGAACAACTGATGAAATTTGACGAAAGTCTGAAATTTAATTTTTGCCGGAAGCTTTCCATTATTTGTGAAGATAAATGCTTTATAAATGCCTAAATCAGTGTCTCGCAAACTGTGTGCCGCGAGAGATTTTCAAATTGACACTAGATATTCCAAAGATTTCATTTTGACTTGACTTGTGTTATCGACGTGCTATCGACGTGCTTTAATAAAAATCTTTCAGATTTTATCAACTGGGATCTTGTAAGTATTTATCAAGCTTTTGAGCCAAGAATAATGCAAATTTGTTCGCAGAAGCAAGCTCATACATCCCATTGAAATATGTTCATATCTAAATTTTAAATAAAATGCATTTAACGAAACTTCAATTTTCCTCTTTTTACGTAACCATCAAAAATTCTTTCTTAGGTGTGCCGCGGAAAAAAAAAATTAGATTCAGTGTGCCGCGGAAAAAAAATTTAGATTCAGTGTGCCGCAGAGTAAAAAACTTTGCGAGACACTGGCCTAAAGCCTCATGATAACGGAAATTCATAAATTTACGTATACCGTCAATTATAATGAAAAGGAGATGTCTGTAGAAGCCATAACGATGGGAAATCGTGGTAGACGCTTCAAAATTTGACACTGTTTTTGGTTGTCGTCCAAGAAAGTCGAAATTTGCAAATAATAATAATGCCTGCAAGTAAATTGCGAAGTAAAAGAGTAAAATCTATAGTTATTTCTTTTACTTTACGCAATAATATAAATATTCAGCAAGGTTTCATATCAATAAGAGATGAAACCTTGCTGATATTTATTCAAATAATTATTCTCTTCTAACACTCGGAAAATCCCTTATATTCAATTTCATACTATTTATTCGCAATAACTCTAAATGGTTTATATTACAGATAAAGTCATATTATTCAACACAATCGGGGAAAATTCCTGCTGTCCGAAAAGTCAACAAAAATGTCTGTGAAAAAACAAATTTTCTACCCAGTTCGAAAAATGTTTCATTCATTACCAGATGCTATCGGAAGCCTAAACAATCAGATTATTTTTAATCATAAACTGAAAGAATATTTAAATGCAACAGATGATTTTGAATTTTGTTCAAAGCAATTAAATTAAAAAATTGTTAGTTTTTCCAGCTAATATTGCATACTGATTTGCATTTAACTTATTTAATTACCTGGAAGGGTTTGTTGGGTTGGGTTGTTTTACCTCTGAACGGCACTTTTTTGCACACCATGGGCTAAATGGCCAGGTCACATGGACCCCGAAGGCTCAGAGAAGGTTGGGGACCCACTGGAACAACTGTTGGGAAACAGATGGTAGCCTCCCGTCAAGGCCATCCAGCGTGTTCTTTAACGTGCACAGGGTATGGCTCTCCCGCACACAGGGCCACGGCTTAATGTCCCATCCGACGGACGGCGGCCTTTCCAAGCCCATCGGTGTCCCCTACTGACCGTGGGCAGGGCGAGGAATTTTGCGGAGATAAATCTCAACGCTGACCCAGCTGGGACTCGAACCTGGGAACTACAGATTACGAGCCTGGCGCGCTACCGACTGAGCCACCCCCACCCCAGGAAGGGTTTGTTATACCCCTTGGTAATATTTGGTAGATGCCAAAGTCATATTTTCTGCTTTTTTCACCGTTTTATTTTATATTTTTCCTGTAGTTTCCATTCAAGATTGCCTGTAAATTTCTGATGTCATTTCTTTAATAAATGAATATGAAAATAAAGTCATTATTATTATTACAAAAGGTGTGAGCAAAAATATTTACTATGTCATTCCTACGGGAAACGGTAACCATTGCCAAATTCGTGGTTACCAAATACTTATGTGGAAAAAACTTATTGTCGATGGTGCGGGATTCGAACCCACGACTCTCTAGATACATAAGAGAGTGTTCTAACCACCAAACCAACCTTCAGCCAATAACTTGTTTCCACAGTGTTACCTTTATATCTTTTGTTGAATGTGGCGAGTTGGGTTGTTTTACCTCTAAGCGGCACTTTTGTGCATACCATGGGCTAAATGGCCAGGTCACATGGACCCTGAAGGCTCAGAGAAGGTTGGGGGGAGGGGACCCACTGGAACAGCTGTTGGGAGACAGATGGTAACCTCCCGTCAAGGCCATCCAGCGTGTTCTTTAACGTGCACAGGGTATGGCTCTCCCGCACACGGGCCACGGCTTAACGTCCCATCCGACGGACGGCGGCCTTTCCAAGCCCATCGGTGTCCCCTACTGACCGTGGGCAGGGCGGGGAATTTTGCGGAGATAAATCTCAAAGCTAACCCAGCTGGGACTCGAACCTGGAAACTACAGATTACGAGCCTGGCGCGCTACCGACCGAGCCACTCCCGTCCCTGAATGTGGCGAACTTTTCGCCATCTATGATCAGGAAAACAACCTATTTTTCCAATTGTTTCTAATGTATCAGATGTTAGTAAGGTAGTCAATCACGTTTAATCGTTATTAATGAAAAATAATAGCGTATCTGTATGTACTATGGATTGATTTTTTAAATATGACCATTTTCTGCAGTTTAGACGTGATTTCTAAATTTGGAGTTGGCAACTCTGCATTTCATCATTTTTCCTTATTGCAACAGCACATATATATACATGTTGAAACTGCGCTAAGGGATTGGGTACTCCCAAAACTAATCATTTATTGGATTTGGGTTGTTTTACCTCTAAGCGGCACTTTTGTGCATACCATGGGCTAAATGGCCAGGTCACATGGACCCCGAAGGCTCAGAGAAGGTTGGGGGAGGAGACCCACTGGAACCCCTGTTGGGAGACAGATGGTAGCTTCCCGTCAAGGCCATCCAGCGTGTTCTTTAACGTGCACAGGGTATGGCTCTCCCGCACACGGGGCCACGGCTTAACGTCCCATCCGACGGACGGCGGCCTTTCCAAGCCCATCGGTGCCCCCTACTGACCGTGGGCAGGGCGGGAGAATTTTGCGGAGATAAATCTCAACGCTGACCCAGCTGGGAACTACAGATTACGAACCTGGCGCGCTACCGACTGAGCCACCCCCGCCCCTTTTTATTGGAGTGAAAAATCTGTAATGTACAGATGGCTTCTTAAAATGGAAAACTGGGCAGCCCAAGTTCAGCTAATAATCAATAAATAAGTTCGAATGAATCTGAATTAACTTTAAAAACTTAATGCAATCAAATAAAACTTAAAAAAGTGTCGAAAACAGATTTTCCTATGTTCCATTTGTAGATTTGTTTTTTTAAAGTGCAATTCTTTTATGCCAGTTCTCTTTAGACTCGCAATTTCTGAGAATCCCAGTCTAGACAGAATATCTAAAAACAACGATAATATCTTCAAAATTTATTTATTTTTTTTTGCTGAGAACTGACCTTCAGTTGAGCAAAAGAAAATGCTTTACTCATAAATAATATTCTTTTCAGTTCTTGACGAACTACGGTCTGCTAAGTCCTCTTATAATTTCTCTCCATTTTCTAAACCTATGACCCGACTCTACTTGCAACTATCGATTTTCCTCCTGAAACCTAATTTATCGCGAATGTCCCTCTTTTCTCCCGGGGCGGGGGTGGCTCAGTCGGTAGCGCGCCAGGCTCGTAATCTGCAGTTCCTAGGTTCGAGTCCCAGCGGTGAGATTTATCTCCGCAAAATTCCCCGCCCTGCCCACGGTCAGTAGGGGACACCGATGGGCTTGGAAAGGCAGCCGTCCGTCGGATGAGACGTTAAGCCGTAGTCCCGTGTGAGGGAGAACCATACCCTGTGCACGTTAAAGAACACGCTGGATGGCTTTGACGGGAGGCTACCATCTGTCTCCCAACAGGGGTTCCAGTGGGTCTCCTCCCCCAACCTTCTCTGAGCCTTCGGGGTCCCTGTGACCTGGCCATTTAGCCCATGGTGTGCAAAAAAAATGCCGTTCAGAGGTAAAACAACCCAACCCTCTTTCTCCGTTGCAGCCTTCCTTTCTTGGTCTTTCTCGTATTTTGAATTTCTTGGATTCCAAAGAAGCATAGTTTTCTAATGATCCAAAGATCACGATCAACCCAGAAATGTATCCCTTCAGATTAAAATAATAAAACTCTTCTTTGAACATGAAACAGGAATCGCATAAATGTAGTCTAAAATTTACTTGATAGTGTTTGTTTTTAATCAGTGCTTGAAAGAGAACTCCTTCTAAACAAAGGACACGTTTATTTCAGGGTAAACAATCATTCAAAGAAAACTATTTAGTGTGGTCTTGAGTGTGGTTGTTTTACCTCTGAGCGGCACTTTTTTTCAGACCATGGGCTAAATGGCCAGGTTACATGGACCCCGAAGGCTCAGAGAAGGTTGGGTACCCACTGGATTGGATTGTTTTACCTCTGAGCGGCACTTTTTTGCACACCATGGGCTAAATGGTCAGGTCACATGGACCCGAATGCTCAGAGAAAGTTGGGGGAGGGGACCCACTGGAACAGCTGTTGGGTGACAGATGGTAGCCTCCCGTCAAGGCCATCCAGCGTGTTCTTTAACGTGCACAGGGTATGTCTCTCCCGCACACGGGGCCACGGCTCAACGTCCCATCCGACGGACGGCGGCCTTTTCAAGCCCATCGGGGTGACCCACTAGAACAGCTGTTGGGAGACAGATGGCCAGGTCACAAGGACCTCGAAGGTTAGGGGAGGGGACCCACTGGAACAGCTGTTGGAAGACAGATGGTAGCCTCCCGTCAAGGCCATCCAGCGTGTTCTTTAACGTGCACAGGGTGTGGCTCTCTCGCACACGGGGCCACGGCTTAACGTCCCATCCGACGGACAGCGGTCTTTCCAAGCCCATCGGTGTCCCCTACTGACCGTGGGCAGAGCGGGGGAGTTTTGCGGAGATAAATCTCAACGCTGATCGAGCGGGGACTCGAACCTGGGAACTACAGTTTATGAGCCTGGCGCGCTACCAACTGAGCCACCCCCTAGTGTGGTCTTGAAATCTTCTTGAAATATCAGCCAGGCTTTGATTACTCTAATGAGTATTACTTGTAGTTAAATATAGACTTTTCAAAGAAGAAAAATGACTGTACTCCAAGGTCTATAAGTTAAAAAAGTTTAAAAGACGTGAGGAGTGTGGGATTTTAACTAAGTGTATTTAATTGAAATAGAATACAGTCCGATATATTTTTTTTAATTTTCTTTTTGCACACAGGAGGCTAAACGGCTAGGTCACAAGTACTCCGAGGGCTAGGGGGAAGGGGACCCACTGGAACAGCTGTTGGGAGACAGATAATAGCCTCCAGTCGAGGCCCTCCAGCATGTTCTTTAACGTGCACATGGTATGGCTCTCCTGCACACGTGACCACGGCTTAACATTCAATCCGACGATTTTCATAATATTTAGATCGTAATTCCTTAATTTTTTTAAGCTATCAATCATTTAAAATCCATTTATATATCTTTCATACGCTTGAATGCAGTCGCTCAAAAAAATATCCGAACACTATGGTTGATTACAGAATTCAGAAAAAATAAATCAGCGATTTTTTTAGATTATAAGTGATCTGGCAACCTTAGTGTTCTACACGAAGGTTATCAGATCACTAATTTCTAAAGAAATACAGTTGCCAGATATTTTTTCTGAATTCTGTAATCAACCAAGTGTTCGGATATTTTTTTTTGAGCGACTGTAGGTGGTCATATTATTTTGATACTAGATCGTGTGGGCTCACTCACGGAAATATTGAGCGTGTGTAGTTACCGTTCACAGCAAACTGGAGCGTGTGCAGTAACTGCACACGATCCAGTTCGCTGTGAACGGTAACTGGAGCGTGACAGTTGCTGTACACGCTCTAGATATTTTTCCTGAATTCTGTAGTCACGTGACACGAAGGTTACCAGATCGCTAATTTCTAAAGAAATACAGTTGCCAGATATTTTTTCTGAATTCTGTAATCAACCATAGTGTTCGGATATTTTTTTTGGGAAAACTGTACAACGGCAATTTTTATGTTTCTTATAAACCTTATCTCTGGCCTTTATAAATGTAATTTAATCAATTCCGGAGTAATCCAAAGAAAATTCCTTTTGTTTTTCTTCTTAATATCTACAGATTTATATAAACTTATACTATTTTTTATTTCGAAATTAATCTTCCTATTGAACTGATCAAAAGTTGAATTTCAGTCATCATTTTCTATAAAGATCTCATTTAATTGAAGATCCTTTATTCCTTTTCTAATTTTTTATAGGATTCTTCTTTTTTCAAAATTTTGTAGTTCTTAAATAATTAGAAAATAATCAGTTGTTTTGGGTTGTTTTACCTCTGAGCGGCACTTTTTTGCACACCATGGGCTAAATGGCCAGGTCACATGGACCCCGAAGGCTCAGAGAAGGTTGGGGGAGGGGACCCACTGGAACAGCTGTTGGGAGACAGATGGTAGCCTCCCGTCAAGGCCATCCAGCGTGTTCTTTAACGTGCACAGGGTATGGCTCTCCCGCACACGGAGGCACGGCTTAACGTCCCATCCGACGGACGGCGGCCTTTCCAAGTCCATCGGTGTCCCCTACTAACCGTGGGCAGGGCGGGGAATTTTGCGGAGATAAATCTCAACGCTGACCCAGCTGGGACTCGAACCTGAAAATATCAGTAATATCATTAACAAAAATGAAACGAAAATGTGACCAATACAAGTTTTAGTATCATTAGAATCTTTCGTGCACTCCGAAAATAAAAGAAAAAAAGCCAAATTCATGTAAAGTATTTTAATACATGTGGACACTTAGATTTCTAGGATTACTTAAACACTTATTCTCTAACCCAGTGGTTCTCAACCTTTTATACTTCTCGTACCCCCTGGAAATGTGCATGTAACTGGCGTACCCCTTATGCAGATAGATAAACTAATAATGCCAACTTAGCGACTTTGTTACTAGATCTAGCGACTTTTGAGCTCTCATGGCGTACCCCAAAAAATTTTACCGCGTACCCCCAAGTGGTACGTGTACACCACGTTGAGAACCCCTGCTCTAGGATATCTATATTTATATCACCTATAATTAGACTAGTTTTATGTTTGTTATTTCTTAAAAAAAACTTCCAATTCATTTATGAAACCACTAACTGAAAATTTATGTGATATGTGTAGAACCAACAGCTTTATTCTCTTAACCCTATCAAATATATTAATTCATTCAGCATGTTGCATCTGAGTGTTGAAATTTATACAACTAAAGTTAAATTTTTTATATATATATATATATTAGAATTACCCCTCATTTATATAGGGGCGGGGGTGGCTCAGTCGGTAGTGCGCCAGGCTCGTAATCTGTAGTTCCCAGGTTCGAGTCCCAGCTGGGTCAGCGTTGAGATTTATTTCCGCAAAATTCCCCGCCCTGCCCACGGTCAGTAGGCGACACCGATGGGCTTGGAAAGGCCGCCGTCCGTCGGATGGGACGTTAAGCCGTGGCCCCGTGTGCGTGAAAGCCATACCCTGTGCACGTTAAAGAACATGCTGGATGGCCTTGACGGGAGGCTACCATCTGTCTCCCAACAGCTGTTCCAGTGGGTCCCCTCCCCCAACCTTCTCTGAGCCTTCGGGGTCCATGTGACCTGGCCATTTAGCCCATGGTGTGCAAAAAAGTGCCGCTCAGAGGTAAAACAACCCAACCCCTCATTTATTATATTCCCTGCATTGTATAGCATATCATAGTGATGAAATAATAAGCTGAAAAAAATTGGTTTTTTGCCGTGAGTGGGACTCGAACCCACGTCTCCTGGAAACATGCCAGTTATGCTATCGCTATACCATCAACGGCTACCGTTTTTTCAGCTTCTGTGACACATTAAATTTCCGATTTTTTTATTTGATTCACAGTGGCGCCATCTGTCCGGAAAGTGGACAACTGTGTTGTCACATAGAGATGGGATTTAACATTTGTCACTCACGCTCATGGCGTTAAATCAATAATTCAGTAGTAAAGAATCACAGGATGTGTCCTATAGACATGGAACTCATGAAATAATAAGCTGAAAACAATTGGTTTCTGCCGATTGATAATAATCCGCAAAATTCCCCCGCCCTGCCCACGGTCAGTAGGGGACACCGATGGGCTTGGAAAGGCCACCGTCCGTTGGATGGGACGTTAAGCCGTGGCCCGTGTATGGGAGAGCCATACCCTGTGCACGTTAAAGAACACGCTGGATGGCCTTGACGAGGGGCTACCATCTGTCTCCCAACAGCTGTTCCAATGAGTCCCCTCCCCCAACCTTCTCTGAGCCTTCGGGGTCCATGTGACCTGGCCATTTAGCCCATGGTGTGCAAAAAAGTGCCGCTCAGAGGTAAAACAACCCAACGTTAAAGAACACGCTGGATGGCCTTGACGAGAGGCTACCATCTATCTCCCAACAGCTGTTCCAGTGGGTCCCCTCCCCCAACCTTCTCTGAGCCTTCGGGGTCCATGTGACCTGGCCATTTAGCCCATGGTGTGCAAAAAAGTGCCGCTGAGAGGTAAAACAACCCAACCCGATGACTTAACTATTTAATTTAAAACTATTACATCACAGAGTTAGATATTCTTAAGACTAACTGAATCGGCTTAGTGCCATTTAATAATCAATTCTACAGTTCATTTTTAATCTAAATCACTTCCATTATATTCGCTGATGTTTCATTTTTCCTTCAGGAGTAAGAAAAACAAATAAATATAATTTAAACAAGAGAAAAAGACAAAAACTTACAAATCAGAAAAAAAAAAAAGATTTACAACTTCGGTGTTGCCAGATTTTCTCCATCACTCCGACTGTTACATTCTCTAGGGGGGAGGAAATGGCCTTTTATCCCCCACTCTTAACATACCACAAAGTTTCGATATCGTTAAAACTTAATGGCATGTCAGCACTTAGAAGTATCGCGAATGTGAAATGTCCATTATAACGTTTGCTAGGTTGGGTTGTTTTACCTCTGAGCGGCACTTTTTTGCACACCATGGGCTAAATGGCCAGGTCACATGGACCCCGAAGGCTCAGAGAAGGTTGGGGGAGGGGACCCACTGGAACAGCTGTTGGGAGACAGATGGTAGCCTCCCGTCAAGGCCATCCAGCGTGTTCTTTAACGTTGGGTTGTTTTACCTCTGAGCGGCACTTTTTTGCGCACCATGGGCTAAATGGCCAGGCCACAAGGACCCCGAAGGCTCAGAGAAGGTTGGGGGTTGGGTTTAGTTGTTTTACCTCTAAGCGGCACTTTTTTGCACACCATGGGCTAAATGGCCAGGTCACATGGACCCCGAAGGCTCAGAGAAGGTTGGGGGAGGGGACCCACTGGAACAGCTGTTGGGAGACAGATGGTAGTCTCCCGTCAAGGCCATCTAGCGTGTTCTTTAACGTGCACAGGGTATGGCTCTCCCGCACACGGGGTCACGGCTTAACGTCCCATCCGACGGACGGCGGCCTTTCCAAGCCCATCGGTGTCCCCTACTGACCGTGGGCAGGGCGGGGAATTTTGACGTTTGCTAGACTTGTAGGCTGACTGGACTTCTTTTTCCCAATTAAAAAATTAAAAGGTATTACTCTTTTTCAAAATAGGCTAATGCCGACTTGTAAGGACTTCTAAGTCCCATTACTAAAGAAAAAAACTTTTAAAAAAATTCAATTTTTTTTTTCTTCACTTAACTATTAAAGCAGATATTTCTTTATAATTAAACAGTTTCCATTTTCAACTTTGATGATAGACAAAAATTCAGGTCATCAAAAGTGAAACGATCTTTCGTGTTTTTCTTCACAATTTTGAAAAAAAAGGCTTTTTTAATGAAACATTCTTTAACCGTATTAACCTTTTTTTTAATGAAATATCGTCACGGAAGATGAATCCGGTCTATATATCTGGAGATTTAAAAATATTGCGATGTTTGAAATATTAATCGAAGGCGCTGAATCAAATAACGGTGACAATCCTTCCTAAAAATGATGCTGGAGGATTGACATAGTCCGTAGCGATCCAGGCTCGTAATCAGAAGTTATATCAGATTCGAGTCCTATTGTGTTCGAGTCTTCTGTGTTCACTCGTTTGATCCTGGCGGTTGGTATCCACTTTCTGATCCCATTGGTATCCACTTTCTGATCCCATTGGTATCCACTTTTCAAGCCCATTGGTATCCACTTTCTGATCCCATTGGTATCCACTTTTCAAGCCCATTGGTATCCACTTTCTGATCCCATTGGTATCCACTTTTCAAGCCCATTGGTATCCACTTTCTGATCCCATTGGTATCCACTTTTCAAGCCCATTGGTATCCACTTTCTGATCCCATTGGTATCCACTTTCTGATCCCATTGGTATCCACTTTTCAAGCCCATTGGTATCCACTTTCTGATCCCACTGGTATCCACTTTTCAAGCCCATTGGTATCCACTTTCTGATCCCATTGGTATCCACTTTTCAAGCCCATTGGTGTCCACTTTCTAATCCCATTGGTATCCACTTTTCAAGCCCATTGGTATCCACTTTTCAAGCCCATTGGTGTCCACTTTCTGATCGAGGGTGGGTAGAAGTTTAGCACAGATAAATCTCATGGTGTTGGAAAAGCCACCGTCCATCGAATGGAACTTTAAGCTGTGACTCCATGTGAAAGAATTTTGGGTTGTTTTACCTTTTTTGCATACAATGGACTGAATGGCCAGGTCACAGGAACCCCGAGGGCTCAGAGAAGGTTGGAGGAAGGGGACCATCCAACATGTTCTTTAAGGTGCACAGGGTAAGGCTCTCCTGCAGACAGAGCCATTGTTTAACGTCCCATCCGAAGGATGGCGGCTTTCGAAACCCATTGGTGTCCACTTTCTGAGTGGGTTGCGCTGTTCTACTCTGAGCGGCACTTTTTTGCACACCATAAGCTAAATGGCTAGGGTCACATGGACCCCGAAGGCTCAGAGAAGGTTGAGGGATGGGACTCACTGGAACAACTGTTGGGAGACAGATGGTAGCCTCCCGTCAAGCGTGTTCTTAACGTGCGTCCTAATCTAGCGTGTTCTTTAACACGCTAGATTGGGACGCACGTTAAAGAACACGCTACGATTGGGATAGTACGCACTTAAAGAACACGCTAGATTGGGATGGTAGCCTCCCAATCTAGCGTGTTCTTTAACGTGCACAGGATATGGCTCGCACAGGGGACCACGGGACCACGGCTTTACGTCCCATCCGACGGACGGCGGTCTTTCCAAGCCCATCGGTGTCCCCTACTGACAGTGGGCAGGGCGTGGAATTTTGCGGAGATAAATCTCAACGCTGACCCAGCTGGGACTTGAACCTGGGAACTGCAGAATACGAGCCTGGCGCGCTACCGAATGAGCCACGCCCGCCTCCTCCACTTTCTGATCGAGGGTGGGTAGGGGTTTAGCACAGAAAAATCTCAACGTTGCTCCTGGAGGGACTTGAACCAAGGAACTACAGATTACGATTCTGTAAGTAATCTACAATCTAATATTATTATCGTAGATTAGATTTCTAATTTTTTATCTTGAGATTTGATTGTAGTTTAGAAAATCTAATCTACAATCAAATTATCTACAATCTAATTAGGCGCGTTACCGACTGAATCCCCCTCCCCGTAAAAAGTATGTGAAGTGCAACTATTAGACGACTTTTAGGAGATAGATGAAAACCTCCCGACAAAGCCATCAAACACGATATTTAATATACATAGGGTATGGCTCATCTGCATACTGGTCCACGGCTTAAAGTTTCATCTGACGGACAATGACATTTCGAAGTCCTCCAGTGTCCCCTTTCTCGCCAAACTGTGAGAAGAGATTGACTGCGAAACTCATATTTGGCGAAAAACATAAATATAATAAATATAATAAACATAACCTGAATAGCTCGGAGATTGACTCAGTTAATATCGCGCCAAGCTGGTAATCTGCACTTACCAAGTTCGAGTCCCATTTGCGTCTGCGTTAAGATTTAATTCCGCCAACTCCCCCCCCCACAGAATCGGTGTCCCCACAGGTTCTCCCCCCCCCACATGTTCCGTTCTGACAGGGAGCAGTGTCCCCACACAGACACTGCTCCCTGTCAGAACGGAACATAGATGGGCTTGGAAAGTCATCTGTCCGTCAGATGGGACGTTAAGCCGCGGTCCTTAGCTCAGGCTATCCGCACCACACAAACAATACGCTCAATAGTCTTAGCAGGCTTCCAGCTGTCTCCTAACAGCTGCCGAATATCCCCTTCACCTATCCAAACCTGAGTCAGTGTAACTTCGTCATTTGAGTCCATTAAATGTACAATAGGGTCGATAAGAGTTGAAACAATCCAACAACTCATAACGGAAATCTTTCATCCAAATAGCTAAAGCTATTTCAAATAAATATCTGAATTAAGCGTAAAAAGCTAAAATATGAATACACCCTAACAACTTAAAACATAACAAAAACTCACCTTGGAACAAACCGTAAAAAGTGCCAATATTCCAATAAAACAGAAATAATAACGTGATAAATTTAGTTTAAGAAAAGTTAAAAAAAAAAGAAATCAAAAACGTGAGAATTTTATACAAGCACCAAAACTGAATATGGCATTTGGAACACTCCCTTTCAGCATAATGTATTAAAACACATTAAGGACCATTCCATATGCTAATATTAGAACAAATGTCATAACCAGAAAATGGAAGTAGGAATTCATTTTAGGCATCACACGTGTAGTCAAAGCTCTTCAGTCACCTTCTGAAATCAATAATTTCAGCACACATTTCAACTGAGAAGTAAAGGTTAAAAAAAAGGATTTAATGCGTGTTCACTCACACAGATTTAATGCCTCTTCCTTTGAAGAAGGAATACATTTAATACCTCCCCCCCCCCCCCCCTATTTCGCTCATACGTCAATGATTCAGTAGTCATAATAGATCTCTACCTGTGGGAGAAGTCCTCATTACTCAGATCGTGAGTGATCTCACTGGATGATTTCAGAGGGCAACTGAATCCTCCTCCTCTTCCTTCTTCAGACCATTCACGGATCCCCGTCAAATTAAAGTAATTTTCTTCTTTTACATTCCCTTTTTTAGCTCAGCTACCTCGAAAGAAATAAAAAAGTCAATAGAGCAAAAAAAAGAGAATGAAAGTAAAAAAAAAAAATGGCTTTGCTATGAAACGAAAAGGTTTAAATTTTGAACACGATTTCTGACTGAGTACTTTTCTCCTTTAATCTAAAAAAAGAAAAAAATGAAAGAGATAATAAGCGAAGCAAAAAATTGGATTAAGGATCCATAAAGAATTTTAACTCGAGCCGAAAAGTCGGTAAGGAGCAGTTGAGAAAAGGATGGCGTGAGCAGGAACCTGATTAAAGAGAAAAAGTGCGATGAAGAGGACTGGTTCTGCATTGCAAAGATGCAGCTCACCGTGATCGGGAGGCAAGCTGTAGAGGATTAGAGGCGTCAATGCAGTTTACGGCGGCCCACACACGCGTCGATAGTAAAGACAAAGATAACATCGCTACTCATTCAGCTTCCCGCATCGCTCCGAAATGTTAGTGAAGATGCTTCCTTACTTTACAAAGCAGATTAACAGAGGCTACATATAACAGCGATAGATTAGATTAATGTTGACATGATGCTCCCTGTCGGCTTATATGCCGATCGAAATGAATTCAGCGAACTGTAAAATGTCTTTCTGCAAAGTGTGAACTCACAACGGGTGAAATGTCTTAGCTGGTGACTTTATTGTGTGGAGCTAGTCATAAGTATCTTTGATAGATTGCAGAGTGTAGTCAAGCATACAAAGAGCTGCTTTAGTATCTTCAATGTATTAGGCACTTTGTCATTAGCTTAAGATTTCTATAGGAATTAAGTTTATAAATCCAGCCTTCTATTGTATTGATGTGATTTCTAAAGAAGCGAATGATAATCAATGTATTTATTCAGGAGTATATTTCCGAAAAATTTTCGCATTCTTTAATTTTTTTTATTTCATCAATCTTAGCTTAGTACGAATTTCAAAAGAAGAAGAAAACAATTTTCGAGGGCGGAATCCGATGTTCCCAAGTTTGAATCTCAACTCTGCCATCGTTGAGATTAATCTCAGCAAAATCTGCAACCTTGCCCTCGGTGAGTAGGGGACACAAATGGGCTTGGAAAGTTGGGTTGGGTTGTTTTACCTCTGAGCGGCACTTTTTTGCACACCATGGGCTAAATGGCCAGGTCACATGGACCCCGAAGGCTCAGAGAAGGTTCGGGGAGGGGACCCACTGGAACAGCTGTTGGGAGACAGGTGGTAGTCTCCCGTCAAGGCCATCCAGCGTGTTCTTTAACGTGCACAGGGTATGGCTCTCCCACACACGGGGCCACGGCTTAACGTCCCATCCGACGACGGCGGCCTTTCCAAGCCCATCGGTGTCCCCTACTGACCGTGGGCAGGGCGGGGAATTTTGCGGAGATAAATCTCAACGCTGACCCAGCTGGGACTCGAACCTGGGAACTACAGATTACGAGCCTGGCGCGCTACTGACTGAGCCACCCCACCCCAACATGTTAAAGAACACGCTGGATAGCCTCGTCGGGAGGCTACCATCTGTTTACTACCACATATCCAATGGGTTAACTTCCCCCAATCTTTTCTGAGCGCTTCGGGTGTTTGTGATTTGGTTATTTTCCCCATTTGGCACAAAAAAGCGCCGCTCCCACGTAAAACAACCCAATCTCACAGGGACGTGTTAGTTTAATTTGCTATAAAGAAAAGATGTTAGAATCGAGCTTTATCAGATAACTAACAAAAACTTCGACACCACGTTTGTTTGACAGGACTTTACAAAAACACCAAGGAGTTGATTGGTTGGGATATTTTGGCGAAAGAGCAATGATCCCAAGGAGATAAAAAAAAGGGGGGAAAAACGAGACCTTAGAAGTTAGAGAAAAATCACAGAGGCCAGATTGGGATCTGCCAGTTTAATAAGATAAAAAAGACCTGTAAAGGAGGTGAGACATCAGGAGACAGACAAACAGACAAGATAAACATCCGAACCTGGAATGGTATATCAGGACCTGTCACATTAAAACGCAATCAAAAATAACTAAGAAAGGCTAGACCTCAGCAAAAAGCCAAAATGAAGTCAAGTCATGAACATTTAAAAGAAATCTGTTAGCATAATACACTTAACAGAAAATCGGCGAGGAAATCAAGTTGGGTTGTTTTACCTCTGAGCGGCACTTTTTTGCACACCATGGGCTAAATGGCCAGGTCACAAGGACCCCGAAGGCTCAGGGGACCCACTGGAACAGCTGTTGGGAGACAGATGGTAGCCTCCCGTCAAGGCCATCCAGCGTGTTCTTTAATGTGCACAGGGCATGGCTCTCCCGCACACGGTGCCACGGCTTAACGTCCCATCCGACGGACTTTCCAAGCCCATCGGTGTCCCCTACTGACCGTGGGCAGGGCGGGGAATTTTGCGGAGATAAATCTCAACGCTGACCCAGCTGGGGCTCGAACCTGGGAACTACAGATTACGAGCCTGGCGCGCTACCGACTGAGCCACCCCCTCCCCTAGGAAATCAAGACTTCTCCAGACAGACAACATAAACATCCACTCCACGGAGGTCGAATAAGGTGTGCCACTTTAAAACTCAATAAGGAAAATCGGTTAGGAAGGCTTCACCTCAGCAGGAGGCTAACGTAAGTACCCAATTCACGAAGGTCTGACAACGCATGTCATCTTAAAGTATAGTCGCTCAAAAAATATCCGAACACTATGGTTGATTACAGAATTAAAAAAACATCTGGAAACGATTATTTTAGAAATTAGTGATCTGGCAACCTTCGTGATACGAAGGTTGCCAGATCACTAATTTCAAATTCGATTTTTTTAGAAAAAAAATCTGGAAATTTTTTAAGAAAAAAAATATTTGGATATATATTTTTTTTTTCAAAAAAAATATCTGGAAACGATTATTTTAGAAATTAGTGATCTGGCAACCTTCGCATCACGAAGGTTGCCAGATCACTAATTTCTAAATTCGATTTTTTTTAGAAATTAATGATCTGGCAACCTTCGTGATACGTATGTTGCCAGAACTCTAATTTCTAAAAAAAATCGTTGCTAGATATTTTTTCTGAATTCTGCAATCAACCACAGTGTTCGGATATTTTTTGAGCGACTGTACCATAGAGAAGATCTGCGAGTATGGCTAGACCTCAGCAGAAAGAAAAAATAAACGTCTTTACCATGGAGTGATCTTTATACTCCCTCAGCATTATTTTCTTGTGTTGTTATTCTGCTGAGTTCTTGCCTTCCTCACAGATCTTCTCTATAGCTTATTATATTAACAGACTCATCATATTTCTGTAGCAACCAGCATTTATTATTACTTAATAGAATTCCTTGTTTTCCATTGATTTGTTTAACTATACATAATCATTTTAAAATATATTATAATTATTATAACTCGTAATTACGAAGTTCTATCAATTATGAAATTTTACCTCAGTTGGGTTGTTTGGGTTGTTTTACTTCTGAGCGGCACTTTTTTGCACAACATGGGCTAAATGGCCAGGTCACAACGACCCCGAAGGCTCAGAGAATGTTGGGGGAAGGGACCCACTGGAACAGCTGTTGGGAGACAGATGGTAGGCTCCCCATCAAGGCCATCCAGAGTGTTCTTTAACGTGCACAGGGTATGGCTCTCCCGCACACGGGGTAACGTCCCATCCGACGGACGGCGGCCTTTCCAAGCCCATCGGTGTCCCCTACTGACCGTGGGCAGGGCGGGGAAATTTTGCGGAGATAAATCTCAACGCTGACCCAGCTGGGACTCGAACCTTGGAACTATAGATTACGAGCCTGGCGCGCTACCGTATGAGCCACCTCCGCCCCTTTTACCTCAGTAAAATTCTCCTAATTTCTATTCTAATGATATTTTTACGTTAATAAGGAGTGTGCTCACCCCTTACAGCAATGCAGGCACGACAGCGATGTTCCATGCTGTTTATGATGTTGTGAATCAGCTCAGTAGGGAGTAACGACCATTGTTCCTTTAAAGCAGTAATAAGCTCCCCCCCTTGTTGAGGGCAGCAACACGTCTCCCTAGAGCATCCCACACATGCTCAATCGGATTTAGGTCGGGAGATCGAGCTGGCCACTCCACGCGCATTAATGGTCTCCTCTTGAAAGTATTGTTCCACTAGTCGAGCTCTGTGTGGAAGAGCGTAGTATGAATTTCAAAAGAAGAAGAAAATACTTTTCGAGGGCGAAATCCGATATTCCCAAGTTCGAATCTCAACTCTGTCATCGTTGAGATTAATCTCCGCAAAATCCGAAACCCTGCCCTCGGTGAGTAGGAGACACCGATGAGCGTGGAAAGGTCGCCGTCTGTCGGACCGTGGCCCGTATGTGGAAGATCCATACCCTGTACATGTTAAAGAGTTGGGATGTTTTACCTCTGAGCGGCACTTTTTTGCACACCATGGGCTAAATGGCCAGGTCATTTAGTAAGATGAATGTTTCACATGATTGTTCTCTCATCTTGTAAGATGAATGTTTCACATATTGCACCAGCGTAAGGACGTACATAAGGTCCAGAATGTCATCTCTATAACTTTGAGCATTGAGGATCCTACTCGTCGACAAATAGAAGTCTGTGCATCCATCTAAGTAAATGGCACCCCAAACATACACGCTACTCCGCCGTAACCGACTCTTTGACGGATGATAGCGAGTACTTCGTTCTCTCCATATCAAACAATGTCCGGAATCACTCTGCAAGCAATTGCTGGACTCATCTGTGAAGAGTACGGATCTCCATTGCTCTTCTGCCCAGTTAACATGCGTGCGTGCCCAATTCAACCGCTCTCTCCTTATGACATGACGGGTATACAAATTTCTGGCCTTCAAGCATACAGACTTCCCTCATGAAGACTTCTATGCACAGTAGAAGCTAATACAACCCTCCCAGTGGCTGCTGCAAGAGATGATCGTAGCTGAGAGGGAGTAGACGTCCTGCTCCTTCGTGCTGTTAATTGCAGACATCGATCTTGTACAGCAGTCGTAACTCTAGCCCTTACTCGGCTAAACCTCCGAGACGCGGAATCCGTGCTAAGAAATTGATTTCACAGTTTATGGGCCACAGAAGGACTCACATTCAGCCATCGTGCGACCTCTGACTGACTTTGGCCTGCTTCGAGTCGGCCAATAGCTCCCCACCGCAGTTCACTTGGCAAATGATGTCTCGAGGTCATTCCTACAAAATGGCTATTTCGAATTTCTTTACTCACATTTACAACACAAAATAACGATCCACTCCGAAACACCCGTTTTTATGCCGCTATCCGATTACGCAAACTGACGTAACCTAAACTAATTTGCATACGATATGCTCACTTGGCATTACTTTAGTTACATGAACAAGTTTGGTGAGGATCGCACAGTTGTTTGGCGAATCATCACAATTTTTCTCATTTTCCCTTAATTTATGGAAACCAGTGAATATATCAAATAAACATAAACCAAAAAAAAAAACGTAAAGCATTAATCAAATCCTTGTCATAAAAATAGAATGCAATTAAAAATGTATCAATCAGATTAGGATTCTTGAATGCATTCCTTTCCATTTACATTATTTGTTATCAGTAATGATTTCACGTTACACAATTTCTTTTAAGAACGCATCTATCGATTATTGGGGACTGGGAGTATTTATATATTTAACATATCACACAGAATTAATAAATGTGTATAAAAATTCTAGAGATTTCTAATGGTAAAAAGGTTAACATCGATGTTCCACAAGGTTCCGTTCTAGGTCCAATAACTTTTAGTTTTTATGAACGGGTTTTGATTTCTTCATATTTTTAATAATTTTGTTTTCAAATTATGATATAGACATATTATTTATAGTTTCTTTTATTTCCAACACTTCATTGGTCTGAAAAGTATTTAACTACTATTTAGCCCGTATAAGTATCCTGATGATATGGGTATAAAGGGAAAAATATCTTTAGCTTTTGGGATACGAACTCACGATCTTCTGACGACATTTTAGACCACTGGGTTGGGTTGTTTTACCTCTGAGCGGCACTTTTTTGCACACCATGGGCTAAATGGCCAGGTCACATGGACCCCGAAGGCTCAGAGAAGGTTGGGGGAGGAGACCCACTGGAACAGCTATTGGGAGACAGATGGTAGCCTCCCGTCAAGGCCATCCAGCGTGTTCTTTAACGTGCACAGGGTATGGCTCTCCCGCACACGGGGCCACGGCTTAACGTCCCATCCGACGGACGGCGGCCTTTCCAAGCCCGTCGGTGTCCCCTACTGACCGTGGGCAGGGCGGGGAATTTTGCGGAGATAAATCTCAACGCTGACCCAGCTGGGACTCCAACCTGGGAACTACAGATTACGAGCCTGGCGCGCTACCGACTGAGCCACCCCCGTCCCTTTCAGACCACTGAGCTACAGGTAACTGATCAAGATTTCTTCTGTTGTTAATTTTAATCACTCATCACCATAGGGTCAGACACCAGCAACTACCTTTTCATTGCTCGTGAAGGTTCCATTATAGTAACTTCCTTGGAAGAGTCTTCTTCTCCAAAAAAGAAGCTGCTAGACATTTTATGTATGGAGTATGGTTGGTCCTGTGCACATACATAGGAAGAGCTGCGAAAATACAGAGCATTTTAAAAAGGACGCAACCCTAAATATAAGAGAGTAGAATTTACGCTCATGTTCATTTTATGCCATAATATTAGTCAGTTGGCATTACTGTACTCAAGGGGGCGGGGGGGGGGCTCAGTCGGTAGCGCACCAGGCTCGTAATCTGTAGTTCCCAGGTTCGAGTCCCAGCTGGGTCAGCGATGAGATTTATCTCCGCAAAATTCCCCGCCCTACCCACGGTCAGTAGGGGACACCGATGGCTTGGAAAGGCCGCCTCCGTCGGATGGGACGTTAAGCCATGGCACCGTGTGCGGGAGTGCCATACCCTGTGCAGGTTAAAGAACACGCTGGATGGCCTTGACGGGAAGCTACCATCTGTCTCCCAACAGCTGTTCCAGTAGGTCCTCTCCCCCATCCTTCTTTGAGCCTTCGGGGTCCATGTGACCTGGCCATTTAGCCCATGGTGTGCAAAAAAGTGCAGCTCACAGGTAAAACAACCCAACCGGTATTCAAGGTTAACAGCCTTTAGCAGTTGAAATGACCTTGTCACGCGCTAGCCTCAATCAAGCATTCATTCCTTTGTTTATGTCAGCTATGTCGTTTTCCAAAAACGAACGTGTATTTCTTTTTGAGACTTATTGTGCGTACAAATCTTACAAACGTGTGAGAGAGGAGTTTGAGTTGAAGTTTCCTCAGTCTGCAGTTCCCAACAAGTCGACAATATCTCGTTTGATTGATAAATTTCGTGACACTGGGTTTGTACATGATCGAAAGAGCCCAGGCTGGCCATCACTGTTAACTGCCGAAGTTCTTGATGATGTGTCTCAGCGTTTAACTCGCTCACCCAGAAAATCTCTTAGAAAGTTATCTTCACAGGTTGCACTGTCACCAGCTACTGTTTTCAGGGTTACAAAGAAGTTGAAATTTCATGCCTACCGCATTGGTGTCGTTCATGAACTGAAAGAACCACACCATGAAAAAAGTTTACGGTATTGTCGTTGGTTTCGTTCTTTTGTTGATTAAAACGGATTTGAGGTGTTGGAACGTGTTTATTTCAGTGACGAGGCTTGGTTTCACTTGGATGGGTATGTGAACAGTCAAAACAGTCGAATATGGAACAGTGAAAATCCTCACACTTTTCACGAACGACCATTACACGCACGGAAAATTAGTGTTTGGTGTGCAATTTCCAGTCGTGTGATAGGGCCTTTATTTTTTGACTCAACTGTAACTAGCGAAGTTTATCGTGACTTCGTCCAACATTTTGTTGCACTATTGAAATTGGGTTGGGTTGTTTTACCTCTGAGCGGCACTTTTTTGCACACCATGGGCTAAATGGCAGGTCAAATGGACCCCGAAGGTTCAGAGAAGGTTGGGGGAGGGGACCCACTGGAACAGCTGTTGGGAGACAGATGGTAGCCTCCCGTCAAGGCCATCCAGCGTGTTCTTTAACGTGCACAGGGTATGGCTCTCCCGCACACGGGGTCACGGCTTAACGTCCCATCCGACGGACGACGGCCTTTCCAAGCCCATCGGTGTCTCCTACTGACCGTGGGCAGGGCGGGGAATTTTGCGGAGAGAAATCTCAACGCTGACCCAGCTGGGACTCGAACCTGGGAAGTACAGATTACGAGCCTGGCGCGCTACCGACTGAGCCACCCCCGCCCCATTTTGCACTATTGGATATGAATGAACGAGAGTGTTGGTTTCAACAAGATGGCGCGATCGCCCATCTGCAAATGACACAATGGTCATGTTGCAGGGATTTTTTGATGATCATTTGATTTCAAATAATTTGTGGCCCCCAAGATCCCCAAATCTTACTCCTTCAGATTTTTTCCTTTGGGAATATCTCAAATGTGTAGTGTTTCAACACAATCCTCATACACTTGAAGACTTGAAATCTAACATTTAAAGAGAGATTTAAACACAAGAAAACAAACATTACGAAATGTGGCTGTAAATGTCATGAAATGGGTACGATCATGCATCCAGGCTGCAAGATATCATTTTCAACATCTATGTCTAATTTGCATCTTTTGTCAAATTTAAATAGAAAAGTACAATAGAGGGTTGCGTCCTTTTTGAAACACCCTGTAGATGTCCATAATATCCATTACAGCGATATTGCAAAGTATGTGACTGGCTACGCCTTAACTGGCATAGTGGTTAGGCAGCTAGCGACTGTTCCAGCAAGGCAAACTTTGTGTGTTGTATTAACTCTAACTAAGACAGTGGTCAGCAGTGACTTCGGTCTTAGTAGGGCATGTCCTTGTATGAGAAGGCCTGTATTAAGCTAGGAGTAGCTTCTAGGATTCTTCTCTATCCCATATGTCGCAAATAAATAAAATAAATAAAATAATAAATAAATGTGTCATGTTATTTATTCTTCATTCTCCACCCCCAAAACCTTAGACCCGTCTCTATATGTAAATCTGGCTTATCTGATCAAACAGATATTCGTTCAAGCGTTCATTTATTCTAATGTTGATTTTCATTGTTTGAGCTTTTATAATTCTACAAATACTGGAGGAATATTATAGAAAATATATTTAGAAATTTCTAGAATTATTCAGATCTATAGCTCAGTGATTCTCAATCACTGTTCCTTGAGCCTGTGCCAAGTGGGTTGGGTTGTTTTACCTCTGAGCGGCACTTTTTTGCACACCATGGGCTAAATGGCCAGGTCACATGGACCCCGAAAGCTCAGAGATGGTTGTGGGAGGGGACCCAGTGGAACAGCTGTTGGGAGACAGATGGTAGCCTCCCGTCAAGGCCATCCAGCGTGAAACACGCTCCAGTTTGCTGTGAACGGTAACTGGAGCGTGCACAGTTGCTGTACACGCTCCAGATATTTTTCCTGAATTCTGTAATCACGTGACACGAAGGTTGCCAGATCACTAATTTCTAAAAAAATCGTTGCCAGATATTTTTTCTGAATTCTGTAATCAACCATGGTGTTCGGATACTATTTTCAGCGACTGTACTGCTTAAAATTTACCCTATACATAAACGACAACAAATAATTTATTAATCAATAACAAATAAATAGAAACACTAACAAGTAATCTAAGCTATTTAGTTTGAATTTATATATATATTTTAAATCTAGGTCACATTTTGTATTCATGGTTTCAGAGTTATCAGTCCCGCATTTAGTAGCTTCTCCTCGGGTCACCCAGCTCAATGCCCCGTCACCTCATTTCCATGAATTGCCCATTCCATCCCTTCCTATTTGAAGAGATAGGGCCCTGAACCTTCTCTCCAACCTCCCTTTCATTAATGGACCCTTTTCCTCTCCAATCCAACCACGTGCCGAAGCTCAACTCAGTCGGGAATGAACCATTTAGAGGCAGAAGCGTCTTCACGTCTGTCGCAATCTCACAACAAAATCTACAAGTCCAAGGTCCTTCCGAGATAGAAAGAGCTCTGACAGAAAGAAAGAAAACTCCAACTGCGCATGCTCGCCAGTGTTCACTAAGCAACCGCCTCTGAGAGCAATGCGCTCCCTGTTATCCTTCACCTGAATGACTCCGTTCGTCACCTGGAATGGCCTTGCGCAAACAACTCCCTCCTCTGCCGTCTCCTTTCCTGGTCCTCCACGTGCACCATCCCTAGCCATTAAGCGGAGTCTGGTGTCGGAAATGCCAGCTTCCGTCATCACTCCTGTCGAGATGGCATCCAGTAACCCTTGACACATGATAGAGGGGTTGGCCGGTTGCCCTCAGTCCTTAATTCCACTCTTCTCTGTCCACATCGGCCGCGAAGCTGCCAGCACGGTCAAGTGTTTGTTATCTAATCCTCTATCTCCTCTAATATGGCCATAGTGTGCTGTGACAGAGCATTAAGTTTCCTTTTCTAAGAGAGAGGTAACTGTTTTCTCTGGAGACAAAGACCACCAGACCCATCTAACTGGGAGTGCCATCTAATGAAGGGGAGATATGATGTCTCTGTGTTTGATGTAGCAACTTAGATCAACAGAGGTTGGTGTAGGTAGGTATAATGGATCGAACTGACATCATCAGGGATGAGAGCGATTACTTCGACGGCACTGTATTGAAGGAAATTACGGGCAATGCAGTGTCCGAGTTTCAAATGGTAGAATATTTGTGCAATTCGACTGGTACAAGATTCGGTTTGCGATGCGAAATATTAATTTTTCAGAGAACAATTTCTGTCATAGTTCGGTTATGAAAACGGCGAATTGCTACTGGATAATAAGGGTTATTTCCAATATATTGAGTTCCTTATGGTTGTCTCGGAAATGTATCATGTGTCTAACCTAAGATTAGTATTAAATCTGATCTTACTGAGTGTCATATATTTCTCAGATCGGAATCTCCTGTGCTTTATCAATAATATGGTAATTTCTGTAGTTATAATGAACCATTGTTAATCTCAAACTGTATGGATTTAGGTTTTTTCGAAAAACGTTACCTACGAAAAAATTATCCAAGTGATATGTCGGAAACTTATAAGGGTGTGTTGCTTTTATAGATGCAACCATCTAATGTGTGTACAGTAACTCAAAAAAATATCCGAACACTATGGTTGATTACAGAATTCAGGAAAAATATCTGGCAACGATTTTTTTTTAGAAATTAGTGATCTGGCAACCTTCGTGTCACGTGACACGTCAAGGCCATCCAGCGTGTTCTTTAACGTTGGGTTGTTTTACCTCTGAGCGGCACTTTTTTGCACACCATGGGCTAAATGGCCAGGTCACATGAACCCCGAAGGCTCAGAGAAGGTTAGGGGAGGGGAACCACTGGAACAGCTGTTGGGAGACAGATGGTAGCCTCCCGTCAAGGCCATCCAGCGTGTTCTTTAACGTTGGGTTGTTTTACCTCTGAGCGGCACTTTTTTGCACACCATGGGCTAAATGGTCAGTTCACATGGACCCCGAAGGCTCAGAGAAGGTTAGGGGAGGGGACCCACTGGAACAGCTGTTGGGAGACAGATGGTAGCCTCCCGTCAAGGCCATCCAGCGTGTTCTTTAACGTGCACAGGGTATGGCTCTCCCGCACACGGGACCAAGGCTTAACGTTCCATCCGACGGACGGCGGCCTTTCCAAGCCCATCGGTGTCACCTACTGACCGTGGGCAGGGCGGGGAATTTTGCGGAGATAAATCTCAACGCTGACCCAGCTGGGACTCGAACCTGGGAACTACAGATTACGAGCCTGGCGCGCTACCGACTGAGCCACTCCCGCCCCTCTGTGATAAGAGATAAAGATCTCAATTAACAGTGCCAGTCGGAAAAATTGACTTCAGAAGTTAATTTTAGAAATTTGTGAAAAAAATTATTTCAGTATTCATCAGTTTTGTCTAAATCTCTTAAAACTGGCATTGCAGTTGTAAGTATTCAAACTTCAATAGCTCATTAAATAAATGAATATTTTTGAAATCGAGATATTGATATATTCGATTCAGATCTTTATCTATCATATTTTTGAAAAAAAAAACTATTTTAGTAGTTATAAGAGCTTCGACGTTAGACTCCCATTTATATATAGCATAAGATTACAACTTAACCTTTGCTCACCAGAGCATATGAAGAAAAGCCTGGTGTATCATAAATTCAAAATACAAAAAAAAAGGAATCATGAATTCGAAAAAATCATCATATCATAAATTCAAAATACATTCAAAAAGCAAGCAAAAGTCCTTTCTTCAGTGGCATAGTAGGGGACACCGATGGGCTTGGAAAGGCCGCCGCCCGTCGGATGGAACGTTAAGCCGTGGCTCCGTGTGCTGGAGTGCCATACCCTGTGCACGTTAAAGAACACGCTGGATGGCCTTGACGGGAGGCTACCATCTGTCTCCCAACAGCTGTTCCAGTGGGTCCCCTCCCCCAACCTTCTCTGAGTTTTCGGGGTCCATGTGACCTGGCCATTTAGCCCATGGTGTGCAAAAAATGCCGCTCAGAGGAAAAACAACCCAACGTTAAGGAACACGCTGGATGACCTTGACTGGAGGCTACCATCTGTGTCCCAACAGCTGTTCCCTCCCCCAACCTTCTCTGAGCCTTCGGGGTCCATGTGAAGGCCATTTAGCCCATGGTGTGCAAAAAATGCCGCTCAGAGGTAAAACAACCCAACGTTAAGGAACACGCTGGATGACCTTGACTGGAGGCTACCATCTGTGTCCCAACAGCTGTTCCCTCCCCCAACCTTCTCTGAGCCTTCGGGGTCCATGTGACCTGGCCATTTAGCCCGTGTGCAAAAAATGCCGCTCAGAGGTAAAACAACCCAACGTTAAGGAACACGCTGGATGACCTTGAGGGAGGCTACCATCTGTCTCCCAACAGCTGTTCCCTCCCCCAACCTTCTCTGAGCCTTCGGGGTCCATGTGACCTGGCCATTTAGCCCATGGTGTGCAAAAAATGCCGCTCAGAGGTAAAACAACCCAACGTTAAGGAACACGCTGGATGACCTTGACGGGAGGCTACCATCTGTCTCCCAACAGCTGTTCCCTCCCCCAACCTTCTCTGAGCCTTCGGGGTCCATGTGACCTGCCCATTTAGCCCATGGTGTGCAAAAAATGCCGCTCAGAAGTAAAACAACCCAACGTTAAGGAACACGCTGGATGACCTTGACGGGAGGCTACCATCTGTCTCCCAACAGCTGTTCCCTCCCCCAACCTTCTCTGAGCCTTCGGGGTCCATGTGACCTGGCCATTTAGCCCATGGTGTGCAAAAAATGCCGCTCAGAGGTAAAACAACCCAACGTTAAGGAACACGCTGGATGACCTTGACGGGAGGCTACCATCTGTGTCCCAACAGCTGTTCCCTCCCCCAACCTTCTCTGAGCCTTCGGGGTCAGAGCCCATGGTGTGCAAAAAATGCCGCTCAGAGTTAAAACAACCCAACGTTAAGGAACACGCTGGATGACCTTGACGGGAGGCTACCATCTGTCTCCCAACAGCTGTTCCAGTGGGTCCCCTCCCCCAACCTTCTCTGAGCCTTCGGGGTCCAGGTGACCTGGTCATTTAACCCATGGTGTGCAAAAAAGTGCCGCTCAGAGGTAAAACAACAACAACTTAATACAACTCTTCTGAAAAAAGACAATTTAACTCTTTACAATATGGTGAACTTGCAAAGTTTTTTTTTTTCACTCGTTATATTTTTAGTCTTTCTCTGTTCCAACAGATTAAAAAAAATACCCTCTCAAGCAGCTGCTTGCCACATAGGTCTGACAGGAGCCTGTCAGTTTATATGCCACAGTAGAAATTTCGAAATCAAATGACACATCAGGGTTTTATTTTGACATGTTCATCTGTCGTAACAGTATTTTAAAAAAATGTTTTCGACCTAGAATATTCGTTTTTTTTCTCGCTAGCTAGTTTTTAATAAAATATTGACTAATATTTGTTGTTAAAGTAATCTTTTTCTAGTACAATGTGTTAAAATAGTGCATCCTACATCAAGTATTTTATTTTAAGACTAGTTAGTTTGCAAGAATATGTTGGCTAAAATTTGATATCTTTATCTGGGTATTTAACATGAGTTTTTGTAGTATAGTTTCCCTTAATATAAATTAAAGGTATAAGGATTTTCGCATAAGAAATAAAGAGAGAGAGAGAAAATATTTATCTATTTGCGTCTCATTTATATTAATCAAAGTTTATTACATTTTGCATTTACATATATGTATATACAGTATTTGTGCATTCATGCAGGTGAACACAGAATACTTATATATTTGCATATTTATGCAGATGACCGAAAAATACAATAATTTGATTTCGAAGTGATATTTATAACCCATGAGCAATATCTCGTCTAGGTTAAAATAATGGATATTAAATTTTATTTTCAAAGTAATAGTAAAGGTATAGATATAGTCGCTCAAAAAAATATCCGAACACTATGGTTGATTACAGAATTCAAAAAAAAAATATCTGGCAACGATTTTTTTTAGAAATTAGTGATCTGCCAACCTTCGTGTCACGTGACACGAAGGTTGCCAGATCACTAATTTCTAAAAAAAATCGTTGCCAGATATTTTTTTTGAATTCTGTAATCAACCATAGCGTTCGCATACTTTTTTGAGCGACTGTACCATTCTTTAAAATAAAATCTAGTCCATATTAAGCATCACAGTAGCCATCGGGATATAAATGATTAATTATAGTTTGAAATCACCTGGAGATTTAATTCATTTTTTTTGTATTGCGCTTCGATCATATTTAAGTGATTAACACATCTGATTCTTATAATTATTACCTCTTTCATCCTTTCTCATAAATATTTTTCCATCCTTTATCCAAGTATATTTGAAGTCAAAATCTTGTTTCAAATTTTTTTTATTCGAAAAATAATTGCTTCCTCTCTGAAGTTAAATGTGCACTAAGACACATAGAGAAATCTTCTGTTCTTTAAAACTTGGGTTGAAATAAATGGATTTCAGATTGTATCTAGCGCTTTATTATATGCTAACCATTTATTTCTAATTTTCTTAGATTTAAATCTGAGGATAATTGGCCTAATCTTATCTCTTCTGGGGCGGGGGTTGCTCAGTCGGTAGTGCGCCAGGCTCGTAATCTGTAGTTCCCAGGTTCGAGTCCCAGCTGTGTCAGCGTTGAGATTTATCTCCGCAAAATTCACCGTCCTGCCCAAGGTCAGTAGGGGACACCGATGGGCTTGGAAAGGCCGCTGTCCGTCGAATGGGACGTTAAGCGGTGGCCCCGTGTACGGGAGAGCCATACCCTGTGCACGTTAAAGAACACGCTGGATGGTCTTGATGGGAGGATACCATCTGTCTCCCAACAGCTGTTCCAGTGAGTCCCTCCCCTAAACTTCTCTGAGCCGTCGGGGTTTTTGTGACCTGGCCATTTAGTCCATGGTGTGCAAAAAAGTGCCGCTCAGAGGTAAAACAATTCAACGTTAAAGAACACGCTGGATGGCCTTGACGGGAGACTACCATCTGTCTCCCAACAGCTGTTCCAGTGAGTCCCCTCCCCTAAACTTCTCTGAGCCGTCGGGGTCCATGTGACCTGGCCATTTAGCCCATGGTGTGCAAAAAAGTGCCGCTCAGAGGTAAAACAACCCAACGTTAAAGAACACGCTGGATGGCCTTGACGGGAGGCTACCATCTGTCTCCCAACAGCTGTTCCAGTGAGTCCCCTCCCCTAAACTTCTCTGAGCCTTCGGGGTCCTTGTGACCTGGCCATTTAGCCCATGGTGTGCAAAAAAGTACCGCTCAGAGGTAAAACAACTCAACCCGATGGGCTTGGAAAGGCCGTCGTCCGTCGGATGAGACGAAAAGTGTGCTCACTCAGAGGTAAAATAACCCAACCTTCCTGATGATCGATATAAATATATCTGAAATTGGAATAGTTAAGTTGTATGTAGTTTTTACATCATTGATTATTTTTTATGTCCAAGGAATGATGTATTCTTTTGTATACTTTATGGAATCACGAAATAAATTTACTGATGGGCTTGGAAAGGACACCGTCTGTTGAATGGGACGTTAAGCCATGGCCCCGTGTGCGGGAGAGCCACACTTTGTGCACGTTAAAGAACACGCTGGATGGCCTTGACGGGAGGCTACCATCTGTCTCTCAACAGCTGTTCCAGTGGGTCATCTCCCCCAACCTTCTCTGAGCTTTCGGGGTCCATGTGACCTGGCCATTTAGCCCAAGGTGTGCAAAAAATTGCCGCTCAGTGGTAAAACAACCCAACAACCCAACAACCGAACTTATCTATTCTTGTGATAAGGACGCGATGCATAACCTCTGTGTGGTCAGATTTCTTGTCCATTTTATATTACGTGAAATGGTTTTAACAATATCCTGTAAAGTTTCTTTTGGTTCTTCATGTATTCCTTCAGGGTTGGCTTGGGTTGTTTTACCTCTGAGCGGCACTTTTTTGCACACCATGGGCTAAATGGCCAGGTCACATGGACCCCGAAAGCTCAGAGAAGGTTGGGGAGGGGACCCACTGGAATAGCTGTTGGGAGACAGATGGTAGCCTCCCGTCAAGGCCATCCAGCGTGTTCTTTAACGTGCACAGGGTATGGCTCTCCTGCACACGGGGCCACGGCTTAACGTCCCATCCGACGGACGGCGGCCTTTCCAAACCCATCGGTGTCCCCTACTGACCGTGGGCAGGGCGGGTAATTTTGCGGAGATAAATCTCAACGCTGACCCAGCTGGGACTCGACCCTGGGAACTACAGATTACGAGCCTGGCGCGCTACCGACTGAGCCACCCACGCCCCAATTGAGATTATATTATGAGTGTGGATTCAGAAGTGGTAGGGGATGTGTAGGTCAGATTTTTTCACTTAGGCAGATTCTTGAGAAACGTTTAGAGTTTCAGAAACCTTTCGTTACTAGCTTTGTTAATTTCGAAAAGACTTCTAGACTCTGTTGGTAGTCATAATTTGTGGTTGATCGTGAGACCGTATGAAATACCAAACAAGTTAGTTAACTTATTGAATGCTCTCTATAATTTTCTATATTTCATTTTTCTATATTTTATCTCTCATTGAGTAGTGTGTGAGAGTTGGTAAGTCTTGTAACAATTGGTTTAGCATTGCTTATGGTGTTCGACAAGAGGGCATTTTGTCTCCTTTTCTTTTTAGTTTGCTTATTGATTACGTTATGTAAAATGCACTGCAAGGGAAAGATTTTGGCCTTAAATAAAAATTATTTTACTCTATGTACATTGTCAAAGAAATTACTTAACTCTTTGCTTTCTGCTGAGGTCCTGCCATCCTCTCAGACCTTCTACTCTGGCATATAAACTGACAGGCTCCTGTCAGACCTCTGTGGCAAGCAGCTGCTTGAGGGGGTATTTATTTATTTTTTATGTATATTGTCAAAGAAATTAGTCTATGTTATATTTGCAAACTTTATGAATAGGTAAAACGTCAAAGTAATAAAATGTCTTTACCTGTGATTAAATTTTAAAGACCGTTAACGAGGTTTTTTTTTATATTTATGTTTTTGACATTTGTTACATTTCTTCTTCTGTAAATTATTGTATATAATTTTTAATCCATTCCCACATCTCTTTGTAGAAAATTATATACATTGCAATCTTTGAAGTACATGATAATATGTTGAATTTTAAAGAACGGAATCTTAAATTTCCACAGATATTTTTGCATCTATACAAAGATGCATACATATCCTCATTCAGCCATGGGCTACGGAGGTTCAACCATCAGTGTAATTTAGTCCTCCAAACATGTTTGACCTAGGCTACAGTTTCTGCATTTGGCCGCTGCATGGCAATTCTAGTAAGTTCTCGTTTGTCATTGCCCATCTTTCTGAGGCATTTAGTCATTTTATTCATAACCCTAACAACAATCCCTATTATTCAGTTTATCTCATGCTGCACAACACCAGTGTCTGTTGCTTAGTTCCCAGGATAATTAAACTGAGACAATTGGCTCAAGAGTGCAACCATTCGGATTAACTGAACTACAACCTGTCTGACCAAATTTCATCACTCTAGTTTTCTTTCTGTTTATCACCAAACCTACTCTGCTAGCAGTCTCATCAACAGCTCGAATGAAAGAATTCATCTCATCCACATAATTTCTAAAAGGACGAAATCATTCACATAATCTAAATCAGAAATTTTGAAAGTTTCGGACCTGAAAGAGCTTAGCCATGAGTTGCAGTGTCAAACTGCAAAACTGAAAGAACTGAGAATTGATTTGCATGAATTGCAGCAGTTGGGTTGTTTTACCTCTGAGCGGCACTTTTTTGCACACCATGGGCTAAATGGCCAGGTCACATGGACCCCGAAGGTTCAGAGAGAGTTGGGGGAGGGGACCCACTGGAACAGCTGTTGGGAGACAGATGGTAGCCTCCCGTCAAGGCCATCCAGCGTGTTCTTTAACGTGCACAGGGTATGGCTCTCCCGCATACGGGGCCACGGCTTAACGTCCCATCCGACGGACGGCGGCCTTTCCAAGCCCATCGGTGTCCCCTACTGACAGTGGGTAGAGGCGGGGAAGTTTGCGGAGATAATTCTCAACGCTGACCTAGCTGGACTCGAACCTGGGAACTACAGATTACGAGCCTGGCGCGCTACCGACTGAGCCACCCCCGCCCCAATTGCAGCAATATTCGCGAAACCAGAACTTAGAAATTTTAAATGTTCCAGAAATTCCAGGCGAGAATGTTTTGGACACAGTTAAGAAAATTGCTGGCAAATTCAAGTAATGATCATATTCAGGTGGCTCATCGAGTTCCTGCAATTAACAAAGACAAAATTAAACCTATTATTGTGAAACTAAAAACGAAAGAAATGAGAGTCAATTGGCTAGAATGCAACAAAAAATCTAAATTCCCTCTAAAAAGTACTGACATTAATCCTGGGTTTAAGGAGGTAAAATTATTTTTAAATGAACATCTAATTCCTAGTACTAAAAATTTATTGTATAATGCTAATCAATTTAAATTAAAATAATGGATATAAATTCGTTTGGGTGAAAAATGGAAAAGTTTTCATCTGTAAAAGAGAAAGATTTAAAATTTGGTAATTCATAGATGGCAACGACCTAAATACGTTAAATGAACAAGATGGCTGCTAAAAATGTTTCATATTTTAGTTCCGTTGAACCTTTGCCATGTTCTGTGATCTGTATCGACATTAAAGAATTACTGTTTCTCTTTAATTCTGGAAATTATTCAAGTTTAAAATTTTTACATTTAATCATTCCAAGTTTAAGAAAAAAAATTGAACAGTTGGAAGCTATTCGTGAATATTTAAATAAAAAGACGATATTTTAATACTTTCTGAAATATGGCTCAAACCACATGAGTTAAATTTGAAACAAATAGATGGATATCTTATGCTTTATTCTTGCAGAGATTATAATAAATCTGGTGGAATACTTTGCTACGTTAAAATTCTTTAATTGTCAAGCAAATTACATTTAATGATATAAACATCTGAATATATTGTTATTTATCTACACAATTATCAGCATTATTTGATATGTATCTATAGATCTCTTTGTATCTCACTTACCACCATCCAAATAGAATTTCAGGAATTACTCTTATCATTTGATAATAAAGGCTAGGAAATGATCACTATACAGATGAATATCTAAATTTGTTGTCAACAAATGGCTTTAAAAGTTTCATTAATTCACTGACCAGAGAAAATATATCTACTATTTGTTTAGATCACATTCTTATTAAAAACAAAATTGAAAGCTCATTCAAGAGTAGTATTGTTAGAATAGCAGTGATTGATCATTTTCCCATTGTTTTAACAGTTAATTTTAACAATAATATGAATACACAGTGTGATAATTATCCAGAACATATTCTCTATCACTACATAGACAACAATTTATTCAACAAACATTTAAGTGAATGTTCCTGGAACGAGTATTAATTCTTAATGATGTAAATAAAGCTTATAGTAAATTTTTAACCACATTTAATCTCGCAATTAATAATTCAACTAGAGAAAGAAAAGTTCATAATAAATCACAATCAATAAAGCCATGGATTGCTTCCGAAATTCTAAACTTATTAAAACAAAGAGATAAGCTACATAAAAAACGCAAAAAGTACCCTTTAAATGAAACTTACGAAAGTAGATTTAAAAATTTTCGAAACCAAATAAATTATAAAAATCGAGATGCAAAAAACAGTTTTCTTTAACTCGATTTCAAAATTGTAATGGTAATATACCAAAGCAATAGAAATTGCATGACGAGATAATAAATCAGAAGAAGGTAGAAAATAAATATCCAGAATAAGAAAGTGGTTCTAATTCAAGTGAAAATGCTAAGGTATTGGCAAACGAATTTAAGGAACATTTTGTTAATATAGCAGCAAATCTGTCACGAATAGAATTGTAAAAAATGAAAATAGCCGTATGAATAAAAATGCCCAAATACATATATGTTTTTAGTCCCAACATGTAGAAAGGAATTGGTTGACATTATAAAAGGTTTTAAAAATAAAAAAACTGCTGAGTATAACAATATTTCCATTATTGCTCTTAAAAAATGATCTCTTAACTTGAATTCAACCATTGGTTAAAATTTGAACATTGCATTCGACGAACATTGCATTCGACGGGCATCGTTTAAATGCAGAAAAAAAATCGTTGATATTGCCAATCCCGAGTCTGATTCTGCTGCTGTAACTAAGAGATATTTGGAAAAAGTCGCATTAACTGGCGAGGATGTCTTTAATATGTTCACTTAATTTAACATTATAAAAGGTTTTAAAAATAAAAAAAAACTGCTGAGTATAAGTCGCATTAACTGGCGAGGATGTTTTTAATATGTTCACTTAATTTAACATTATAAAAGGTTTTAAAAATAAAAAAACTGCTGAGTATAACAATATTTCCATTATTGCTCTTAAAAAATGATCTCTTGAATTCAACCATTGGTTAAAAATTGCAATTTATCCTTCTAAACTGTTACTTTTCCAGATTTAATAAAGAAGCTATTGTAATTTCAGTTTACAAAAAATAAAATAAAAATGATTTTCAGAATTATCGACCGCTATCTCTTCTCCAGTTTTTCCAAAAATATTAGAAAAACTAGTTAATAATAGACTGATAAAATTTTTAGGTAGTTTTAATTTTCTCTCTGAAAACTAATTTTGCTTTATTAAGGTAAGGCGTATGAAAACTGCATTGTTGAATTTTACGTCAAAGGGGTTTCGTTCCATGGACAATAATCAATTTACTCTATCGATATTTATGAACTTGGAGAAAGCTTTGGACACCATTGATCGCGAAATTTTAATTAGCAAAGTGCAAAATATTGGCATTCGTGGTGTTGTATTAAAATGGTTTAAAGGCTACTTACAGCATAGAACACAATGTGTTAGTCTTTTTAATACACCTAGTAATACAAAACATATTGCATATGATGTACCGAAAAGTTTAGTCCTGCGACCAACCTTGTTTCTGATATTCAAAAATGGTTTATGCAAATTAAAAATAAATAGCTATATTAACACTTTTGCAAGATGGATACATCATTAACTTTATGTGCTGATTCTCTAAAAAATCTCCTTCGTAAAATTAACACTGACCTAAAATGTGTGATAAAGTGGTTAAATTTAAATGGGTTACATTTAAATACTAAAAAGACTAAGTATATTTTATTTAACCTAAAAAAGAAATCATACAATCCAAATTTGATTAAATGCAAACTGCATACCTTTTCATGCAATAATTTCTCAGTTTGCTGCTGTGAAGAAATTGAACAGGTTTAAAGTCTACTATACCTAGGCATTTATATTGATAGCTTGCTAAGTTGGAAAATGCACATTGGAAAATTAACAAATACACTTGGACAGACGTTATATAAATTTTATTATTTAAAAAAAATCCTCAGTAATAAAATGTTAATAATGTTATACAAATCTTGGGTCCAGTCTGCTGTACAGTATGTTATTACAAGTTGGGGAGGAACATACATTTCATCATTATGGAGTCTAATTTCAATGCAAAATAAATTTATATTTCAAATATTACCAAATAAATATAAAACTGTTACCATCTTTTGTAAGTATACCATTTCAGGTGTATTTCCACTGAGACATTTATTTGTTTATAGAACATTAAATTACTTCTTTAAAAACGACAATGCAGTGCTGCATAATACAAATTATTCTATGCGAGATGATGGGAAAAGGTTTCTGTTGCCACTTGCAAATAAAAAAATTATGCACAAACATTTTGTTTATTTGGCCCCTAAAATTTTTAATTCTTTACCGATTATAATTCAAAATGAAACAAAATTTATGTATTTCAGATTTCTCACTGATAATTATCTAATGAGCGTTACTAATAATGCTGACAGCCTGTTTTCAGTGTTAAAGTAAAAAAAATTTAAACTTCGTTTTTATTAATTCTTTGTTGTTGTTTTAATATATCTTTTTCTTCTTTATGTGAAGTTGAGTGTCAATGTTGCCAAAATTATGTACTTAAATAATTTGTATGTTAATCTACATTAGCTTAGATGTTCTTGGGTTAATAAGAGTATTATCAAATATATGCTGTTTATAATTAAAATAAACTGACTGGTATCATTTAAAAGCCTAATCTCCCTAATGTAGTAAATTCCGATGAACATAATCAATAACCAAAGTATACAGAAAAGGCGACAAAATGCACCCTTGTCTAACTCCACTGGCAATGCTAAACCAATTGCTACAAGCCTTACCAACTCTCATACACGACTCATTGTTAATATACATAGAAAAAATCATAACGCTAACTTTTTAGGTATGCCAAACGCGCTCATAATCAACCGAGTTGTCACGTATGCCATACAAGTACTACTACAATACAGGGGGCGGGGGTGGCTCAGTCGGTAGCGCGCCAGGCTCGCAATCTGTAGTTCCCAGGTTCGAGTCCCAGCTCGGTCAGCGTTGAGATTTATCTCCGCAAAATTCCCCGCCCTGCCCACGGTCAGCAGGGGACACCGATGGGCTTGGAAAGGCCGTCGTCCGTCGGATGGGACGTTAAGCCGTGGCCCCGTGTGCGGGAGAGCCATACCCTGTGCACGTTAAAGAACACGCTGGATGGCCTTGACGGGAGGCTACCATCTGTCTCCCAACAGCTGTTCCAGTGGGTCCTCTCCCCCAACCTTCTCTGAGCCTTCGGGGTCCATGTGACCTGGCCATTTAGCCCATGGTGTGCAAAAAAGTGCCGCTCAGAGGTAAAACAACCCAACTACAATACAATCTACTACCAAACAGAGTTGCTACCAACAGAGTTACAACAACAAAACGTTACTACCAACAGAGTCAAAAGTTTTTTCGAAGTCTATAAAGCTAGTAACCACTTTTGTTATTTGCGACATATAGCACAGGAAAGAATCCACTCCTAACTTTTACAGGTATGAGAAATACAAGGACATGCCCTACTAAGACCGAAGTCACTACTGACCACTGCTTCAGTTAGAGTTAGCACAGTACAAAAGTTTGCCTTGCTGGATCAAGGCAAGGGTTTCTAGCTATCACTGTTCCAGCAAGTTTTGTTCCAACATGTTTCTGAAACTCTAAACATTTCTCAAGAATCTGATGTAGATTTGAAAACAAATTGGTTTTCCTGATTGGGATTCGAACCGAGGCCTCCCAGAAGCATGCCAGGCGTCTTAACTGTTCGACTACAGAGAGGCTGACCAAGTCTCCAACAAAGTGACATATTAACTTTCCTGTTTCGATCTACTAGTAGCGTCATCTATTATCAGGAGTTGGGTTGCGAAGCCGCCACATATTTGATGGTAGTAATATTTATCACTCACGCACACATAGTTATATAAACAATTCAGTAATAAATTATCACAGGAAAAGTCTATGTCCCTTGTGGAGAGTTGGTCAGTTTCTCGGTGGTCAAGCGATTAAAACGCCCGGAATGTTTCTGGGAGACCTAGGTTCAAATTCCAGTCAGAAAAACCAATTTTTTTCAAGTGTGTCTACAGGACTTTTCCGGTGATAATTTATTACTGATCTAGATACTACCACTTCTGAATCCACTGTTCATCACGCACTTGTCCATCAACCAAATTTTTAATTCTATTAAGCATCATGCAAAGAATTTTGCTATTCTATCATGCAAAGAATTTTGCATGATAGCAAAATTGAAGAATTCTATATATCATAAAGAATTCTATCATGCAAAGAATTTTGCCTAGAACAGAAAGTACCCCTTTAGTTATCAAAATTTAACCTTATTTAATGTGGAAAAAAGTATTTTGAGTGTTCCAAAGAAAAAGGTTAATTCTCTTTGCACATCAAGAAGCACTCCTGCATAATAAATAACACAAAATATATCCACGAACTTGTCTATCGCTTCAGGCCTGATTAAACAAAATCTACACTCCCTTTCTATTGGTCTAGTTTTTTTCTGAGCGCGCTTCATCTACTGTGCATCAACTTCAGCCCATTTATTCTTCCCATGACTGTTTTCGTGTTGCTTGCACACTTTTCTGATCATACGTCAGCTTTCGGTTATTCCCCGCTTTCCCACCACTGATGGGAACTATCCATTACAACAGTTCTTTTCTGACAAGCGTGAGAGGTAACTGAGGAAAAAAACATAAGGTATGGCCACATATAAAGGGATTTGAGCTCTCCAACGTTATTAGCGTTTACAAATTTTTCTGGCGTTTGAGCTCTCGAGCATTATTAGCGTTTACAACGTATTCTGGCGGTTTGAGCTATCAAGCACTATCTGGGTCGGGGGTGGCTCATTCGGTAGCGTGTCACGCTCGTAATCTGTAGTTTCCAGATTCAAGTCCCACTTGGGACAGGGGTGGCTCAGTCGCTAGCGCGCCAGGCTCGTAATCTGTAGTTCCCAGGTTCGAATCCCAGCTGGGTCAGCGTTGAGATTTATTTCCGCAAAATTCCCCGCCCTGCCCACGGTCAGTAGGGGACACCGATGGGCTTGGAAAGGCCGCAGTCCGTCGGATGGGACGTTAAGCCGTGGCCCCGTGTGCGGGAGAGCCATACCCTGTACACGTTAAAGAACACGCTGGATGGCTTTGACGGGAGGCTACCATTTGTCTCCCAACAGCTGTTCCAGCGGGTCCCCTCCCCCAACCTTCTCTTAGCCTTCGGGGTCCACATGACCTGGCCATTTAGCCCATGGTGTGCAAAAAAGTGCCGCTCAGAGGTAAAACAACCCAACCTACAACCCACTTGGGACAGGGTAGAGATTTATCTCCATAAAACGCTCAATCCTGCCTTTGATCAGTAGGCGATGCCGATGGGCTTGGAAAGACCGCCGTCTGTTGGATAGGACGTTAAACCATGGTTTCGCGCGCACGTTAAAGAACACACTGGATGGCCTTGACGGGAGGCTATGATCTATGGGTCCCCTTTCTCAACCTTCTCTGAACGCTCGAGGGGTCTTTGTGGCCTGGCCATTTAAGACATTTTATTCGAAAAAAGTGCCCCTCAGAGGTAAAACAATCCAACTCGAGAACAATCACTTTTGACGTTTAGAAAGTTTTCTGGCGTTTTAAACTCTTAGGCTTTATTCGTGTTTGCAAAGTTTTTTTGGCGGTTTGAGCCCTAAAGTTTTTTTAACGTTATCCTTTGCAAAGTTTCCTGGTGTGTTGAAATAAAACCTTTACCAACAACGGAGGTGCAGCTTGTACAGTTCTGCTGCGAAGGTATCTCCGTTGTGGGCAATGGTTTTGTTTCATCACGCCAGAAAGTTTCCTAACGTTAGATCGCACAAAACGCCAGAGTGTTTTCTAAACATTAAATATCTGAAATTGCCTCCTGTGTGGCCATGTCCATAAAGATGGACGGAAATGTGTATGGAAGAGCAGGAGGACTTCAACAGACCGCGTCGGAGTCGTCCATTACCGTTATCGGAGCAATCCCGGGTGGAGTCGACCATTAGTGTTAATGTAGCCCCCCTCCCCCAGATAGACACACGCGTCTGACTCACAGATTCGCACCTATGGTGGAAAAAGAAAGACGATTCTCGTGCGTTGCCAAGTGACGTCATGATGATGATGGCGACTGGATAAAAGAGTCAAAGGACGGTGAGAGGATGCGAGAGATTGGTGATGCGAGAGAGAGACAGAGAGCAGCCACAAGTGGGAGAAGACCGGATGCTGGTTCTCACCTTCTGAGTGATGGATGGCCTTGACGTCATTCGCACACAGTATGGGAATAACTTCAAGCCTTTGGATGAAATAATTGGAGTATTGTGAGAACGGTGTTCTTACAAAAAAAAGTATTTCTTTTATTATAAGCGAGAAATTGGTTAGGAAGAAACGTTTTCTCTAAAATTTGGCTACATTAAAAGAATTTTTCTTTTAATTCAGGATCGCAATATTGTTTAAGTCCAGACTCACCATATTTTTTTTATTATTATTTTTTTCAGTTCAGTTTTCAAGTCGCCATTCTCTCTTTTAAAGGTTGGGTCTCATAGTTTCAGAAGTAGGGACTCATTTTTTTTAGAGGTAGCGATTCATTTTTTCCCACAGGAAGCGACTAGTTTTTTCACAGAGATCAAGAATAATTATTTTTTCTAGAGATGGCGACTTATTTTTTAGAAGTAGCGATGCATTTTTTTGAAAGGCCACAACTCCTTTTCCTTTCAGAAGGAGGGACAATTTTTTTTAAATATCGCTACTTACTTTTCAGAGATCGCGATTTGTTTTTCAACAGGTCACTACTCCTTTTTCCTTTCAAAAGTGAGGATTTTTTCCCCCAAAGGTGGCAACTTGATTTTTAGAAGTCGCGATTTTTTAAGAGGTCACTACTCTTTTTTGTTTTCCAAAGTTCGCGAGTTATGTTACAGAAGTCCGATTTATTTTTGGAGAGGTCACTTCTCACTTTTTCTTTCAGAAGCAGGAACGTTTTTTTCTTTTCTTTTCTTTTTAAAAGTCGCGACTTATTTTTCTGAAGTCGTGATTCATTTTTTGATGTGTCGCTACTCCATTTTTTTTCCTCTAGTTAACTCGACGAATAACTCGTCTGGAATACAAAAGTGGATCAAAAAATAGTTTTAATAATTATAGACCAATCACTCTATTAACAATTTTTGATAAGATAATGGAAAAATGCGTTTGGAAATTGCCTGAAAATTTTTTTGAACAAAATAAATTTTCTTTTAAGTCAGCAGTTTGGGTTTCGTAAAGGTATTGGAAAGCAAAGCCTTTTGGAAGATCTTATAAATAATATATGTATTAATTTAAATATAGGAAAGAAATGTGTTGCGGTATTTATGGACTTAAGTAAAGCATTTGATTCAGTTGACATTGGCATCTTACTACAGAAATTATATTTACTTGGTATTAGAGGGAATATTTTTGAATGGTTTAAAAGCTACTTATTACATACAAAAAATAAATAAATACCCCCTCAAGCAGCTGCTTGCCACAGAGGTCTGACAGGAGCCTGTCAGTTTATATGCCATAGTAGAAGGTCTGAGAGGATGGCAGGACCTCAGCAGAAAAACGACACACACAGCCATGCCTTATTCGGGGTTCGAACCCAGGTCCCTTAGATCAGTAGCCAAGCGCGCTAACCACTCGGCCATGGGAAAACAGTTATGAAAATAGATGAAAATTATAGTGATAAATTTCAGATGAATTTTGGAGTTCCACAAGGATCAATTCTCGGCCCTATGCTATTTCAGTTATACATAAATGATTTGGCTACTTTTGATTTCAATGCTAAATTATATATGTATGCTGATTAAAGTGCTAATAACTTACACTCGGATTTAGAATACACTATTTGCAATCTACAAAATGATTTTAATAAAGCAGTTAAATGGTGTGCTCTTAACAAACAGTGTAAACGAGAAAAAAAACTAAATTTATGTGTTATGGTTTTCAACAACCTACACTTGATAGAAGTATTACTAAACATCAACTCAGTTGTTTTATGTTGGATGGTTTATTACCTGATATATGCAGTTGTCCTGAAATAAGAGAAGTAAACGAAATAATTTACCTAGGCTTGAAAATGAATTCGAAAATGAAATGGGATAAACATATTGACAGGATTGTTCAAGACTACGATTTGTAGCATCTAAAATTAGGAAACTTAACTTGTTTGTTGATACACATTTAACTATTTTAATATATAAAGCACTTTTTGAATCTATAATTAGATACGGAATAACAGTTTATGGGACAGACTATAAGTCAGAATTAAATAAAATTAAAAGAATACAAATTAGTCTGTTAAAGGGATTGTGCAATTCACAAGTTAAAAATTCCCTTACAACGAGGGGCGGGGGTGGCTCAGTCGGTAGCGCGCCAGGCTTGTAATCTGTAGTTCCCAGGTTCGAGTCCCAGCTGGGTCAGCGTTGAGATTTATCTCCGCAAAATTCCCCGCCCTGCCCACGGTCAGTAGAGGACACCGATGGGATTGGAAAGGCCGCCGTCCGTCGGATGGGACGTAAAGCCGTGGCCCCGTGTGCGGGAGAGCCATACCCTGTGCACGTTAAAGAACACGCTGGATGGCCTTGACGGGAGGCTACCATCTGTCTCCCAACAGCTGTTCCAGTAGCTCCCCTCCCCCAACCTTCTCTGAGCCTTCGGGGTCCATGTGACCTGGCCATTTAGCCCATGGTGTGCAAAAAAGTGCCGCTCAGAGGTAAAACAAACCAACCCTTACAATGATATATTTAGTTTGTTCAAATTTTTACCTATTGAAAGTTTATATGTGTTTGTTCGTGTTATCAATAGCTACTTTAATAATATCTATAAGCAAAATATTTGCCAACAACAAGTTTGCTAGAAAAAAGGCTAAGTGTTTTTTGAACAACCATATTTTTATAATAATTACGGGAGAAATTCCAAAGAATATCAAATTCCCTACCTATTTAACTTGCTTCCTACAGAAATCGTTAACTTAAGTAAAATTTGTGATGTTAAAGAAAAATTATTTCAGTGATTGATGAAAAAGTGATGTTTTTATTCAGATTCATTTATCACTTTATTTTATTATTTTTTTCTCCTTCATTTTATGTAATGATATTGATATAATCTATATCATATCTGTCAAAACCATATATGTTCCCACTGATAAGCTTTGGCTTAGTGGGATTTTTTTTTGCAAAATAGTTATAAATAATTCTTTTTGAAAATAAATTTGAATTTGAACTGAAAATGGAATTTGTTTCTCAGGCCCTTCGAAACAACTTTATATTGAGCATTGACTGACATTGTGAAGCCTGTTTAGAGTCTACGGCATCATACTCCATAGTGATATCACACATGCATACTTTAGAGCAGTGGTTCTCAACCTTTTATGCTTCACGTACCCCCGGAAATGTGTGTGTAACTGGCATACCCCTTGTGTAAATAGATAAAACTATAGTTATAGTATAACAATAGGAATAAAATAAAACATGTATATCAGTGGTTCTCAACCTTTTATGCTTCACGTACCCCCTGGAAATGTGTATGTAACTGGCGTACCCCTTGTATAGATAGATAAAACTCTAGTTATAGTATAACAATGGGAATAAAATAAAACATGTATATCAGTGGTTCTCAACCTTTTATGCTTCACGTACCCCCTGAAAATGTGTATGTAACTGGCGTACCCCTTATATAGATAGATAAAACTATAGTTATAGTAATAGGAATAAAATAAAACATATATATCAGTGGTTCTCAACCTTTTATGCTTCACGTACCCCTGGAAATGTGTGTGTAACTGGCGTACCCCTTGTGTAAATAGATAAAACTATAGTTATAGTATAACAATAGGAATAAAATAAAACATATATATCAGTGGTTCTCAACCTTTTATGCTTCACGTACCCCCTGGAAATGTGTATGTAACTGGCGTACCCCTTGTATAGATAGATAAAACTCTAGTTATAGTATAACAATGGGAATAAAATAAAACATGTATATCAGTGGTTCTCAACCTTTTATGCTTCACGTACCCCCTGGAAATGTGTATGTAACTGGCGTACCCCTTATATAGATAGATAAAACTATAGTTACAGTAATAGGAATAAAATAAAACATATATATCAGTGGTTCTCAACCTTTTATGCTTCACGTACCCCTGGAAATGTGTGTGTAACTGGCGTACCCCTTGTGTAAATAGATAAAACTATAGTTATAGTATAACAATAGGAATAAAATAAAACATATATATCAGTGGTTCTCAACCTTTTATGCTTCACGTACCCCCTGGAAATGTGTATGTAACTGGCGTACCCCTTGTATAGATAGATAAAACTCTAGTTATAGTATAACAATGGGAATAAAATAAAACATGTATATCAGTGGTTCTCAACCTTTTATGCTTCACGTACCCCCTGGAAATGTGTATGTAACTGGCGTACCCCTTATATAGATAGATAAGATTATAGTTATAGTAATAGGAATAAAATAAAACATATATATCAGTGGTTCTCAACCTTTTATGCTTCACGTACCCCCTGGAAATGTGTGTGTAACTGGCGTACCCCTTGTGTAAATAGATAAAACTATAGTTATAGTATAACAATGGGAATAAAATATGTATATCAGTGGTTCTCAACCTTTTATGCTTCACGTACCCCCTGGAAATGTGTATGTAACTGGCGTACCCCTTATATAGGTAGATAAAACTATAGTTAGAGTAATAGGAATAAAATAAAACATATATATCAGTGGTTCTCAACCTTTTATGCTTCACGTACCCCCCGAAAATGTGTGTGTAACTGGCGTACCCCTTGTGTAAATAGATAAAACTCTAGTTATAGTATAACAATGGGAATAAAATAAAACATGTATATCAGTGGTTCTCAACCTTTTATGCTTCACGTACCCCCTGGAAATGTGTATGTAACTGGGGTACCCCTTATATAGATATATAAAACTATAGTTATAGTAATAGGAATAAAATAAAACATATATATATATCAGTGGTTCTCAACCTTTTATGCTTCACGTATCCCTTGGAAATGTGTATGTAACTGGCGTACCCCTTGTATAGATAGATAAAACTATAGTTATAATATAACAATGGGAATAAAATAAAACATATATATCAGTGGTTCTCAACCTTTTATGCTTCACGTACCCCCTGGAAATGTGCATGTAACTGGCGTATCCCTTGTATAGATAGATAAAACTATAGTTATAGTATAACAATAGGAATAAAATAAAACATATATATCAGTGGTTCTCAACCTTCTATGCTTCACGTACCCCCTGGAAATGTGCATGTGACTGGCGTATCCCTTGTATAGATAGATAAAACTATAGTTATAGTATAACAATGGGAATAAAATAAAACATGTATATCAGTGGTTCTCAACCTTTTATGCTTCACGTACCCCCTGGAAATGTGTATGTAACTGGGGTACCCCTTATATAGATATATAAAACTATAGTTATAGTAATAGGAATAAAATAAAACATATATATATCACTGGTTCTCAACCTTTTATGCTTCACGTATCCCTTGGAAATGTGTATGTAACTGGCGTACCCCTTGTATAGATAGATAAAACTCTAGTTATAGTATAACAATGGGAATAAAATAAAACATATATATCAGTGGTTCTCAACCTTTTATGCTTCATGTATCCCTTGGAAATGTGTATGTAACTGGCGTACCCCTTGTATAGATAGATAAAACTATAGTTATAGTATAACAATGGGAATAAAATAAAACATATATATCAGTGGTTCTCAACCTTTTATGCTTCACGTACCCCCTGGAAATGTGTATGTAACTGGCGTACCCCTTATTTAGATAGATAAAACTATAGTTATAGTAATGGGAATAAAAGAAAACATATATATCAGTGGTTCTCAACCTTTTATGCTTCACGTACTCCCTGGAAATGTGTATATAACTGGCGTACCCCTTGTATAGATAGATAAAACTATAGTTATAGTATAACAATAGGAATAAAATATATATATCAGTGGTTCTCAACCTTTAATGCTTCACGTACCCCCTGGAAATGTGTATGTAACTGGCGTACCCCTTATTTAGATAGATAAAACTATAGTTATAGTAATGGGAATAAAAGAAAACATATATATCAGTGGTTCTCAACCTTTTATGCTTCACGTACTCCCTGGAAATGTGTATATAACTGGCGTACCCCTTGTATAGATAGATAAAACTATAGTTATAGTATAACAATGGGAATAAAATAAAACATATATATCAGTGGTTCTCAACCTTTTATGCTTCACGTACCCCCTGGAAATGTGTATGTAACTGGCGTACCCCTTGTATAGATAGATATAACTATAGTTATAGTATAACAATGGGAATAAAATAAAACATATATATCAGTGGTCTCAACCTTTTATGCTTCACGTACCCCCTGGAAATGTGTATGTAACTGGCGTACCCCTTGTATAGATAGATAAAACAATAGTTATAGTATAACAATGGGAATAAAATAAAACATATATATCAGTGGTTCTCAACCTTTTATGCTTCACGTACCCCCTGGAAATGTGTATGTAACTGGCGTATCCCTTGTATAGATAGATAAAACTATAGTTATAGTATAACAATGGGAATAAAATAAAACATATATATATCAGTGGTTCTCAACCTTTTATGCTTTACGTACCCCCTGGAAATGTGTATGTAACTGGCGTACCCCTTGTATAGATAGATAAAACTATAGTTATAGCATAACAATGGGAATAAAATAAAACATATATATCAGTGGTTCTCAACCTTTTATGCTTCACGTACCCCCTGGAAATGTGTATGTAACTGGCGTACCCCTTGTGTAGATAGATAAAACTATAGTTATAGTATAACAATGGGAATAAAATAAAACATATATATCAGTGGTTCTCAACCTTTTATGCTTCACGTACCCCCTGGAAATGTGTATGTAACTGGCGTACCCCTTGTATAGATAGATAAAACTATAGTTATACTATAACAATGGGAATAAAATAAAACATATATATCAGTGGTTCTCAACCTTTTATGCTTCACGTACCCCCTGGAAATGTGTATGTAACTGGCGTACCCCTTGTATAGATAGATAAAACTATAGTTATAGTATAACAATGGGAATAAAATAAAACATATATATCAGTGGTTCTCAACCTTTTATGCTTCACGTACCCCCTGGAAATGTGTATGTAACTGGCGTATCCCTTGTATAGATAGATAAAACTATAGTTATAGTATAACAATGGGAATAAAATAAAACACATATATATCAGTGGTTCTCAACCTTTTATGCTTTACGTACCCCCTGGAAATGTGTATGTAACTGGCGTACCCCTTGTATAGATAGATAAAACTATAGTTATAGTATAACAATGGGAATAAAATAAAACATATATATCAGTGGTTCTCAACCTTTTATGCTTCACGTACCCCCTGGAAATGTGTATGTAACTGGCGTACCCCTTGTATAGATAGATAAAACTATAGTTATAGTTTAACAATGGGAATAAAATAAAACATATATATCAGTGGTTCTCAACCTTTTATGCTTCACGTACCCCCTGGAAATGTGTATGTAACTGGCGTACCCCTTGTATAGATAGATAAAACTATAGTTATAGTATAACAATGGGAATAAAATAAAACATATATATCAGTGGTTCTCAACCTTTTATGCTTCACGTACCCCCTGGAAATGTGTATGTAACTGGCGTACCCCTTGTATAGATAGATAAAACTATAGTTATAGTATAACAATGGGAATAAAATAAAACATATATATCAGTGGTTCTCAACCTTTTATGCTTCACGTACCCCCTGGAAATGTGTATGTAACTGGCGTACCCCTTGTATAGATAGATAAAACTATAGTTATAGTATTACAATGGGAATAAAATAAAACATATATATCAGTGGTTCTCAACCTTTTATGCTTCACGTACCCCCTGGAAATGTGTATGTAACTGGCGTACCCCTTGTATAGATAGATAAAACTATAGTTATAGTATAACAATGGGAATAAAATAAAACATATATATCAGTGGTTCTCAACCTTTTATGCTTCACGTACCCCCTGGAAATGTGTATGTAACTGGCGTACCCCTTGTATAGATAGATAAATCTATAGTTATAGTATAACAATGGGAATAAAATAAAACATATATATCAGTGGTTCTCAACCTTTTATGCTTCACGTACCCCCTGGTAAAGTGTATGTAACTGGCGTACCCCTTGTATAGATGGATAAAACTATAGTTATAGTATAACAATGGGAATAAAATAAAACATATATATCAGTGGTTCTCAACCTTTTATGCTTCACGTACCCCCTGGAAATGTGTATGTAACTGGCGTACCCCTTGTATAGATAGATAAATCTATAGTTATAGTATAACAATGGGAATAAAATAAAACATATATATCAGTGGTTCTCAACCTTTTATGCTTTACGTACCCCCTGGAAATGTGTATGTAACTAGCGTACCCCTTGTATAGATAGATAAAACTATAGTTATAGTATAACAATGGGAATAAAATAAAACATATATATCAGTGGTTCTCAACCTTTTATGCTTCACGTACCCCCTGGAAATGTGTATGTAACTGGCGTACCCCTTGTATAGATAGATAAAACTATAGTTATAGCATAACAATGGGAATAAAATAAAACATATATTTATATAACATTAAATTTTGTATTCATAAATTACATATAACGATAAACACAAAAAATGACAAACAATTTAACAAATCTTATAAAATTATAAACATTTTACTGGGTAATCAGTGAAATGGTCGCGCTTGTTTGCGCTTGCACAGTAAAAAACAGTTAAAGCAGTTAAAGATTTAAAACCAGTTTTACATAAATAAGTTGTTATGAAAGATAAAAAATATTTGACTGCAATTCTTGACAAAGTCGGATATTCCTTCTCCACTAAACTCCAAAAACTAATCAATGGCTTTTTGGAATGAATGCTTTTTAAACTATTCTTAAAAGATATCTCAATCAACTGTTCTTTATTGGACAATGGGAGTTTCCAGCGACTTTTGAGCTCTCACGGCGTACCTTGGATTAGATTGTTTTATCTCTGAGCGGCACTGTTTTGCACACCATGGGCTAAATGGCCAGGCCACAAGGACCTCGAAGGCTCAGAGAAGGTTGGGGGAGGGGACCCACTGGAACAGCTGTTGGGAGACAGATGGTAACCTCCCGTCAAGGCCATCCAGCGTGTTCTTAAACGTGCACAGGGTATGGCTCTCCCGCACACGGGGCCACGGCTTAACGTCCCATCCGACGGACGGCGGCCTTTCCAAGCCCATCGGTGTCCCCTACTGACCGTGGGCAGGGCGGGGAAATTTTGCGGAGATAAATCTCAACGCTGACCCAGCTGGGACACGAACCTGGGAAGTACAGATTACGAGCTTGGCGCGCTACCGACTGAGCCACCCCCACCCCGCTCTCACGGCGTACCCCAAAAAATATTACCACCTACCCCACGTTGAGGTCCCCTACTTTAGAGCATCGGAAATTAAATGCGATGAGGAACATATTATTTTTAATGAGTCATTTTCATACGTTGATTTCTGGTCTGAAGTTTCTCGTTTTCGTTTTTACACTAAAATACATTTCTAAGCAAATTTTCGTTTAATTGTATCGTACAATTAAACGATTATACCACATTTTATTAGTGTTAATTTAGTCAAGAAGTGTACATTTCGGCTACTCTCATCCTAGACGTTAAATTTTATTTAGTGTTCATGTTCCCGATGCTTTCTAGAATTATATAAAAGATCATTCTTTTGTTAATCTTTTCTGACAAGATTTTATCCCATATAGCAAGTTTTAGTGTATCTATAACTACACAGGCTTTATAATACCCCTCTGTGACATTTATTAAATGCGGGTATTAAATAAATTTTGCTTCAATTGGAGTCGGATAAAGCTTATAATTTGTAAATAGTGTATTCATACAAACATATGCACAGACATGCAATCCCATACAAAAGATATAGATAGCTAAATATCCTCATGTTGCCATGGACTACGGAGGTCGAACCACATGCTCTTTGTCCTCCAGACATGAGGGGCGGGGGTGGCTCAGTGGGTAGCGCGCCAGGCTCGTAATCTGTAGTTCTCAGGTTCGAGTCCCAGCTGGGTCAGCGTTGAGATTTATCTCCGCAAAAATTCCCTGCCCACGGTCAGTAGGGGACACCGATGGGCTTGGAAAGGCCGCCGTCCGTCGGATGGGACGTTAAGCCGTGGCCCCGTGTGCGGGAGAGCCATACCCTGTGCACGTTAAAGAACACGCTGGATGGCCTTGACGGGAGGCTACCATCTGTCTCCCAACAGCTGTTCCAGTGGGTCCCCTCCCCCAACCTTCTCTGAGCCTTCGGGGTCCATGTGACCTGGCCATTTAGCCCATGGTGTGCAAAAAAGTGCCGCTCAGAGGTAAAACAACCCAACCTTTCTAGAATTATATAAAAGATCATTCTTTTGTTAATCTTTTCTGACAAGATTTTATCCCATAAAGCAAGTTTTAGTGTACCTATTACTACACAGGCTTTATAATACCCCTCTGTGACATTTATTAAATGCGGGTATTAAATAAATTTTGCTTCAATTGGAGTCGGGTAAAGCTTATAATTTGTAAATAGTGTATGCATACAAACATATGCATAGACATGCAATCCCATACACAAGACATAGAGAACTAAATATCCTCATGTTGCCATGGACTACGGAGGTCGAACCACATGCTGTTTGTCCTCAGACATGTTTGCCCTGAGCTGCAGCTGCTGGGTTGGGTTGGGTTGTTTCACCTCTGAGCGGCACTTTTTTGCACACCATGGGCTAAATGGCCAGGTCACATGGACCCCGAAGGCTCAGAGAAAGTTGGGGGAGGGAACCCACTGAAACAGCTGTTGGGAGACAGATGGTAGCCCCCCGTCAAGGCCATCCAGCGTGTTCTTTAACGTGCACAGGGTATGGCTCTCCCGCACACGGGGCCACGGCTTAACATCCCATCCGACGGACGGCGGCCTTTCCAAGCCCATCGATGTCCCCTACTGACCGTGGGCAGGGCGGGGAATTTTGCGGAGACAAATCTCAACACTGACCCACTGCAGCTGCTGCAATTGGCCACTGTACACCAATTCTTGCAAGGTCCTATTTGACATTATCGATCCATTGCATCTTAGGTTCCTCTTCTTTTTGGGGCCTTTAGGCACAATGTTCATAATCTTATTCGACAATCTGTCGCTCTCCACCCAACCAACGCAGTCTCTCTCCATAAAATATGCTGTTCAAAGAAAGTTATTATTTGGTTATACACATTTATTATTAAAAATAATTTATCACTAAATAAATAACACGCTTTAAAACATTTATAAGTGCATAAATAAAACAAAATTTTATAGTTATAAATAACAGTAAAATCAGACCAATGGAGACACTTTTAATTAATAAATAGCAAATAAATTCATTTCACAAATAAAGCAACACATTTATCAGTAAGTAAGAAATAAATGAAGCATTAATAAATGTCATGCATTTATCGGTAATTAATGAAGGCCATCACCGGTGGCCGAGTGGTCAGCATACTTGACTACTGATCAAAGGGCCCCGAGTTAGAGGCCCGAATAAGGCATGGATGTTTTCTTTCTAGTGAGGTCTCACCTTCCTCACAGATCTCCTTTATAGGGTTCTTATTCCAAAACATATGGTAAGCAGCTGCTTGAGGAGCATGCTTTACCATGAACTAAATGATACGTTCACTAATAAGAAATAAAGAAATCGAGCACAGCTTGTCACATTTGTTATTAAAAAAATTTATTAACAAATTAACATCACATTCATTAATAAGCAAAAAGAAAACACACTTAGTAGTGAAGAACTAAATCAAACCTACTGTGACACTTTATATAAAGAACTAAATCAAACCTAGTGTGACACTTTTAACAAACAACTAAATCAAACCTAGTGTCACACTTGTTAATAAACAACTAAATCAAACCTAGTGTCACACTTGTTAATAAACAGCTAAATCAAACCTAGGGTGACACCTGTTAATAAACAACTAAATCAAATCTAGTGTGACACTTTTAATAAACAATTGAATCAAACCTAGTGTGACACTTGTTAATAAACTACTAAATCAAACCTAGTGTCACACTTGTTAATAAACAACTAAATCAAACCTAGTGTCACACTTGCTAATAAACAACTAAATCAAACCTAGTGTGACACTCTTAATAAACAACTAAATCAAATCTAGTGTGACACTTTTAATAAACAATTGAATCAAACCTAGTGTGACACTTGTTAATAAACAACTAGATCAAACCTAGTGTGACACTTGTTAGTAAACAACTAAATCAAGCTTAGTGCGACACTTGTTAACAAACAAATAAATCAAACCTAGTGTGACACTTGTTAATAACAACTAAATCAAACCTAGTGTGACACTTATTAATAAACAACTAAATCAAACCTAGAGTGACACTTTAATAAGCAACTTAATCAAACCCAGTGTGACACTTATTAATAAATAACAAATAAATCAAACCTAGCGTGACTCTTATTAATAAATAACAAATAGAACCAACACATATATCAACAAATAAAAGCAACACATTTATTAGTAAATAACAAACAACGCCTAATCCAACGTCGTGTTTTTATATTTCAATAATACCCTTTCTTTGTCCATTCTGTTCGTGAAATTTCAGCCTTTTAATTTACATAGCATCGATGAAGTGTCCTAATAACAAAGACGAAGAATCCCCGATAAGTTTCCCTTTCATGCCGGTGATGCGTCAGGCATGATGCCAAGTGCACTAGCATTGTTCTTGAACGAGCTAAGGGTGAGAGAGGGGTGGTCGCCACCCCTCCCCCCCCCTCACCTCCCCTTCCTTGCCTTATATTATCGGTAGCTGCCAAGGAGAAAAAACAGATGGGACCCTTCAGCAGCTTAGAATTGTGAATGGATTCAAAACAAAGGGAAACTCGATTTGTAAGCCATGATAATGGCTGCGTAGGAAATTAAAGTAGCTGGGTCAGGCACTGTGTCGTCAGACCGCAATGCTAAAGCTTCAATCTGAATCGTATCTGATGGACTTTGCAGCACGGCTAATGAACAGACGGGAAAGGGGAGGACGTGATCAACACCATGTACCTAGCAATTCAGTAGGGAGGGTTGCAAAGACAAAAAAAAACAGAAGAGGGCAGCCGAAAAGAAAAAAAAGAGAGCATCTAATATTGGCTTTCAGAAGAGTAGGGGTTGATGGATAAGCTCCCCCACCTTTTATTTTTTTTTATTATTTTTCGTGTAAAACGCGTGTGTTGAGTTAAATGGGGAAGAGGTTTTGTCTTCCTTACGCAGAAGGAGCATTGTGCTCTTCTTTGAATCCATCAACTGGATGTTAGAGGCTGAGGGTAATACCGAGCAAAGAAGAAGAGGAGAGCTTCTTCTAATGATGTGAAATGAAGGGGGGGGGGAGACGAAAACGCCAATTTATGCTAAAAGGAATGAGGTTCGAATTCTTTTTCGAGCAGTGTAAAAGAGAGTTTGTTTTTTTTTCGTTTCCTATTGTTATTATTTTGTGGTTATGAAACCCTCTATTTAGCACCCTGTAAAGATCCGATAAATGTCGGAAGTTTAAGAGTTGGAATTTCCGCATGTCTTCAAAGAATATCTTTTTTACCGTTGTTTATTTTGAAGGAATATAAAGAACTTAGTTGTATACCTTTTAACGATTCTTTCATGCACTAAAGAATGTTCCCAAGCTGAGTCAGCGTTGAGATTTATCTCTGCAAAATTCCCCGTCCTGCCCACGTTCAGTAGGGTACACCGATGGGCTTGGAAAGGCTGCCGTCCATCGGATGGAACATTAAGCCGTGGCTCCGTGTGCTGGAGAGCCATACCCTGTGCACGTTAAAGAACATGTAGGATGGCCTTGGCGGGAGGCTACCATCTGTCTCCCAACAGCTGTTCCAGTGGGTCCCCTCCCCCAACCTTCTCTGAGCCTTCGGGGTCCATGTGACCTAGCAATTTAGCCCATGGTGTGCAAAAAAAGTGCCGCTCAGAGGTAAAACAACCCAACCCAACTTAAGAACGTTCAAAGTTTATTAGAAAGGATCAGTCAATAGCGATGTTATTCGTGCACTTATCATTTTAGTTATTTATTAGTTGTCATTTAGTTGGTTTGGTCCCCTTCCCCCAAACTTCGTGGTTTTATTTTGTTGTCATTAATTAATTAGTTATTTGTTATTTGCTGATTTAGTTGTTTGAGGGAGCAGTTCTTTCATTTACTTTAAGATTGTTCAAAGTTTATTAGTAAGAATCGTTAAAGAGCGTAGATTGCGTTTCGCTTAAGCTTGTTTAATCGTTACAGTTAATCATCATTTGAAGAAGAAGTTTCGACGATTACTTCAAGTTAGATTCACTGATTTTTTTTTTCTAAGAATTAAAGCTTTGAATCTTTTCATTAATTCGGAGGCGTGGAGGTTGCTCTGTCAGTAGCATGTTAGTCATGTAATCTCAGTTACCCGAGTTCCAATTGTGTAGGAAGCGGATGTGGCTCAGTTGGTAGAATGCCAGGCTCATCTGTAGTTCCCAGGTTTGAGTCCCAGCTGGGTCAGCGTTGAGACTTATCCAAAACTCCCCGCCCTGCCCACGGTCAGTAGGGAGTACCGATGGGCTTGGAAGGGTCGCCGACCGTCGGATGGGACGTTAAGCCGTTGTGCCGTGTGCGGGAGAACCATACCCTGTGCACGTTAAAGAACACCGTGGATGGCCTTGACGATAGGCTACATCTGTCTCCAAACAGCCGTTACAGTGGGTCCTCTCCCCCAACCTTCTGTGACACTTTGGGGTCCTTGTGACCTGGCCATTTAGCCCACTGTGTGCAAAAAAAGTGCCGTTCAGAGGTAAAACAACCCACCCCAGCTTGAGATTTATCTCCGCAAAACTGCCGCTCATCCCTTGTTCAGTTGGGTATACCAAACGGACTTGGAAAGGCCACCGTCCGTTGGATGGGGCTTTAAGCCGTTGAACCGTATGCAAGAGAGAAATACCCTGGCACGTTAAATTACGTGCTGAATAGCCTTGAGAAGAGCTTCCATATGTCTCCTAACAGCTAGGGGGCGGGGGTGGCTCAGTCGGTAGCGCGCCAGGCTCGTAATCTGTAGTTCCCAGGTTCGAGTCCCAGCTGGGTCAGCGTTGAGATTTATCTGTGCAAAGTTTCCCGCCCTGCCCAAGGTCAGTAGGGGACATCGATGGGCTTGGAAAGGCCGTCGTCCGTCGGATGGGACGTTAAGCCGTGTCCCCGTGTGCGGGAGAGCCATACCCTGTGCACGTTAAAGAACACGCTGGATGGCCTTGACGGGAGGCTACCATCTGTCTCCCAACAGCTGTTCCAGTGGGTTCCCTCCCCAACCTTCTCTGAGCCTTCGGGGTCCATGTGACCTGACCATTTAGCCCATGGTGTGCAAAAAAGTGCCGCTCAGAGGTAAAACAACCCAACCCAACCTAAGAGTTAAACATTGGGTCCCCTTCCCCCATCTTCTCGGGGTCTTTGTGACCTAGCTTTTAGTCCATTCTGTGTGGAAAAGTGTTGCTCAGAGGTAAAACAATCCAATTATACTCAACTTGTGTCTTTAGCGTTTTTGTGACCTGGCACATTAGCCCATTGTGTACGAAAAAGTCAAAATTTACAGCTTTCAGGTCAAGCAACCCAAGAGTGTTTCCATAAGTTTAAACCTTTCAGTGTCCAATTGCTATCCCTTTACGGCAAAATATATTTATGGATATTATTTATAACTACATTCAGCGATGAATTAGTGGGGAGGGAGTCTATATGCTCAAATCAAGTTAATCTGCATAATCCTGGTCATTCAAAGTTTCTTTATCACGCTTCTCAAAACTAAATTCAACGATTTTAAATACAGTTTAATAAATTAAAACTTCTGTATCAAACTACACTAGTTTTCATAAATTAAGGAACATTTGGGTTGTTTTACCTCTGAGCGGCACTTTTTTGCACACCATGGGCTAAATGGCCAGGTCACATGGACCCCGAAGGCTCAGAGAAGGTTGGGGGAGGGGACCCACTGAAACAGCTGTTGGGAAACAGATGGTAGCCTCTCGTCAAGGCCATCCAGCGTGTTCCTTAAAGTGCACAGGGTAAGCCCATACACGGGCCACGGCTTAACGTCCCATCCGACGGACGGCAGCCTTATCCAAGCCCATCTGTGTCCCCTACTGACCGTGGGCAGGGCGCGGATTTTTGCGGAGATAAATCTCAACGCTGACCCAGCTGGGACTCGAACCTGGGAACTACAGATTACGAGCCTGGCGCGCTACCGACTGTGCCACCCCCGCCCCAACTAAGGAACAACCTTATGTTATATCAATGAGAAGTTAACGTCTAAGCTCTATAAATTCTAAAATAATCTTTTTGGAAAAATATGGTAGCAAATTAAGAAACTTTCAAAACTGAAGAATAGTGAAAGAATTCTTTACACAAACTTCTAAAATACGCACTTATTTTATTAAATACTTTGATACAATACTTATTACTAAGCTTTAATTAACGTCTGAAGTCAATTTTTGTGACTGTTATTGTTAAATATTCAAACTTCCATAACACATCAAGTACCGAACGAATATCGTTGAAAATCGAGATGATATATTTGATTGAGATCTTTATCTGCTATCACATTAGTTAAAAAAAATATTTTAAGATTCAGAGAGCTTTGACGTTCTTTTCATTAACATAACATAGGATTCTTCCTTGATTTTCGGAAACCAGTACATATTTTCAAATTTATTTTTAATCCGATAGCTTTATGATGAAATAAGATGTATGCCAAGGCATATTGATGCGCCCAGCTACTCCAGTGATGAGGGAGCCCTACGGTTAGGTAAAACGGTAAAAAACCCAAAAATTATGGTGAAATTTGATATACAACAATTTAAAGGAATACCTCGGAATTTTTTTCTATATCTTGAAACGAAAAATAACAGACCGTGAATATCATATCATCTTCGTTTTAGTCGGTAGCGCGCCAGGCTCGTAATCTGTAGTTCCCAGGTTCGAGTCCCAGCTGGGTCAGCGCTGAGATTTATCTCCGCAAAAATTCTCCGCCCTGCCCACGGTCAGTAGGGGACACCGATGGGCTTGGAAAGGCCGCCGTCCGTCGGATGGGAGGTTAAGCCGTGGCCCCGTGTGCGGGAGAGCCATACCCTGTGCACGTTAAAGAACACGCTGGATGGCCTTGACGGGAGGCTACCATCTGTCTCCCAACAGCTGTTCCAGTGGGTCCCCTCCCCCAGCCTTCTCTGAGCCTTCGGGGTCCATGTGACCTGGCCATTTAGCCCATGGTGTGCAAAAAAGTGCCGCTCAGAGGTAAAACAACCCAACCCATCTTCGTTTCCCTATTAGAAATTCCTCTATTCTCGTCAATGTGATCCAGCGTGTTCTTTAATGTACACAGGATATGGCTCTCCCGCATACGGGGCCATGGCTTAACGCCATACGACGGACGGCGGTACTTTCCAAGCCCATCCGCGTCCCCTACAGACAGACAGCAGGGCAGAGAGTTTAGCGTAGATAAATCCGCAAAATAATATAATAGATGTAAGATGATATGAGGAATAAATCCGCAAATAATATAACGCTGGTCAAGCTGGGTCTCGAACCTAGGAACTGCAGATTACGAGCATGGCGCGCTAGAGACTGGGTCACCCCTGACTCTGGTTTGGGGGCAGGCATGGGTGTCCGCAGAGGGGGGAAAACGGGGCACTTGCCTCCCCCGGGGATCAAGTAAAATATTCCACAAATTATAATCGTAACAATTTAAACGTAATTAATTTATGTACATTATATGAGCCGTCCCGTGGCCGAGTGGTTAGCACGCTTGGCTACTGATCTAAGGGACCTGGGTTCGAGCCCCGGATTTAGGCATGGACGTGTGTGTCGTTTTTCTGCAGAGGTCCTGCCATCCTCTCAGGATCTTCTACTATGGCATATAAACTGTCAGACCTCTGTGGCAAGCAGCTGCTTGAGGGGGTATTTATTATTTTTATTATATGTTTTTGTATTGATGCAATACTGTATTCTAAAATCTACTTGTGAAAAAAACCTTAAAAATTAAATAATTAAATAAAAATTTATAGATATAATTATTTGTCTCCAAACTTTGCTCTCCCCCCCCCCCCCGTGGAACATTTTCTGCTGACGCCCATGGGGGCAGTGGTGGCTCAGTCGTAATCTGCAGTTTCCAGGTTCGAGTCTCAACTGGATAAGCGTTGAGATTTATCTCTGCAAAATTCCCCGCCCTGCCCACGGTCAGTAGAGGACACCGATGGGCTTGGAAAGGCACCGCCCGTTGGATGGGGACGTTTGATGAAGCCGTGAACCCGTGTGCGGGAAAGTCACACCCTGTGCACGTTAAAGAACACGCTGGATGATTTTTGACGGGAGGCTATCATCTGTCTCCCAACAGCTTTTCCAGTGGGTCACCTCCCCTAACCTTCTCTGAACTTTCGGGGTCTTTGTGACCTGGCCACTTAGCCCATTGTGTGCAAAAATGTGCCACTCAGAAATCAAACAACCCAACCCTAGTTAGTGTCAGAAGTCTGCTTGAGTCTTTCGTGTTTTAAGTTAATGCAGTGCAAGCGCCAGGTAGAAACAAATGTGTTTCTTAACCAACTGGAAAATGCTGACACAGTTATTTTGTTGAAAACCATAAGTAGAATTTTAAAACATTTGTAAATGGGAAATACGGCCATTCGGAGGAGATGCCTAGAGTTGAAGACGTGTTTAAACATTATTAACAACTTCCGAGATGCATTTTTAAACATCTGAGAAAAGATTTAATTAAATATTGCGTCTTATTTTTTTCTCTTCACAATCCTCATCAAAACAAACGGTCATTTTTCAATCATTATTATTGAAAAGTCACATAAATATTCGGATGTAACGATCGTAGAATTTAAAGTTTAACCTTTTCCCTTAAGAGTTCATCCTTAAGTCTCAATGGGTTGAGGACACGGTCCCCTTTGCCTCCCTAGATCAAGCCCTGGATATATGGAGATAACTACATTGGTTAGTCCATATATCCATATCAAAATCGGCGACTGTGATAGGAATGAATTTCGAGAAACGTTGGTGTTAAATGTGGGGACATGGGTTGGTGTTTTAGCTCTGAGCGGCATTTTTTTGCACACCATGGGCTAAATAGTCAGGTCACATGGACCCCGAAGGCTTAGAGAAGGTTGAGGGAGGGAACCGACCGCTGTTCCAGTGGGTTGAGGGAGGGAACCCACTGGAACAGCTGTTGAGAGGCAGATAGTAGCCTCCCATCAAGGCCATCCAGGGTGTTCTTTAACGTGCACAGAATATGGCTCTCCCGCACACGGGGCCACTGATTAACGTCCAATCCGACGGACGACGGAGTTTCCAAGCACATCGGTGTCCCTACTGACCATGGGCAGGGCAACGAATTTTGCGGAGATAAATCTCAATACTGGCCCAGCTGGGAACTACAGATTACGAGCCTGGCGCACTACCGACTGAGCCACCCCTGCCCCTGTGGGGGACATGAAACAAACAGATGTTTTGTGAGAGAGTCCAGCAGATTCTGCGACATCCGGCATCCCTATTTGAGACCCAGCAAATATTTCCAAATTCTCCGTTATTACCTGGCTACAACTGAAACACTGGCTTGTATTTAGGTCATGGCGTTTTTTAAGTTATAGGCGATATCTACATATATGATCTAAACATTTTGCAAAAGCATTTTCTGAAAAGGGTCTTTAGAATGTAGGGAAAAAATTACATATTGCATTAATTTTCAGGAACATATCCTACTATAATTTAGGAAAATTTTAAATACTTTTTTGTCAAAAAAAAACCATAATGACGAAGAAGAGTATTTGAAGTTTTCACATACTCGATATGGGAGCAGGAAGTGAGGCAGCAGACATTCTAATGAGACTATAATGATCTGCTACTTTCTTGACGTCGCTACAAAGCACCCCAGTTTGTATGAAATTTATGTGCCTTTCGTAAATAGAGTGTTCAGTAATAAAAAGGAACCAAAGGAATTGGAATGGCTGCCATTTGTTAGATCAGACATTGCGTCTTGCCACCATGTAGAGTCATAATCTGAGCATGTTAAATGTCCATCCAGCCCATTCCTTTGGAATTCTTCTAATCTAACCATTTAGCATATTGTGGGCGTACTAGTTCTATTCAGAGATAAAACAACCCATGCAAACACAATATATGGTTTTCAAGGAAAGCGCCAGTGGATCCTCTTCTTTACCCATCTCTGAGCGTTTGAGGTTATTCTGACTCAATCATTTAACTAATCTTCTATATTAGTACCTTGAAGTAAAGCTTCCATGTTAGTCTACTAAAAGCTGTCCAATAGATCCCTTTCCATCTAGTATTAACATTTGGAATTCTTCTAACCTAACCATTTAGCTTATTGCGTTTTTTAGCTAATCATTTAATTATTGTGAATTATTATTAGCATTTTTGGAAAAATATAAAACAACCCATAAAAACGAAATATATGGTCTTTAAGGTTTCCAGTTGTCTCTTAACAGTTGTCCAGCAAACCCTTTCCATCTAGTATTAAACTTTTGGAAATCTTCAAACCTAACCCTTCAGCTTATTCTGTACATATTAGTTCCATTTCGGTAGTAAAACAACTCATAAAAACGCAATATATGGTCTTGAAAGCTTCCAGCTGTCTCTTAGCAATTGTCCAGCAGACCCCTTCTATCCAATTCTAAGACATTGGAATTCTTCTTACCTAACCCTTTACTTATTGTGTACATATTAGTTCCATTTCGGTGGTAAAACAACCCATAAAAACGCAATATATGGTCTTGAAGGCTTCCAGTTGTCTCTTAGCAGTTGTCCAGCAGACCCTTTCCATCCAGTATTAACCCTTTGGAATTCTTCTAACCTAACACTTTCGCTTCTTGTGTACATATTAGTTCCATTTCGGTAGTAAAACAACCCATAAAAACACAATATATGGTTTTGAAGCCTTCCAGCTGTCTATCAGCAGTTGTCCAGCAGACCCCTTCTATCCAATTCTAAGACTTTGGAATTCTTCTTACCTAACCCTTCAGCTTATTGTGTACATATTGGTTCCATTTCGGTAGTAAAACAGCCCATAAAAAAGCAATATATGGTCTTGAAGGCTTCCAGCTGTCTCTTAGCAGTTGTCCAGCAGACCCTTTCCATCCAGTATTAACCCTTTGGAATTCTTCTAACCTAACACTTTCGCTTATTGTGTACATATTAGTTCCATTTCGGTAGTAAAACAACCCATAAAAACACAATATATAGTTTTGAAGCCTTCCAGCTGTCTCTCAGCAGTTGTCCAGCAGACCCCTTCTATCCAATTCTAAGACTTTGGAATTCTTCTTACCTAACCCTTCAGCTTATTGTGTACATATTGGATCCATTTCGGTAGTAAAACAACCCATAAAAACGCAATATATGGTCTTGAAGGCTTCCAGCTGTCTCTTAGCAGTTGTCCAGCAGACCCCTTCTATCCAATTCTAAGACTTTGGAATTCTTCTAACCTAACCCTTCAGCTTATTGTGTACATATTGGTTCCATTTCGGTAGTAAAACAACCCATAAAAACGCAATATATGGTCTTGAAGCCTTCCAGCTGTCTCTCAGCAGTTGTCCAGCAGACCCCTTCTATCCAATTCTAAGACTTTGGAATTCTTCTAACCTAACCCTTCAGCTTATTGTGTACATATTGGTTCCATTTCCGTAGTAAAACAACCCATAAAAACGCAATATATGGTCTTGAAGGCTTCCAGATGTCTCTTAGCAGTTGTCCAGCAGACCCTTTCCATCTAGTATTAACCCTTTGGAATTCTTCTTACCTAACCCTTCAGCTTATTGTGTACATATTGGTTCCATTTCGGTAGTAAAACAACCCATAAAAACGCAATATATGGTCTTGAAGGCTTCCAGCTGTCTCTTAGCAGTTGTCCAGCAGACCCTTTCCATCTAGTATTAACCCTTTGGAATTCTTCTTACCTAACCCTTCAGCTTATTGTGTACATATTGGTTCCATTTCGGTAGTAAAACAACCCATAAAAACGCAATATATGGTCTTGAAGGCTTCCAGCTGTCTCTTAGCAGTTGTCCAGCAGACCCTTTCCATCTAGTATTAACCCTTTGGAATTTTTCTAACCTAACCCTTCAGCTTATTGTGTACATATTGGTTCCATTTCGGTAGTAAAACAACTCATAAAAACGCAATATATGGTTTTGAAGGCTTCCAGCTGTCTCTTAGCAGTTGTCCAGCAGATCCTTTCCATCTAGTATTAACCCTTTGGAATTCTTCTAACCTAACACTTTCGCTTATTGTGTACATATTAATTCCATTTCGGTAGTAAAACAACCCATAAAAACGCAATATATGGTTTTGAAGGCTTCCAGCTGTCTCTTAGCAGTTGTCCAGCAGACCCTTTCCATCTAGTATTAACCCTTTGGAATTCTTCTAACCTAACACTTTCGCTTATTGTGTACATATTGGTTCCATTTCGGTAGTAAAACAACCCATAAAAACGCAATATATGGTCTTAAAGCCTTCCAGCTGTCTCTCAGCAGTTGTCCAGCAGACCCCTTCTATCCAATTCTAAGACTGGAATTCTTCTAACCTAACCCTTCAGCTTATTGTGTACATATTGGTTCCATTTCCGTAGTAAAACAACTCAAAAAAACGCAATATACGGTTTTGAAGGCTTCCAGATGTCTCTTAGCAGTTGTCCAGCAGACCCTTTCCATCTAGTATTAACCCTCTGGAATTCTTCTAACCTAACACTTTCGCTTATTGTGTACATATTAGTTCCATGTCGGTAGTAAAACAACCCATAAAAACGCAATATATGGTCTTGAAGGCTTCCAGCTGTCTCTTAGCAATTGTCCAGCAGACCCCTTCTGTCCAATTCTAAGACTTTGGAATTCTTCTTACCTAACCCTTTACCTTATTGTGTGCCTATTAGTTCCACTCAGATTTTAAGCAACCATAAAAACACAATATATGACCTTGAAGGAAGGTTTCCAGTTGTCTCTTAACAGTTTTCCGTGGATCACCTCTTTCTTACCCAGCTCCGAACATTTGTGATCTTTGTGTCTGGCCATTCAGCACAATATACACAAAACTCACACTTCCAGGCAAAACAAATGAACCCAAAACACCGAATATCCGGATTTTAATTATCTCCTAACACCTGAAACGAATCGCTTTTCGCTCTGAAAACTTGCACTGCTTGCTACCTGACCATTAGTTTATTGTACGCACAAACGTTCCCTCAGAGGTAAACAACACCAATTCATTATTCTGGATAATGGGAAATATTTCACATATTTCTTCATGTATGAATATAATAATGGTGTATACGCATTGTTCATAGAGGCAGAAATTTTGCTCCTTAATTGTCTAGACATACACTCAGATATTAGGCAGGCTATCGTCTGTGTCTATTCCCAAACGCTCTGTGGGTGAAGTTTAGTTTGGTGAGAGCATCACTTCTCAGTCAGAACTCTCCAAAACAAACCCTCACTTATCGCTAAGGAGAACACTACCACCTCTACCATCCACAGCAGCAATGGCTGGGGTAAGAAGATAAAGGCAACCGACAATAGTTTGACGCTGAGAGGCAACACGTGCGTGGAGCAGCATCTCCGAATCATCAAGCTTCTCCGCATCTTCCTTTCTTTAATTCTAAAAGCGATAATAGAGAGGACAAAGAGTACTTTTCAAGAAAAAAAAAAGAATGTAATTAAACAAGATCTGCTATGTGCAGTGAAGAATTTTAAACCTATACGCGCTTTCCCCGACAAATGATTTTGCATCCACGCGTCTCGGGAAGAGAGGTGGCTGCTTTTCTTTAGAAGCGACGGAATTTCTAAACGGAGGTGGTCGAGGGGAGGATAAAAAGGAAGTGATGAACAATGGTAGGTGTTAAAGCTTCTCAATCATAGATTAGACGCCCATTGACTTGGATAACAATGCAATTTCCAACTCAAAATCAAATAACAGTTAATCCACTTACTGGAGAAGGATAATAATACACTGTCGACTTTAGAAAAGTGCTCTGATTTGGATTAAGTAAGGAAATGATGGAAGTTAAGGCACAAGCTTTTCACGGTGATTAATTTATTACTATGAAGTGCAGAAAGAGGATATTTTTCCTTGATAAAATATTGATTCTCTCTCTAGGGATCGCTTCAGTTGCTTCATTAAATTCCTAAACAAACCAAGTATAGCCTCAGTTTCAATCACTTGTAGAGAGCCCAAAATTCCTTCTCCGCTAGTTTTTATCATATAGTCACTAAATTTGAAGGTTTTCTTCTTTTTTTTTTGTTATTATCATTTTGGAAATGTAACAAGCATTTTGCTGAAAAATCGTCTTTCATTTTAACCTTTTGTAACTAGAGTTATTTTAAGGATTTAGATCATCAGGTAAGATATCAATTGAACGATCAATTTGCCGTCAATCATTCCAGAAAAATCTTTTTTAGTTCTTTATTTCAGTGTAATTATATTAAGAAGCAAATTAATCAGTATTTGTTGTCTCGGTGGAGGTAAAATTTCATAATAATTATTTGACAGAGTAAAATTAAGGTCTTCGATTCTATTTTTGTTTCGGTTGTTTTGCCTGTAACCGACACATTTTGTGCAAATATAAAAGTAAAAGTTGAGGTCATAAGGAACTCAAAGGCAAAATGTTGAAGTCACAAGGAAGCCAAAGACTAAATGTTGTGCCAGAAGGAAACAAAGGTTAAATGTTGAGGTCACAAAGAAAACGAAGGTTAAAAATGAGGTCACAAGGAAAACGAAAGTTAAATGGTGGAGTCACAAGGGATCCAAAGACTAAATGTTGTGGTCACAAGGAAAAAAAGGTTAAATGTTAAGGCCACAAGAAAAACGAAGGTTAAATGTTAAGGTCACAAGGAAAACGAAAGTTAAATGTTGGAGTCAAAAGGAATCCAAAGACTAAATATTGTGGCCACAAGGAAACAAAGGTTAAATGTTAAGGTCACAAGGAAAACGAAGGTTAAATGTTGAGGTCACAACGGATCCAAAGATTAAATGTTGTGGCCACAAGGAAACGAAGGTTAAATGTTGAAGTCACAAGGAAAACGAAGGTTAAATGTTGGAGTCACAAGGGATCCAAAGACTAAATGTTGTGGCCACAAGGAAACAAATCTTAAATGTTGAGGTCACAAGGAAAACCAAGGTTGAGATCACAAGGAATCCAAAGACTAAATGTTGTGGTCAGAAGGAAACAAAGGTTAAATGTTGTGGTCACAAGGAAACAAAAGTTAAATGTTGAGGTCCCAAGGAAAACGAAAACTAAATGTTGTGGTCACAAGGGAACAAAGATTAAACGTTGAGGTCAAAAGGAAACAAAATTTAAATGTTGAGGTCACAAGGAAATCAAAGGCTAAATTTTGAGGTCACAAGAAACCAAAAGCTAATGTTGAGGTCACTAAAAAAATAAAGGTTAAACGTTGAGGTCACAAGGAAAATAAAGGTTAGATGTTAAGGTCACAAGGAAAATAAAGGTTAAATGTTGAAGTCACAAGGAAAATAAAGGTTAGATGTTAAGGTCACAAGGAAAATAAAGGTTAAATGTTGAAGTCACAAGGAAAACAACGGCTAAATGTTGAGGTGAGCTACACGACGTTTATGTAATCAAATTAAACCAGATCTAATCATAATCCCTGTGGCTCTGCTAATATATAGAGCTAAATCGTTAACAACGAATTTACTACTTCTAGGTTTTTCGCAAATATTTAGAAATAATTTAAAAAATATATAGAACTGAAAATTTTAACAACGGAATTGCGACTCTAATTGAAAGGGAATTAAAACGCAAATATTAATTTCACTTCACTAGCTTATGTACATACACGCACAGCAGCCAAAAAAAAATTCAAAACTTCAATTTAGACAGAGAAGTTCTGGAAAGTGTTTTATTTATTCATCCCACGAATCATTTTCAATTGAAATTCTTCACTTTATGGTAACGAATTGCAGACAAGTAGAGAATACAAATGTTTCTAACATTTTCAAATTTCTGTGCAAGTTATTGCTCTAAAAGGCAAAATTATGTTAGTAGCGGAGTCCCACTATATGGTAATTGATACTTCCGGTCACCCCCTATACTGTAAGAGAGAGATAGTCTATCCCTACAAAATATCCCATCATTCCCAATTTGGCGTTCCCCATTTATTCATACTCGTGGATAAGAGACATTTTCAAGGATGCAATAACTTCAAAATTCTTGCTATCAACACACTGCAGAGTAACAACAAGGAATGACGTCGCGGGTTGCATACATGCTTATATACTCTCAAATGTTATCTCAGAAACCCCATGGGGTCAAGATACATCTATCGACATGAACAAGGTTGAGCAAAACAGTGACCTTTACCAATATATGATAAACCCCTCATGGGAAAGATACGTTCGAAGTAAACACTGGGGCTAAAGCGGCACCAGAATTATTTACTTAGTTTCTATTTTTAATGAAGGAAATCTTTTATCAGCAGCAAATGCAAATATTGCGATTCTGATAGCATGTATCAAGAGTTCAAACAGTGAACTCTCGTGTCACCCCCAAGACAATGTAGCGATAAGAACTGACCCCCGTCACTCGCTCTGGCGAGGTTAAAGCTTGCAGATATCAAAATACGAATTCAGATCTTATCAGCAACAAATGCAAATATTGCGGTGCAGATAGCATGCATCGGCAGTTCAATCTCCAGTCACCCTTTGACATTGTAGCGATAAGAACCGACCCCTGTCATGCGTTCTGCGCGTTTGTTGCGACATGCACGTCATGGGACTTAATGAAGATCGAATTCGCAAAATATGGGACTCTGTAATTATTTTTGACGATTACATCAGCCATTCTGAACGTTGCCACCGAAAGTTCAGTTGGACTTGGCAGAAACCAAGGGACTTATTCGGGAGTTTGTGATCGGTGAGGGGGAGTTTAATAGAGGGGGCGGAACTTTTGACAGGGTTTTTAATAAAAGGGTGGAACTTTTGATAAGGGGGGATTAAAAAATACAGGTGGGTCAACCATTAGGTCTTTAAAGAGGGAGGATTAAAAAATACATGTCAACCAGGGGGGCAGTTTTGATAGGGTTTTTAATAAAGGGGCAGAACTTTTGATAAGTGGGGGTTTAATGAGGGGGGTAAAAAATTGGAAAAATTGCAGTTAAACTAGAGGGCTTTTCTAAAGTATAATACTCATAATATACACACTAGATGGCGCCACGGGTTTTTAATAAAGGGAGGAATTTTTAATAAAGGTTTTTTTTTTATGAGGGGGTCAACCAGGGGTCTTTATGAAATATTAATTGTTAATTATGAGTTATTGATTAATTAATAATTAATTATGAATATTAATAGGGGGCATGGCCGGTGACGGCATAGGGCCGTGACCGGAAGTATCAATTACCCTATAGTGGGACATTACTACTTATGTTTCATATAACTAAATATAATAATATATAAAATATATATATAATAATATTATATATATATAAAATATATATATAATATATATATATAATATGTTATATTATAATAATATATATAACTTCATATAACTGAATGCAGTTAAAAAATATTTAGAAATATTTATATATGCATATCCTATTTTTCTGCGGTATGCAATGAAATTACTATAATGAACGGACAAATGGGGTGCATTACTTTGGAAAATAGTAATATTAGTGGTAGTAGTAATTTTATTTTCACAGACAATATTTTGCGATACAAAGCACACAAAAGTTGAATTGTTTTACCTCTGAGCGCTACTTCTTTTGTACACAATGGGCTAAATGGCCAAGTCACGAGGACCCCGAGGGCTAAGAGAACGTTAGGGGGAAAGGACCCACTAGACAGTTATCAGGAAATAGATGGCAGCCTCCCGTGAAGGTCATCCAGCGTGTTCTTTAACGTGATAGTGTATGACTCTCCCGCAAAGGGGGCAACGGCTTAACGTCACCGAAGGCTCAGAGAAGGTTATGGGAGGGGACCCAATGGAACAGCTGTTGGGAGACAGATGGTAGCCTCCCATCAAGGCCATCCACCGTGTTCTTTATCGTGCACAGGGTATGGCTCTCCCGCACACGGGGCAACGGCTTAACGTCCCATCAGACGGACGGCTGTCTTTCAAGCTCATCGGTGTCCCTTACTGACCGTGGGCAGGGTTAGGAGTTTTTCGGAGTTAGATCTCAACGCTAACCCAGTTGGGACTCGAATCTACAGATTGCGAGTCTGTCGCGCTACCGACTGAGCCACCTCCGCCCACATTGTGGAACAGAGTTTTTTCAATTGGAAATGGAAACAAAGCACGGTTATATTTTTGGTAGGTGTTTTTACCTCTGAATGACATTTTTTTGCACACAATGGGCTAAATTGGCCAGGTCACAAGAATCCCGAAGGCTCAGAGAAGGTTGGGGGAGGGGATCCACTGGAACAACTGTTAGGAGACAGATGGTAGCTTCTCTTCAAGGGCGTATTCATTAACGTGCACAAGGTATGGCTCTTTCATATACTGGACCAAGGATTAAGGTCGTCTCCGACGGACGGCGGCCTTTCCAAACTCATCGGTGTCTCCTACTGACCGTGGGCAGGGCGGAGAATTTTGCGGAGATAAATCTCAACGCTGTCCCAGCTGAGACTCGAGCCTGACTCGTTATCGACTGATCTGCACCCGCCCTTATTTTTGGGTGGTGTAGTGTGACTTGTTAATAGTGATTAATAGGGAAACTGTTGTTAAAAGTAGTACTGATAAACAAGGCGGTACGTCGTACAAATATTTATTAGTTAAAATATCTTGACTTCATGTTAATAGGGTTATGATTTATTTCACTGCGAACAGGTCCCGGATATGGGGGGGGAGGATAATAGTAAGGGTAATAGTAGTGGTCAAGAAGTGTTGGACGTGTACAGTCGCTCAAAAAAATATCCGAACACTATGGTTGATTGCAGAATTCAGAAAAAATATCTGGCAACGATTTTTTTTAGAAATTAGTCACGTGACACGAAGGTTGCCAGATCACTAATTTCTAAAAAAATCGTTGCCAGATATTTTTTCTGAATTCTGTAATCAACCACAGTGTTCGGATATTTTGTCGAGCGACTGTACGAGTTATCAGTGTTTCAATAATGATTTCCCCCCTCAAAAAAAAATCTTAAGTAATTCAAACAAATATTCTTAATGAAGGTGTGCTGACAGAACACGAGTTATCTTACAGGAAACTGCAAAGAACGAAGGATGACGTTTGAAGTGACATCGCATGAAGCTGTGTGTTAGAGCGAAAACCCCCCTGGGAGACAATGTGATAAAGATAAATCCTGACACAAGTTAGAGAGTGATATTTACTTGCTCTGGTGATGTGCCCTGCTCGCTGTCATCTAATTAGCCCTTACACAAATCTTCGAATATCGCCAAGGAAAAGAAGAGCTGGAAGAAATGAAAAAAGGGAAGTTTATTATTAATTTTTGATATTTTTCGTCGTTTAATGAGCCTTGCGTAATGAAATTAAAATTTTTGTTGTCTGAGTAGCGAGCGAGATAATATTGCCTTGACTTAATAAATGCATTTTTAATTCACTGTTTGTTTTAGGAGGCTGCGAAACTAAATTGAAAAACGGATTTTTCTCTAATTTTTATGGCAGAAGTGGGTGGTTTTAAGCGATAGCTGGCTGGTTGAGTTTAGCTATTTTCAGAAAAGACAGAGGCTTAGCTATTTTCAGAAAAGACAGAGCTTATGGAAAGAAGAAACATCAATAATCAGTGTAGGGATTAACTGAGATATTTTTAGAAACCCGTTCAAATGAATTAGAATTGGTATGTTTTAAATGGAATCATTATGTTTTATAAATGTATATTGGTATGTTTTAAATGGAATTAGTATGTTTAATATTTTATAAACTCGGCGTAAAATGTTAACTCCAGAGCAGAGAGTAGAGTTTTAAAAAAAAAACGTTAAGAAGCTGAGTAGCAATTGGTGGTTTATGATGCTGCGTAGTTGGTTTTTAACTTCTGAGCAGCATTTTTTTGCACACAATGGGTTTAATGACCAGGTCACAAGGACCCCGACGTGTCAGAGAAGGTTGGAGGAAGGGTACCCACAGTATAGCTGTTAGGAGACAGATGGTAGGTTCCCATAAAAGCCATCTAGCGTGTTCTTTAACGTGCATAGGGTACGGTTTTCCCGCACACAGGGCCACGGCTTTACGTCCCATCCAACGGAAGGATCAGTTCGATCATTCATCAGCTCGAATCAATCCGATCATTAATTAGTTCGAATTAAGCGATCATCCATCAATTGAAGCAGTTGATTATCCATTAATTTGAATCATTCAACTCATCCATCATTAATCAAGTCAGTTCGATCATCAATTAGTTCGAAGTTCGATCATGCATTATATGGAATCATCAATTAATTTGAATCAGTCAGATCATCCATTAGTTCGAATCAGTTCGATCATCAATTAGATCGAATCAGTCCGATCATTCGTTAACTCGAATCACTCCGATTATCCTTTAGATCGTAACAATCCCATCAGTCCGATCATTCATTAGTTCCAATCAGTCAATCATCGATTAGTTGGAATCAGTCTGATCATCCATCAGTTAGAATTTACTTGTTAGAGGGTTGGGTTGTTTTACCTCTGAGAGGCACTTTTTTGCACACCATGGGCTAAATAGCCAGGTCACATGGACCCCGAAGTCTCAGAGAAGGTTGGGGGAGGAGACCCACGGGAACAGCTGTTGGGAGACAGATGGTAGCCTCCCGTCAAGGCCATCCAGCGTGTTCTTTAACGTGCACAGGGTATGGCTCTCCCGCACACGGGGCCACGGCTTAACGTTCCATCCGACGGACGGCGGCCTTTCCAAGCCCATCGGTGTCCCCTACTGACCGTGGGCAGGGCGGGGAATTTTGCGGAGATAAATCTCAACGCTGACCCAGCTGGGACTCGAACCTGGGAACTACAGATTACGAGTCACCCCCGCCCCACTTGTTAGAGGGTTACAGTAAGTGGGAGAATGAAAAATTTGATTTCCTTTAGAAACGAGTATTCTATCATTAACAGAGGCGATATGTATATCCGTAGTTTACATTTAAACTCTAATTTATTTAGCAACGTTTTCCCCTAATTTCTTAAGCCGTGGCCCCGTGTGCGGGAGAGCCATACCCTGTGCACATTAAAGAACACGCTGGATGGCCTTGACGGGAGGCTACCATCTGTCTCCCAACAGCTGTTCCAGTGGGTCCCCTCCCCCAACCTTCTCTGAGCCTTCGGGGTCCATGTAACCTGCCCATTTAGCCCATGGTGTGTAAAAAAGTGCCGCTCAGAGGTAAAACAACCCAAAAAAAACCCTAATTTCTTGACTCATTTTTACATTCTTATTCGACAGATTCCAACACTCTCCTCAAGAGAAAAGAGAGCTAATAATGTTGAAGTTGCAATATGAAAGATTCGTGATAACTTCTTTTTCTGCGGGAAGCTATTTTGTTTCTGGCGAAAGAATCTGAAACTTCTTCTCCCATTGCAAACGCAGTGAATTTAATACACCGCTATTTTCTTCTTCAAGATCTCGCCCTATGGCTACTTTGTGCCTCTTTTACGAAACTATTTCTCCATTGTCTTGTTTTTCATGTCCAAGCTTTCCTCTCCATTCAGTGTTTGGATGGAGAGAAAGTTTCCTTCGAGGTAATAAAACGCTTTGAGGCATGTTTCATTTTTGTACAACTCCTCGCCGTGTTTTTCTGCTTTTCATTTTCTTTGCTCTGTGAAAAATGTTAATTTTTTTGAAACTCTATAGTCTAACAGATATCGAAAGCGTTCGTATTTATTCTCCAGATCGCTTCATTGCTATTCATTGCTTTGTCGTATGTTTAGATAACCGAAATTCATGAATCCGTACATCGGATGCAAATATTCAGTCTCAACATTTAGTTCGAATAAGGTATCTTCGAATAATTTATCTTCGAATAAGGTATTTAAGATCGAATAATAATCTTCGAGGAAAAAAAAATAGAATTTTGGATTAGAGTTATGGAAACAGTAACGTTCCTTTATCACCGAGTGGCGCTCTTTTTGCGCACACTGCGCTAAATGGACAGGTCACGAAGACCCCGAGAACCCAAAGTGGGTAGGGGACGAGAATCCAGTGGACAATTGTTTCGGAACAGAAAAAATTTTCTCATTAAAGCTAGCCAGTGTGCAATTTAACTGCATAGGATTTGGCCATTTTGCACATATGGCAACTGCATAACACCCCCTCCGACCAAAGGGGGTCAGCAACATATTTCGGGAGGGGGGCGAAAAACAAATGAATATTTCCAGAGAGAAATATTTAAGTCAAGCCTCTCATTAACGCGTGTAGTTGTTAATATAACAATCATGCGTTATCATAAAATATCTAATATTATTTCTAATATTATATATATATATATATACACAGTCGTATCAGAATAATATGACCACCTACCCAATAATGGATTTGGGTTGGGTTGTTTTACCTCTGAGCGGCACTTTTTTGCACACCATGGGCTAAATGGCCAGGTCACATGGACCCCGAAGGCTCAGAGAAGGTTGGGGGAGGGGACCCACTGGAACAGCTGTTGGTAGACAGATGGTAGTCTCCCGTCAAGGCCATCCAGCGTGTTCTTTAACGTGCACAGGGTATGGTTCTCCCGCACACGGGGCCACGGCTTAACGTCCCATCCGACGGACAGCGGCCTTTCCCAAAAATGGAAATAACCACCCTTTACCCGGATGACAGCGGCGAGACGGCATGGCATGGACGCAATGAAGCCCTGGAAGATTGCCAGAGGTACGCGTGCCCATTCAGACTCCAGCAGAGTACGGAGGTTCTGGAGATGACGTGGTTGTGGGTCTGCACGCCAAACCTGTCGATCCAAATGGTCCCACAAGTGCTCTATGGGATTGAGGTCGGGCGATTTCGCCGGCCAAGGAAGAACGGAGACATCGCTGTCGTGTTCCTGGAACCAGCCACGCACCACCTTAGTGACATGGCAGGGTGCTGCTACTGCTGCTGCTACACTACTATTAGATTCCAGTGCACTCCAACATGGACAAAATGTACTATTACTACTAGATTCCAATGCATCACCATCATTACCACCATCACTACCACTACCATCACCACCATCACTACCACTACCACCACCACCACTACTAGTAAATTCAAATGCACTCCAACATGGGCAAAATGTACTATTACTACTAGATTCCAATGCATCACCATCATTACCACCATCACCACCATCACTACCACAACCACCACCACCACTACTAGTAAATTCAAATGCACTCCAACATGGGCAAAATGTATTATTACTACTAGATTCCAATGCATCACCATCATTACCACCATCACTACCACTACCATCACCACCATCACTACCACCACCACCACTACTAGTAAATTCAAATGCACTCCAACATGGGCAAAATGGATTACTACTACTTGATTACAATGCACCACCACCACCACCACCAACACTTCCGCTGCTACCACTACCATCACCACCACATCCACCACCGTTGCTACCACTACCATCACCAACACATCCACCACCGTTGCTACCACTATCATCACCACCACTACCACCATTACTAGCCTCCAATGCACTCCAACATGGACAAAATGGACTATTATTACTAGCTTCCAAAGCAATACCACAATTCACCACCATTACTATTACCACTACCTCTACCAAACCACTGCATTCCAAAGGAATACACCCAATTTGCTTCTTTATTATATTTATTGCATACAACACAAAAATAGATAGGAACAGTAAAGCTGGCAGTGGGCTCGAAAAAGTTGGAAACTTCTGAGCTAGATGAAGAAGTCATCAAGCACCATTGTGAAGAAGTCATCAAGCACCATTATGAAGAAGTCATCACGCACCATTATGAAGAAGTCATCAAGCACCATTATGAAGAAGTCATCACGCACCATTATGAAGAAGTCATCAAGCTCCATTATGAAGAAGTCATCACGCACCATTATGAAGAAGTCATCAAGCACCATTATGAAGAAGTCATCACGCACCATTATGAAGAAGTCATCAAGCACCATTATGAAGAAGTCATCACGCACCATTATGAAGAAGTCATCAAGCACCATTATGAAGAAGTCATCAAGCATCATTATGAAGAAGTCATCAAGCACCATTATGAAGAAGTCATCAAGCACCATTATGAAGAAGTCATCAAGCACCATTATGAAGAAGTCATCAAGCACCATTATGAAGAAGTCATCAAGCACCATTATGAAGAAGTCATCAAGCACCATTATGAAGAAGTCATCAAGCACCATTGTGAAGAAGTCATCAAGCACCATTATGAAGAAGTCATCAAGCACCATTATGAAGAAGTCATCAAGCACCATTATGAAGAAGTCATCAAGCACCATTATGAAGAAGTCATCAAGCACCATTATGAAGAAGTCATCAAGCACCATTATGAAGAAGTCATCAAGCACCATTATGAAGAAGTCATCAAGCACCATTATGAAGAAGTCATCAAGCACCATTATGAAGAAGTCATCAAGCACCATTATGAAGAAGTCATCAACCAGCATTCAAGAGCATCTTGTGCAGGGAGAGACTGCAATGGTTTGCATTACTACAATGTACCTAAAGGTTCAGAGGTATATCTAGAACTCATGGGTGGATAACCTTTTTAGGGGTGAAAAACCTTTTTAGAACTGACAAAATTAAGGAAAAAAAAACAGTAGAAAATTTTCCAAAAATCTTTTCCTAATTAAAACTCATTTTTCATATTTATGTTGTATCGTATCTTCTATTTCTGTACTATTTACGAATTAGCGGTCATATAAGGAAGGAATACCCTATAGCTCTGGGGCGGGGGTGGCTCAGTCGGTTGCGCGCCAGGCTCGTATTCTGTAGTTCCCAAGTTCGAGTCCCTGCTTGGTCAGCGTTGAGATTTATCTCCGCAAAATTCTCCGCCCTGCCCACGGTCAGTAGGGGACACCGATGGGCTTGGAAAGGCCGCCGTCCATCTGATGGGACGTTAAGCCGTGGCCCCGTGTGCGGGAGAGACATACCATGTGCATGTTAAAGAACAAGCTGGATGGCCTTGACTGGAGGCTACCATCTGTCTCCCAACAGCTGTTCCAGTGGGTCTCCTCCATCAACCTTCTCTGAGCCTTCGGGGTCCATGTGACCTGGCCATTTAGCCCATGGTGTGCAAAAAAGTGCCGCTCAGAGGTAAAACAACCCAACCCTATATCTCTCAGGAATCACGGCCACTGTGAACACAAGGCAAACGAAGTAGTGCTCGGTCCGCCCGAGCACTACTTCGTATGACCGAGCCGGACCCGCGGGGACCCTCGGCTTCCCCAAGATTAAATCCTGAGTGCGCCACTGTTTCTGATACTAATGCTACTCCTAACACAAGGCTATTAGAGGCAGCTGTCACTTACATTCTTTAGACAAAAGACAATACATTACCTTTAAGACATGTTTTTCTTTTTTGAAGTTACAAAATATTTATTTTACTACAGAAGATATGCCGAAACTGCCCTAAATCATTATGACCTAAGAAGGATAAAAATTTAGCCTATATGATCCTTTAATTGCATACATACAAATTTAATTATTATTACTCATATTTAGCTTCAAAATTCCTTAGCTTTATCTCAAACAAAATCAAAACTGCAATAAATTATCACATGTACAAAAAATCTAAAAAAGTTTCATTTTGGCAATCGATGACGTTATTATTGAATTTTCGTGTTCACAAAATTAATGCGTTTTGTATTCCTTGTACAATTAATTACATGTTTTCATTCATGTTCTTGAAATTCAGCTGGTATGGAAAACACACACACAAAATCAGGGTTTTCTAGGGGGGAGGGAAGATCTGGGGGGAGTGCCATGCCCCCCTTTCAGAATGCAAGTAAGGGTAAAAAAAATCTAAATATTATGAAACATTTATATTTTTTATGCATTTTCAAGAAATTTTTTAAAAACCCTTAAAACGGGGGGAGAAATATTATAGTGCTGGACGAGCGCACTTGGATGGTGATCTAAGGGACCTGAGTTCGAGTCCTGGGTAAGGCATGGATGCTGGGGTTGTTTTACTGCTGAGATTCCGCCTTCCTCACAGATCTTTTCTCTGGCAATAAACTGACAGGCTCCTGTCAGAACACTGTGGCAAGCAGGTGCTTGAAGGAGGATTTATTCATATTTTTTAAATTGGAAATCAAGTCTCTTTCCCCCCCCCCCTTTACATTTTTCTTCTCGATTGTGTTCCTTGGTCTCCCTCCCCCTTGATTTTTTTCTAGATCTGGGCCTGCACGAAATTATCCTTGTGTGCGGGGCGAGAGTGACTGAGTTGGTAGCGCGCCAGGTTCGAGTCCCACCTGGGTCACCTTTGCGATTTTCCTCCACAAAATTTTCCACCCTTTCCTCAGTCAGTAGACTGCTGTCTGTCAAATGGGACGTTTAGCCGTGGCCCCGTGTGTGGGAGAGCATACACTATCACGTTAAAGAACACGCTGGATGACCTTGACGGAAGGCTACTATCTGTCTCCTAACACTGTCCAGTGGGGGCCATTTCCAGGACCTTTTTTGAGCCTTCGGGGTCCTTGTGACCTGCACCATTGTGTGCAAAAAAGTGCCGCTCAGAGGTAAAAGAACACAAATCCTGAACAAGGACGGGGCGGGGGTGGCTCAGTCGGTAGCGCGCCAAGCTCGTAATCTGCAGTTCCCAGGTTCGAGTCCCAGCTGGCTCAGCATTGAGATTTATCTCCACAAATTCCCCGCCCTGTCCACGGTCAGTAGGGGACACCGATGGGCTTGGAAAGGCCTCTTGAAAAGTTATATAGAAGTCTTTTGTTTCTACATAAAAACAACAATTGGATCGAAAAACGGTTCGTCCCATACGATCCAAGATGTTCTACAAACATGTTTCATGTTGTGAAATCAAAAAAAGTAATCATGCATAAGCATTTCAATTTTATTGCACCAAATTCTTTGCCTAATAGTATAAAAGAAGAAAAAAGTGATTGTAATTTTAAGAAAAAAACTAAAAATTTTTTGGTAAATACTGAAGATATTGAAGACGCTTTTAATGTAATTTCTTACTTTTTTATCCATTGCCAAAGATTTTCGTTTACAGTAGAATTTTGTTTTTGTAATCTGTAAGAGTTGTTTTGTAACTCCTAGATTACACAGAAATACTTGTAAAATGTATGTTTGGGTTAGTTTTTTATTTTCAATCGTTTATTTTTTTTAAATTTTATTTTATATTATTTCCTTTTGCAGTTTCCATCCAAATTTGATGGCAAATTTTTGTGTGTAATGTTTCTGTAAATGAGTATGGGAATAAATATTATTATTATATTACTGACCGTGGGCAGAGAAGGAAGTTTTGCGGAGAAAAATCTCAACACTGACCCAGCTCGGACTCGAACCTGGGAACTGCAGATTACGAGCCTGGCGCGCTACCGACTGACCGACTGACTAGTGCCATAAAATAAATAAAATAAATACTCCCTCAAGCAGCTGTTTGCCACAGAGGTCTGACAGGAGCCTGTAAGTTTATATGCCATAGTAGAAGGTCTGTGAGGATGGCAGGACCTCAGCAGAAAAACAACACACACATACACACATCCATGCCTTATCCGGGGCTCGAACCCAGGTCCCTTAGATCAGTAGCCAAGCGCGCTAATAAGGGAAACAAAAACACAATACTTTACTAATAAATTTTCCAAAGCAGGTAAAAACCAGAAAAAGCAGTGGAATGCAATAAATGAAATATGTGGTAACTTTAAAGAGAAAGAAAACGATCCCCGTACAATTAAAAGTAAAAACAAGTTAATTAAATATGATGAAGATCCTTGTAAATTTGCAAATATCTTCAACGATTATTTTGCCGGAATTCCACGGAATTTGAACAAAGATTTTAGTCACACAAATGCTGACTGGGAAGGAGACGGAAAATCATCAACTGCGGTAAGTTCTTTCTTCTTAACGCCAATAATACCTAAAGATATTAGGACGGAAATTTTACTTCTACCAAAAAATAAATCTCCAGGTTTTGATGGCTTAACCGCAGAAATAATTCATCTGTTGGGAGAAAAATTTATCGAAATACCTGTAAATCTATTTAATCAATCCATTGAGCAAGAAATTTTCCCTGATGTTTCGAAAAAAGTTACTATTGTTCCTAATTTTAAAGACGGTGACCCAAAGGAATTAGGGAATTATAGAGCTATTGCATTACTCTCAGTAATATCTAAAAGTTTTGAAAAAATAGTGAAAAATAAATTATATGAATATCTGGAAAAAAATGTTTTCTCGGAGGCAATCAGTTTGAGTTTAGAGAAAAAATGGGTACGGATGATGCATTATTGCAGGTAACAAATACGATTTACACAGTTATGAATAACAGTGATCATGCATTAACAATATTTCTGGACATTAAAAAAGCATTCGATACGGTAAATCATCAAAAATTAATACAAAAATTACAAGCTGCTGGAGTTAGTGGAGTGGCATTGAATTGGTTTCGCAGTTATTTAGCTAACAGAAGGCAAAGAGTAAAAATAAAAGATACATACAGTGCTTGGACTAAAGTTGAATACGGAGTGCCCCAGGGATCTGTTCTGGGTCCCTTATTATTTATTATTTACATTAATGATCTAGATTCCATTAACCTAACAGGTAAATTAACTATTTTTGCTGACGACACTTGCCTGACATATACCTGTTCTGATTTTTCGATTATTTTTAAACAGGCAAATAGTGATCTAGAATTAATTAGAAACTGGACCACAAGTAATTTTTTAACAATTAATCTGACAAAGACAAATGCAGTTTATTTCTACTTAAAGAAAAATAGTTCTGTTACAGATATTTTGCACCGCAATCAATTGAAATATCATGATACAAATTGTTCATCGAAAAGTCACTGTAATTGTCCTCAAATTCCTTTTGTGTCGTCAATGAAATATTTAGGTATTTGGATTGATGCAGGCCTAACTTGGAAAGTGCATGTAACATGGGTTAAAAGGAAGGTCATCTGTAACCTGGCCCGCTTATATCTCGTAAGACATTTAGTTTCATTTAAATTTATGTGTACAGTATATTATGCATTAATCCATTCTCAATTAACATATGGTATAAAACCTTTGGGGGGTGTATGTATTTCAAAAATTTTAAACAAATTTTATTGTCGCAAAAGAGATTTATTCGTTTATTAACTAAAAGTTCAGAAACGCAACCTTCATTACTTTTGTTTCGAGAAGCAGGAATTTTGCCTTTACGCTATGATTATTTTTTCGAAATAATTAAATACTTTTACTTTAGAAATGATAGCATTAAAACTGATACGAATAATTACCAATTACGACGAGATAAAAACATAAATTATGAAATTCCTGCATTACATAAGGAAACTTTTAGGTACTATTATTTGTATTTAGCACCGAAATTCCTTTTCTCTCTCCCAGTCAGCATAAAAAATATAAAGATATTATCATTTGTTTTCTAAAGTTCTCAAGAACTACATTTTGAAACTGGATGATGTGGAAACTTTTTTGCATTAATCTACTACAACTGTTTATGTGTAACATGGATATTAAACGTTTTCTGACTTACTGACTTTCACACTTCTGGATTACTAGAAATGTTTTGTTTTGAGTTGTTTTCGTTTTTTTGTGTATTATTCAATATGACGACTGATGTTTTCAATTGAAATTGTTGCTGTATGGAGATCTCACGAACGAGCCTACTCTTGTGAGACCTCAAAAGTTTTTGTATACTGTAAAACATTATCTGAAATAAAAATTATCTATCTTATCTAGGTCATGCCATCCTCACAGACCTTCTACTGTGGCATATACACTGACAGGCTTTCGTCAGACCTCTGTGGCAAGCAGCTGTTTGAGGGGGTATTTATTTTTTTATTATGTATGTGTAATATAATTTCCATATATATATGTATTGTGGCCTATGTCAGGCACGTACCCCAGGATTTAGTTTCAGGGAGGGGCATCTCGGGTGGGGGGGACTTAAAGCTTTCTCGTAATATTTCGCGCTGAGAATTAAAGCCCCCAAGACAGTTTCGAATGGGTTGGGTTGTTTTATCTCTGAGCGGCACTTTTTTGCACACCATGGGCTAAATGGCCAGGTCACATGGACCCCGAAGGCTCAGAGAAGGTTGGGGGAGGGGACCCACTGGAACAGGTGTTGGGAGACAGATGGTAGCCTCCCGTCAAGGCCATCCAGCGTGTTCTTTAGCGTGCACAGGGTATGGCTCTCCCGCACACGGGGCCACGGCTTAACATCCCATCCGACGGACGGCGGCCTTTCCAAGCCCATCGGTGTCCCCTACTGACCGTGGGCAGGGCGGGGAATTTTGCGGAGATAAATCTCAACGCTCACCCAGCTGGGACTCGAACCTGGAACTACAGATTACGAGCCTGGTGCGCTACCGACTGAGCCACCCCCGCGCCCAGTTTCGAATGTATTACTTCACTAAATGCTTAATGAAATATAATAAAATGGGCAAGATATTTTTAAGAGCAAATATTTATGTAAAATATTGCTTTTATTATTTGTTCCAATTTGGTGTTTAACATTTTAGTATGTATAAATATATATTACAGAAATGTTAGTGAGGCCGGCCCCTCGCGCCGCTAATGAGGAGCCGACACTGATTAAAAGTAAAATGCTTTCGTTGAAATAAAACCAATTTATTCTCTTAGCTGTCATTTCTCAGATTTCTTGTTGTGTATGTTGAGTTGATTTGGCTCTGGGATTCACTTTTCTGCACACAATGGGCTAACCTGCCAGGTCACAAAGAACCCCATGTTTCTTAGTTGAGCTGGGGATGTGGATCTATTCGTTAGTTGTTAGGAGATGGATAAAATATTCAGGTGCACGAGGTATGGAGTTGTGTTGTTTTTATCTCTAAGTGACACTATTTTTCCACACAGAGTGGGGCGGGGGTGGCTCAGTCGGTAGCGCGCCAGGCTCGTAATCTGTAGTTCCCAGGTTCGAGTCCCAGCTGGGTCAGCGTTGAGATTTATCTCCGCAAAATTCCCCGCCCTGCCCACGGTCAGTAGTGAACACCGATGGGCTTGGAAAGGCCGCCGTCCGTCGGATGCGACGTTAAGCCGTGGCCCCGTGTGCAGGAGAGACATACCCTGTGCACGTTAAAGAACACGCTGGATGGCCTTGACGGGAGGCTACCATCTGTCTCCTAACAGCTGTTCCAGTGGTACCCCTCACCCAACTTTCTCTGAGCCTTCGGGGTCCATGTGACCTGGCCATTTATCCCATGGTGTGCAAAAAAGTGCCGCTCAGAGGTAAAACAACCCAACCTACACAGAGTGTTAAAGACGAGATCACAAGGGCCCCAAGAGCTTAGAGAAGATTGGGAGAAGGGTATCCGCTGGAGAACTGTTATGCCGTCAAGGCCATCCAGCACGTTCTTCGACGTGCACAAGAAATGTTTCTTCTTTTGCACACGGAGCCATGGCTTAACGTCCCATCCGACGGACGGCGGCTTTTCAGCCCATCGGTGTCTCCTTTCGGTCCAAGAGCAGGGAGTGGAGGTTTAGAAGAGATAAATCTCAACTCTGACACAGTTGGAACTCGAGCCTGGGAACTTCAGATTTTGAACTTGGCGAGCTGCAGACTGAGACTGCTCTTTCTCCTGCACGTGGGAGATGTATGTCTTAATATCCATTCCAGCAAAGCTGTTGTGATTTTACGTTCTTGTTTGATTACCCATTCATGTTTTTCTTTTCATCCTGGAGTTGCATTTTCTTGCATAATGTACTGAGTTTCAAGTCCCAAAGCACTTTAAGTGTGAGATCAGAATGCGAATTAAGCGACCTCTGCCGTTCCTCCAATACAACCCAAAATCCTGATGTCCACACTGTAAAACAGACTGATATCATCATACTTACAGATTAAAAGTACTTTGCGGTTAGCGGTTAAAGACACGAATGGGTAATTCACAGACATCGATCCGTAACCGTACCCACGAAATTGTATCTGTTGGCAAACTTTTACTCCACAACAAGTCAAACGAGAAGGGGTAGAGTGAGGTCTGGCTTAGATGAAGCTGCGGTCATGTAGTCCGGATTGCGCCCATGTGGTTCTCCCATCACAAAGCCCCATCAGCGACACTTGGGCCGAAAGCTCGTACGGCGTCACTTCATCCAGAGATTCGAGAGCCATCCAGGAAGGCCAATTACAGCCGCGCAGACCATCACGGCTACCACCGGCAGCATCTAAAAGGCACCCACACATCTCGGCTAATTACCGCCGCCTCCGGCAGTCCTAATGAAGCACGCTGTAAACAAAGTCCCTGCTCGCCAGTACATGGCAGTGTGACGTCAAAAAGGCTAACATGGCGCCAGCCGGTGCACGTTCTCTGGGGTAAAGTGAGCCGCACGACGAATCGGAGTTGCGGCGAGTACCAAATCGGAATCCAGTACTGCTTTGGCGTCTTTTATTACACCATAAGCTGGCGAGATGGGTTTAATTAAGAAGTGGGGCAGATATACACTGGTGATGAAGTTGGTCGTATATGAAACGAGGAAGTCGTAAAATGTCTTTCTTTTTCCAAGATGGAGAGAGTAATTACTTTTAAATGTTATGTTTTGCTGCAGTGCTCAGGCGTAATCTAGGAAATCATTTTCTAAACGAAAAAAGAAAAAATCTCGAATTGAGTAAGTTGGATGGTCGTTTTCTTCGCAAATGCTTTCCATCGTTGAACGGGTTTAATGACTATTTACAAAAACCCACAACATCATGAAAGGGGAGAGTGGGGCCCAATGGAAAAATATTACACTCATCATTAAAGACAACACTAAAATCAAATAAGAAATCCGGTGTGTTTTTGAATGTTTGCAAAGTATGCAGTTACTTGAACAACGACACGAGTCATTTCAGGCAAATAATTCAGGGCTTTTTAATATCATCAGTAAACTGCTAAGTTGAAATATAGAACCTAAAATCCTAAGATCATATGGTTTCAGTTTTTACTCTGGTGCCAATCAGATTGCATCTGTTTCCTACTCTTCGCTACGGAATATCTCCGGACTTGCAATCTGCAGTTCCCAGGTTCGAATTCCACCTTGGCCAGCGTTGTCTCAGTCAGTACGGGACACTTATGGGCTTGGAAAGCCCGCCGTCCGCCGTATTATTGGGACGTTAAGTCCTAACACCTTGTGCTGAGAGAAAGCCCGCCGAGCTGGTCGTAATACCTTGTGCTGGAGGAAAGCCCGCCGTCCGTCGTATTATTGGGACGTTAAGTCATAACACCTTGCGCTGAGGGAAAGCCTGCCGAGTTGATCGTAATACCTTGTGCTGGAGGAAAGCCCGCCGTCCGTCGTGTTATTGGGATGTTGTGCCATCCCATGGCCGAATGGTTAGCACGCTTGGCTACTGATCTAAGGGACCCGGGTTCGAGCCCCGGGTAAGGCATGGTTGTGCATGTTGTTTTTCTACTGAGGTCTTGCCATCCTCTCGGACCTGCTACTATGGCATATAAATTGACAGGCTCCTGTCAGACCTCTGTGGCAAGCAGCTGCTTGAGGGGGTATTTATTTTTATTTATTTTTTAAGTCATAACACCTTGTGCTGAGGGAAAGCCCGCCGAGCTGGTCGTAATACCTTTTGCTGGAGGAAAGCCCCCCGTCTGTCGTGTTATTGGGACGTTAAGTCATAACAATTTGTGCTGAGGGAAAGCCCGCCGAGTTGGTCGTAATACCTTGTGCCGACTGTGAAGAGCTGGTCGTAACACCTTGTGCCAACTGTGAAGAGCTGGTCGTAACACCTTATGCTGGAGGAAAGTCCGCCATCCGTCGTATTATCGGGACGTTAAGTCATAACACCTTGTGCTGGAGAACATACCCTGTGCAGTTTGCAGAACACGCTGGATAGCCTTTACGGGGAGTCTACCATCTGTCTCCTAACAACTGCCCGATTGGTCCCCTCCCCGAACCTTCTCTGAGCATTTATTGTACCCAAAAAAAATCGGGGTTCTTGTTACCTGGCCATTTAGCCCATTGTGGAAAAAAAGTAAAGCTCAGAAGTAAAATAACCCAATTCTTCGGAGGACTTAAAAATTTATGCTACCCAGTAATTCCTCGTAAGAAACAGCTAGCTATTTTCTGAAAATACTAAAAAAAGAGCACTTTGAAGTTTGCTGAACACAAGTACTGTATGTTCTTTAGTAGATAGCACTAAAGCCCAATTGCTGTGAAATGAACTTCTCAGAGACAAATTCAGATATATTGTCATTATTGCAGAATATCCATATTTTAATGGGTTATATTTTATTAAATATTTTAGTTGGATGATGAATTGCGCGCCCGAAATGTGAAGAAATTCTTAAGACTTTTCTTGTTTAAAGAGCTTAGAGTTAGCATCACATGGTGGCGTTAGTATCACATGTAATGTCTTAAATGCTAAATCTCCAAATTGCTGGATTGGTAGAGGTCTGATCTTGAGACTGCCGAGAAGTCCTGATTTGACACCAGTGGACTTTCGTTTTTTGGAAGGTTATACTAAAATATCTTTAGTTTTTTTTAAAGGTTAACTTACAGCACTTAAAGGAAATAATCACGGCAGCTCTTCTAAATGTTGAAGACTGTTGTGCACAAAACGAAGTTGGATATCGCATCACCAATGGCACCAACTTTGAAGTCTCTTGAATTACACAAAACGAAGTTGAAAATCACGCCACCAATGACACCAATTCTGAAGCCTGTTGAACACAAAACGAAGTTGAATATCACTCCACCAATTGCATCCCTTCTGAAGTTTGTTGAACACAGAAGAAAACTTCAAGAGTTTCTTGGCCTTTTGTATACATAATTACTTTTGTTACTTAATTATTTAATTAAAAAACAGTTCTTTGAAACATAGATAATCTTTTTCAATTTGATTGCTGGGACTTTTAGCCTATATTCGCTTTATGTCTCAATGTGAGAACATAGACACACACTTGTATTTTTTACTAAGGGATAGTCACAACATACACCGAAGAACCAAAACATTATGACCACCTGCCTAATATGATGTTGATCTCCACGTGCCGTCCAAACAGCTCTTACCTGCAGAGGCATGGACGCTACAAGATTTCTAAAGGCGTCCTGTGGTATCTGGTACCAACACGTTACCAGCAGATGCTTTAACTCTTGTAAGTTATTAGGTTGAGCCGCCATATATCGGATATGCTGTTCCAACATAAACTACAGATGCTCGATTGGATTGATGTCTGGGGAATTTGGAGGCCAGAGCAACACATGGAAGTATTCCTTATGTTCTGTGAACTATTCTCGAACAATCCAGGCAGTGTGGCATGGATCATTAACCTGCTGAAAGGAGGCACTACTAGAGGGATATACCTTTGCCATGAAAGAATGTACCTGCTCTGCAATTATGTTTAAATAGTAGGTAGAGGTCATAGTTTGCTGCACATAAATGATTGGACCCAGGGTTTCCAGCAGTACATTGCCCAAAGCATTACACTTCGTCCACTGGCTTGTTTTCGTCCCATGGCGCATCCTGGTGCCAACACATCCCCTGGTAAATTACGCACACGTACCCGGCCGTCCATATGGTGCAACAGGAAACAAGATTTATCAGACCAGACATTCTTCCAATCATTCAAGGTCCAGTTAATAGTGATCTGGCATTCAAGGTCCAGAAATTAGTGATCTGGCAACCTTCGTGTCACGTGACAAGAAGGTTGCCAGATCACTAATTTCTAAAAAAAAATCGTTGTCAGATATTTTTTCTGAATTCTCTAATCAACCATAGTGTTCGGATACTTTTTTGAGCGACTGTACTAACCACGACTGACTGTGAGTACCCCCACAAGCCTTGCCGTCTCGGAAATGTTCTGACCCAATCTTCTGGCCATTACAATTTGGCATTTGTCAAACTCACTTAGGTCCGCTGCCTTTCTCATCTGAAGAATAAGAGTAATATTGATTAACAGAGCTCATTATCAGGTGTTACCTATACCATTTTATGACCTATCCACGTGCCGTCGTTTACCTGTAGTTGCTATGATTTGCATAAAGACATGGTTATCATAAAGTTTTGGCTCTTCGATGTATATGACAAAACAAACAATCATGCCATACCCGGGATTAGAACCCAGACCCCGGCAGTGTCCCCACGAGTCAACGACATACCACTGAGAAACAGAGGCGTCAGGGTATTCTTATGTACTAGTTCTCTAAATACACTGGTTTCCATTAAGGAAAACTCAGAAAAATTATGATAAACAAAAAAACCACATGAATGATTCAAATGAAATCTGATGAAAACATGAATTTCAATGCTAGTTTCAGGATGGCATAAAATATTTTCCACTAGAAACATTTTTCGCCAAAAAATAACACTTACAGGAACTTGTGCAAAAATGAAGTATCAGAATGCAATGGAGAAAGTTTTTTAAAAAGGAGTGTGATCACCCCTTACAATAATGTAGGCACGACAGCGATGTTCCATTCTGATTATGATGTTGTGAATCAGCTCAGTATGTAGTAACGACCATTGTTCCTTTACAGCAGTAGTAAGCTCCCCCTTTGTTTCAGGTGGTGGGTTGAGGGCAGCAACACATCTCCCTAGAGCATCCCACACATGCTCAATCGGATTTAGGTCAGGAGATCGAGCTGGCCACTCCATGCGCATAATAGTATCCTCTTGAAGGTATTGTTCCACTAGTCGAGATCTGTGTGGACGAGCGTTATCGTCTTGTAAGATGAATGTTTCACCTATTGCACCAGCGTAAGTACGTACATAAGGTCCAGGATGAGGACTTGAGCATTGAGCATTGAGGTTCCCACTCGTCGACAAATAAAGGTCTGTGCGTCCATCTAAAGAAATTCCACCTCAAACACACACGATACCTCCGCCGTAACAGTCTCTTTGACGCTCTATCCTGTGATGTAACGTAAGAGGGATACAAATTTCTGGCCTTCTGGCGTACAGACCTCCCTCATGAAGACTTCTATGCACAGTAGAAGCTAATACAACCCTCCCAGTGGCTGCTGCAAGAGATGATCGTAGCTGAGAGGGAGTAGACGTCCTGCTCCTTCGTGCTGTTAATTGCAGACATCGATCTTGTACAGCAGTCGTAACTCTATCCCTTCTTCGGCCAAACCTCCGAGACGCGGAATCCGTGTTAAGAAATTGATTCCAGTCTATGGGCCACAGAAGGACTCACATTCAGCCATCGTGCGACCTCTGACTGACTTTGGCCTGCTTCGCGACGACCAATAGCTCCCCACCGCAGTTCACTTGGCAAATGATGTCTCGAGGTCATTCCTACAAAATGGCTATTTAGAATTTCTTTACTCCCATTCACAACAGAAAATAACGATCCACTCCGAAACACCCGTTTCTATTCCGCTATCCAATTGCACAAATTGATGCAGCCTAGACTAATTTGCATACGATATGCTCACTTGGCATTACTTTACTCGTTACATGAACAAGTTTGGTGAGAATCGCACAATATTTTGGCGAATCATCGCAATTTTTCTCATTTTCCCTTAATTTATGGAAACCAGTGTATATATATATACTAAACTTTTTTCTGTATTACGTTCATAGTTCTTTCATTAGCTATTTGTTTGCCTTTGGGTGTGATAAAATTTGTTCATTTTTGGCAAGATTTTTTGTGTTTGTTTAGCTTCTCTCGCTACGCACTTCATTTTTTTTCTTATTCATTCTTTGGGTTTTTCTTTGTTTGTTTTTCTAGCTTTGTGTGTATTTTTTGTGTGTGTCTATCTTTGTTTGTTTGTGTGCTTGATACTTTTTTTTAGATGTTCCTCTGCTTAGTTTGTGGATTTATTTAATCTCTTTTTATTTCTTTCCTTAGTGTATGTCTTTGTCTTTGCATGTTTTTTGCTGACTGTTTGTTGTTTGCCGAGCTTTATATTTTATCATTTAACTATAAGTGTTTGTTAGTGGAGTTAGATTTATTTGCTTGTGGGTTTCATACAATATGTATGTGTGTTTGTTTTTTCCTCTTTGGTCAGTTTCTTTGCTTTGTTTTTGTATTTGTATAGATTTTTCTCCGTGAATGTTGCTGCTGCTTTTCAGTTGTGTTTCTCGTTTTCTGTTTCTTCGTTTAGATTTCTGTGATTTTTTGGTGAATTAATTTTCTTTCTGTGTTAGGGATATCAGCAGGTACAATCGCTCAAAAATGTATCCGAACACTATGGTAGATTACAGAATTCAGAAAAAATATCTGGAAACGAATATTTTTTTAGAAATTAGTGATCTGGCAACCTTCGTGTCACGTGATTACAGAATTCAGGAAAAATATCTGGAGCGTGTACAGCAACTGTACACGCTCCAGTTACCGTTCACAGCAAACTGGAGCGTGTGCAGTTACTGCACACGCTCCAGTTTGCTGTGAACGTTAACTGCACACGCTCAATATTTCCGTGAGTGAGCCCACACGATCTAGTATCAAAATAATATGACCACCTACAGTCGCTCAAAAAAGTATCCGAACACTATGGTTGATTACAGAATTCAGAAAAAATATCTGGAAACGAATTTTTTTTAGAAATTAGTGATCTGGCAACCTTCGTGTCACGTGATTACAGAATTCAGGAAAAATATCTGGAGCGTGTATAGCAACTGTACACGCTCCAGTTACCGTTCACAGCAAACTGGAGCGTGTGCAGTTACTGCACACACTCCAGTTTGCTGTGAACGGTAACTGCACACGCTTAATATTTCCGTGAGGAGCCTACACGATCTAGTATCAAAATAATATGATCACCTACAGTCGCTCAAAAAAGTATCCGAACACTATGGTCGATTACAGAATTCAGAAAAAATATCTGGCAAAGAATTTTTTTAGAAGTTAGTGATCTGACAACCTTCGTGTCACGTGACACGGTTAAAAAGATCGTTTCTCAGGCAATCCCACTAGTCTTGGGAGTCTAACAGAAAGCTGTCAGTATAATACGATATATACACGGATAAAATAGATCAGGAAAGCGCAAACATCCATGCTTTATCTTATAATGTAAAGCAGAGGTTCCCAAACTTATTTGTCCTACCGCCCCCTTTTCAGAAAAAAAATTACTCAGCGCCCCCCCTGGAAATCTACCTTCTTTAAGCGAACAAGCAGAAAGATGCAGTGACAAATTTGCGTTCTTTTATGTATCTATATTTCTACCTACGTCCTACAACATAGTAAAGAAAGATGTTGTTGTAAATAAGACACCTTGAAGCTTGAAATTATAAAATTTTTTATTAAAATCAACCATAGTAACTTTCGTATTACACACAGAAACTTAAGATAGCGAAGGATAATTTTATGTGTTTATTCGGAAAATAAAGTAATCACTACGACTTCAACTCTATGTTACACAACAGATGAAACATGTACGAACGGTTTTTCAAAATTTTCCTATCTTCCCTTCTTTCTTTATGCTTCCACCGCCCTCCAATTGCACCCGAGGCTACTACCGACCCCCTGGATCGTTCCAGCGCCCCCCAGGGGGCGGTATCGCCCACTTTGGGAAACATTGATGTGAAATAAAAGCAATGCTGTTTCAAGTTCAGTCCAGGAGTCCATAACAAATCCTGTGACGTACAAAACGAAACACTCGTATGGTTTAAAGAGGTGGTTGCCTGTGATAATAAAACGAAACACTCATATGGTTTAAAGCAGTGGTTGCCTGTGATAATGAAACGAAACACTCATATGGTTTAAAGCAGTGGTTGCCTGTGATAATGAAACGAAACACTCATGTGGTTTAAAGCAGTGGTTGTCTGTGATAATGAAACGAAACACTCATATGGTTTAAAGCAGTGGTTGCCTGTGATAATGAAACGAAACACTCATATGGTTTAAAGCAGTGGTTGCCTGTGATAATGAAACGAAACACTCATATGGTTTAAAGCAGTGGTTGTCTGTGATAATGAAACGAAACACTCATATGGTTTAAAGCAGTGGTTGCCTGTGATAATGAAACGAAACACTCATATGGTTTAAAGCAGTGGTTGTCTGTGATAATGAAACGAAACACTCATATGGTTTAAAGCAGTGGTTGCCTGGTGATAATTAAACGAAACACTCATATGGTTTAAAGCAGTGGTTGCCTGTGATAATAAAACGAAACACTCATATGATTTAAAGCAGTGGTTGCCTGTGATAATAAAACGGAACACTCATATGGTTTAAAGCAGTGGTTGCCTGTGATAATAAAACGAGACACTCATATGGTTTAAAGCAGTAGTTGCCTGTGATAATAAAACGAAACACTCATATGGTTTAAAGCAGTGGTTGCCTGTGATAATAAAACGAAACACTCATATGGTTTAAAGCAGTGGTTGCCTGTGATAATAAAACGAAACACTCATATGGTTTAAAGCAGTGGTTGCCTGTAATAATACCACTAAGGGAACGTTAGATGTGTCATGCAGATAACGGGGCACTAAAGCCATCTAGTTTCAAACTGAATTTATACAGTTATTTTTTATTTCCATGAAGGGAACGTTAGAAAATAATATTTAGTAAAAGGGGCATTAAAATATTATTTGATAAAAGGGTATTAGAAATATTATTTAATAAAAGGGACATCAGAAAATATTTGACAAAAAAAGCATTAAAATCATTATTTGATAAAAAAAAATGCATTAGAAAATAATATTTGTTAAAAGGGCATTAAAATATCATTTAATGAAATGGTATTATAGAATATTATTTGATAGAAAGGCGATTAGAAAATAATGTTTGTTAAAAGGGGGTATAAGAAAACATTTTTTCATACAAGAGACATTGAAAATACTATTTGAATAAAAGGACATTTGAAAATGTTATTTGATAAAAAGCGCATTAGGAAATAATATTTCTTAAAACAGACATTAAAAATATTATTTATAACTATATGACATATATATTTAGAAATAATTATACAGTATATGCCATATATATTTATTTATAAATATCATATATTATATTTAATAAAGTGACATTTTATATTATTTGATAAAAGTGACATTTAAAAATATTATTTGATAAATGGAGCGTTAGAAAATAATACTTGGGAAAATGAGGTTTTGGTCTCCCTTTGAAATCTGATCAAAATCAAATTTCGTCTTTAATACTTACCGAAAAACCAAATTTCGCTATCAATACTTATCAAAAAATCAAATTATTTTATCACTAATTATGTAAAAGAAAAAAATTGTTATCAACACGTTGATAACGAGTTTTACGTAGACCCTACCAAAAACCAAAATGGTGATTATCCAATACTTATCCCATTCAAAATTTAGTTCAGTTTTTATCAGTGCGAAAATTTTCTGCTGCTCTTTCGACAGTCAGTGACACGGTCTCCGTATCCATGATTCAGACTTCGTAGCTATTTTATAAGGAGCAAATCCATAGTATGTTGATAAGAAGATTCAATGTTCATACGTTGAATCTTCTTATCAAATCTTCTTATCAAACTTTCTTATCAACGGATTCATAGTTCATAACTTTAAATAAGCTTTCCATTGGAAATTAGAAATAAAAATCATTCTGGTCTCCATTTCTGCGATTTTCAACAATATTCGTTCAGAGATAAGAAAGTTGGAATATTTGACAGCAGCAATGCCATTTTAACTCTAAGACGGAAATAATAGCCATGACGTTACACTCTACTAATATATATATATGCAAATATTTAGTAGTTTCGTTGGTGATTGTTTCGGACATCAAATATGAATATTGTTAAAAACTGAGAGTTAGAGAGCTTTGTTTGGCATCTCAATCTTTACTCAAACTTCTTTACGCTTTAGACCAGTAGTTCGCAACCTTTTCTGGCGCCACGAAAACCCCAACTAAATCTCGTAGGTCTAACTGGAGACACATGAGTGGGGAAGTTCAACGTTCTAGAAATTTTCATATCATCAGCACGCGACAGTCAGCATTGTTGCCATACTGAACTTACATAATTTCAACAAAAAGCAATGAAACTGAACGCCTTTACAGTATTGTTGCCATACTGAACTTACATAATTTCAACAAAAAGCAATGAAACTGAACGCCTTTACAGTATTGTTGCCATACTGAACTTACATAATTTCAACAAAAAGCAATGAAACTGAAAGCCTTTACAGTATTGTTGCCATACTGAACTTACATAATTTCAACAAAAAACAATGAAACTGAACGCCTTTACAGTATTGTTGCCATACTGAACTTACATAATTTCAACAAAAAACAATGAAACTGAACGCCTTTACAGTATTGTTGCCATACTGAACTTACATAATTTCAACAAAAAGCAATGAAACTGAACGCCTTTACAGCATTGTTGCCATACTGAACTTACATAATTTCAACAAAAAGCAATGAAACTGAACGCCTTTACAGCATTGTTGCCATACTGAACTTACATAATTTCAACAAAAAACAATGAAACTGAACGCCTTTACAGTATTGTTGCCATACTGAACTTACATAATTTCAACAAAAAACAATGAAACTGAACGCCTTTACAGTATTGTTGCCATACTGAACTTACATAATTTCAACAAAAAGCAATGAAACTGAACGCCTTTACAGCATTGTTGCCATACTGAACTTACATAATTTCAACAAAAAACAATGAAACTGAACGCCTTTACAGCATTGTTGCCATACTGAACTTACAAAATTTCAACAAAAAACAATGAAACTGAACGCCTTTACAGTATTGTTGCCATACTGAACTTACATAATTTCAACAAAAAACAATGAAACTGAACTCCTTTACAGTATTGTTGCCATACTGAACTTACATAATTTCAACAAAAAGCAATGAAACTGAACGCCTTTACAGCATTGTTGCCATACTGAACTTACATAATTTCAACAAAAGCAATGAAACTGAACGCCTTTACAGCATTGTTGCCATACTGAACTTACATAATTTCAACAAAAAACAATGAAACTGAACGCCTTTACAGTATTGTTGCCATACTGAACTTACATAATTTCAACAAAAAACAATGAAACTGAACGCCTTTAGAGTATTGTTGCCATACTGAACTTACATAATTTCAACAAAAAGCAATGAAACTGAACGCCTTTACGTAATCGCAGAAAATTTATGTATTTTTCAAATAAATTTGATTAGTCTTTCTGTATACATCTTGTAAGTAATCTCTAAGTTTTTGATTATGACCCGCAAAGCTTAAAGCTTTCTGCAGAATATAGACTAATTTCAGTTACAGATTATTTTCAGCTATTTGCATCTGCTTTTCGATACATAAATTGCATTATATTTATATATACCTGTTTAAATCTTAACAATTATGTTAGTATGAAGAAGCGTTGTTAGTATGTTAGTATGTTAGTATATATTTTTATGCAGTATTTAATTTGAAAAACTCTTTAAGTTCCGATTTCAAAAGAGAGTAGATTTTTAGAGATACAATATTTCTTGGAAAGAGAATAAATATATTCAGAATTTAAACTATTTACATTATCCGTAATTATTAATGAAGTATGGCAATTAGTATTAATTATTTTGTTTCAGTCTTGTAATCCTTTCACGTTGGATATTTAATTTATGTGTGTTGTCAAAGAGATTTTGGAGTACCAAGTTGTATCTGTATACGTTAGTGAAGGATAGAATGTTTAGGTGATTGAATCAGTCTTTAGATGTTTCGAAGCGTAAGCTATAAGTTGTCTTGCTATTGTAGACCGGATTCCTTCTTATTTTTTTAATGTTTGTTTGGTTAGCTGTGCTTATACTGTTATTCCATACGTTATAATTGACTCATAGACTGCTTTTTGAAATAGTATACGTATTCGTTTCTACTATGTATAATTTTATTGCGCAGCGTCTTAATTTCTCATATACCTTTTATGAATGTAGTGCAGCGAAACTTATTATCGAAGTATAAACTTAAATATTTTATTTCGTCTACACGATCAATTTTGTCACAATGACATTTACTTTCATTGTGCATATTTCCTTTATTAATACAGTTCAATTTATGTGTTTTTATATATAAATTAATATTGATTTTGTACCCTGGTGAGTGGAAAAGCAGCCATATTTTTTTATATATCTAAATAGATTTTAATATGGTTGAGCTGGCATGTAATAATGTTACAGTCTTCCTCTATTATTTGAAATGTGACTTCTCGGTTTTGATTGAAGTAAATCAAAACAATCAAAACAATGTCATCAGCATATAGATAAATTTTGATTTTTAAATTTAAGTTTGGAATATCATTGATGTATGTTAAAAATTTCAGAGGTCTTAGAAATGATCCTTGAGGAATTCCATATTTTACTAGGCATTCGGAACTATACGTTTTACCAATTATTTTTATCGTGAATCAGTTTCCTAAATAATTTCTAAACCATAGTAGTGTATTCCATCTGATTCCATATTTATCCAATTTCTTAGTAGAATGTCATGGTCCAGTGTGTCAAACGCTTTCTGTAAATCTCAAAACATTGCAAAAGATTTTTCTCCTTGGTTTAAAGTAGTATAAACATTGTCTGTAAATTTGTTAGCAGCAGAATTGTACTTTTTTCCGTTTGAAATCCGTGTGGTGTATCACTAATTATATAGAGTTTTTTTAAAAACTTGTACAAGCTATTACACATGTATATTTTTTTCATCGTTTTGTGTATAACCGACAGAATTGCGATTGTTCGTTTGGTTTGTGTTATTCGATTTCTCTCCTTCTTTAAAGGTTGCTCGAAGTACGGATTCTTTAATTTCTTAGGAGTACAGTCGCTCAAAAAATATCCGAACGCTATGGTTGATTACAGAATTAAGAAAAAATATCTGGCAAAGTTTTTTTAGAAATTAGTGACTGCAACCTTCGTGTCACGTGACGACTTAATTAACTCTTAATTCTGTAATCAACCATAGCGTTCGGATATATTTTTGAGCGACGGTACTAGGTGGTCATATTATTTTGATACTAGATCGTATGGGCTCACTCACAGAAATATTGAGCGTGTGCAGTTACCGTTCACAGCAAACTGGAGCGTGTGTAGTAACTGCACACGCTCCAATTTGCTGTGAACGGTAACTGGAGCGTGTACAGTTGCTGTACCCGCTCCAGATATTTTTCCTGAATTCTGTAATCACGTGACACGAAGGTTGCCAGATCACTAATTTCTAAAAAAAATCGTTGCCAGATATTTTTCCTGAATTCTGTAATCAACCATAGTGTTCGGATACTTTTTTTGAGCGACGGTACACGTTGATGTGCTAGCTTCACTGCATAAGTGCTGTTTATGCAGAGAACCTACTCTCCGGGATATCCCTTTCACGTTAGATCATGCGTAATTAATTAATAAAATCAAGATAAGTGTCTTAAAGGTCAAAATAAGGAGAAGCTTTGATATTTTCATTCTGTTAATATTTTCGTTAATTGAAATTGAAAGCGAAAATATTATCAAATTTTTTCTTAACTGTTATTTTAAATTTAGATATTAATTATTATTAGAGTACAATATTTAAATGCTTTAAATAAAACAATAAGTTATCTCTCAAAGAGCCCCTTGAATTGACAGAATTATTAAAAGATTTTTTTAATTTATCCAAGTGTATCTATTTTTTTTAATTTCAACAATAGTCTTTCTTCATTTGAAAAGTTATGGCAGCTGGAATATATTTAACGGTAATGTTAACCCCAACTTTAAAACATTCCGTCCAAATGGACGATAAGAATCAGTCCAATCTATAAACGGACAGAAACAAAAAGTATGTACCATTTTGCTAATAAAACAAAAATCAATACCCGTCTTCAAAAAAACCTTACTCTTAATAAAGGTGTTCCCCAAAGTTCTGCTTTCGGACTCAAAGAGAACTATGATATAGATATTACGCATTTTGAAGATGAATTGGAACAGTTTCTACTCTTTTTAAAAGAAGTTAAAGACAAATTCAATACTGCCACACAAGTATAGTACCAGGCTGCAAGAGAAATGTTGTCAACTTTTCCAAGTGTAGAAATTATTTTTAAATTTTTAAATTTTTTTTGACTCCTTTTATTTCTAATTCACCTGGAGAAAGATCTTTACCTGTCTTAAAAAGGGTAAAAAACAACCTAAAAAGTACGATATCAGAGGAAAGGTTGAATAGTATGGCGCTATTGTACATGGAACAAGAAATATTAAATAACATCAAATAACTTCGATACTTCGAAAATAATTGATGAATTTGCTAGAGAAAAATCAAGGAAAAAGGTTATATAACTTTTTACTCCAACTTAAATATATTTCTTTGTGTTTTTCTTAAAATATTTTATTATTTTGCTGTAATTTTCGTTTTTGTATTTTTTACATATTTTATGCCTGATGTTATTATAAAGAAAAATTTATTGCAATGTTTTTAAATAAAAATATTAAATTACATATTATATATATGAGTTTTTTTTTTTTGTTATAGTAAAGCCCTAGTTCTCTTTGTAGCATATACATGTCTAAACACGTTTTTTAGGAGGCCCGTAAATTTTACCGCCAGAGGCCCCGCCTGCTTAATCCGCCCTTGGTCTTCTTAATTATTACTAATAATTGTTTTAGTAGATCTGTACATGTTAACTACGCATACGCCAGAAGTGGAGTTTGGAACAGTCGCTCAAAAAAATATCCGAACACTACAGTTGATTACAGAATTCAGAAAAAATATCTGGCAACGATTTTTTTTAGAAATTAGTGATCTGGCAACCTTCGTGTCACGTGACGTCACAGTTCAATATAGATTTTTATATTTTTTTCTGTTTTCTACCCAGTAAAGTTTTTTTTTGTTTTGTATTTTTATTTTTTTTTATTTCATTTATTCTTATTGATAATTTTCGAACTTATAAATTGGTTAAATATTTACTTAGATTTTTTGATCAAGCTAGCAAAGTGTGAGGAAATGTGAAACTGAAGGATGTTGCCTTTTCATTTTATTACAACTTAATTGTTAAATTTCTTCCACAAGCGAGTTTTTACTCTCGTGGAAGATTCAACATTTTTTCTCAGACTTTTACTGAAAAATGTAGGTAAAATTATGAAACACTAATGAAATATAATATTAAATATTTTAATATATATGGTATGAATAAATATATGATTTTTATTGGACAAACTATGTATAAAGAAGAATATATATTAGAAAACGTAATACTTTAAAATTGTGTATCTGAGTTATACAACATTATATATATTTCATTATAACTTCAGTTCTAAGGTAAAAAACATGTAAATGTAAAATACTGCATATTCTGAGAATAAATTATCTATCTATCTATTAGGAAATAGTTATATAAAAGTGTTTATATTCTTACAACTTTTATCTTATATGTACTTTGTATATAAGAACATTATTTGTATATCACAACATATTATTTATATTTATAAAAGCATTCGTTATTTATTGGGGAGGGTTGATTCAGTAGGTAGCGAGCCAGGCTCGTAATTTGTTATTTCCAGGTTCGAGTACCAACTCGAACAACATTGAGATTTATTTCTGCTAACCGCGCCCTGCCCTCTGTGATAAAGGGTGACCTCTATGGGCTTGGGAAGGTCGTCGTCCATCGGGTGAAACGTTCCAGGCAGTGTTGCGTGTACAGTCGCTCAAAAAAGTATCCGAACACCATGGTTGATTACAAAATTCAGAAAAAATATCTGGCAACGACTTTTTTTAGAAATTAGTGATCTGGCAACCTTCGTGTCACGTGATTACAGAATTCAGGAAAATATTTGGAGCGTGTACAGCAAGTGCACACGCTCCTGTTTGTTGTGAACGGTAACTGCACACGCTCCAGTTTGCTGTGAACGGTAACTGGAGCGTGTACAGTTGCTGTACACGCTCCAGATATTTTTCCTGAATTCTGTAATCACGTGACACGAAGGTTGCCATATCACTAATTTCTAAAAAAAATCGTTGCCAGATATTTTTTCTGAATTCTGTAATCAACCATGGTGTTCGGATACTTTTTTGAGCGACTGTAGGTAGTCATATTATTTTGATACTAGATCGTGTGGGCTCACTCACGGAAATATTGAGCGTGTGCAGTTACCGTTCACAGCAAACTGGACCGTGTGCAGTTGCTGTACACGCTCCAGTTTGCTGTGAACGGTAACTGGAGCGTGTACAGTTGCTGTACACGCTCCAGATATTTTTTTCTGAATTCTGTAATCACGTGACACGAAGGTTGCCAGATCACTAATTTCTAAAAAAAATCGTTGCCAGATATTTTTTCTGAATTCTGTAATCAACCATAGTGTTCGGATACTTTTTTGAGCGACTGTAGGTGGTCATATTATTTTGATACTAGATCGTGTGGGCTCACTCACGGAAATATTGAGCGTGTGCAGTTACCGTTCACAGCAAACTGGAGCGTGTGCAGTAACTGCACACGCTCCAGTTACTGGAGCGTGTACAGTTGCTGTACACGCGGTAACTGGAGCGTGTGCAGTTGCTGTACACGCTCCAGATATTTTTCCTGAATTCTGTAATCACGTGACACGAAGGTTGCCAGATCAGTAATTTCTAAAAAAAAATCGTTGCCAGATATTTTTTCTGAATTCGATAATCGACCATAGTGTTCGGATACTTTTTGAGCGACGGTACATGATTAGTTGTGTTCTTTACCTCTGAGCGGCACTTTTTTGGACAAAACGTGCTAAATAGCCAGATCATAAGAACCTCAAAGGCTCAGAGAAGTTAGGTGAGGAGATCCACTGGACAGCTGTTAGATGGCAGCCTGACGTCAGTGCCATCTAGCGTGTCCTTTAACATGCACAGGATATGGCTCTCCTGCACACGGAGCCACGGCTTAATATCCCATCCGACTGACGGCTGGCTTTCTAAGCCCATCGGTGTCCCCTTCTGACTGAGGGCGGGGAGTTTTGCGGAGATAAATCTCAACGCTGGCCCAGGCGAGACTCGCCTGGGCCAGCGTTGAGAACAGCAAATGACGAGCCTGGCGCGCTACCGACTGAGCCTCCTCCCCCCCCCCCCACCCTTGTTACAAGAGAGCCATACCCTATGCATATTATAGAGTCTCTCGATGACCTTGACGAAAACTATCCATCTGTCTCCTAACAGCTGTCCAGTGCATACTTTTCTCCCAACTTTCTCCGAGCCCTTGGGGTTCTTATGACCTGGACGTTTATTCCAGGGTGTGGAAAAAAGTGCAGCTCAGAAATAAAACATTCCAACCCATGCATTCATTCATGTAGTGTTTATATAATAAATGCAGTCTATCATCTAAAGTTGCATAAGTTCTGTGTTTTTGGATTAAAAAAATAAAAACTTCTTTACCGTTTTTAATTTCGCTTCACGGAAACTAAAAGAGCATCGTTCAGAGGAAAACCGAAAGAATGTTTTTCGTTTCAAGGCTCTGCTTGAAACACACACAAGCAACAGAATCAGTCTCCCTGAATCCGCGGAGGCGGGGGTGGCTCAGTCGGTAGCGCGTCAGGCGTAATCTGTAGTTCCCAGGTTCGAGTCCCAGCTGGGGCAGCGTTGAGATTTATCTCCGCAAAATTCCCCGCCCTGCCAACGGTCAGTAGGTGACACCGATGGGCTTGGAAAGGCCGCCGTCCATCGGATGGGACGTTAAGCCATGGCCCCGTGTGCGGGAGAGCCATACCCTGTGCACATTAAAGAACAAGCTGGATGGCCTTGACGGGAGGCTACCATCTGTCTCCCAACAGCTGTTCCAGTGGGTCCCCTCCCCCAACCTTCTCTGAGCCTTCGGGGTCCATGTGACCTGGCCATTTAGCCCATGGTGTGCAAAAAAGTGCCGCTCAGAGGTAAAACAACCCAAACAACCCTGAATCCGTATATCACTCTGTGGCCACACTGCGCCATCTGGTGACATCATCTGCAACTTACCTCCCAAACAAATCTCCGTTAAAACGAAAAAAAATTATTCCTCTACTTCCAGACTACACAATGACACCAGCATCGGGACTGGCCACCGACATCAATCAAGGTGGTGCAAGTGAGCATTCATACTGCTGCCACGTCAGAGGTAGAGCCAACAAATGGTCATTAAATATAAATTTGCTGTCATACTGGCTCAGCGTGATCTTTCTTACACCCCTAGGTACACTCATTCATCTCGGCCAGTGTAATTTGGCTAAGTGCTTGTCGGCCCACTTACACAGATGAGGACCGCTAGGGCATTATTGAGATGAGCTCTAATAGTGGTTGGTTTTGGGCAGACATGAAGGCATTTCTCTCTCTCTCTCTTCCCCCCCCCCGCAACTCGACCGCCCCCTCCACCCAAACCTCTGCCCTTTTCCATCGTCTTTGTTACGCCTTCTCTTTCTCCCTCTTTAGGGAAAAACAAATCATAGGAGGCAAACACATGATTGATGGAGTTTAAGTGATACTGTCGAAACGGGCTTCGATTCTGCTCCACATGCTGGGTGGACACTCCTAAATGTTAGTTTCACTGCTCAGCCAATGTCACCCCAAGACATTTTGCAGTCATAACAAGCATACTTTTTGTCGCTTCTAGTCAATTTTTTTTTCAGAGCTCCGTCGATTCTACTCTTGCAACTCCCTACAGATATTTTGTTTTTGATGCCTCAGCCAATTCGCATTCTTCTCTTCGAGGAAATTTTGTTATTGACACCTCGGCCGATTCTATCCTATTTTTTGACACTTCTGGTGGTTCTACTCTTTATTCTCCCTAAGAGGGGCGGGGGTGACTCAGTCGGTAGCGCGCCAGGCTCGTAATCTGTAGTTCCCAGGTTCGAGTCCCAGAGTTGAGATTTATCTCCGCAAAATTCCCCGCCCTGCCCACGGTCAGTAGGGGACACCGATGGGCTTGGAAAGGCCGCCGTCCGTCGGATGGGACGTTAAGCCGTGGCCCCGTGTGCGGGAGAGCCATACCCTGTGCACGTTAAAGAACACGCTGGATGGCCTTGACGGGAGGCTACCATCTGTCTCCCAACAGCTGTTCCAGTGGGTCTCTTCCCCCAACCTTCTCTGAGCCTTCGGGGTCCATGTGACCTGGCCATTTAGCCCATGGTGTGCAAAAAAGTGCCGCTCAGAGGTAAAACAACCCAACCCAACTCTCCCTAAGAAAATCTTGTTTTTGATGCCTTAAGCCAATGTTTCCCAGAGTGGGTGATACTGCCCCTGGGGGGCACTCGAACGATCCAGGGGGTCGGTAGTAGCTTCGGGTGCAGGGGGGGGGGGCGGTGGAAGCATAAAGAAAGAAGGGAAGATAAGAAATTTTTGAAAAACCTTTAGTATATGTTTTATCTGTTGTGTAACATAGAGTTAAAGCCGTAGTGATTACTTTATTTTCCATTGTATACTATGGTTGATTTTGATAAATAAGGGGGTGGCTCAATCGGTAGCGCGCCAGGCTTGTAATCTGTAGTTCCCAGGTTCGAGTCCCAGCTGGGTCAGCGTTGAGATTTATCTCCGCAAAATTCCCCGCTCTGCCCACGGTCAGTAGGGGACACCGATGGGCTTGGAAAGGCCGCCGTCCGTCGGATGGGACGTTGAACCGTGGTCCCGTGTGCGGGAGAGTCATACCCTGTGCACGTTAAAGAACACGTTGGATGCCTTGACGGGAGGCTACCATCTATCTTCCAACAGCTGTTCCAGTGGATCCCCTTCTCTGAGCCTTCGGGGTCCATGTGACCTGACCATTTAGCCCATGGTGTGCAAAACAGTGCCGCTCAGAGGTAAAACAACTTTGAAAAATAATTTCAAGTTTCAAGGTGTCTTATTTACAACAACATCTTTCTTTAGTACGTTGTAGGACGTAGGTAGAAATATAGATACATAAAAGAACGCAAATTTGTCACTGCACCTTTCTGTTTATTCGCTTAAAGAAGGTAGATTTGCAGGGGGCACTGAGTGATTTTTTTTTTTTTTCTGAAAAGGGGGTGGTAGGACAAATAAGTTTAGGAACCTCTGCCTTAAGCGATTGTACTTTTTTTTTCTCCATAAGAAAATTTCATTTTTGAGTCCACAAGAAAATCTAAACTTTCTTACCGTCCTGTATTTAATTTTTTCTGAGCCCAAGAGATTTTACCATTTTACGATCATAGGGATATAATGGATATTTATACCTCTCCGGAGATTTCACCGCATCTTTGTCTGTGAGGGTTGGGTTGCTTTTATCTCTGGGCGGCAATTTTTTTCGCAAACAGTGATCTAAATATCCAGGTCACAAGGACCACAAGGGCTCATAGAAGTCTTGGGGAAGGGACCTCACTAGACAGCTGTTAGCGGACAGATGGTAGCCTCCCGTCATGGCCATCAACCGTGATCTTTAGCATGCAGGGGAAATGTCTCTCGGCACACCGAGGCATTGGCTTAACGTCCAGTCCGATTGGTGGTGGCCATTCCAAGTCCCCTTCTGACCAAAAGCAGTGTGGGATCTCTCTCAGCTAATATTGCTCTTTATGCATAGTAGTTTGGTTCTTTTTAGGGTTAGTTATGGCAGTGAAACTTGGACGCTGTGTAAACAAGATAACAGGAAACTAGATGCTTTTGATTCTAGATGCTTACATAGTATCTTGGGTATTAGGTGGTTCAACTTTGAAACTAACGATGAGGTTAGGCAAAGGAGTTTGCAACCTCCTTTAAGCAGCATATTCTGCACAGAGAGACTCCGTTGGTTTGGCCATGTTGCTCGTATGGATAATTATCGATTGGTGAACAGGGTTATGAACAGTGTGCCTAAAGGCGTCAGAAAGAGGGGAGACCTAGAATGCGGTGGGCAGACAATGTCAAACAGGACCTTGTTAGAATTGGTGTACAGTGGCCGGATGCAGCAGATGTAGCTCAGGATAGATATGCTTGAAGAATTAAACTGCACGGTCTGGTTGGACCTCCGTAGCCCATGGCTGCTTGAGGATGATGATGATGCACAAGAGACCGTATCTTCTTTTATCCTTCTTAGGAAATTTTTATCATTCTAGGCTAGGGGTTCTCAACGTGGGGTACGCCGTGAGAGCTCAAAAGTCGCTAGATATATGCTATATATATATATATCTATTATTTTATTCCCATTGTTATACTATAATTATAGTTTTATCTATCTATACAAGGGGTACGCCAGTTACATACACATTTCCAGGGAGTACGTGAAGTGTAAAAGGATGAGAACCACTGTTCTAGGAGATCATACCATTTTTACTCTCTTCCGAACAATCCTACTACTTTTGCCGCTCTGAGGAAGTCTACAAATGAAACTAAACTTCCCTACAATTGGGTTGGGTTACCTCTGAGCGGCACTTTTTTGCACACCATGGGCTAAATGGCCAGGTCACATGGACCCCGAAGGCTCAGAGAAGGTTGGGGGAGGGGACCCACTGGAACAGCTGTTGGGAGACAGATGGTAGCCTCCCGTCAAGGCCATCCAGCGTGTTCGTTAACGTGCACAGGGTATGGCTCGCCGGTACACGGGACCACGGCTTAACGTCCCATCCGACGGACGGCGGCCTTTCCAAGCCCATCGGTGTCCCCTACTGACCGTGGGCAGGGTGGGGAATTTTGCGGAGATAAATCTCAACGCTGACCCAGCTGGGACTCGAACCTGGGAACTACAGATTACAAGCCTGGCGCGCTACCGACTGAGGCACCCCCTTATTTATCAAAATCAACCATAATATAAAATGGAAAATAAAGTTGTTTATGGCCGTTAATGACTAGCCAAGAGCGCTAGTGTAGCGAGGAGGCTGGAGAAGGAAGATGGAAGCGACAGTTTTGGCGTGAGCTTTCGAACGAGAAGGAGACGTTTCGATACGCGTCAGAAGGACGCCGCCATACTCAAAAGAAACCCTTGAGTGAAAAACCCTTGAGAAAAAGTGAGGGTGCGATTCCAAAGGGGAATCGAGATTTTTGGAGAATCTGTGTTTTTATTCTTGTGGTTCAGAAGGAACCACAGTGAAGGCAAAGGTTGGTTACCTTTCGCCGAGTTTGAGGCCTGTAAAGTGAGGATTCGCAAAGCGTGGGGGCGGGGGTGGCTCAGTCGGTAGCGCGCCAGGCTCGTAATCTGTAGTTCCCAGGTTCGAGTCCCAGCTGGGTCAACGTTGAGATTTATCTCCGCAAAATTCCCCGACCTGCCCACGGTCAGTAGGGGACACCGATGGGCTTGGAAAGGCCGCCGTCCTTCGGATGGGACGTTAAGCCGGGTTCCCGTGTGCGGGAGAGCCATACCCTGTGCACGTTAAAGAACACGCTGGATGGCCTTGACGGGAGGCTACCATCTGTCTCCCAACAACTGTTCCAGTGGGCCCCTCCCCCAACCTTCTCTGAGCCTTCAGGGTCCATGTGACCTGGCCATTTAGCCCATGGTGTGCAAAAACGTGCCGCTCAGAGGTAAAACAACCCAATACAACAACGCAAAGCGTGCGATTCTCCACCTCATTGTTAATGTTTGCAGCAGCAAAGCAGTAAAGGTTCACGGAGTTGAGTAGTGAATCTGATAGCAGTTTTGTGGATTCAGAGTGAACCACAGTGTAGGCAAAGGTTGATTATCCTTTGGCTGAGTTTTGAGGTCTGTAAAGTGAGGACTTGCAGAGTGTGCGATTCTCCACCTCATTGTTAATGTTTGCAGTAGCAAAGCAGTAAAGGTTCACGGAGTTGAGTGGTGAATCTGATAGCAGTTTTGTGGATTCAGAGTGAACCACAGTGTAGGCAAAGGTTGATTATCCTTTGGCTGAGTTTTGAGGTCTGTAAAGTGAGGACTTCCAGAGTGTGCGATTCTCCACCTCATTGTTAATGTTTGCAGTAGCAAAGCAGTAAAGGTTCACGGAGTTGAGTGGTGAATCTGATAGCAGTTTTGTGGATTCAGAGTGAACCACAGTGTAGGCAAAGGTTGATTATCCTTTCGCCGAGTTTTCAAGTCTGTAAAGTGAGAACTTGCACAGTGTGCGATTCTCCACCTCATTGTTAATGTTTGCAGCAGCAAAGCAGTAAAGGTTCACGGAGTTGAGTGGTGAATCTGATAGCAGTTTTGTGGATTCAGAGTGAACTCCAGTGTAGGCAAAGGTTGGTTATCCTTTCGCTGAGTTTTGAGGTCTGTAAAGTGAGGACTTGCAGAGTGTGCGATTCTCCACCTCATTGTTAATGTTTGCAGCAGCAAAGCAGTAAAGATTCACGGAGTTGAGTGGTGAATCTGATAGCAGTTTTGTGGATTCAGTGTGAACCACAGTGTAGGCAAAGGTTGATTATCCTTTCGCCGAGTTTTGAGGTCTGTAAAGTGAGGACTTGCAGAGTGTGCGATTCTCCACCTCATTATTAATGTTTGCAGCAGCAAAGCAGCAAAGGTTCACGGAGTTGAGTGGTGAATCTGATAGCAGTTTTGTGGATTCAGTGTGAACCACAGTGTAGGCAAAGGTTGATTATCCTTTCGCCGAGTTTTGAGGTCTGTAAAGTGAGAACTTGCAGAATGTGCGATTCTCCACCTCATTGTTAATGTTTGCAGCAGCAAAGCAGTAAAGGTTCACGGGTTGAGTGGTGAATCTGATAGCAGTTTTGTGGATTCAGAGTGAATCACAGTGTAGGCAAAGGTTGATTATCCTTTCGCAGAGTTTTGAGGTCTGTAAAGTGAGGACTTGCAGAGTGTGCAATTCTCCACCTCATTGTTAATGTTTGCAGCAGCAAAGCAGTAAAGGTTCACGGAGTTGAGTGGTGAATCTGATAGCAGTTTTGTGGATTCAGAGCGAGCCACAGTGTAGGCAAAGGATGATTATCCTTTCGCCGAGTTTGAGGTCTGTAAAGTGAGGACTTGCAGAGTGTGCGATTCTCCACCTCATTGTTAATGTTTGCAGCAGCAAAGCAGTAAAGGTTCACGGAGTTGAGTGGTGAATCTGATAGCAGTTTTGTGGATTCAGAGCGAGCCACAGTGTAGGCAAAGGATGATTATCCTTTCGCCGAGTTTGAGGTCTGTAAAGTGAGGACTTGCAGAGTGTGCGATTCTCCACCTCATTGTTAATGTTTGCAGCAGCAAAGCAGTAAAGGTTCACGGAGTTGAGTGGTGAATCTGATAGCAGTTTTGTGGATTCAGAGTGAATCACAGTGTAGGCAAAGGTTGATTATCCTTTCGCAGAGTTTTGAGGTCTGTAAAGTGAGGACTTGCAGAGGGTGCGATTCTCCACCTCATTATTAATGCTTGCAGCAGCAAAGCAGTAAAGGTTTACGGAGTTGAGTGGTGAATCTGATAGCAGTTTTGTGGATTCAGAGTGAACCACATTGAATGCAAAGGTTGATTATCCTTTCGCCGAGTTTTGAGGTCTGTAAAGTGAGGAATTGCAGAGGGTGCGATTCTCCACCTCATTATTAATGTTTGCAGCAGCAAAGCAGTAAAGGTTTGTGGAGTTGAGTGGTGAATCTGATAGCAGTTTTGTGGATTCAGAGTGAACCACAGTGTATGCAAAGGTTGATTATCCTTTCGCCGAGTTTTGAGGTCTGTAAAGTGAGGACTTGCAGAGGGTGCGATTCTCCACCTCATTATTAATGCTTGCAGCAGCAAAGCAGTAAAGGTTTACGGAGTTGAGTAGTGAATCTGATAGCAGTTTTGTGGATTCAGAGTGAATTACAGTGTAGGCAAAGGTTGATTATCCTTTCGCCGAGTTTTGAGGTCTGTAAAGTGAGGAATTGCAGAGTGTGCGATTCTCCACCTCATTATTAATGTTTGCAGCAGCAAAGGCCCACGGAGTTGAGCGCATTCCCAGCACGTAGCTGTACATATTATAAATTAAACTGCATCGTCCCTATCTAACTCTCGTGCAGTAATTCAACGCAGTTCATTCAACGCAGTGAACATCAGGCATACAGTGCCACGGGTCTAAAAACCCGTGAACCTGTCATTTTATCGAAGTGAGGATGAAGTAATTATTAAGTAACAATCGCATCGTCCTCCGGCAGCCATGACGTTTGGCTCAGTTTCCATAGATCTGAGAAGGGAGGATATCACATCTAGTCCAACAGGATAAGATCCTTTTTGGGTCACCACATCTGGCCTAGTCTAGAGGATCGGAACCCCTTTGGGTCATCACACCTGCCCACGGTCAGTAGAGAACACCGATGAGCTTGGAAAGACAGCCGTCCATTGGATGGGACGTTACGCCGTGGCATCGTTTGCGGAAGAGTCCCTGTGCCCGTTAAAGAAAACGCAGGATGGCCTTGATAGAAGCATACCATCTGTCTGCCAACAGCTGTCCAGTACATCCCCTCCCCCCAACCTGTTTTGAACCCTCGGGGTCTTTGTGACCTAGCTATTTAGTCCATTGTGTGCAAAAAAATTGCCACTCAGAGGTAAAACAACCCAACCCTAAATTAATATTTCAGACACATCTCAACATTTAGGTTCATAGATGGCATGGGTTGGGTTGGGTTTTTTACCTCTGAGCGGCACTTTTTTTGCACACCATGGGCTAAATGGTCGGGTCACAAGGACCCCGAAAGCTCAGAGAAGGTTGGGGGAGGGTACCCACTAGAACAACTGTTGGAAGACAAAAGGCCATTCAGCGTGTTCTTTAACGTGCACAGGGTATGACTCTCCCGTACACGGGGCCACGGCTTAACGTACCATTCAACGGACGGCGGCCTTTCTAAGCCCATAGGTGTCCCCTACTGACCGTGGGCAGGGCGGAGAGTTTTTCGGAGTCAAATCTCAACGCTGATCATGTATGGCTAGAAATCTATGCCATTCGCAAAATGATTTTCCCGCTATTCCTCCATCACGTGGCAGATAAAGCGCCGTTGCTACTAACTTACCACTGCAGTTGAAATTTACCACTAACAAAATGACGTATTCACGAATTTTTTGCAACTCAAATACAAAACGAGTCATAATTTAACAACGACTCACATCGAAGTTTTACACCGTACCATCAAGAACGTTAAAACGTTTCAACCTCAAAATGCAATTTTCAGTTTGGGACATTCTGATTGTAAACCCAAGTTTATAAAGGACTCATATAAAATGAAGAATGAATGCAACAGCATAATGGAAATCGATACAACTGTTCGTCCAACAAGCAACAACCGTTCACAAACACGAAACGACCGAAAAGTCCGTTAAAATGGATCTTTGGTTCGCTTTGATCGCATATTAGGGATCCGGTTGAAATTTTGAAGCAAATGTTCCAGAAACTCATAGAGCGCCTCTCAGAATTAAAACACCCAAACAAATTGTTAATGATCTGCTGTCTATCGTTTTATGCTATCATATGTTGCCTATTGTGGGTGTGGCGTTGATATTTGAATAAATATTAATAATGAATGATCCTATATGGGAGATGATTCTCTATGTAGAATGATTTGAAGTTAGGTGAGTTGATCTGCAGCCTTCATTGTCGAAATGAATGCTGTATTATCTACTTTTCCTTTGTTTACTATGACAACAATTTACCTTGAGAGAAGAGCAAGTATTTGATCCCAAATATCAATGTTCACCCATTCTATAGTTAGTATGCACACAAATGCTAATAGCAAAAAATGGTTTTATTATACCTAAAGTGCTGACTGAGTGTTGGGTTGTTTTACTTCTGAGCGAAATTTTCCTGTACACAATGGGCTTAACGGCCAGGTTACAAAGACCCCAGAGATTCTGAGTTGGGATAGTTGGTTGGTTGGTTGTTTTACCTCTGAGCGGCCCTTTTTCTGCACACAATGGGCTAAATGGCCAGGTCACAAGGACCCCGAAGGTTCAGAGAATGTTGGGGGAGAGGAGCCACTGTAACGGCTGTTGAGAGACAGATGGTAGCCTCCCGTCAAGGCCATCCAGCGTGTTTTTAACGTGCACAGGGTATGGCTCTCCTGCACATGGGGCCACGGCTTAACGTCCCATCCGACGGACGGTGGTCTTTCCAAGCCCCTCGGTGTCCCCTTCTGACCGTGGGCAAGGCGGGGAGTTTTGCGGAGATAAATCTCAACGCTTACTCAGCTGGGACTCGAACCTGGGAACTTCAGATTGCGACCCTGGCGCGCTACCGACAGAACCACCCCCGCCCCTTGAGTTCGGATAGGAGAAGGGTAGGGGATCACTGGACAGCTGTTAGAAGATGGAAGTCTCCCGTCAAAATCATCCAGTGTGTTCATTAATATGCATAGGGTATGGCTCTCCAGCACACGGGTCATGGCTTAACGTCGCATCCGACGGACGGTGGCCTTTCCAAGCCCATCGGTGACCCCTATTGACCGTGGACAGGGCAGGGAGTTTTGCGGTGATAAATCTCAACGCTGACCCAGCTGGGACTCGAACCTGGGAATTGCAGATTACGAGCCTGGCGCGCTACCGACTGGGCCACCCCCTATGCTTCGAGAAAGAAAACTTAAATATGAAGGTTACATTTGGTTAACAAATTCATTTCTCTGTCAATTTTTCAGAGGAGGAGGAGTAACTACCCCCTCTTGTCACCACCAACCATCCCCACCATGCTGTTATTCCGAAAAAATTCGTAATTCACAGCATTTAAAGGAGATTCACTGCAGCAATTGCAAGCGTTTCACCAGACATGCTGAGCTGAGTATGGACGGAAGTAAAATATCGCATGGATTGGAGTGACGTTGAAGTCTGTTGAATATCACATGGATTGGAGTGACGTTGAAGTCTGTTGAATATCGCATGGATTGGAATGACTTTGAAGTCTGTTGAATATCGCATGGATTGGAGTGACGTTGAAGTCTGTTGAATATCGTATGAATTGGAGTGACGTTGAAGTCTGTTGAATATCACATGGATTGGAGTGACGTTGAAGTCTGTTGAATATCGCATGGATTGGAATGACTTTGAAGTCTGTTGAATATCGCATGGATTGGAGTGACGTTGAAGTCTGTTGAATATCGTATGAATTGGAGTGACGTTGAAGTCTGTTGAATATCACATGGATTGGAGTGACGTTGAAGTCTGTTGAATATCGCATGGATTGGAATGACTTTTAAGTCTGTTGAATATCGCATGGATTGGAGTGACGTTGATGTCTGTTGAATATCGCATGGATTGGAATGACTTTGAAGTCTGTTGAATATCTCATGGATTGGAGTGATGTTCAAGTCTGTTGAATATCCCATGGATTCGAGTGACAGTGAAATCTATTGAATATCGCATGGATTGGAGTGACATTGAAGCCATTTGACTATCATATGTATTGGAGTGACGTTAAAGCCTGTTGAATATGGCATGGATTGGAGTGACATTGAAGCCATTTGACTATCATATGTATTGGAGTGACATTGAAGCCTTTTGACTATCATATGTATTGGAGTGACATTGAAGCCTTTTGACTATCATATGTATTGGAGTGACATTGAAGCCTTTTGACTATCATATGTATTGGAGTGACATTGAAGCCTTTTGACTATCATATGTATTGGAGTGACGTTGAAGTCTGTTGAATATCGCATGGATTGGATTGACGTTGAAGTCTGTTGAATATCGCATGGATTGGAGTGACATTGAAGCCTTTTGACTATCATATGTATTGGAGTGACGTTGAAGCCTGTTGAATATCGCATGTATTGGAGTGACGTTAAAGCCTATTGAATATCGCATGGATTGGAGTGACGTTGAAGTCTGTTGAATATCGCATGGATTGGAGTGATATTGAAGCCATTTGATTATCATATGTATTGGAGTGACGTTATAGCCTGTTGAATATCGCATGGATTCGAGTGACATTGAAGCCTTTTGACTATCATATGTATTGGAGTGACGTTAAAGCCTGTTGAATATCGCATGGATTGGAGTGACATTGAAGCCTGTTGGGTATCGCATCGATTGGCGCAACATTGATGTCTGTTGAGCAGAAACGTTTCTCCATATCTTGTACGCACCGGACATCCATGGGGAATGTATATGTTAAAAACATAGCACTTTAATAGATGGATAATATTTTTTAATAACACGCTATTCCTGTAATATTTAGGGAAATATGGTAGCTAGAATATTTAAAAACAACGTTAAACTTTTAATATTTCCCCCCAATATTAAAATCCGAACAATAACTGTTGTACTAAACCAATAAGCAAAATAAATATATATTACTGATTTCAAACAATGGTTCTTTCGTTTTTATTTTATTTTGACAAATATTGTTTAAATTCTCGAAATATTGGGACCGTGGTGGCTTAGTCGGAGCGCGCGGCAGGCTCTTGAACCGCAATTCCCAGATACGAGTCCTGGGCCAGCGTTGAGATTTATTTCCGCAAAACTCACCGCCCTGCATTTGGTCAATTAGGGACACCGATAGGCTTGGAAAGGCCGACGTCAAGACGTGGCTCCCTGTACGGGAGATACATACTCTGTGTACGTTAAAGAACACGCTGGATGGCCTTGATGGGAGGATACCATCTGTCCTGTACGGGAGATACATATCCTGTGTACGTTAAAGAACACGCTGGATGGCCTTGATGGGAGGATACCATCGGTCCTGTACGGGAGATACATATCCTGTGTACGTTAAAGAACACGCTGGATGGCCTTGATGGGAGGATACCATCTGTCCTGTACGGGAGATACATATCCTGTGTACGTTAAAGAACATGCTGGATGGCCTTGATGGGAGGATACCATCTGTCCTGTACGGGAGATACATATCCTGTGTACGTTAAAGAACATGCTGGATGGCCTTGATGGGAGGATACCATCTGTCCTGTACGGGAGATACATATCCTGTGTACGTTAAAGAACACGCTGGATGGCCTTGATGGGAGGATACCATCTGTCCTGTACGGGAGATACATATCCTGTGTACGTTAAAGAACATGCTGGATGGCCTTGATGGGAGGATACCATCTGTCCTGTACGGGAGATACATATCCTGTGTACGTTAAAGAACATGCTGGATGGCCTTGATGGGAGGATACCATCGGTCCTGTACGGGAGATATATATCCTGTGTACGTTAAAGAACACGCTGGATGGCCTTGATGGGAGGATACCATCTGTCCTGTACGGGAGATACATATCCTGTGTACGTTAAAGAACACGCTGGATGGCCTTGATGGGAGGATACCATCTGTTTCCTAATAGCTGTCCAATGGGTGCCTTCCTCCTAACTTTTCTGAACTCTTGGGGTCCTCTGACCTGACCATTTAGCCCATCGTGTGCAAAAAAAAGCACCACTCGGAGGTACTCCCAACCCTCGTCATATTCTCTTATGCTGTTAAACTTTTTCTATTCCATAACTCACTTATTACTAAACAAATGATCATATCGAAAACATTGCTAGAGAGTTGTTTTCTTATTTGACCTCTGAGCGGCACTTCTTTTTGCACACACATTGAAAAATATGGGCAGGTCACAATGACCCCGAGGCTCAGAGAACATTACAGAAGGGGATTCACTGGACAGCTGTTAAGAGGCAGATGGAAGCCTCCCGTCAAGGCCATCCAGAGTGTCCGTTAACGTTCACAGGATACGGCTTTCCTGCACAAGCAGTCATGACTTAACGTACTATTTGACGGACGGCGGCCTTGTATCCTTTCTGACCGAGGTTAGGGTGGGGGATTAGCGGAAATCTTAACGTTGGCATAGACGAGACTCGAACATGAGAAATGCAGGTTACAAGCCTGGAACGCTACTGACTGAGCCACTCCCCCCCCCCCACGAAAAAAATATTCGCTGAAATAGCAAAGATTTATAGATTTGATTGAGATCTTTAACTCATCCGTAGCCTGATTTTTCAATAGGAAGTTTATTTTAAAAATTGAATACGTTCAAATTTGTTCAAGATAACACAACGCCAAATATTTCCTTAAATTTTATAAACCACTTTAATTAGCATAAAAAAACTAAAATCAGTTATATAAACAAGCTTGACCCAAATTCAAAACGTGAAACTTAAAAATCGAAAATGTCTGAGTGCAGAATCTAATCCCGGAAGTGTGCAAAATGCATTTCATTCAAAACCCTGGCAACAATAATTTTCCATGGACCTCGCCTAATTCGAATAAGTTTTCATTAAAAAGAAGTGCAAAAGAAATCTTTTCAACTTCTACGAAATCAATCTGGCATCATTTTCGCCACACACTGAATCGTTTGGTTGGAATACGTAGTTAGCAATGTCTGAACGTTCAGATTCGTTTCTACTCTAACTTCGTTCTTCAGAATCGAAAAAAAATAATAATAATAAAGCATTTTTATCAGTATCCGGCTCGTTCGTTCCACAGCATTCGGTGACATCTGGCAGATAAAACTCTAATCAACCAAAAAAAAAAATTTTTTATTTCAAATTTTTTTCGAATCAAAATAAACCGAACTTTCCATTTTCCTCAAGCACTGACTATTACAGAGAGAGAAGAAAACAACCATCTGTTGGAAACTTCAGAATCGAATGAAGAAAATCTGCGAGTAAAAAGTTGGGTTGTTTTACCTCTGAGCTGCACTTTTTTGCACACCATGAGCTAAATGGCCAGGTCACATGGACCCCGAAGGCTCAGAGAAGGTTGGGGGAGGAACATCTGTTGGAAGACTGATAGTCTCCCGTCAAGGCCATCCAGTGTGTTCTTTAACGTGCACAGGGTATGGCTCTCCCACACACGGGGCCAAGGCTTAACGTCCCGTACGACGGACGTCTTTCCAAGCCCATCGGTGTCCCCTACTGACCGTGGGCAGGGCGGAGAATTTTGCGGAGATAAATCTCAACGCTGACCCAGCTGGGACTCGAACCACAGATTATGAGCCTGGCGCGCTACCGACTGAGCCACCCCCGCCCCAAATAAAAAGTTGATTAATCAGGGAAGAGTGGAAGAAATCTGTGATTAAGACTAGAGAAAAAAAAATAGCAGGGGGGGAGGGGTAGCTGTTTTGTCAGGTAGTGACCCAAAAGTTAGAAAACGTTTTCAAGAACAAATAGAAATGAAAGATAAATGTCCTGGGTGAAAGAAGTGTGGGATGTTGAGCGAAAATACTCCATCATCATGGTTGAGCTCCATCCTCTCCCTCGGCTCAATCGATTGCAATCAACAGCTGAGACCTGCAGTCGGCGCTAAGCATCACGGGAAATGGGGGAGCTCTCAAACATTTAACAATCGACTGCAGCGATTTTGATGGAGATTTCTGATTTTATTTCGAAATTTTTTGGAATTCTTTACCTCGCCTTATGAAGCAGACTCTAATGGCAATATAAATAATTAACTCTGCTGTTTGTTATTTATATTTCTCTTGAATTAAAACTGATATGTTGTTAATTACGTTTCGTTTTTTGTTCTTACATATTTTTTTTTCGATTTCTTTTTTTCTTCAGAATTCAGAAAGAGTCCAAAACTAACATCACTTTAAAAATGATTAGAGGCAGTAGAGATCAGCTTACTATGAAGTACAGATTCTCAATGCATTCTCGCTATGGAGGCCATCCAGAAAAATAATTAATCGAATATAATATACACCCGAATAAGATATTTTCATACAAAAACACGGGAGGGGGGGGGGGGGGTGTGGCTCAGTCGGTAACCTGCCAGGCTCGTAATCTGTAGTTCCCAGTTTCGAGTCCCAGCTGGGTCAGCGTTGAGATTTATCTCCGCAAAAATTCCCCGCCCTGCCCATGGTCAGTAGGGGACACCGATGGGCTTGGAAAGGCCGCCGTCCGTCGGATGGGACGTTAAGCCGTGGCCCCGTGTGTGGGACAGCCATACCCTGTGCACGTTAAAGAACACGCTGGATGGCCTTGACGGGAGGCTACCATCTGTCTCCCAACAGCGGTTCCAGTGGGTCCCCTCCCCCAACCTTCTCTGAGCCTTCGGGGTCCATGTGACCTGGCCATTTAGCCCATTGTGTACAAAAAAGTGCCGCTCAGAGGTAAAACAACCCAACAACCTAGATTGAAAGTTGCATTTGATATAGAACTCACTAAGATCAGCCACAGGGTTGAAAGATTTCGTGGAAGAACTGTTAATTCTTGGGAAGAAAAATTATTTCTTTAGTTATCTATGTCTTTCTTAAAGAAAAATGTCTTTCTGTAGAAAAATGTCTTTCTTTAGAAGAAAATAATGTTGATAGATATATGGGACCGACGGAACATAATCAACTCCTCCTCCTTCCCCTTTCTTTCCCTCTTCTGCCTCCTCTTTTCCCCTATTCTTCTCTTCTCTCTCTACTCCTCTTCCTTCCCCTTACTTTGTTCCTCCTTCTCTCTTCTCCAATACACTTCTTTTTCTCCCCTCTTCTTCTCCCTTCTTCTCTCTCTCTTTTCTTCTCCCTCCTCCGACTACTTCTTCTTTTTCTCCTCTCCTTCTAACCCTACCTTTCTCCTTCCCTCTTCTCTCCTTTTAACCCTACATTTTCTCCTCCTTCCCTTTTAACCTACCCTTTTTCCTCCCCTTCTAATCCTACTCCTTCCCTTTCTCCCACCCATTTCTTCTCCTCTCTCCTCTTCCTTTCCTCCTTTCTCTCTTCTCCCTTCCCCCTCCTCGCCTCCCATATTTCGCTTTTCTCCCATCCCTTGCCAGTTTATTTTCCTCTTTCTTCTGTCTTTTCCTCCGTTTCCTTCCATCTCTCCTATCCCATTTTCCCTTGCCTCTTCTCTTTATCTGCCACTCTCCTCTCCCTTTTCTCCTCCCCTTCCTCTCTGCTATTCTTTTCCCTTTCCCCTACTCTTTCTGCCATCCATTTTCCTCCTGTCTCTCCTTTCCCCTCTTTCCTCACTCTTCCTCATTTTTCTTATCATTTTCTCTTTACTCCCCTTCTCCCTTCCCATTCACTTACTCTTTTCCTTCCCCTCCACCTACTCTTTCTACCTCTTTCTCTCTCCCGCACCTCTCCCTTCCCCTCTAGCTTTTCTCTCCCTCCTTTACACCCCCTCTTTTTTCTTCCCCCTTCCCTTTCTCCACCCCTCCACCTTTTCCACTTCCTTTCTCCCCCCCCCCCACTTCCCTTTACCCTTCTCCTTCACTACGACCCAAAATTTAGTACTTAATTACACCACCACCTCTCGAGAGATCTCAAATCACAACACACAAATCACCCAATCAATTAAACGTATTTGAAGCAGCCACACGATTTTAGGGACACCCTGTACAAGGCGATGGTTGCTAAGGTGACACTTCGCGGGTCACGTCTTACTCATCTAACTTCAATTTGTTGAAGAGAAATAATGCAACGTTCAGATAAATGGATACAGCACTTGCTACAGCACTTATCTCCTCTGACTTAGGAAGGAAGACTTGCGTGCAGAATATCTCCATGTGTGCTCGGCAGCTAAATGTGTTTCAGAGCAACGTCCACCCCTCAGGGAATCAGAAAGAGATGAAAAATTCAGCTAAGGCTGTCTCGTCCTGGAGATGGCTCAGACCTCATCGCAGAAGATTTGCTGAACCGAAAGGAAAAAAAAGGAATGAAATAGAGCAAGATAGTAAGGAAAAAGAGAGTCATCGTGTGTTTGTTTTTTTATTTCACCGACGTTTCTCCCTGTTTTATTCAATGGTTAAGGTTGAATTTGAATTCTCTCAATGGCCAATTAGCTTAAAATAGAAGTTTTCTTCACTGCCCGTATTTAGCATCAGATATTTCTCTTTTTGGTAAGAGAGGCAGAAGTTTAGTTTACGTTTTCATGAAGAATTGATGGAGCGGGTGCTCAAATGCTACTTCACGCATTTTCAGGGGTGGGAAGAAAATATTACCTTATATCTTTCTAAATTAAAAAAATTCTGTGTAGATAATTCCTGATTTGCGCGGTTATATGCGTTCCTGAAAATCAAATTCACGCAAAACGAAAACAATTTTTCACAAAAAATAATTGATATGTTAAGGTTAGGTGGATTAAGTTCCTGTATTAGCCTACCAAACATCACATAAATTTTAAATTGTATATATAATGCAATACACTAATTTAAAGCAAAAAATAAACAAGTCTGAGACAAACAAATATTTAGTAAGAGAATAAGATTTCTTACTCCGATGATTCTAGAGTTTTGCGTTCGGACGTACACAAGTACAAATTAAAAAAAAATCTTGGATTAAAAAAAATCGTTAGTAAGAAATTAAAATCGAAATTAAGTCTAACCAAATTTTAATTCCTTCTTTGTCCTTGGTCTGCGGATTTTTTTGGTTGTCAAGGTGGGACTTGGGATTTTACTATGCAAAACGGGACTGTCCAGCACAAATCGGTACTTGAAATTTTACTATGCAAAACGGGACTGTCCAGCACGAATCGGTACTTGAGATTTTACTATGCAAAACGGAACTGTCCAGCACGAATCGGTACTTGAGATTTTACTATGCAAAACGGGACTGTCCAGCACGAATCGGTACTTGGGATTTTACTATGCAAAACGGAACTGTCCAGCACGAATCGGTACTTGAGATTTTACTATGCAAAACGGAACTGTCCAGCATGAATCGGTACTTGAGATTTTACTATGCAAAACGGAACTGTCCAGCACCAATCGGTACTTGAGATTTTACTATGCAAAACGGAACTGTCCAGCACGAATCGGTACTTGGGATTTTACTATGCAAAACGGAACTGTCCAACGCGAATCGGTACTTGAGATTTTACTACGCAAAACAGGACTGTCCAGTACGAATCGGTACTTGAGATTTTACTACGCAAAACGGAACTGTCCAGCACGAATCGGTACTTGAGATTTTACTATGCAAAACGGAACTGTCCAGCATGAATCGGTACTGAAATTTTACTATACAAAACGGAACTGTCCAGCACGAATCGGTACTTGAGATTTTACTATGCAAAACGGAACTGTCTAGCACGAATCGGTACTTGGGATTTTACTATGCAAAACGGGACTGTCCAGCACGAATCGGTACTTGAAATTTTACTATGCAAAACGGGACTGTCCAGCACGAATCGGTACTTGAGATTTTACTATGCAAAACGGAACTGTCCAGCACGAATCGGTACTTGAGATTTTACTATGCAAAACGGGACTGTCCAGCACGAATCGGTACTTGAGATTTTACTATGCAAAACGGAACTGTCCAGCACGAATCGGTACTTGAGATTTTACTATGCAAAACGGGACTGTCCAGCACGAATCGGTACTTGAGATTTTACTATGCAAAACGGAACTGTCCAGCACGAATCGGTACTTGAGATTTTACTATGCAAAACGGAACTGTCCAGCACGAATCGATATTTGAGATTTTACTATGCAAAACAGAACTGTCCAGCACGAATCGGTACTTGAGATTTTACTATGCAAAACGGAACTGTCCAGCACGAATCGATATTTGAGATTTTACTATGCAAAACAGAACTGTCCAGCACGAATCGGTACTTGAGATTTTACTATGCAAACGGAACTGTCCAGCACAAATCGGTACTTGAGAGTTTACTATGCAAAACGGAACTGTCCAGCATGAAGCGGTACTTGAGATTTTACTATGCAAAACGGGACTGTCCAGCACGAATCGGTACTTGAGATTTTACTATGCAAAACGGGACTGTCCAGCACGAATCGGTATTTGAGATTTTACTATGTAAAACAGGACTGTCCAGCACGAATCGAACTTGAGAGTTTACTATGCAAAACGGAACTGTCCAGCATGAAGCGGTACTTGAGATTTTACTATGCAAAACGGAACTGTCCAGCACGAATCGGTACTTGAGATTTTACTATGCAAAACGGGACTGTCCAGCACGAATCGGTATTTGAGATTTTACTATGTAAAACAGGACTGTCCAGCACGAATCGAACTTGAGAGTTTACTATGCAAAACGGAACTGTCCAGCACGAATCGGTACTTGAGCGGTGTCAGGCTAGAGGTCTTTTTATATATTTTTTTTGTTCGGGTTTTGTATATTATTTTGGATTTCACCAAAAAGGCATATGCTACGTGGGAGGCCCTCTGTCCCAGCATCTGGAGAATTAATAGAAGTAGCAGTGCCCGGAGGGACGGAGGTCACCCAAACGCTGGCGTCGCTGACTAGTGACCTGGTGGCTAACGACCTTGCCAGATGGTCGGAGCAGAGAGAGAAAGGAAGAAAGGGTTGGCAACAGCGAGGAGGAGAAGAGAGCCAGCCGTAGGACGAAGCGAAAAGACATAAAATGGTAAAGCTGGTAAATACCGACTGGTAATAACGGCATTGGGCTCTGTGAATACAGCTGAACAGGCATAGTAAGCTGGTGTTGATGTAATGCTGTGTAATTAAGCATATGTCCTGGTCTATCAAGCATGTTTGGAAGGTTCAATAAATAATTGTTATATTTAAGTAAAAGCTGAAGTTGAACCAATTTATTGGGAAGGAGCCTCAGTATTGAGTCCCAGCAATTGTGATAAAACCGTTGATTTTATCTGAAAAACTCTTTCACCCGTCGCGTATTGCGATCGAACCGAGGGGACATTCCTAAGTGGTCCCAATAGACAAACAAACGAAGAAGCAACATCACAAGCGGTGTCACTTTTTTTGCACACAATGGCCAGGTCACAAGGACCCCGACAGCTCAGAGAAGGTTTCGAGGAGGGAACCCACTGGAACAGCTATTGGGAGACAGATGGTAGCCTCCATTTAAGGCCATCCAGCGTTACTTTAACGTGCACAGGGTATAACTCTCCCGTACACTGAGCCATGGCTTAACGTCCCATCAGACAGACTACGGTCTTCCAAAGCCCATTAGAGTCCTCTACTAACCGACATAAGGATGAGAAATTTTGCGGAGATAAATCTAGAAGATAGAGATAAAACTAGAAGAACACATATCGCCTCTGGTGCAATATGGGAATCTGGCTTTTAAAGCGAATGATTTATTCGTCTATCTACTTTTTTTCACTCCTTAAAAGTTTTGATTTCAGTTAGTGAATGATGTGGAAAATAAAATTAGTAGTATTTCATCAGCAATTGTAAATATGCTTGGAGAATTAAACTGCGCGGTCTGATTGGACCTCTTAGCCCATGTCTGCTTGAGGATGATGATGATAATGATGTAAAACATAAAAAATATTATCTTTTATTTTCTAATTCAAACAGTTGTTTCTCAAGCATCCCTCTCAGAAAAATGTTTTGCTTTCAGTGGAATGTCTCTTGACACTCACCACCTAAATTTCAAATTTCTATAATAAACACACTTTAAAATTAGTTAAAAGTTTCGCCGTTTCAATATTTAGTGATCTCTAACGATATAAAGCATTTGTAAAATGAGAATTATAATATTTCATTAGTACAGTCGCTCAGAAAAATATCCGAACACTATGGTTGATTGCAGAATTTTGAAAAAATATCTGGCAACGATTTTTTTAGAAATTAGTGATCTGGCAACCTTCGTGTTACGTAACATTTTTTTTTTGAGCGACTGTACTAATCCAACTAAAAAAGAATATTCCAATTGTCTCTTAAACCAAATTAATTGCATTTCCCACCCACCGTGGTAGTAAGGGGGTCAACTCATCATTGCCAATGGAAATTTCGAACTTTCCACCACCAAAATTTCAAATTTCTAGTAGGGGTGGCTCAGTCGGTAGCGCGCCAGGCTCGTAATCTGTAGTTCCCAGGTTCGAGTCCCAGCTGGGTCAGCGTTGAGATTTATCTCCGCAAAATTCCCCGCCCTGCACACGGTCAGTAGGGGACACTGATGGGCTTGGAATGACCGCCGTCCGTCGGATGGGACGTTAAGCCGTGGCTCCGTGTGCGGGAGAGCCATACCCTGTGCACGTTAGAGAACACGCTGGATGGCCTTGACGGGAGGCTACCATCTGTCTCCCAACAGCTGTTCCAGTGGGTACCCTCCCCCAACCTTCTCTGAGCCTTCGGGGTCCTTGTGACCTGGCCATTTAGCCCATGGTGTGAAAAAAATTGCCGCTCAGAGGTAAAACAACCCAATTCAACTCAATTTTCTAGCATAAATATATCATTTGCAATATTCGTTAAAATATTTGGAATTTTCGATTTTTTTTTCCAAATGTTGGAAGGCGCAGTTATGATTTTTGAGATATTCGGAAAGTTCAAATAGCAATAGCTCATCAATACCTATCAAACCTAAAAAGAAGTTTTAATTTATTTCTAAAAACAAATAATTATCTCTTTATCTTTTTTTATCTCACAAAAGTTGCGTTTTCCCATCTCCCTGGGGATCATATCGTAAAACAGTCGGTAGCGTGCCAGGCTCGTAATCTGTAGTTCTCAGGTTCGAATCCCAGCTCTGTCAGCGTTCAAATTTATCACAGCTAACCCCACCCTGATCTTGCTGAGAAAGAAGACACCGATGATCTTGGAAAGACCGGCGTCCGTCTTTACCAACCCAACCCTTGTGTCCTGGCCATTTAGCCCATTGTGAGCAAAAAAGTGACCCTCAGCGGTAAAACAACACAACCATAATGGAAGGATTCCATTTATCTTTTAACAGCTGTAGAGTGATTCCTCGTTTTCTATATAAATCTGAATTCAAATTCCAAATTCCAAATTCAAATTTATTTTCAATAAGTATTATCTATAATTATATTACATAAAAAATCCCACTAAGCCGAAGCTTATCAGCGGGATTCTTGGGGTCCTTGTGATCTGGTCATCTAGCATATTGTGTGCATAAGAAAAGGTGACGCCCAGAAGGAAAAAATAACCCAACATTGCCAAAATACTAATATTTTCCTACTGAAGAAATTCTGGAGAACGATAAATTCTTGGCTACAGCACTCGTATCTTGGTCGCCATCAATAACAAAAATATCTTTTCTGACTAAAATATTGCTTAATAAAGCAATTACACGAAATCGCAGATGCTGCATTTTAATTCCGAAAACGTAATTTACGTCCAGAAAATAAAATATGCAAAAGTGAAACGGAAACGTTTACCCTTTTGATCTCAATCTAAATCAACGAAACAAAAAACCTTCACCGTATTTCCCCAGAATTTTTTTCCTCTTACTCACGAAGAGGTTAACTTATAATAGATGGCGCTCTTCGCTTATATATGAATGCACTATTGCCATTTCCATAAAACGAAACATCAAGGTAAATTAATGCACCACTGCCATTTCCATAAAACTTAACTTCGAGGTAATGAAACCTAAAGAAGATAAAGCAATAAATGCCGCCATAACAATAAAGATGTTTTCAGCATATACGTGTTCTCGCTCAAGCAGTCTCCCATTTCCCCCAAGTCGGTTTCCCTCAGATCTATGTTGCCATTTCCAGCTATCAACTTGCAATAAGAAGAATTAAGAGCAGGCCACATGCCAAAAACCGAGTGAAAATCGGGATTCTGTCAACCAACACAGGATCTAGACCCATAAACACCACTTCAAGTGATATATCGAGCCGCCTTCGTTTTCCCCAGCTTTCGCTATTAGCCCTTCAGAACTATTAAAGACAACAGTTTATAGCTGTCCAAAAGACGACTTTTATGTGCTAAGGCGGCAGGTCTTCTGGAAACCCATTACCTCTGCAGACATCTGCTGACTGTTCTCAGCATCTCTGTCCTAGCTATTCGTTATTGGAATGATGGTACCCGCCAAACGCTGCACAATGCTTTCTTGCGAGGTGTTATTCTAATATGGAGCTGTGAATGCTTCGAAGGAAGTAGTTTTCCTAGTCGGGATAAGATTAGTGGAAGATATAAGACTCATATAGATATTTATACAGCGGATAAGGGAAAGGAATAAATATAAGCTTTTACTGCTTTTAATGCATACTCGCAAATACCAAAATTTGTGAATGATTTAAGACTGAATCTCAAGTTCAATTGTGAAGTATTCCAGACTATTGTTCTTTTTAGTTGTTTGTTATAATAACTGTTTTATTTAAGGAGAAGCTAATATTTTTTATTAATTTTTTATCGAAAATTGTCAACTTTGTTTTGCTTTTTTTTTTTTCAATTTAAAGGCATTCAGCTTTTTATGCTAACTTCTTTTCGTAGTTAAACCATTATTCAGTTAAAATTGCAAATAAAGCAATAAAAAATTGAAATTGCAGTATTGCTTTTTGATATATAAAAGTAATACTGCAATTTCAATTTTTTATTAAAAGAGAGGTTGAGATTTTCAAAGTTCGTTCAGGAAAAAATTTATTGCATTAGGATTCGAAATATTTTTATTCGAAATGAAAAACTTTTAATTACAAAATTTATTACGAAAATATTTTTATTTATTACTGAAAACTCCCCGTCCTGCCACGATCAGTAGGGAACACCGATGGGCTTAGAAAGGCCAACGTCAGTCGGATGGAACTTTAAGCCGTGTCTTAAAGTTCCATCCGACGGACGTTTGCCTTTCTAAAAAGCCATCCAGCGTGTTCTTTTAACGTGCACGAACCTGTGCACGTTAAAGAACACGCTGGATGGCCTTGACGGGAGACTATTATCTGTCTCCCAATACCTGTTCCAGTTGTTGGGGTCCTTGCGACCTGGCCATTTAGCCAATGGTGTGCAAAAAACAGCCGCTCAGAGGTAAAACAACCCAACCCAATTTACTGAAAAATGCTTACTTTTGAAAACATGGAAGAAAACAACTTTAGGATTTAGGAGGTTTTTTCCCTTATAAAAAATCATAATACCCATCTGGCAACAGTACCTGTAGATAATACTTTTGGCGATAGGTTTTTAATCCACAAAATTGATCTAATGGATCCCAACGGAAATGTGTCAAAATTTTAGTGGAGGGGAGCGTTTCCTTGAGTTTTTTGGTAGAAATATATTAAACAGAATGTCGAATAGTGCTTGGATTAATGTAGATATGCAAGTTTTGTATTTCCGTGTTAGAAATTTGTGGATTCAAAACACTCGTAATTTGTATTTACGGTAAATATTATTTCATTGACATTTGAATTCCATGAATGAATATTAGAAAGAGTAAAGGGGCTTCTTCTTCTTCTTAAACATCCTTCATCTAGTCTGGACCTATTTGTAAAGGGGCTTCTTCTTCTTCTTAAACATCCTTCATCTAGTCTGGACCTATTTGTAAAGGGGACCTCAGCCCTCTTATCATCAGGTTCAAAGAGTAAAAGGGCGTTAGAAATGGTCTCAAAAAAATGTTGGTTTAAACCAACATTTTCGCCAGGAATTAAAAATTAGGGAGAGAGTTTCAATTTTAAGTGTAATGGGTTTTAGGTGTTTAAAGTGGGTTTATTTTACTTTTTTAATTCAGTATGTTGAAGATTTAAAATTATCTACTGATAATTTTGCATCTAATTATTTAATCATCAAAGGTTTTCTCGGTTATTTCAAAAAAGATGTAATCCCCCGGGGGGGAAGGTGTAGAGAAATCTTTAGGTTTAACAACCAGGTCATAAAACCTCTGTCACATTATACAACAAAATGAAAATAAAAACCACAAAATAGTAATCACGGAAAGGGAAGTAACCAAATTTCATCTCTGAGAGGGATAAAGGGTTTGGTTGTTTTTTCTCTGAAGTACATTTTTATCCACACAATTGGCAAAATGTCCAGCTAACCCCGAAGGTTCAAAGAAGGTTGGGTAAGGAGACGTATTGGACAGCTACTAAGTGACAGATTGTATCCTCCCGTCAAAGCCATTCACTGTGTTCTTTAATGTGCGCAGGGTATGGTTTTCCTACTCCCTGAGCCACGTCTTAACTTCCCATCTGACAAACGGCAACCTTTCCATGCCCAACAGTGGCCAGGCCCCATGGAGTGTCCCCTTCCTGATCGAGAGCAAGGTGGTAGCGAAGATAAATCTCAGCGATGGTTCGGTCAGGATTGGAACCAGGGAACTACAATTACAATTCTAGCACGCTACCAACTGAGCAAATTCCACTCCAGTGGGAATGGCGGGGGTGGCACGAATCATAATAACAATGTCAAAACCCAAATTTAATTTAAAGAGATTTTTTTTTCCTAAAGCATGGTTATTCTTCTGTTTATCCATCTTTTTCTAAACACCAATAATTTTTCATCTAGGCTAATTTTTTCCGCCGTTTTTAACGCTTTTCTTTACATATTATTAAGTAGCTGATTAAATAATGAAAAAAAATCGTTATTGTCATTAGTAGCAGATATTTTCCATTAATTTAGAGAGTTCGTCTCTCCCTGTTTCTTCGACAACTCTTCCTAGACGGCTACGCCATTGAAAAGAATTAAAAGCATTTATACCACCTACATAAGTAGCATAGCAGTGGCCCAGTGGTTAGGGTAATGTGTGTGTTGTCTAAAGATTAGCATGATCGAGAACCAGATAAGGTATGATGTTTTTTAGTGATATTTTCTCCTCACCAGAAGTCTAATCTTCCGATGAGGAGTAATTTACTTTATCCGTAAGTAATTAAAGGCACAGCGGAAAGAACAATAATATCTTCTTTTATAAACGTATGGCAGCTGAAAATATTAATAATTGTAATAAATGGTATATCAAGAAAAATGCGAATTTTAAAAACAATCTTTTCGACAAAATTCTAATCTCTAGAAATACTTATCCAGATATTCCACACTTTCAATACTTCTCACTCACAGGTAAATTTTTTTTAAAAAAATTAATAAAAGAAAGATATCAGTACTACTAAGGAAAAGAAAGGTCACTAGTGAAAGTTAAGAAGCAATTGATATCCTTTCGTTAAATTGGACTAGGTCGTGTACCTTTGTGAAGTGCTTTTTTTTTTTGCACATAATAGGTTATATGTTCAGGTTACAAGAATCCCAAGAGCTCAGAGCTAGGCAGAGAAAGCAAAATAACTGAAAGTTGTTAGGAGATAGGTGAGAGCCCCCCCTCCCCCCCATCAAGGCCATCTAAAGTACATACCCACCCCGTTCTATACACTAAAAAAATATTGTGTGTCAAAATGTAATAAAATAGCAGCAAAAAGAATTAGTATCTTTTTTACCTTTATTTAAATTTTGCACCCCTTACTCAAAAACCCACCATTCCATTTCCTGGTTCCAACCTTCCTTGCAATTTATATGTTTTCATTTTCACGATATTATACAATTAAAAACTAGAAAACTAACATATCACCTCTGAGGAATACGAAATGCTCGTTTCCAAATTAAATGAAGTTTTTCATTTTCCGAATTTTTCACCCTTTAACAGTGATAATTCCAGTTAATGCGTGATTCCGAAAGTGCAAATAATATTTCATTAGTACTTATAAAAGGTTAAAAGGAATTAATCATTTCCTTTAAAATTGCGTTTATCAACCCACCTTGTGTAAAAAGGGTGCAAATTGTTACTGTCCGAGTACATCTCTTGACCAACTCATTGTACCACCGAAATTAAAACTTTTTAGCAAGAATAGATCATTTGCCATATTAAAGTTTTGAATTTTTCACCTTTAGAGCTTCCTAAAGATAGAAATTAAAGCCTTTTCGAGTATTTTAAAAGTGGGTTGGGTTGTTTTACCTCTGAGCGGCACTTTTTTGCACACCATGGGCTAAATGGTCAGGTCACATGGACCCCGAAGGCTCAGAGCAGGTTGGGGGAGGTGACCCACAGGAACAGCTGTTGGGAGACAGATGGTAGCCTCCCGTCAAGGCCATCCAGTGTGTTCTTTAACGTGCACAGGGTATGGCTCTCCCGCACACGGGGCCACGGCTTAACGTCCCTTCCGACGGACGGCGGTCTTTCCAAGCCCAACGGTGTCCCCTACTGACCGTGAGCAGGGCGGGGAATTTTGCAGAGATAAATCTCAACGCTGACCCAGCTGGGACTCGAACCTGGGAACTACAGATTACGAGCCTGGCGCGCTACCGACTGAGCCACCCCATTTTAAAAGTGTGAATCATATTTCATTAGTACCTATCCAACGCAAAAGAATTTTTCAATGAACTCTTTTTTTTTTAAAAAAAGTGTGTTTACTCACCCCTGGAGTAAGGGTGTAAATCATTGCTGTCGGTGCAAACCTTTTGATCTTAACACTTCATTACCAAAATCTCAGGAGCATGGTTTGACTCAGTCAGTAGCCACCAGGCTCATAATCTGCAGTTCTCAGTTTCTAGTCACAACTGTGCCAGTACTGAGATTTATCTCCACTATACAGTTTCAGTCAGAAAGGGGGCCACCGATAAGTCTTGAAAAGGCCTCCATCCATCAGATATATCTGACATCCATCAGGACATCAAATCATGGCCTCCATATTTAGGAGAGCCACACTGTGTACGCGTTAAAAATGCTGGTCTCCTATCCCCAACCTCTTCTGAGCATTCAGGGCCCTTGTGACCTAGCCATTTAGCCAGTTGTATGTAAAAAAAGTACTGCTCAGATATAACCCGGTTCCCAGTCTCACCTGTGCCAGTGTTAAGATTTAGCTCTGCCAAACCCCTGCCCTCAGCAGAAAGGGTTGGATTGCTTTACCTCTGAGAAGCACTTTTTTGCACACAATGGGCTAAATGGCAGGCCACTGGCACTTCGAGGGTTGACAGAAGGTTGGGGGATGGGGACTCACTGGAAAGCTGTTAGGAAACAGATGGTATTGTCCCCAAGAGCCATACCCACATGCAAGGATATGGCTCTCTCTCGCATAGGGCCATGGCTTAACATCCCATCTAATGGATGGCGGCCTTTCCATGCCCTTCAGTGTCCCCTACTGACAGAGAATTAGGCGGGGAGTTTTACGGAGTTAAATCTCACAACTGGCCCATGTGGAACTCAAACCTGGGAACTACAGATTACAAGCCTGGTGCGCTATCAACTGAGTCACCCCACCCCAGGTCAGAAAAGGGATGCGAATGGGTTGGAAAAGGCTTCCATCCGTTAGATGGAACATAGAAATAAAACACACTTTGTACATGTTAAAGGACACACTGGATAGCCTCAGCAAATTTCCATCGGTCTCCTAACAGTTATCCAGTGGATCTCCTTCCCCACCCATCTCTGAACTCTTGGAGTCTTTGTGACCTTTCTATTTAGCCCATTTTGTTTTTGTTTTTTAAAAAAAGGCCGCTATGTGGTGAAACAACCTAATACAACCAAAATATCAGATTTCTATCGTAAATACATCTTTTGTAATATTCATTAAAATTTTACTATTTTCAAAAATTTCCACCATTAGAAGTAGCAACTGAAACTTTGGAAGATTAAAAAAATTCGAATCGTAATATTTCATCTACACCTATCCGACCCAAAAAGGATTTTTAATTTATTCCTAAAAACAAAAAAAGTTGGATATCTACAGAAAGGATAATCGACAAAGTGAAATCATTAGTTCGTTTTTCCATTTTGGGAAAACGAACTAAGGACAGTAAGGAATTCATCGGACCCCGATACTTCTACGAACCACAGATTAAAAACAAAACCCTTCGCTTATTGCAAGGATGGGTCAACACCTCCTATAACAGAAGGCCAGTGGACCAACTTGTGACGTCATCATACTATGCAGTTAAGCCCGTTGAAATGGGCTATGTTTTTAGTTTTGTTTTAAATTGGGTTGATCGGATTTAAATGTTTGCTTTATGTCCGAATATGTGAACATTTCTTTTGTTTTTGTTGTTGCTTTTTGACATATCTAGATTTAAAACAATTGATTTAATAACCGACAATCACAATATATATATGACAGAACACACGACCACACCATACCCAGGACTGGAACTCAGACCCGAGCAGCAATTTCTGTGTCACTACATCACAACATAATGCCACTGATTTTTTGATCTTATAATCTAGACCAGTGGTTCTCAACCTTTTATACTTCACGTACCCCCTGGAAATTTGTATGTAACTGGCGTACCCCTTATACAGATAGATAAAACTATAGTTATAGTAAAATAATGCCAACTTAGCAACTTTGTTACCAGATCTAGCGACCTTTGAACTCTCACGGCGTACCCCAAATATTTTTACCGCGTACTCCACGTTGAAAACATCTGATCTAGACAACTCTTATTTTTATTACTGGTGTACTTTTATATTAATATATACAGTATATATGCTATAAATATATTGCATATATATAGCATATATATACTGTATATATATATATACTGTAATAAGGTGGTTATAAATAACTTATTTATTACTGCACCTTTTTTAGAAGGAAATCATATTTATTACTATCATCAGCGCTTGTGATATGCACTGACTGATCAATTATAACACTACATCATGCACGAAGTACCGTGAAACATGCTAATATATGCAAAATTTCTGACTGTTATCGTCATTAAGAATTACTAAATTCTACCTCATTAAGAAGTTCCATAAAAGCCACAGAGGCATGATGGAAAGCAAAGTATTAAAGGTTGATCTGAGTGGAACTCGGTGGAAAATTACAGGGGACACTATCCGAAGTATATAGATAACGGCAGGGGTCTCGAAAAGTGTCCGACAATCGTGGCAAATCTTGGAGGAAAAAGACTCTAACGGACAAGGAGAGGATTTGTTGGAACTCTCTACGACAAAACAGAGCTGCTTCAGTCCATCAGCTGAGAGAGATGACCATTTAGTAGTAGATCAACACCAATTTCAATGACAACTATGCGCAAAGAATGAAAACATTAAATTTCAGGAACTGTACCATTATACAAAAACCATTCAAACAACAGGAGTCGAAGACTCCAATTGTGTATAGAGTGGCAAAACTGGTCAGTGGACTGGAACGAATCACTTTATACAGTTTTCAACAGATGGCAGATAGCAACCCCATGAAACAATGAACCCATCACATATAGCTCCTACTGTTCAAGGTGCTAGAGGTGTGCGAGGGTACAGGGAGCATATTCTTAGCATCATTCGAATCCTCTGATTTCTATGTATGGACACATTTCCCAGAATATGAAAGCATTATGGACGTTCAGCTGATGCTAATGATGAATCATTTTTACCGCAGTTAGAATGGTAAATTACAGTATCATAATGCACCAATTCATCCCTCTTGGTGCAGGAGTTGTTTGAGGTACATGAAACGGACTTTTATCCCTTTCCCTGGATAGCTAACCCTACCCTATGCAGGAGACCTGCACAATCACCTGATCATAATCCAACTGAGAGCATATGAATCATGCTATTCGAATGAACAGACCTCTGTCCTCATCGAGATTTCAAGCCATTTTCAGGAAGAGTAGTTCAAAATCCCTTCTTCTGCATTACGTACGTGAAAAGTATGCCACGCCGAGTCTGGGCTATCTCTGACCTCATAGGCCAGATGAATTAAGTGAATGTTCGTAATAATTTGGCCAGGAATTGTACATGTCTGCCGATTATGTTAAATCTGTGTAATGGACTACAGCATTTAGAATGTTTCCTGACAAGATTTTGCCTATATTTTGGTGCTATGGTTTTTCTAACACGTGATAGAAAAACCATACTAGTAATATTTGAAATAAAAATTAAGAATTATCTATGCAGTTGTGCATCATAAGGCTACCTATGGTAACGTCACAACCTGGTGTACTGGTCTTGTTAGATTCTTGGATGGACGTGTTTCGTAACATTGAGGGCAGCACATAGTTCTTTAAGCTGCCAGGAGCTACACACCAAATTTTAGGGATTACGCATTTCTCTCAACATTCCTAACTCTTTATTATTCCACTTCTATATTAAACTTAAGTTTATTCAGTAATTGACTCAGAAGCAAGCCAGGCTTGCAATACGTCTTTACGTTCGTTTCCTGCCCTCAATGAGGTGACAATGATTTACTTTTAAAGGTTGCCTTCCATCAAATGGTCCCCTGTGCAGGAGAGTTGTGTAGTTTTACTTCTGAGCAGAACTTTTTGCACAATATACTAATGGTCATGCCACAAGGACTAGGAGAGAGTTGAAAGGACAACTGTTAGGTGACAGATGGGAAACCCTCGTTTAAGGCAATCCATCTTTTAACGTGCACAACTGACGGACAGCAACTTTTTAAAGCCTACTGATGTCCCCTTTCTGATGGAGGATAGGGTTAGTGGAGATAAATATTGTCACTGACACAGGTGGACTGGTAATTTGAGATTACGAGAGCCGAAATGGCTACAAACTGATCCAACCCCTGCCTTATGCAGAACTATCCGTGTTTACTGATTTACTAAGCCACCCATTGTTAAAATCTCAAATTTCCTGTAATTAACATTCCGTTTTTCTTAAAATATTAAGTGTAATAACATTTGAATTGAAACAAGAAGCCATATGTATGTAACAGACCCCCGTTCATCCCAATAAATACTGTGAATCTATTTTAATTTCATCCATTTTACTTACATACAGCAACCTCAATGTTAAACCATCTGGAAGTCCATTGAATGGTAGTACACTGCTGGCCATACCCTCTGCACCATAAAAAATACACTGAATCTTTAACAGGAGGCTTTCATTTGACTCTTAAAAATTACCCAATGATATTCTTCTCCACTCTGATCCCTTGGGATCCATGAAGTACTTAGATATGACGATAGATAATATTGACTTTCGATTCATATTATTATAACCGTCGCTTCAGCTTCTAAAAGAACTTATATATTGAGGTACATTCGAAACTATATATCCTCCTATGCCCCAATGTTCTACAAAATTTACATCCGACCAAATCTCGAATACTTTACTTCCACTCTTTTTGGTATTAGTAATAAAAATAACTCTTATAACTTCGAAAAAGTTCAAAATGAAGTTCTCAAAATCATCAGCAAAATCTATTTATAAAGGAGAATCTCTAACACTTATTGATATTCGTTCCAACTACCAAATTCCCACTCTTGAATCTAGAAGCTGCGGTTTATTACCCTTATTCACGATACTATTTATAAAAAGTCTCATCCCCTTCATTCGATTCTTACACCTTATATTCGATTACGACATTGTCACATCCTTCGCTCTGATACAATGTTTTCCACTCCCAAAATTTTCAAAGCTAAGTAATTTCTTTTGCCTTTCAAGCAACCTCAATTTGGAACTCTACTGAGCAATATCACATCTTTAAATTCTAAAACAAAATTAAAAAAATTATATTACTCCACTTCTATTAAAATATTGAAACATTTGACCAATTCAATCACCCCTATTTCCACTCCCCATCTTTGCTTTTTTGTCTTGATTACCGGCAATCCTTTTCCCTGTTCATTCATTTAATATTACACCCTGTCTTAAACCTTCCTTTTCTTTTCCCTAAGTTTACTTTTTATCATATTTCATATTATGTTTGTCTTTGTCTGTACAATTTGTCATTTTGTTTATAATGTATCAAATAATTATGCAATTCCTGTAAACATGTTTGTATTTTTGTACTATTCTCAATACTTAGTTTTAATTTCTCAAATTGCAGGGGCATCAAGTCACTTGAATGTTTAAATTAATATCCAAAATTACCTGTACAGTTGCTCAAAAAAATATCCGAACACTGGTTGATTACAGAATTCAAAAAAAATATCTGCCCATTTTTTTAGAAATTAGTAATCTGGCAACCTTTGTGTACAGTACACGGTTGCCAAATCACTAATTTCTAAAAATATCGTTGTCAGATATTTTTTCTGAATTCTGTAATCAACCATAAGTGTACGGATATTTCTTTGAGCGACTGCACCTTGGCTTTACTGCATGGAAAAAATTATTATTATGACCTGGCTATTTAGGTTAATATACACAAAAATTATTCTTAGATGTAAAAGTCCAAACCTGAAATTTTATATTCGAGGTTTCCGACCTTTTACCACTTTGTTGTAATTGTGGTTAATTATTACGGCAAAGGACTATGGTTGCAAAGGTTAATTGCTTCTACAGGTACCCGTGGCTCCGGCAGAAGTATCTCAGCTTGGAATCTGCAGTTCCCAGGATCAAGTCCTAACGGTGCTGACATTGAGATTAATCTCCCTTGCCCTTGGTATAATGCCTATAAGTATAGGCACTATACCCTTGGTCAGAAAAAGAGACAGATGCTCCAACTGAATTAACTATTTGATTGACTATAATGGCACCATGGCACACCATATTAGCCACAGGTCTATTACTAAGTAACTTGCAGAGATTGCTTATTACACTATCATCCATTTTACTCATTACTTCCGATCACACACTATTGTTGAATGTGATTGGACTGATATAGATGTAGAGAATCTTGCCACCAGGAATGGCAATGTGTTGTCTTCAATGTGTGACCCCTTTTTCTGTTTGGGTTCAGACTCCCATTGCATCTACTTATGAGTATGTGGGCAGAGGTTGGATTCTTCCATCATTTCTGAATACCACATGCATACGTTTTCTTGCTTTGAGAGCCATTAGTTATAATAACCAGTCAATCAGACACACAAAAGAAGACTCTTTTTTCAGTAATACTATTGCTCAAAATTTCAAACTTTTATTGCTTTTCCTTTAATCTTCCATAACAATTTTTAGACTTTTAGAATTGAAAGGAAAATATAATTCCCCAAAGTCAACCTATAATATTCATAGGTTGACTCCACAAGACCTCCACATGAAATCTTTTCATACCCTTCACTCCCTGGTAGTTCAGATCATTTGTAATAGGCACACATAGCCCAATTAACGTGTAGATACTGTAACTGATAAAAATTTATACAACGGTATACATTTGAAACTTTGTATTTTGCACTTGCATTCACTACATTCCTAAAAATCCTAAATATGCAGTTTTCTTTTTAAATAAAAAACTGAAGAAAAAAAGTATTTCCCAGACCTACAAAAAAAAAAGGTGTGGTATGTAGAACATACAGAAAATATTCATTTTTGCCTTGGCCAAAATAATATAGAAAATACATTAACAGGTAAAATATTAATATAATTTATTATTTGGTTTTGATTTGCCTTCACCTTTATTTTTTTCCCTAAAAAAAACCACAACACAAAAAAATTAAAAACTGGCCCACTTGAAAATATAAATGAATCACCCTGTTCTCAAGTTTGTTTAGATATCCAAAAGTGCTGCAGGATTTCATCAGAAAAACTTTATTTGATTCACTTTGATTTTATAACAATGTCTATCACTGAATTTTCACCCTGATACTACAAAGCAGTTTGCCACAAAGTCCGATTTAAATTACCTTGAAAACTTGTAATAAAAATAGCAACCTACGTGAAAAATGTAAGATTTCAACATAAAAACAAATAGCCATACCTTTGGCTGGGATCTGAATCCAAATCACTATGCTTTACGACAAAACAAAATCATATATCTATTTTGTACAATAAATTGATAAATATAAATATCATTTGCTGACATATGCCATAGCTGTGTTTTGCAATACGTAGAGTAAGCCTGTATTTCAAAAACATAATACTCACTGCATTAAATACAGAATAAATTAGATTTTATAAACATGTCTTTGTTTAATAAATGAATGATACTACTGAATGCAATTCTTATACTTTAAAGCAGTCATAAATGTTTCACTATTAATTTAAAACGAAATTGTTTGTGTGACTTTTTTATATCTTCAAGTTCTCAAAAACTATATTTTAGCTTCAGAGCTCTAAAGCTTCAAAATTATATCTTTTTCACAAAATATTTCCTGTTGAACAGTACAAAACTGATTCCTAGAAGAAGCCAGTCATGAGGTCCAAGGCAATGTCATTGGCTGAGGATTCTGTAGATATGACATCACAACAGCTGAGATTGATAGCCTAAAATATAAAACAAATGACCTTACTTTTATATGAGTTTTTGCTTCAAATAAAAAGTAAAAAATTCATAATTTCTTTCAACAATGACATTTATTATTACACAATTGTTCAGAGCATATATATATAACAAACGCAGAAAACAAAAATAGCAATAAAACACTTACTGCAATAATATTTGTGGTTTGAAGTTGAAGCATTTGAAACTGAGCTCAAAGAAATATATGTAATCTTGAGTTATGAGAATTATGAAAAGTTTTCAGATTTAATGGATTCTACCAATCAGTGATATTTCTAAATGTAGAAATTTTCACCAATTGAGGTGGAAAAATTAAAGCTTAGTATTCTACACTACTCAAGAAATAATTTTGCTGAAAAAATGAGTTTTGACGTGAGTAGGATTTCTGTTGATTCTGCACCACTGTTCATTGATTTTTATCACATTCCAACAAATGTAGTTACTGCATTTCCTCTCTTAATATGTACAGACGAAAAAAAGAAAAGCCTTCCAAGCGCAGCACATTGAACAACTTGTGCTTCTGACCAATATCCTCATTTAAAATTAAGTGAATATGTAAAACATGATTTATAATATTTGAAAACACCACAATTAGGCTTTAATAAAAGAGACTATCAATGTTCTCCTAAACTGAAAACTACATATTTTGTAGGAAGTAGCAGAAAACTTATTTACATAAAAATCAAGAAATCAACAAGTTTGAAAAAGTTACTCCTAGATGTGAGATCTCTTGGTAACATGCATATTATAACTGGTACTAAAAATACAAGTATTCATTTATAAACATAAAATTTGAAGAATGATCAATATTGTTGAATGTTTCAGTTTCCATTACTTTTTATATAAATGAATAAAGCTGAAAGTCATGATTTAAAACCCATATCTTGATCTTGAACTTATCTTCGCTTCCATATCTATGTAAAATGTTCATTTTAGATATTACAGATCTAACTTAGTCTCTTACATGAAATTCATATTTCAGTAAAAAAAGTGTCATCCTCCTCCTCCTCAAGCAGCCATGGGCTACAAAGGTCCAACCAGACTGTGCAATTTAGTTCTCCAAACATATGTTGTCCTGAGCTACATCTGCTGCAGCTGGCCACTGCACACCAATTCTAACAACATCCTGTTTGACACTGCCTGCCAGTTGCATCCTAGGTTTTCCCCTCTCTCTCTCTCTGAGGCCTTTAAGCCCACTGTTCATAACCCTATTCGTTAATCTATAATCATCCATAAAAGCAACATGGCCAAACCAAGTCTCTCTCTGCACAATATACTACTCAAAGGAGGTTGGCTGACTCCTTTGCTTAACCTCATCACACATATCAAAATAAAAGTGACTAATTGCTATTAGGTCTGATATTTAATTAAAATATTTTCCAAGCTATGAACATTCCTAATGAAATTTAATTTCTTTCTTCTTGACAATCAAAAACTGAAAAAACTTCAAGTGCTTTTTGGTTTCTGTCATTCATAATTGCAAATATATCAGTTGTAGTTTGTGCACATATCAGTCATAACTTATGCTTTTATTACTTCCATAATTATTCAGATTGGTTTACAATACAATTTAAGGTATGAATGCTAATAAATATGTTTCATCTTCATTCAATATTTAGTGCTGTCTAAATAGCTTTTTCAATCTGTTTAATAATTTTATTTAATATTTTACACAGCTAGTTATTTGCAAATTTTGATATTTCTTAATATAGATTTATGTTCTATATCTGTAGGTTGATCGTTTGATACAGTAAGTGAGTATTTCTTTAATGGGTTTACATATTAATATTCTTTAATCTTTATCTTTATGAATATTATTGGAATACCTCATTTTCCTTTCCCTACATCTTTATATGGACTTATACACAAATGCAATAGATAACACAAAACATGCATTATTGTCAGGAAAGTGATTTCTAAATTGTGGTTAGGAGGTGCAACTGATTGCCAGGAGGTGTGACACCTTTGCTAATCAAATGCTCCTGATCTTAGATTTCACTTCACACAGAAGCAAGGAGGAAGAAGTTAATTCTCTTCCTGAAAATTTTGTAAGAAATCAGTACTTCATAAATTTATATCAACAAAGGCATTAATCATTTTTAAATACTCCCTTTCTACTATCCCCCATTTCCAAAAATACTGCCTATTACAGATTTTACATAACAGATTATATAACCTTTCAATTTGTAGCCAAGTCCATTACTAGTCATGAACTAAAGAAATCTGTAACATTTATAAATATAACTGATTTATGAAATAGAAATGAAACTAGTGAGTATATCTTGAGGTTGCAAATTTAGGATTTAACTTTGAGAGGTTACTCCTTGAAGATTGAAAAGTCTTATGAATACTTCAATAAATGATGGGGGATGCAAAGAATGAAGGTCAAATGAATGTTTGAAAACTTTGGGGGCAGGACTGTATGAATACTGGAAATCTCAGCAAATGAGTATAGTGAAAAAGTTGGGGTAATGTGCAGAAGTTGTTTGTTGATCCCAAACCTCAAAAAATTAAAAAAAAACTTCTATATGAGGAAATTCACATTTTCTGGATTCCATTTGTGATTCTTAAGGATTTCATATGAAAATAATCACTTTCATTTTTTAATGATTACTAATAGGTTAGTGGAACTGGTATGAATTTTTATGACATAAACATATTTTTTGCTATATTGCACACAATTACGAGTTTTTCATTTAAATGACTTTTGGCTTCAATTTTGTGAACTGGTGTACACATAAATGTAGTATATACATTAGCAGAAAATAATTTTATTGACAGACACTACGAAAATTAATATAAACATGAAGATCTTTACTTCTTTTTATTTTTCAAATTACTTACATAAAGCTGCTCAAGATTTGTTTGGTATCATCATTAACACGAGAATTTGCAAAACTGATGCTGGAGCAGTAAAGAGCAACCCATGCACACCACTTCAGCTAAAAATATAATGATGTTTTAAATAAAAAAGAATCAAAATCTAAAAACTAAGTTAATTTTTGAGCTGCATTAATACTGTTAAAAGGCAAAATATAAGCATGGGATTTTACATTGCACAGGCCATGAACAATGGCAAAAATTACTGAGTTTAATACAAAGCAAAGCATTTATCAATATAAAAATACAGAATGATAATAAAGAATAACAACTGTTCCCATTTATAATAAACCATTAATTATTGATTAAAAACAAATATTTTATGTGAAACAAATCAGAACTGCTATACAATCATAATCAGTCACACCATTATTTTGCAGAAATAACAAAAATATAGAAATTATGATAAAAACTAAGAATGTAATAAACCTGTAGTTTATAATAAATACAAATTGATTCAGCATTCCATTATGACTTAAAAATCAAAATCACACAATATTCCTGTGACTGCCACTGCTATTAGAATATGTAATAAACACAGTCCTATCAGAATAATATGACCACCTATCTAATAATGGGAATAACCACCCTTGGCCCAGATGACAGCGGCGAGACGACGTGGCATGGATGCAATGAAGCCCTGGTAGGGTGCCAGAGGCACATGCCCATTCGGGCTCCAGCAGAGCACGGAGGATCCAGAGATGACGTGATTGTGGGTCTGCATGCCAAGCCTGTAGATCCAAATGGTCCCACAAATGCTTTATGGGATTAAGGTCAGGCGAATTTGCCAGCCAAGGGAGAACGGAGACATCGCTGTCATGTTCCTGGAACCAATCACACACCATCTTAGCGACATGGCAGGGTGCACTGTCCAGTTTGTAGACACCATCACCACCAGGGTAAACATCCAACATGAAGGGATACGTGTGGTATGGCAAGGATGAATAGGTAGCCATTGGCATTCAGGGACCCATCGAGTGGTACCAGCAGCCCCAGGTCATACCAGGAAAACATCCCCCAAACATGCACACTGCCACAGCCAGCTTGCACTTGACCAACAAGCATGTCCAAGTGTTGGTTCTCATGTATCTGATGCCATTTTCGCCACCACTCGTCACTTCTGTGGAGTAGAAATCTCAATTCGTCAGAAAAGGCAACCTTTTTCCACTCTTCCACTGTCCAATGACGGTAATTCCATGTGAACTGCAGGCATCATTGCTGATGGAGCTTGGTTAACATGGGCATCTTTACACAGCATCGACTCCAGAGACCCATGTGTAACAAAGTTCGCTCTACTGTTATCAGGGGCACGTACTTGGGTGCCCCAGCGTTCATTTGAGTGGTCAATTGCTGCACTGTTGTGCATCAATTGCCCTTTACCAGTCGACAGAAGTGACATTCTCCTCTAGGGTCGATGGCCTTTGGGACTCCACAGTTATAATGTCAGGAGGTGTCAGGAGGTACTCGGTGTGCCAAGCGGTCCATTCTTAGTACATCCTTACTATAGCAGTTTGCGAACAGCCCACAAAGTCTACTGTTTCCAAGAGGCTTCCACCCTTGGCACAGTAGCTGATGATCATTTCTTATTGAATGTCTATCAAATCAATACCTCTGCCCATGTTATGCACTGTGACTCATCTGTCCTGGCCAACTGCTTATATCTCCATGTGGTCGACCTTGTCATGTGCACTCTGTGATGCGCCTGGGCAGATACACTGTGATTCCGTAGGTGGTCATATTATTCTGATACAACTATATATATGTGACTACAAAGTATATAAGACTCAAACAGTATCAAATATAATTAGCTCACAATCTGAAAGGCATGATGATAAAATTGGGAATTTAAATCACATACATTTAAACATCATCATCATCCTCAAGCAGCCATGAGCCATGAAGGTCCATCCAGACCTTGCAATTTAGTTCTCCAAGCAAGTTTTTTTAATTTTCAAGTGCTGTTCTTTTTTACATAATTTCCTCCCAAACTAACCACATATCTAAAACAGGGGTGGCCAACCCAATGATTTAGTTTATGCCTTTATTTTGTCGTACCATATGAAGCTTATCAATCAATTGGCCACCAGAGTGAGACCAGTTTTAGAAACCTGACACTTTAGGGTCAGGTTTCTAAACACCTTCTTTAGGGTCAGGTTAAAGAGCCACAAGAAAAATTCTCTACTTAGAAATGCAAACAAACATTTTTAATAAGTAATGAATTGGAGAAAAAAAACTTTTTTTAAAAAATCAAGAAAATATCTTGATTAAAAAACAAAAATATACATTTTTAATGTGCACTATAAATTGGTGAAGAACCTAATTATGCACCTAAAAATGCTTGGTCAAAAAATTAGAAGTGAGCCAGATTCAGTAAATGATTATTTATTTTGTGAACAGCAATTTTTGCAATAAGCAGCAGGTGGTCAGGCCTGATTTAAAAGATGGTACAATATTTAGGTTTGCATTTTACAGCAAAGTTTTTTCACCATCTTATTATTGACTTCTTTGCAGATGTACAACATATTTGTTAACTTATTGCTTACTAGTAAAGCTATTAAAATTCATCCTTAAATTTTAAAGTCACACCTCATTTTGTAGCTTATTACCTATTATTAAAGTTATTTAAACTCCTCATTCTGTCTTTTGATACTTCTCTCATCATTGTGAGATGAAAGATTATACCTTAATTAAATTCTATGAACAGGTGCTGCTGATAAATTCTTTGAGCAATATATTAATTCATTGACAGATGTAATTTTTACAGATATTTAAACTGGAACCTTTGGATTACATTTATTAGCTTCTTGCAGAGCAAAATTCATTACAGAATTTTTCATGATTTTCATTTCATGATAAATATTTTTTCATGATGCTTTACAGAAGTTGACTGATTAGAATTCTTAGGCAACCTTTCAACTAAATAAAGAACAAACCATAACACTTGAAAAACAAGAAGTCACTAAAAATTAAATATGAAGTCATCCTTAATAGTAAGACAACAAAAATCATGGAAGGAAAAAATGATCAGTTTGCTGTTCACAGGCCTCAACCAAGAAATGGCAATCCTCAGGAAATGTATGATGTTGAAGTTTAAAGTATGACATAGAAACATAATGTTGGACTAACTGTGGGTTGTTGGTGGCCTAAGGTTCTATGATTCGTATCTTTTTAGTGGGTAACATGAAGTTGTGTGGGATTTGATGTAAATGTGATGTTTATGTTTGGATACTTTGTCGTTCTTTCTTGGATAATTTTCAAGAGCAGTCACAGGTCAGTGGATATGTATAATGCATATATGGTATGATACATTGAAAAAGGGTAATTAATACTTCTTCCTTTGTTTATTCAAAATATGGTGAAAATATGGTAATAGTAAGTTATTGAAAGTATTTAGGAATTGAAATTATTTAATTTTAGAAGGTTGCTGAATGTATTAGTGAATTATTTTGTATTGCTATGGCCAGGTCATTCAAAAGTGGCAGTTCAGTAGCATCTTGTGGCTATGGGTGATGGGGAATGTTTTACATAAGTTATTTGAAGTGAGGATTTGAGGAGGGAGGAGTGATCAGAACTCTTTTTAATCATCCAATTGTGTTTAGTAGGATGTAACAGGTGTTTTGTTGAGAGTATGGAAGAAAATGGCAAAAAAAATTGAATGTGGGGAAATAAAGTGATAAAAATTTAAAGTTTTTTATGAGGTGTTCAGGTTTTTGAAGAATAGTTTTTGGGGAAATGTGTACAGTGGGTTTTCAAAAGATTCTAATGTAATAGGGGGTTAGGGTAGATAAATGTTTGGTGAAAGAATGTTCAAAACTTTTGCATGTGGGGATGAACATGGCAGTTGTAGCAAGCATGTGCATCTTGTTATAGTAACTTGAGATGACAAATGACTGGTTATTATTACTTATGTAAACTACGAGTATATCATAATTATTAGTATATTAGAGTGACATATTAATTTTCTTATATAATGTTTTTTTAATGTTATTAATATGATTTATTGTGAATATTTTAAAATGTTTGGCAGCTTTTTTTATACAGAAATTTTATATGTTGTAAAATTATCAGTGTGGAAAAATGGCAATTCATAATGGAGGCAGGAAAATTAAAGAGCAATTCAGGGGAGGGGATTTTTGAGAAATTTTAAGTGTCTTGTTTAATGGATGGATGGTGGTCTGTAGTGTTTTCGATAGCTTAATTCAGTGTGCTTATACGTGTTTTTATTAATATTTCTGGTTATGAATATTAATAGTGATAGTTATTAATACATTTAGTTATGGAATTTAATATTTGTTGTAAATTTTGTTGTTTATTACTATTTGTAATTAAGAAGTTTAATATGGATTCTTAACTACTGAAAATGTTGGTTAATATATTAATGGATATAGAAATTTAATTAGCATTGTAATAAATATTACAGGTTGGAATGATGGTGGGGATATGGCTTTTTGTTATTAGCTGGTTGGTATTATTTAGTTCCATTGTTTCTTTTATAATTCAGATCGGCAGTGCATTGTTTCCAATTTTCTTGTTTCAGATGTGTTGTCTCTGATGAAATTATTCAGTTACGGAGCTTTTTATAGTTCAGATCAGCAATGCATTGTTTCCAATTTTCTTGTTTTTCAAGATACGTTGTCTCTGATTAAATTATTTATTTGTGGGGGTTTTTATATACTTTGGATTGGTGGGGCATTGTTTCCAATTTTCTTGCTGTTTGAGATGTGTTGTGCCTGGTGAGATTATTTAGTTCCAGGGGTTTTTTTAAAATTCAAAATTGTATTGTTTCCACTATTTTTTTTTTCTCTTTAGATGTGTTGTCTCTGATGAGATTATGTAATTTCAGGGGCTTTTTTAATAATACATATCAGTAGTGCACTGTTCCTGATTTTCTTGCTTTTAAGATTTGTTGCACTGATTAGATTAATTTTGGTGTTTTATTTAGGTTAATTTTTGTAAATGTGACATGTTTAAGAAATTTAGTTTTTAATAACGTATTTATAAAGTGTTTTATACAGTGGGAAAGTCTGGGGGCAAATTAGAGCAATTTGTAATGTGGGAAGGCAATTATGGTGTTTTGTTAATGTGGTTTGTTTTATGATAATTTATTTTTAGCAATTAGCAGTTGTGAGGATTTTTTTAAGGGGAATTCACAGATCTATTTGCTGTGTTTGTTTAAATGCAAATTATTATTACTACCATAATGGTATATTGTGTTTGATATGTGCCCAAATTATCATTACTGTGGGAATGAAAAACATTTTTTTTGTAGAAACAGCTGTTGGGTTAGGGTTTGAGAGAGGAGGGGTTGTGGGAATGGTTAGGGTTTGTGAGAATGATTGGAAAGTAGTCTCGTTACACTGCATAAAAAAACAGAGCCCAAGGCCTGTAAAGTGCACTTCTACTGAAAAAATAAACCAAGATCAATGTCATGGTTGAGAATTCAATATGATTTAAAGTTTTATTTTAAAGAGGTGATGCAACTTGCAATTCAACAGTCTGGGTTGGGTTGTTTTACCTCTGAGCGGCACTTTTTTGCACACCATGGGCTAAATGGCCAGGTCACATGGCTCAGAGAAGGTTGGGGGAGGGGACCCACTGGAACAGCTGTTGGGAGACAGATGGTAGCCTCCCGTCAAGCCATCCAGCATGTTCTTTAACGTGCACAGGGTATGGCTCTCCCGCACATGGGGCCATGGCTTAACGTCCCATCCAATGGACGGCGGCCTTTCCAAGCCCATCGGTGTCCCCTACTGACCGTGGGCAGGGCGGGGAATTTTGCGGAGATAAATCTCAACGCTGACCCAGCTGGGACTCGAACCTGGGAACTACAGATTACGAGCCTGGCGCGCTACCGACTGAACCACCCCCGCCCCTCAACAGTATGCAAAATGCAGTATACACATATGAGTTAAAACAGGTATACTAAATTGACTGTTAGCAGGGGAATTTTCTCAGCATTGCTACCACCATCCACATCCTGAAAATGAAATCTCGTAAACAACAGAATTGTTTTCTGCCATCCCAATACCAAACTGAATTGCAAAACTACAAATTTCTGGAATCACAAAACTTCCATAAATTGATATTAAGACATTTAGTACACTAGTTTCAAAAATGTTTTTAAGTCATTAATGTTGTGTTCTCTGTCAGTACAAAAAAAAAAGGATTTTACATATGTCCTCAAGCAGCTGCTTACCACAGACCATAGCAAAGAATCTGTGCAGAAGGCAAGGCCTCATCAGAAAGACAGTATAAACATTTATGCTCACCTGCAGCTCAAACCTAGGTCCTTTAGATCAGTAGCCAAGGGCATTAACCTCTCGGCCACAGGAAACAGAGTTAAATTTATTTTATAATAATCAGATATGTTCAATTATAGATTTAATATTTTATTTACACTATAATATATCAAATGTTTACTTACCTTCATCATAAGGCCACACATGCTAAATATCATGCTTAAGACATTCATATAATCTGGTATGGGGTCATCACCTGGTGCACCTGGAGTACCAGCTGCTGGAGGTTTGTACCTAAAAATTAAACACAATTAATACCTGGGAAATCTCTTTTGAATGATACATTATTTTTTAGAAATTATTCTATACTACACTGCACTAAAATTATATAAATAATAGAGGTAAAAAATCTTTTCCAAAATAAAACAAAGTTTTTTTTTCATTTGTTTCCTTTTTTTATTTTTCTAATAGACTTTTTAGGATTTAAAATTTATTTCTGGTGTCTAATGTGAACTATGAACCACTATTTGAATAACCCAGATGTAAACCAATTAAGAATGTTGATGGTTAAAAATATTTCAATTGGGTTGGGGTTGTTTCATTCTGAGTGGCACTTTTTTGCATATAATGGGCTAAATAGCCAGGTCACAAGGATTCCAAAGGCTCAGAGAAGGGTGGGGGAGGGGACCACTGGAATGGCTGTAGGGAGACAGATGGTAGCCTTCTGTCAAGGCCATCCAGTGTATTCTTTAATATGCATAGGGTATGACTCTCCTGCACACAGGGCCAAGGCTTAACATCCCATCTGATGGATAGCAGCATTTCCAAACCCACCAGTGTTTCCTACCGACTGTGGGCAGGGCAGGGAATTTTGCAGTGATAAATCTTAATGCTGCTCAGCTGGACTCGAACTTCTGCAGATTATGAGCCTGGCATGCTACCGACTGAACCATTCTCGCCCAAAAAATATTTAGGAGTGTTATACTAACATTAATGATAAATTCGTCTGAGTATACAGTATTACGAAATTATCATATAATAATCTCTTCCAGATAAATTTAATACTGTTCATTCATCATACCCAATAAATGGATAAGGGTTAAACAAAATATCTCCATCTCACAAAAATTGAAAAAAAAATATTGCAACATGTCTAAAAAAATCAATGATATCAAAGCTTCAGTCTGTGCTTTTCTAATTAAAGCAAGGTACTACACAACAACCTATAAAATGGATTTCTGCATCAACATCTGTTTCCCAACACTGGTATTTTCAACTGGTAAAAAATAAAATTTGCAATACTCTTCTATTTTATTTTGCAATACTATTACTAGTGTGCAGAAAATTAATAGTATCATTTATATGAATTTACAATGCAATTACAAATTGTATTTTTTTTTCAATTTTTCTAATATTAGTAAGAAATTTTAAAATTTTAAATTTTAATTTTATTGAGTTCACAATTATAAAATACACAGGAATACCAAATTATGGCATCTGAGAATGAGACACATGAGAATTATATGAGCACATGAGAATTATAACCACAGTAGGTACCAAATCTAATACAAGAAATAAATTATACGATATTGAAACTACGTGGAATGTGCAACAATCATCATAATACATGCCTATTGTACTACGAAACACTATGAATGTTCTGAAGAATACACCATAACCGCAATGGAACAGAGGTGAGACTGAACTGAAAAGAAAAACTTTAGTATATAATTTGTGTAGCTGTCCTGTGGCCGAGTGGTTTGCAGGTTTGGCTACTGATCAAAGGGACCTGGGTTTGAGCCCTGGGTAAGTCGTGTGTTTGTCTTCCTGCTAAGATCTCATCTTCACAGATCTTCTCTATAATGTATTAAACTGATAGGCTACTGTCAAGCCTCTGTGGCAAGCAGCTGCTTGTGGGGATGTTCATATAATTTGTGTAAGTGTAGAGGAGGTAAGGTATATTTTTGATTGGGTACTTTCGGTTATCTCTGGTCACATCTTCTTGGTGCCGAAAAATAAACACCAAAGTAAACCAAGAACATCATCGACAATGAATCGCCGAACGGTATTATAAAAAAGCACCCAAAACTAAATCTTATTGGACACAACACATACCAAAAAGCATGAAAATCGGAAACAGTGCACTGCCAACCAAATTATAAAAAAGCCCCCGAAACTAAATAATCTCATCAGAGATAACAACAAAAAAAAACATTCTATAGCTCAAATAACCCACCCCTAAATTACTCATTAACCTTCCTGACTCCATCAAAAACTGCCATTTCTTCCAAAAAAAGTCGCTAAGAAAATGTGACCGGAGATAACCGAAAAGTACCAAAGATTGTAAATAATGGCCAATTTTAGTTTGTCAATAGGTCTTTGGAAAGTATCATTTGTGTTCATAGCTCTGGGTAATTTTCTAAAAGATGAAGCCTAAAATTACTACCGATGTAATTTACTTAATCCTATATCAAGAACAGTTCTTATACTTATAAGTATTTTGAAAATTGCTTATTAAGTAAATTAGATATGGTTTTCTTATTTATTGTAGATCAATTAATTGTCTTAGCTATTACATAATTTTATTTATGTTTGATTATTTCAAACACATAGAATTATCAAATAAATATTGCTAAAAATCTCTAACAATATTTTATTTTTAGAAATTATACATTGAAAATTTTTATGAAACAATCATTTTTATTGAATATTTTTTATATCTTTAATTAAAATAAGATTATACGACTTCTTACACTATAGTGAAGAACTATGAAAGCCTCAAAGAAAAAGTTTGGATTCCAGCAAAACGCAAATGAAATTATCAGTTTTTACCTTTGTATCCTTTCGGGCCTTCTAGGATCACCAGAACTATTCACAATTGCCGACATAATTGTATTCACGCGAATTTATTAAAAAAAATACTTCACTTAAATTTTTACCTTTAATTTCATCGATGGCGGAGACCTCTACAATACATACAGTTACGGTTTGCAGAAAGCAAACGAAAATGTACTTCTCCCTATATCCCTGTTGCTTTGTGGTACCATCGGTGGTACCATTATACAATTTGTCTAATAATCCATAATGACTGACTATTAGGGGGGCGTAATTAATAATTCTTACCCAGGGTGCGATAATACCTAATTTCGCCACTTAGCGTTTGTGCTACACTACCATCTTTTATTTATGTGATTGAAAAAAAAGTACGACTCCTACCTATTTCGAAACTTTTTAATTTTTCCCTCTTGTTACATTAAATAAAATTTCTACACCCCAGCTTCCAAGTTCTTTCAAAATGATATATAAAACTAAAGGTAATTTTTACGCAATTTTGTTCGCCTAAAAGGTAATTTTTACTCTCCGGTTGGCAACTGTCTCGTCTAGTTTTTCTGCAAATTAAAAATCACGAATATTTAAGTATTCTTGTGACGTGCGAGAAACGGCTGAGCGGTTATTTCAATAACTGTTAGTGAGTAATGGTTTGTTTGGTATCGACGATAATTTGATAAAAAATAATATTTTGTAAGCCGCTAGAAAAAACAGTAAGTTTAAGTCTTATAATGAATTAATCACTGAAAATGAACGGTTTTTTTTTCATGAACTTTATAATAAGGCTATTACTTATTCTACCGGCCTGTATTTTTTTATGGGTAACTGAGAACTTTAAATATCAGAAGCCAAAATCATTTTTGAAATTGCACCTATTGTAGCTTTTTCTCCCACCTTTGAATTTTTCATTAACAATTAAATGCACATTCAGTAATATTGGATATGACCCGTTTCTCTCGTAAGCTACTTTAAGAATAAAACTTTAAACTTATCCTGAAAACAATATTTTATATTAGCTTGACAACCAGATATTTTTTATTAGAAGAATGCTTGGGTGCATTCCCATTAAAAACTCACCTTGATTAGAAATATCAGCAATTGAGGAATAAAAGGGGGATATTATAGGGCATGGACAAACAAGTAGTTTACCATGCCTAATGAATTTCTGATAGTCCATAAAGTACTTTAAATAGGTATGGAAATATATCTATAAATCTTAGCCACCAAAAATATTGGAGCTCTAGTTGTGGGATATTGTCATATGGGATTCCCTAGTTGCTAGCACAAGATATTTCATTCTTCAAGTGATGGAGCTCTTAAGGTTTTTGTATCCTTGCCTTTAAAAATTGTATTAAAATTAAATGCAGCAAAGCAAGCTGCCAGATTAGTGTGGCCTACTGATCTGGACAACTATGGCTACTTTTCTTTTTTTCTACCCTGCTGAGGAGTGGTCAACCACACAGGGTCCTGGTGCTGACCATATAAACCTACTGGACTGGACAGATATATGGCTCTGAGCTTGATTATGGATCCTGATTTTGCTGCACTGGTGGGCTTCTGTGGAGGGAAAATCTTCCGCTGTGTTTTCTGTTTATTTGTGGGTTGACAGCCCCAAGTGAATAGATTCACAGGATATGTTTATCAGCTGGTGGATAATCCTGAGCAGAAGTCATCACAGGCACCTGAACTCTTTGCCTCTATTGGCATTGTCAAATTCTACATTGGAGGAAGTCTTCCAGTGTAGATGGCTTCAGCCTTTAGTAGTGGGGGAACGGGTCTTTGTCCCATGTCTGCGATTAGGGGGCTGTTTGATATTGTCGGCATTCCCTCTCTCAATAAACATAGTTTCTTTAAACATCCCACTAACCATTTTCTCTCCATAGGTAGTTGGAATGTGAGGACTCTGCACAGAGCTTTTTCTCTTGATGTCCTCACACAAGAATTCCACCGTTATAATTTAGATATTCTCGGCTTGCAAGAGAACAGATGGACAGATAAAGGTCAGATTCTTAAAAATAATCTTAAATTTCTCTTTTCAGGGAGGGACAACAATAAGCATCACCAAGGCGTGGGTCTGCTTCTCAGCAGACACGCTAGCGATGCTCTTCTAGGATATGAGTGAATTAATGAAAGGTTTCTTACAGCAAAATTTCAGACAAGTGTTAAAGACTTGAATGTTATCTGCTGTTATGCCCCCACTGAGGATGCCGATGAGGATGAGAAGGATAGGTTTTATGAACAACTTCAGGATATTTTGAATTCTGTCAAGAAAGGAGATATTACCCTTGTTCTTGGTGACTTCAATGCCAAAGTTGGTACTGACTCTGACCTTTGGGGAGGAGTAATAGGCCCTTTTGGTATTGGTAGCTGCAATGGCAATAGGCAACGTCTCCTACAGGTAAGTAAACTCAATGGATTCAGAATAACTAACACTTATTACAAACACCGCGACATACATAAGTACACATGGGTTTCACCTGATGGGCTGCATAAGAATATGATTGATTACATATTAATTAACAGCGAATGGGCTTGTTCTGTTAGGAATACCAGGGCATATAGGGGAGCTGAAATTGGATCTGACCATTACCTTGTTAAAAGTGTGTTGCAACTTAAACTTAAAAAGTGTTGTGCTAGGGTTAAAAAATTTACTTTTAATACTGAAGCTCTGAAAGATCCAGTTATAGCCAAAGCTTACCATGATAGGTTACTTAGTCATTATGACAGTCATGGTTTGCTTACTACTGAAGTTGAGGAAGAATGGGATCATTTTAAACAGGCTTTTTGGACACTAACAGTACTCTTTTAGGAAAAAAGGAGCAGAAGAGGCAAAATTATCTGAGTGATAAGGCACTTGAGCTTATTTCAGAAAGAAAGAACTGCAGGAATGCCCTTAATCAATACCCTACTAGTCCTAATAGAAAGCATTACAGAGACCTTAATAAACTTGTAAAGGATCAGTTAGCTGCTGATAAGAATCTTTGGCTTGATGGTTTGGCTGACAAAGCCGAGGAAGCAGTTAGCACAACAGCAGAGAGCTGTACCAGATAGTTAATGTTTTGTGTGGTAGAAAACGGACAGGCATACAAGGATTGAAGGATAAACAAGGTAAGGTTATAGAAGGTGAGGATTCTGTCATGGCTAGGTGGACTGAGCATTTCAGTGATGTTCTAAACAATGTAGTTAGTTCTACTCCCATTGTTTGCAATGATGATAGATGCATTGGTGGCTTTAATGTTGGCCCTATAACACAATCTGAAGTTATTTTGGCTGTTTCTAAACTTAAACTTCATAAATCCCCAGGGGTAGATGAAATTACTACGGAAATGCTTAGAGCTGGGAATGTTTCGGTTACCACTTGGATGACTTGGATGAAATTCTGAATATCTTTTATGATAAAGGCATGGTTCCTAAGGTTTTACCAGAGCTATTGTTATCCCTATTTTCAAAAAAGGTGATCGCAGTTCTTGTGATAACTATAGGGGTATCAGCCTACTCTCTGTTCCAGGTAAAGTTCTTTCCATGATTGTGCTTAATAGAATTAAGAATCTGGTTGACAGTCAATTGCGTGATGAGCAATGTGGATTCAGAAGTGGTAGGGGATGTGTGGATCAGATATTTTCACTTAGGCAGATTCTTGAGAAATGTTTAGAGTTTCAGAAACCTTTGGTTGCTAGCTTTGTTGATTTCAAAAAAGGCTTTCGACTCTGTTGATCGTCATAATTTGTGGTTGATTGTGAGATCATATGGTATACCAGACAAGTTAGTTAACATTATGAAAGCTCTGTATAATAACACTGAGTCGTGTGTGAGAGTTGGTAAGGCTTGTAGCAATTGGTTTAGCATTACTTCTGGTGTTCGACAAGGGTGCATTTTGTCTCCTTTTCTCTTTAGCTTGGTTATTGATTATGTTATGCGAAATTCACTTCAAGGGAAAGATTTTGGCCTTAAATGGGCTGGAGATACGAAAATTTCTGATTTAGATTATGCTGATGATTTAGCCCTTTTGGCAAATGATGTTGATGAGATGAACTCTTTCATTCGAGCTGTTGATGAGACTGGTAGTAGAGTAGATTTGGTTATAAACAGAGAGAAAACTAAAGTGATGAAAATTGGTCAGGCAGGCTGTGATTCAGTTAATCTGAATGGTTGCAGTCTTGAGCAGGTGTCACAGTTTAATTATCTTGGGAGCTATGTAACAGATAATGGTGATGTGCGGCATGAGATTAACAGACGAATAGGGATTGCTGCCGGGACTTTTAAGAACCTATGGAGAGTGTGGAGAAATAGGCGTATACACCTAAAGACTAAAATTAGACTGCATAATAGTTTGGTTCTTTCTAGGGTTAGTTATGGTAGTGAAACTTGGACGCTGTGTAAACAAGATAACAGGAAACTAGATGCTTTTGATTCCAGATGCTTACGCAGTATCTTGGGCATTAGGTGGTTCAACTTTGTAACTAATGATGAGATTAGGCAAAGGAGTTTGCAACCTCCTTTAAGCAGCATATTGTGCAGAGAGAGACTCCGTTGGTTTGGCCATGTTGCCCGTATGAATAATTATAGATTGGCGAATAGGTTATGAACAGTGTGCCTAAAGGCCTCAGAAAGAAGGGGAGACCTAGGATGCGGTGGGCAGAAAATGTCAAACAGGACCTTGTTAGAATTGGTGTGCATTGGCCAGATGCAGTAGATGTAGCTCAGGATAGACTTGCTTGGAGAACTAAATTGCACGGTCTGGTTGGACCTCCGTAGCCCATGGCTGCTTGAGGATGATGATGATGAAATAATATCTTTGGGGTTTGCTTTTGTAGGAACAGTAAATTGTTTAAACTGTAATTGCAAGTTAAAAAATGTTCTTAAGAGCACCTGTTACATTAAGGAGTTCAAGAACACAGCTCCTGAAATATCTCTTGCCTCAATCTTTATTACTTGCTAAGGAACCTGGCTGGAAGTTGGGACAGGAGTGGCTCAGTAGGTAGCGCACTAGGCTTGTAATCTGCAGTTCCCAGGTTCGAGTCCCAGCTGGGTCAGTGTTGAGATATATCTCTGAAAAACTCCCCACCCTGCCCACAGTCAGTCTGTATGGGTGTATAGAACCCACAAGAAAGCAAAAGTAACCAGTGTAAAATATTAATAACCACTAAAATAACCAGTATAACATAAAAAATGAGAAACAGGAGATAAAATGATCAGATAAAAGATGTTGGAGTATAAGAGGCTTGGACATAAATTTCTTGGAAAGGTTGTCATCTGTCAGATGGGATGTTAAGCTGTGGTCCCATGTGCAAGAGAGCCACACCTTGTGCCTGTTAAAGAACACATTGGTTGCCCTTGACAGGAGGCTACCGTCTGTCTCCTAATAGTTCCAGTGGGTTGCCTCCCCCAACCTTCTCTGAGCCTTTGGAGCCCTTGTGACCTGGCCATTCCCCGCCCTGCCCATGGTCAGTAGGGGACACCGATGGGCTTGGAAAGGCCGCCGTCCGTCGGATGGGACGTTAAGCCGTGGCCCCGTGTGTGGGAGAGCCATACCCTGTGCACGTTAAAGAACACGCTGGATGGCCTTGACGGGAGGCTACCATCTGTCTCCCAACAGCTGTTCCAGTGGGTCCCCTCCCCCAACCTTCTCTGAGCCTTCGGGGTCCATGTGACCTGGCCATTTAGCCCATGGTGTGCAAAAAAGTGCCGCTCAGAGGTAAAACAACCCAACCCAAAAGTGACCTGGCCATTTAGCCCATGGTGTGCAAAAAAGTGCCGCTCAGAGGTAAAACAACCCAACAACCCTATATAAAATCAAATTTGTTGGCCTCTATCTGCTGAAATCACACCTCCAGGAAATTCCTGTATGAGAATAGTTGACCAAAAAAATTGATGGAGAAAGTGAAAAACATGCAACAGACAAGTGAGGTAATAGGGAAAATTATCTCAAATAAATTCTACAAAATCACAAAAACAGTAGATAAATGTGTTGTGCAAGATTTCATATGTTCTTACAGGCAAAAACTATTCCCATAATGATAAAGAAGAATTAGACCCAAATTATCTAGCTTCAAGTTTGCACCAGTAACTTTGATATATGTAGAAATAGTATTTCTATATAAAAGACTCCATTAAGAACTGTAGTATCTACACTTGTAAAAATCATAATCAAGAAAATATTAATATGGTTAAAATAACTTAAAGTTCTGTCATTGAACAATAAAATTTTGAAGTTTATTGTACAAACTATTTCCATATTAAAAGTTTTAGGAGCAAACTCAGAAGCTTTTTGGAGCAAGGACACTCCATCTTCAGTGAAGTGGCACCATGTGGTGACATTGGGGCTGTTAAGAACTTCTTTCCACATGTCATGAAGAATGATTCCAGTGTCTTGGTTGCAAGAGGGGATGGATGAGGTCATTATTTCAGCAGCTTCATGAATGATGGTTCCATAGTAAGTGGATCCGTGTGCTAGCTGTGTGGCATGCTTCCCATCTATAGCAGCTGCATGTTGTATTGCCAGCTCTGCAGTAGCAGTCATTAGCTAGTTTTGGCTGACATCTGTCTGATGCTCTCTGAACCTCTCCTGTAGAGAATTGGCAAGACCTGCAATTTACGTCACTCGGCCGCCTTTTTTTTACGCAACACAGTAATGCATTGATAATAATAAATTGTAGTAATAATAAATCACTTGATATGATGAAACACTGTTATTCACACACCTTATGAGTATTCAGTTGCCATCTAGTGAGCTGAGTGCTGTAAACTGCAGATGTACCCAGTTATTTTAATTATTTTTCTGAGCAGGAAGGTCTTTTTAATTGTATAATTCATAGGGAATGCACAGCTTCAATTCAAAGTGGAAGATGGCTGTTTTGCCTTTTTTTGACGTTGTTATACACACACTGGCCACTGAATTAGAAGCCTTTATTCAATGCCAAATTGGACATCCTTTAGACCGAATTACAGCACATAGGCAGTTTGGCATAGATTCCACAAGGTGTTGGAGTGCCTTTACATCTACAGCATATCAAGCATTCACCAGACAGTCTTTTAACTGGCTCAGATTTGGCAGAAGAGGACTTTGCCCTTGGATCTGTTTTTCTAATGTGTTCCATGCATTCTTAATGGAATTCAGATCCGGGTTTTGTGGTGGCCAGGGAAGATGGTGGAAGTCACTGTCATGCTCGCTGAGCCACTGCTGAACACATCTTGCGCAATGGACAGTAGCATTGTCATCCATGAAACAGCTATTACCTGTTGGATAAAAAGTTAGTATTGCAGGGTGGACTTAATCAACAACAATGTTCAGATAATCCTTAGAGGACACCTGACCTTCCAACAATATCAGGGGACCCATTCCGTACCAACAGAACATGCCACACACCATGACACCACCTCCAGAACCTTGAGTTGTGTGTGCAAGACAAGCTGAGTCCATTGCTTCAAGGAGCTCCCACCAAACTGTCTACCGTCAGTATAGAACAAGGTGTACTGTGACTCGTCAGACTACATGACTTTTTTCCAGTCTTCTAGTGTCCAGTCACAGTGTTCCTGGCACCACTGTAGACAAACGTTTTGGTTCTTCACAGAAATCAGTGGTTTCTGTATAGGCATGCAACTTCTAATACCGATCCTCTTTAATTCTCTCCGCATAGTTCACTGAGATATGGGTCAGGAACAGCCTTCATTGAATGCTTCAGTCAACTCCTGCACACCGAAGTCCTGTTTCTCCATACCAGCCTTCTCAGATGACAGCGATCTCGTTCCTGACAGATTGCTGTCATGCCACACTTACATCTCTTCGACAAGCAATGTGGGTTATTTTTTTCCATTGATTAAAGACCTAAGATATCTCACTTTTTGAGAAACCAGTCAGCTCTGCTGTTTTAAAATCACCATTCTAGCCAGATGGGTACCCACAATAAGCCCTTTATCAAACCCTGAATGATCCTTTGTTTTTCCATTGTGATCAACATTACTGATTATTACTGAAGAACAGCAGTCTTAAACAGTTGCCTAGATGGTGATGCACGTGACCAGTATTTTGCATATGTGCTGTGCAAGTGATGTTTACATCCATCTGCATAAAGGTTTCTAATTCAGTGGCCAGTGTATGTATTAATGTCTGATGGCTACTGCTGCCAATACAGGCTCCTCAATAAGTTATCTACCTTGCCATATAATGCTTGTTCACACTTTGGGATTTATTTTGCAATATAATCTCCACAAATTCAACACATTTATTTCACTTTCATAGCAATACCAGAGAGCAGGAAACATATGTTTTCTCCTCAAGCTATCCAGAAACAAAATTTACCAAAGGTAACTAATAATGCTTAAGAAAAGTAGTTTTGAATTCATTATTATATGAAAATATGTGCTCATTCTAACTCTTTTTCAGATAATGAAAGGAGTAATCAATAAATTCTTGAAAGTTATATTCCATTCACAGCAGTTTGAACTTTCAAAATGTATGGACTAGAGCAGTGGTTCTCAACCTTTTATGCCTCACTAACACCCTGGAAATGTGTATGTAACTGGCATACCCCTTGTATAGATAGATAAAACTATAGTTATAGTATAACAGTGGGAATAAAACACTGACTTTGTTACTACATTTAGTGACTTTTGAGCTCTCATGGCATACCCCAAAAGATTTTACCATGTACTCCATGTTGAGAACCTTTAGACTAGAGCATTATTGCAGAATAACACTTTTTTTTTTCAACTCATTATTTCAAGTGTTCCTTGTCTACAGGACTTTACTTGTGATAATTTATTACTGAATACCTCTAGTACATTTTCCACCATATTTCTATTTAATAGTGTCATACATGACCTCATAGTAGTTTATTAATGTTTTTCTTGTAAAAATGCAAAAAAAAGCTTAAATAAACCTATGCACACAATTCACACCTAGGGACTAGGTAGGCTAGCATCACGGGTCTGTTAAGATCTCTTTAATATGTGTTTTACATTTGTTAGAATTGAACTCTTAGAAAGGAGTGTTAAACTTCAGAATATTGTATATAGTTATATCTGTCATGTGGCAGCATCATGCATGTTTACTACCCCTGAGTAATATTTGTGAAGTTACCTTTAATATCTAATTTATAATTTTATATGTAATTATTCTTTATATATAACTGTTTACTTTGTTTTACATAAGTTGAGCAATGCAACGCATGCCAAGGCTACGAAAAGAGTTGGAAAGATTTTCACAGCAGCCCATGCCAGGAATATCTTGTTGGCCAATAGATAGCAATATTTTTCATCTTGAAGCAAGTAAGCTATTTGAAATAATTATTTAAAATTTGTGTAAAAATATGTAATCCAAGTTTTGTAATTCTTAGAAATTTTATTAAGGCTTACTTAGCTGTTTTCAGCTAACAGTGTTTAAAATAAATACCCCCTCAAGCAGCTGCTTGCCACAGAGGTCTGACAGGAGCCTGCCAGTTTATATGCCATAGTTTCCAGAAATGTCTATAAATGAGCCTGCAGCATTTTTGTTTTACATACTTATCTATAAATATTTTCATTATGATATATATTTTGTTTTATTCAGAATTGAATGCTTTTTTTTTTTGCATGTAATATGAACTATTTTGTTTATTATAAGGTATTTACTGTTTTAAAGTAATGATTTTTAAGGGTTAAATAAAGAGCTAAGACAAAAATGTTGATAATTCTAATTCCAGAGGCTTTGCAAATTTCAAAGCTTTTTACCTAAAGTTATATAATTTTTTTTGTTGTTGGTCTTAAGCAGAACTGTAGGACAACCACATAAGTATCTGCCTTTATATGTCTATAATGGTTTCAGGTTTTAAAAAAATGCCAAGTCCTTCCACTGTATAAGTTGGCATAAAATCAACATACCAATTAAGTTGACCATGGTCAAACACCAAAACAACTTATAGATCTTAAAGTAAATACTCTTCTGAGACATTAAATGGTCATAGGGTATTAGACTGCTGAATTGGGGGTTGGCTCAGTTTGTAGTGCATCAGCTCATAATCTGCAGTTCTCTGATTCGAGTCCCACCTGGGCTAGTATTAAGATTTAATGCTACTAAACCTCCTACTTTGCCCTCACTCAGAAAGGGACAGCCATATCCTGTGCATGTTATGGAACACACTGGATGGCCTTGATGAGAGATTTCCATCAATCTCCTAACAGTTGTCCAGTGGGCCCCCTTTCCCTAATCTTTTCCAAGTCCTTGTAGCCTGGCCATTTAGTCCTTTGCATGAAAAAAAGTGCCACTCAGAGGTAAAACAACCCAATCCTTACACTGCAAATTCAACTCTTAGACTACCAACTCCACTGAAGCTGATTTGCCAGTGATTTCATTCATTGATTACTTCAATCATTAATTGCTGTGTATTTGCTGACAATCTAATTTGGGGATTAGTAAGAAAAACTAATTATTCAAGGGAGAAATAACCCAATTCCGTTTAATATTCAGGTAATTTTATTCCTATTTTCTAGAAGTAAATCATAAAACATTTCCACGAGTAGTATAGTATTTTGAGATGGACTATTTTAGTGTCCAGCAAGAGCTGATGAGTAAAGAATATATATATATAGACACTATTTAAGCTCATTTTCAAGAAATGAACTATTATTTTCACTTTATTGTTTTTAGAGATGAAAATTTCTTTTTGGGTTGGATAGGTACTAATGAAATGTTAAAATTTTCATTTTACAAATCTCTCAATACCATCGTTCTAATGATGGAAAGTGCTAAAGATAGAAAATTTTTAAAACAATTGTAAACCATCTGTTCAAGCTAGAAATAGGGGTGAGGAAAAGCAGGTAGCTTGATTGTATGTGATGAATGATAGCAGCAATTGAAAGAAGTGAACAGATATTGGCTTTATGTATCAGCCATGCAAGTGGTATTAGGTTTTTCTCAACAGAATTGTGCAATACACCTTTGGTGTATTTTTAATTCAGAATATGGCTACAAGAATGGCACTGCAGCTACAAATAGGTACTAACTAGTCAGATTGAACAACTGGTGTTAGCACCAGTATATGTTATTAACTAGGTTTTATGCAAGTGCACTAGAGGTGAGTTAAGTGTGAGGGGGCATAGGAGTTTCTCGGCCATAAAAAAAGGCAATTTTCATAATTTTTTCGGTGCAAATAAAAAAGTATAATAATGACTTTTTTTTAAATGAAAGTACATCTCATGTAGTTATAAAAGAAATTTTTATTCAGTCAAATTTTCAAAAAAAACCTCCACCACAGCTCCCCCAATACTGGCCTGCACACCGTACAGAGGTCTGCAGTACCGGTAAGGGCGACGAACGTGCAGGGCGATTTTGCCCTGCACATTCATCTGAAACAAAAAAAATTCTTAAAATACATTAAATTTTGAAGTCCATATCGGATCAGATTTTTAAATTTCAAATTTTTAACAAAATGCCGACCTTTCAAAAAAAGTGTCAATTTTTAGCTTTTTTTCTCCAGTTTTAACTATAAAAAAATTAAAATTTTCAAAAAAGCATCCAATAAGGACTAGGGAATTTTATAAGCTATAAGTAGAAAAAAGAAACAAGTCAATGGAGTGATTTGTTATTGAGTTATCACCGGTACCGACTTTAAAAACATAGTTTCGAGAAAAACGCATTTGAAAGTTTGGAATAAGTTTACACCAATATAAATCTGCTTTTTTTCAACTTACATGAGTTTTTAAAGTGTTTTTCTTCAATCATTAAAAAGATATTGCATCTTCTTATTACAAGAAAGTGCTTTTCTTCAGTCATTAAAAAGATACTGCATCTCTTTATTACAAGAAAGTGACTTTCTTCAGTCATTAAAAAGATATCCACAATAAAATACTAAATATTTTTGTTTAAAGCGTCCCAATGATTGATCGAAAAACGTCTTTTTTGTGAATAATCCTTCTGAATTGCACCACTATCGTGGGCCTCACGAAAACCTTTAGTTTTACTCATATTTTACTTTTTTTATTTGAAAATTACACGCCGCAATAACACAATGACACTCCATCAGCAGACTCTAAAACAACTGTGAACTTGGTATAGAAACTACATTCACAAAAGTAAAACGATTACAATGCCATCTGTTGATAAAAATATGAATGCTTTACCCACGGATAACTTGCTCTTCGAATAAGGACAAAAACCATTATTCGATGGGTCCAACATTCCTACGTACACGCTGCTGTGAAACGAGCTCTCTGAGGCCCATGTGCAGTGCTCAACATAAAATGTTATATCTTAATAATATTTCAATATTTTAATCTTAATAATATTTCAATATTTTAAAAACGGTTTTGGATTCTCATTCTTAGGGGTAAAACTATCAGAAAATGCAAAAAAAAATTGATTTTTTTCATCCCGAGAAACTTTTATGCCCCCTTAAGTGTGGGTTCAAAATATCAGGCAGGTTCAGGGTTAGTCAACTCGAATTTATAATTTTTCTTTTGTGAAAATAAGCAAACACAAAATGATTTGATTATATTTCAACCTTTAAATTGGTCTTTAGTAATTAAAAGTAAACCGTCACCCATGGCAGAATGGTTAGCATGCTTGGCTATTGAACAAAGTGATCTGGGTTCGAGCCTCAGGTAAGGCATGGATGTTTGTATTGTTTTTCTGCTGAGGGTCTGCCATTCTCACAGACCTATTATGTATTATGGCGTATTAAACTGGCAGGCTCCTGTCAGACCTCTGTCCTCAAGCAGCTGCTTGAGGGGTATTTATTATTTATTAGTTTTTAGGAATTTTCTTTCATTAATGTTTTTTTGTCATTTAAAATATTAAGAACTTTCAGCATCTATGAATTATTCGTACTATATTTCATTCCAAATAGCATTAAGTTTTTAATTTTTTTATGGCATATTTTTAATTGTTTTAAAGTTTGCATGTCCTGTGATACAGAGAAAAGATAGTTTGCAACATTCATTTCTGTATTTGTTTTACAGTGTGGTTGATTTTTTTTCCTAATCAGCCTTGGGATCAGTGGTGATCAAAATGTTTGGGCTCAGGTTTAAAAAATTTTAAGCTGCTGTTGAACATTAGCTTGAATTTGTTTTAATGTATGTTCTGCAGAAAGCTGGTTCTTAACTTATTTTGTTTTTATTCATTGAGACAATAATCTGATATGTAAGGTTTTAACTGCAAACTTCCTGCTACTCATACATCGAAGAGCCAAAACATTATGACCAGTGCATCTTTTTGCAAATCGAAGCAAGTACAGGTAAGCTATGACACATGCGAAGGTCATGAAACAGTATAAATAATACCTGATACTGAGCTCTGTTAATCAGTGTTATTCTTGTTCTTCAGATGGGAAAGGCAGCAGACTTAAGTGAATTTGACAAAGGCCAAATTGTAATGGCCAGACGACTGGATCAGAGCATTTCCAAGACTGCAAAGTTTGTAGGGTGCTCATGGTCAGCAGTGGCCAGTGCCTTCGAAAAATGGTCTGAGGAGGGAAAAATAGCAAACTGCTTGCAAGGTGTGGGCCAACCACGGCTCATCGATCCTAGAGGTGAGCAAAGGTTATCCCATATGGTATGAGTCACTGTGATGCAACTCGCCTATAATTTGAATGCTGGTGATGGGAGTAATGTATTACAACACGCAATACATTGAACCCTACTGAAAATGGGGATGCTTAGTTGCAGACCACTCTGAGTGCCCATGCTAACCTCGGTTCACCATCGAAAGTGAGGAATTGCAAGGAGGAAGTTGTACTTGCTCGGCTCTGCTTAGGTCATTTGTTTATTACTAATTCGTTTCTTTTACAGGTGGATGACGAACCTAAGTATGAGTTTTGTGACACCATTTAACAATCAAACATTTTAATCTCGTGCCCCGCTTTTAACTTTGAATGACGTATGATATTTAACTTTCATAATTTTATGTCCAAGCCTCTTACACTTGGACATCTTTTATCTAATCATTGTATTTTACTGCCAGTTTTCCCCTTTTTGAAATATTGTGGATATTTTAAGCGAATTTGATTTTACCTTATCTTTGTGCATTATTTACCCCAGGTCTCTTACACCTGGGATTATTTTTATTTAGTATTTATCCAGTTTTTTTTTACTCTGTACTTGTATACTTGTTCTTTGTTGTTTTACCACTTTACAATGTAGACAATGTATTTTAAAATTTGGTTGCAGGGTTCTATGTCTTTTATCTTTTATATTGTCTTTGGTGCATTATGGCCTTGTTTCTGATGCATCATTAAACCCCAAATAACCAACCAACCATCGAAAGTGCCTGCAATGAGCACGTGAGCATCAAAACTGGACCTTGAATGATTAGAAGAAGGTCATCTGGTCTTATGAATCTCTCTTTCTGTTGCACCATGTGGACAGCCTGGTACATGTGCATCATTTATCTGGGGAAGTGTTGGCACCAGGATGCACCGTGGGATGAAAACAAACCGGTGGAGGAAGTGTAATGCTTGGGGCATTACACTTCCTCCACCGGTTTGTTGCTTGGGCATTACACTTCCTCCACTGGTTTTCCACCGGTTTGTTTGCTTTGGGCATTACACTTCCTCCACCGGTTGGCATTTCATTCTGCTGGGAAACCCTGAATTCATGTGCTTAAATATGATTGAATGATGCCATCCGATGTTCCACTATACAGGACAGTACTACATCATATGGATGGCACCAAAAGCCACCTTCGTTTGCTGGTTGAGGCCTATCGGAATGCTTATATTGAGGCTGCGAAGCAGCTGAGAGAGTACCTATCGTCTGTGTTACTTTATATTATCGGAATCTCCTGCTTATTCATATCTCCAATTTGGTACTTTCAAATTTTGAGCCTTTTGTGCTGGTTGATGTCTATCAGAATGCTGACATTAAGGCTGCAGAGCAGCTGGGAGAATACCTATCGTCTACATTAGATTAATATTATCGAAATCAATTAGTTCATTCATATATCTGATTATGAAACTTTGAAATTTGAACCATGCCAATTTATTACCAATATGGTTAGGTAGCATTATGGTCTAATTTTACTGCAACTCTGTACATGAATTTGTCGAAAGTCTACCATTTTTAAGGGTAAATTCGAGCTCTTTTAAATTTTTAAAACATATTCGCTACTTAAATATCAGTTATTTGGGACAGATGCCCAATTTCGAAGCTCTCGTTGTTTTGTGGATGGTTGGGTGAGGGGGCCCACTGGACAGTTGTTGGGAAAAGGGTGTCAGCCTCCCATCAAGGCCATCCAGCCTTGACGGATAAAGTGCACGGGTGTCTCTCCCACACACAGGCCCATGGCTTAATGTCCCATCCGACGGATGGCGACCTTTTCAATTCAACAGTGACCCCTATTCACTGCAGGCAGGTCAGGGAGTTCGGCAGAGAATAATCTCTACACTTGTCCAGCTGGATCCCGAACCTGATAAATTGCAGGTTACAAGTCTGGCACACTACCAACAGGAAACTATGACATCTACCATTTACCTAAACATCATTGCAAACCAGGTACATCCTTTCATGGCAACGTATATCCCTCTAGTAGTGCCTTCTTTCAGAAGGATAATGTACCATGCCACACTGCCTGGATTGTTCAAAAATGGTTTGCGGAACATGAGGAAGACTTCTAGGTATTGCCCTGGTCTCCAAAATCTCTAGACATCAATTGAGCATCTGCAGCAGCTCAACCATGTAACTTACAAGAGTTAAAGGATCTGCTGGTAACATGTTGGTACCATATACCACAAGACGTCTTTAGGAATCTTGCAATGTCCATCTTTTTGCCAGGTAAGAGCTGTTTTGGTGGCATGTAGAGGACCAACATCATATTAGGCAAGTGGTCATAATGTTTTGTCTCTTCAGTGTATATTTCCCCAAGGTGGGGAGATACTTAGAGTATATTCGAACTCCTAATTGATGATTTTAGGATGATAACTACCAAAGATAAACTTCCTTTTTATGAATTGAATAAGGCTGATTGATTGTTAAGACTGAGTTAATGTTTTTGATATTGTGCTGCATATGTAAATTTTTTGTCTTCTTTTTTGTTGTCCAAGAACAGTGTCCAAGAACAGGCGTGTCAAGAATTCCATGCCATTAAACAGTAAAGATGCAGGGTTGTTTTACCTCAAAGTAGCATTTTTTTGCACACAATGTGGTAAAAATGTTCAGGGGCTCAAAGCATAGCAGTTGCTTCTCTTTATATTTTGTCAGAAAATATTTATATAAAGGCCTAATATAATTCAGCATAAATCTGTAAAATATTTTTCAAAATATGAGTTGTTGAAATTGTGTATTAATAAATTTTCAGAGAATTGTCTTTTAAAGGCATTGTGATATGTTTTGATTTTATTCACTGTAGTTAGCATGTAATAAATTGGCTGATACTAAGCTACTGAAATATAATATCATTCTCATTATTTTAATCCATTTTGAACAGTAAAATTTGAGTGTTGGTGATAGTTTTGAAATATGTTATACTTTTGCAAAATTAATTTCATAATTATTTTTTCAATTTAGATATTATGGGACCTGATAACACACCCTATGAAAATGGACTATACCAGTTAGATATATTGATACCAGAAAGGTGAATATTTTTTTTATACTTCACAAAGGGTAGAGAAAACTAAAATCTTGCAGCTTTATCACACAAGACTTTGCTTTAATCAGTAGTCAGCATATATTGTGTGACTTGTAAATAGTTAATGTTTTATGGAAATATGTATATTACTTACTTATTGTTTGACTGTTGAAATTTATGCTATATAAGTTGAATTTTTTTTAACTCTGAAATTTTCATCTAAGGTACCCATTTGAGCCTCCAAAGCTTCGGTTTGTAACTCCAGTATACCATCCTAATATCGACAGCTCAGGGAGAATATGCCTAGATGTTTTGAAAATGCCTCCAACTGTGAGTTCATGAAATTATTTTTCTTTCTAAATTTAACATTCTGAAATAAGAATATTTTTGAGTTTAATTTTTCCCCATTTGTAGAAGATATATATATATACCCCCTCAAGCAACTGCTTGCCACAGAGGTCTGACAGGAGCCTGTCAGTTTATACGCCACAGTAGAAGGTCTGAGAGGATGGCGGGACCTCAGCAGACAGCAGCATTAAAAGAAATATATGCATTGTTGGCACAAAGCAGAGGTGGTTTTATTTCTTTAACTCTTTGGTACTGGCCCCTATATGTGGTTTTTTCAACCCTTAAAACCAGAATGTCAGACTACTCCATTTTAAAAAGCCATGAAATTCTAGTGGTACAACTCTATAGAGGAATATTTGAGCTTTCATAAACAATTGCAAATTTTAACTGACAAATTAAGGTACCATTTCATTGTCACTGAAAGGTTAAAAGAGTAGTTGATGTGAGTAGCTAGCATTCTTCTGTTCAGTGGCTTAGTCCTGCTCTTTTGCAAAAAGAATTCACTGCTGTCAGTGACCTTATTTAGAGTGTGAAAAAGTATTGCAAATTTTACATTGCTTTCATGGGAGATAATTAAATTGTCCCTATTAAATTTTTAGGTTCTTCTCTGACTTTATGTATTCAAGTTCATTCTTCAGTAAAGGCATTTCATGTTAAAAAACATGATTCTATATATTAATAACTGGTTTTGTGGAAAGTTTTGCAAACATGTGGGATTCGAACCCACATCTCTCCAAACATGTGCCAGAATGTTCTAAGGATTAATTTTGTATATATAATTTTTAGATTTATAAGCTATTTTTTCTCTGAATTTTTATTGAAATTCCTTAAGACATTTTTAGATAATCTAGTTTCAAGTTAGCCAGTTATTAGCATAGTGTTAACACCTGAGACGCATTCATACTTCTACATGGAAAGTACCAATTTAAATTTTGAGATAGTTATTAATTCTGTTCTTATTTACAATAATTAAAATTAAGTTACATATATGCTAAAATAATAAAATAGACATAATTTTGAAAAGCTAGTTATATATTATGGAAAGTCATTTTATCATCATTATGCACTCTGAGCTTTTTATTGTTATGGCTGCTTAATTTGATATATTGTAAATTGTTTTTAGTTAATTTTAAAATATTTATACAATGTTATTGCTTTAAAAATATAATTTAAATTTTATGAAGAGGATTTTATGCTATCCTTAACATTAGGTAAAGAAAAAATAATTCAAGAACTAAATATGTATCAGTTTCCTGACATATTTAAAATTAATTGAATGTTGTAAAAACTGAAACATTAAAATTTTTACAGGGGTCTTGGAAGCCATCTCTTAATATATCTAGCCTTCTAACATCTGTTCAATTACTAATGAGTGATCCTAATCCAGATGATCCACTTATGAGTGATATTGTAAGTATAGTTTTTTTTTATTATGTTTCCTATATAGTATTTAATTTGTTCTTATACATTTGAGATAAAATACAAGCAGTGGTGTCATGTAGCCATCAACTCATTGAATGTAATTGATTTTTTTTTATTTTCTCATTTTACTTGTCTATTATTGTGGCAGCTGTGAATTGTACCATATATAGTAATTTTCTATCCAAATTTCTGAGACAAGTGCTTTTTTTCACTGTCAAGTGACTAACAAAAAAATTCTAATATAATTTTTTATAAATGTTAGAAGAATTATTCCAAAGTGTGTGTATGTAGCATTCATGTACAACCTGATTTAGAGACAGATTGAAAATTTCATCTTTTCCATAAGATACACCACTATTACATATATGTATGTAATCTTCTTACTTAGATTAGTTATTGCAATGTTTCTCAATTGGGGTGAAAGAGTTGGCTAGGATTTATGCTTAAGTTTGGAAAAATAAAATTGAGATGGACTTCTGAATTAGATTTCTTGACCAGTAGTCCCTTAAATAACAGCTGAAATTCTTCTATTACCTATGAATGAATTGCACTTTTTTTGTGCAAAATTTCCATATGTAAATATGATAGAGCTGTAAATTTCATATCTATAAATAATCTAATTTTTGAAGCTTATTTTTAAATTACCATATTTAAAATCAACAGGTGCATCCAGGGCCACTGAGAGTGGGCCCGGGCTCGGGGAGAACAATAATTTTGGGCCTGATAACAGAAAAAAAAACTGCGTTTAGATAGAAATTGTTCTTTGTATTTTCTGTAATATAATAATGCGAAAATTGAATAATAGTGATACAATATTAGGTAAATACAAAATAGTAGTTGTTTAACAAAAAAATTTCCACTAGTATAATAAGGTTAATCTCAATAAACTATCATATCAGATCACAAAGTCAAAAAATCACAGCTTGAGTCTCGGATTTAGACTAAATTGCAAAGGTGCTTTGCAAGCCTTACAACTTGCAAATTAATCTATTACTTTTGAAAAATCACAATGTTTGGTTAGCTCAGCCTCGACTGATATTAAGGCCAAAGACGAAAGTCTGTTTTGACGCATAGTTGACCATAACACGTTTTTAATCCTTGATAGACAACTAAAAGATTGTTCTGCTTGATCCACAGTCCTGGTATGGCACAAAACAACCTTAAAGGGATAACAATATTGGGGAATAGTGGTTCAAGATTCAGATGTTTTATTGAGCCAACTGTGTAGGTGAAAGATTTTTTTCCCTGTATTTACATCATATATCAATTTCAGATGTATTAGTTCTTCAGAAAACTGCACACTAATATCTTCATATTTGTTTTGTAGTTTTCTTGCATTTTCTCAAATTTCTACCTCATTTAAGTCGTGAAATAACCACAGCACACTGAATACAATGTTTATTTTTCTCACTGCATCAAATCGAGTTGTCATGTTACCAATAACACTGTCTAAAAGAACATTGAACACATTAAACTTGAATACTTCAGTTGGTGATATTGTCGATTCTTCAACATTTTTCCTCTTCCTTTGTTGTTGATCTGAAAATTCAGCCTTCATACTTAAACTTACAGCTACAAGCTTGCATTTAGGATTGCCTCCCAACTATTCCTAATCTTTTTCAAATCTGTCAGAAGACTTGAAAGATTTGCTACTTCAATGTCGATGGTAGTATTTCGAGCTTGTAAGACTGTTTAGGTAGTTTATGGCTGATAGAATTTTGAACCAAACTGTTGCCATCACGAGACATTCAAACGACACCATATATGTCTTTATACCATTCAAATCTGTTCAAGTATCTGCAGTTAGATTTAATTCTAGCACCATGTTGATTGACTTCTTTATTGAAGGAAGCTTTTTATGCAAATGTTTCACATTCTCAATTTGAGCAGACCAACGTGTGTTGGACATAGAATGAAGCAAGCAGTCTGTGTTTTTTTTTTTCAAAATTTCCCACTTCTAAGGACTACCACTAAATATAAGCTACTGTACAACACCGAAAACTGTTGTTATCTCAGGACAACATTCTGCCACATGAACACCACAGAGATTCAAACTATGACAAGCACAAGATGAAAAAATGGCCAGGGGATTAATTTCCAAAATTCGAACTTGAAGGCCCTTGTATGCTCCATCATATTAGAGCCATTATCATATCCTTGCGTACAGCACTCACTTATTGGGATATTACATTTTTTAATAGTTTCAAGAATTAAATTTGCAATGGTGTCTCCTGTTTTTTTTATTGCAATCTACAAATTCCATGAATCTTTCAAAGATTTCATATTCATCACAAAATGAATGTCGTCTGCTCTATATGGGCGGAATCTGGCATTCCATCTACAATTATAGCAAGTATTTGGCAATTTCTCTTTCCTTTAAAATGCAGCTAAGAACATTTTCAACATAGCACAAAAAATAAATTCATTTTGAATTTTGGCTGACAAATAATGAACCTGCAATCTTTTCAATTTGTGATTCTTTCACTTTTATCAAATGCTCATCAAGGAGGGGATCACAATGGCTTATGATCTCTAGCATTCCTAAGAAATTTCCATTTCGTGAATCACCAATCAAGTTGCTGCTCCCCCTAAGAGCTAATCCACGTTCAGAAAGAAACAAAATTACATCTAGATATCGCCATAGTAAGTATTTCCCATACTTGCATTTCACTTTTTATTTTGTACAATAACAAACAATTCACTGTCGTGTTTTTATTCAGATTGTTTTGTAAATTTTGCCGCTCTACATAACACGTTCTGTGATTGTTGCTGTTTTCATGATCAGGTATTCTGTCATAGAGCTTTTCATAGCTTTTGGACAGCCAATTCATAGCTTTTGGCTGCCAATTTCTGTTGTAAAAATAGATTGTGTAGTTCAAGTAATTTGCAAAATAGATGACATGGAAAGCAGAATAAAGATTGTTTGGTTTTACTCCAAACTAGCCAGTCTCGACGAACTACTTTATTATTCCTTAAACAGCAATTCAGCACATACACAGGAAATTTATTTCCGTCATCGTCACTAGGAAAAGTTGTTGGGTATGGTTCTTATCCTTGTTGAACAGCATCTTCTATTTCGTTGGTGGTGAAGTATGATTTTAGAAGGCCAATATCAAAATTTAATAACTTCTCGTTATTTTGTTCATTTTTGGAGATCAGCGATGTTATTTCTATTAAGCAAGAAGCAGAACACAGTTCAGTTGCATCAGATTTACGTCCTGCTGCAGATAAACTTGGTCTTGGTGATTCAGATTCAGCAGAGTGTTCAATTTCATACTCAAAATTGCTTGATTCACTTTCATTATTATTGTTTTCTTCTTCAATTGAGATATTTCCAGCTTGATTTTCAGGCAAACGAGGAGAAATGGTAACCCCAAGGCTTTGAAGAGTTCTTCGACCTTTAACAGCTTCTTTCACTTTTGCATCGCATTCTCTTCTTTTTTGTGCTCCGGATTTATGATGGTAATTCATAATGAAGGGTTCAACAAGAACAAACACAACCTAAGGTTTAAAATACATTATGAAATTATTTTAATAATTATAATATTGCATATTTATAAGTTTACCTTTGACAAAAATATGAAAATTAGATAGAAAAAGGAAATATACTTTCAACAACTTTATTCGTGACAAGAGTGATAAGGACATGCATTCACCGACATAAAATAAAACAAAATTGCACTGCCTTAGTCGTTAGTTGAGTGACTGAATCAACTAACACACACGAATTCAACGTAACAGGTGGCTTGTGCAATATGTGCATGCAGTGCACAGCATGATGTGCCCACTGTCCACGCGCTTTTTGCCCTTTTTTGCGCTGTCTACCAACAGAAATGCCGAAAATACTGAAAACAGCTAAAATACATAAACAGTGTGCAATCAAATCTGGCTTGGGGCCTGGACCTATAAACACTATTATTACAAGTATTATTACCTATTACGATTACTGACAAAGAGATTAAAGAAATTATGCAACAAAATCACAAATAATAAAATTGGATAGTGATTTGTAAGAAAAAAAAAAGAATTCAGACCTGGGCCCTGCAGGCTGCACAGGTCCCCCCCCCCCCCCCCTCTTCATCGGGCCTGAGTGCATCGAATTCAATTTTATGGTCAGAAAATGATTGCCATAGTAAAACTCATAATAACCATTAACTATGATATAAGGTAATAGAATTAGAAGAATCCTTACTGCAAAGGTCAGAATAAATTCAGATTTCAACTTGGGAAATCTTACATCCAAACTGATGTAAGAAAATAGTCGCAATACTGTAGTTACTATTGCTCATTAATATATCCATTTGCCTGATATGTGGCTAATAAGTTGGTCCTTTTGTTTTCAGGCATGACTAAGTTCCAAAGTTTGTGACCCATTACTCAAAAGTATTTTTTAAATAAAAGTTATACATGGAAATATTAATGATAGGCATTCTTCTATTTTATTTAATATATATATATTAATAAGTATCTCATTTCCTAGGCTGAAGAATATAAGTTCAATAGAGTCCTGTATGTACAGCATGCTAAAGAGTGGGCAAAATTGCATGCTAAGCCTGTTAATACTAACCAGGTAATGTTGGCAATATTTATTTTAAAATTTTTATTTTAAATTATATGCAGAATGAAGTATTGTTAGCCACCATCAAATATGATGTAATTTCATGCACCTTGTTGTGAAAGAAAGGTTCAGTGATTTATTTTTCATTACATCCTTTAGTAACAAAACACTAAATTTCCACTGAATATAGCAGCTTGTAAATACAATACCTGAGCTCTACATTTTTTTGTGAGTAACTTTGGTTTACAAACTACTACTTCAGCAACTTAAGATGTGTTTTACTTATTATGGAAGCCCTTGAATTATTGTAATTACTTATTATGGAAGCCCATGAAAATTTTACTGGACTTTTTTTTTTCATAACAAACTTACTATACTTGATGGATATTAAAAGCAGTTTACCATTATATGAAACTATGAGAAACAGCCAGAAAGAGTTTACAAAGCATCATGTGATTTATTGAATCTATAATACAGTGTCATTGTGTGGTTCATACACTATTTGCTAGGTCCCTTAAAGATAGAAAAATTCATCTCATAGTATCATAAGTGTCTATCTCCTATCAATATAGGTTTAACCATAATTTCATTGCCATCAGTCTGAAATCTTTTGCTTCTCAGATTGTTTCACCTGCTGTAAGTAGTTCATAAATCACCGTCTTCTTGTAAGCAAAGTGTTCTAAAATCTCTCCCTTGAACCTCAGCAAAAGTTGTTGGGTTGCAACAATGGGTATGGTCATGCATTTTGCCACATTCTGTCAGCTTATGATGTCTCTATATGCATCCCAAGTTAGTAATGAATTTCTTCTACAAACACATCTCATGGTTAAAAAGTGAATAACACATGATTTTTTTTCTTTATACCACTTTTCCAGTCAGATCACCATGTTGCAATGGCTTTTACAACTAATGCTCATTAGATGGCATGCAAAATATGGTGCAGTGTTGCCAATCATGATTTCAGAGTTCCTTTTATATGGTGCCGGTTTATTTCGTATGATTTACAAATTATATACCTTGTGAATTTACTTTTTGATCACCCATCCTATTATGTATGGATACTAAAAATTACCGCAAGGAAAAAGAAATATAAATTTTAATATATCTAAAAAAGTTTACTTTATTCTAATGAGTGTATTGTAATGTATGTAGCAGCATATAAAATGGTGATTACTTTTTCATTACTAACTGAACATTCTAATAATCACTCAAATGTCATGATTAATTTAAAGTAATTCTTAGGCAAAAAAAGCTTGTCAAGAACTTTAGTCACTATCAAAGGTGTAAAGGTTGTTTAATGTAGACTTTTTGATATTTTTGCCTTTAGAAGTAATTCAAAAATATTGGGAACATCTTTCAGCAAATATATTAGTTAAGATATACATACAGAGCAATTACAAAGTGTTTTAAAACTTACAAAAATGCATTTCTGAACCATAACATTATGACCACCTGCCTAATAGTATATTGGCCTGCCTTTCACTGTGATAACTACCTGCAACCAAGGCAGTGGAGTCGGCACACAAAAACTCTTGACTCCTCAATTTTTTTTCTATCCAACTCCATAATTAGAGTCTGAATATGGTACATTACTGTTTCTTCGGTCAACAATTATATTAATTCTAAATCTGCTAGATGATAATTGTGCAAGGCATTTCATCACCAACAAGTGAATCATCAGGTTACCATTTAAACCCATAACCTACAAAGTTTCAGTCTAATAGTTGTAGCTATGGCATTGTGGCTTTTTTATTTTGTATTCATGAAAAAAGTTCATTGAGCATAAAACAAAAAAGTTAAAATTTAGACTATGACAAAATGAAAATTTCATTAAATGCAGTCAAAAATATTCCAGCAAAATTTATTAAACTAAGGCCAAGAGTGAAAATCTAAAATTTACGAATAACTTGTTCTTAGGAATATAATTGCTTCTGTCAAATCCTCTTTCTTTGAAGCCCTTAAATCTGATTTAATTATTTTCAGTGCGAAAACAGTCTCTCCACACTGGACTGAGTGGGTGGCATGGCTGTTACTATCATAGCTGTATTTCTTAAAATCTCTGGATATGTAGGGAGACTTGTATCATTAATTTAGATGATCATATTCTTCCACTTCTTTTAGGGCATCAAAATATCTTGCTTAAATTTCATTAGTTTAACATCAAAAGGTTTGCCTATGCACTTTTAAATGGCAATGCTTTGCTTTTGAGCATTCAATTTTATCTAAATATTTTTCAAAGTCTAATTCTTTATCATTTGAAGAGGATGAGAGGGACTTATATCTTCATCCTGTGGTTCAGGATTTTCAGTTAGTAGCCCTTTTATGCAAATTGCAACATCACAGAATGCCTCTTTTGCTTTAGCAATCTGTTCTTCAGTCAACAAAATTCAGTTCATTGAATCTATGTAGACAGCAGCTAATAAGATCTCATTTTCCAGTAGCAAACCCTCTCTTTTCTTCATGAAGGATACAATTCCATCAGCAATTAATCCTTCAGCTTGGGATAGATGAAATATAAAATTTTTCCATTCCTATAGGAATGTACCAGGAGTAAAATCCTCTGCTTGCAACTTTTTGGTGACAGTATAGGATGAGTAAGCAGAGCTTCTAATTGTGTAACCTCCCTCCATTGACTTTCAGTTAGTGAAACATTGGGATCATCTAGGATGGTTTTTGGATCAAGCAAATGCTTAATCGTCATATATGTGCTTCCCCAACATGTCACTTGATCCAAAATAACTCCCTTTCCTGCATGTCTGTGGATGACAACATCAATTTTAGAGGTCCTGGCTCAGTGGCTACTTACCTATCAGAGTAGCTGCATGATCTTGCAGTTCATCTCTTATTGCTAGCTGCAATTTATGTACAACACAATGCACATGTTGAATTAGAAAGAGCTTAGATTCTTCTTAGCTCTTTCTAATTCAACACGTGCATTACAACTTTTCTTCAAATTTTTCAACAAAGTTTCTACAAATGCTTCAACAATATCATCTAAAATTTCATCACTGTGTTCATGCTGTTTGAGAATCAGTTTCAGTCTCAGGAATGTAATCTTCATGGGCCTCTTTTTCTCCATCAACTTTATTCAGCTTTTCTATCGTGCTTAGCATGTTTGAAGCGTTATCTATGACAATACATAGAATCTGCTCTTAATTTCAAAATCTTGTAAAACTTCTTCCACTAACTTCTGAAGATAGTTGCTGTGGTGATGTGCCTTAGTGTCCTTTACTCCCAATGTCCGAGTTACCATTTTATTGTTTTCATCAACAAATCTAGCATTAATGGTTAAAATAGTTAATTCTATGGCGTGTGGATGCATCCATTTTAATAAACATGAAGTGACCCTTAAGAGTTCTTCGAAGTTTTTCCTTTTTATTTGTGGCTTTTTCAACTATAATTTTTCTGATACTTTGTCTTTCAAGAGAAACTCCAAGCTTCTTGTCCATTTCTCCATTTAGGCCTAGAAATGCTCATTGAAAATAAAGATAAGGCTACACTGTTTCTTACCACCAATTCGATGATGTGCTTCTTTAACTTTTCTGTGATTATTATGGTAACTTTGTCTGTACTGAAGAATCTTGTATTAACCTATAAATTACCACTTTGAAGTCAATTTAAATTTTAGAGGAAAAATTGTCTTGAGCCATGTGGGATATGAACCCACGACCTCCTGATAACATGTCAGGTGCTCTGGACCACTGAGCTATGGTCACCAATCAAGATCTCCTCTAATTGATATGAACCTTTTCAACCTACATTGCATCATATGTAGGTTGGCAGCTGATAGCTCAGTGGTTCAGAGCACCTGACATGTTATCAGGAGGTTGTGGGTTCGTATTCCACCTGGCTCAAGACAATTTTTCCTCTAAAATTTAAATCTACTTCAAAGTGGTAATTTATAGGTTAATACCAAATATGTTGAGTTTATTATTTATAAAGAATCTTGTAAGTGGTGCTTGTCATTCAGTAGATTTCTGATCTTTTGTTAACTTTGAAGTAGTTGGAAGGTTTTTATTACTATCTTTGTTAATGGCAACTTCTAAATTTTTGGGGTGGAAACACTGCAGATGTCTTTTTTTAAATTTGATGCTCTGGTTGGTGCATTTTTACCAGACCCACCGAAACCACTGATTTGTGCTTGACATAATTTTTCACCATCTTCTGTCATACACTGTGACGCGAAATGTTTCCCATCTGTGGTTATTATAAAATATTCAAAATCTGCAGACTTTGTTGGAACTCTTTGCCATAGTGAATGGAGTTTTAGACTTGAAAGTGTGAAACTTATGAAATTTAGGAAGAACTCGAAATTAAATAAGCATTAAAAAACAAATCTTTTCTGAAAAGAAAAAAAATTAATGGCAATAGTGTCTGAAATAGAAAACATTGTATTTATCATTTCAGTGGTTTAACCACCATCACTGGCATAGCTGCCAGTGATGTCACACACAAAAACATATTTTATTAAAATTTATGTTGAGGTTGGATTCGGTAAATATGTACAGACTCCAGCAGCACCAAAATTGCTTTAGACTCCATAGCACTGTTTGCAATTGCATGGCATTAACTCTACTTGACATGGAATGTGTCCTCAGGTATTGTGTACTAGCTGGGGAGAATGATATCCCAGAGTTCTGTGACAGAACGAGGCACTGGCCAGCTCCTTCACCACCAATGAATGCTTCATTCCACTGCTCCCCACAAATGTTTGATGGGATTCATGTTGGGATAATTTGGCAGCCAGGGGAGCACACAAAATGCTTAGACATGATCCTTCAGCTATTCCTGCACATGAGACGACCATGTGATGCCCATGAAAACAGTCCCCATACTATGATACTGCTGCCTGTTTCCATCGAACCATACAGTCTGGTTGCAGCTGTTCACCTGCAAGGCATCAAATATGATCCATCCGTTGGCATGGTGGAGCTGGACCATGGTATAACGCTCCAAAGATTATTAGCTTTTAAAGTTGGACCTTTTGTCTGTTCCACATTTATTCAAATTCCGAATAGCTGTATCGGGCGCCATGTAATAACTTACCAAATATAGTTGAAATAGGGTTCATTAATGTATAATATCAGGCGTTATTTATCAAGTAAGAATTCAAAAAGGATTGTCAAGTTTAATTAAAGTTTAAATATAATCAAAAATTAACCAACATTGCTCAAGAGAAAAATAGCAAAAATTCAAAAGTTCCAATAACAAACCAAGTTTATTTCCAAAATATTCAGACTCGCCCAATTCAGTGGAAGAACACAAAATTGGTGTACTAACAACTCCTTCTGTCTACACAACACATACTTCCAACTCCTACATCTCTACTCCACTTCTCACAGCAACTCACTCCTACTCTGACTCTGTGACCTAACGTTACTTAGTTATAACGTGCGTACAAGTCCAGCACGTGTCTATTGCACACTGGGAAAGGCATTTGCATAATATGAGGATCGTGCTAACTATGATGCAAGAGGGTGGTGTCCTACACGCACTTTAGTGGTTAACAATCAAAAGATCAAACTCAAAAACGCCTACGCTCGGAATGAGGATTGCGATGTCCACAAAAAAATGAAATAATCCCCAAAATGATAAATATAATCTAAATAAAGCAAAACTGGTTAAGGAAAAGTGAATGGGTGGATCATCACAACAGAATCATTAGTTCAGGCAACTCTTTTCCAGTCTCCAGTCACAGTGCTCCTGTTCGCATTGCAGGTGAAGCTGTCGATGACAGTCGATCAGTGTGGGCACATGAACGGACCACCGACTCCATAGGTCCATCTGCAAAGTGTGCTCAGAAATATTTTGTGCACCCTGCTTGTAGTCTGCTGTTAATTGAGAGATCATGAGCTGTCTCTTGTCCCCAAACAGCATGTGCCAACCTACATTCATCTTGACTGTGAACTAATGGTTTCCCTTTCCGGCATGTTGGGTGGATGTAATTAATAATATCTACAGTTTATATTGTATAATTAACAGGATATACCTCCTCATGTGAGGGGTCGATTCCTCAGATATCAGTTGCATTAACATCATACTGGTTTACCAGCAACAATGCTCACTTCAGGTATACTGCTACTACTTATAGTACTGAAATCACATTAGTAACAAACATAAAACAAATTATTGTTACAGGCTTAATAGAAATATAACTTTATCATTCTATGTTAAATAATTCAGCATGTAGATCTATCTAATAATTTACTTATATATTAAGTTTACTGTTTACCTTATTTTTATATAAAATAGGAATTCACATTTGAGTTGGGACAGTGATGGCTCAGTCAGTAGCATGCAAGGCATTTGCAGTTCCCAGTTTCAAGTCCCAGCTGGGTCAGCATTCAGATTTGTTTCTGCAAAACTCCCCACCATATCTTCAGTCAGTAGGGGACACCGATGGGCTTGGAAAGCCACTGTCTGTCGGATGGAATGTTAAGCCATGGCCCTGTGTGGGGGAAAGACATACCCTGTACACGTTAAAGAACATGCTGGATGGTCTTGGCAGGAGGCTATCATCTGTCTCCTAATAGCTGTTCTAGTGGGTCCCCTCTCCCAACCTTCTCTGAGCCTTTGGGGTCCTTGTGCCTACATTTAGCCCATGGTGTGCAAAAAGTATATCGTTCAGAAGTATAAAACAACTCAACAACCTCGCATTTAAGTCCATACTTCCAGTCACATGGCACTTACTATCACAAGATTTTCTTATTAGTTTAAATGCCCATGTTGGTAGGTGGTATCCAGTTGAAGGTGAATATCCTGTTGGAGCTAACATTTAGTTTGCTGCAGACACAGGGCAGGAGTGGCTCAGTTGGTAGCGTGCCAGGCTTGTAATCTGTAGTTCCCAGGTTCGAGTCCCAGCTGGGTCAGCATTGAGATTTATCTCCGCAAAACTCCCCGCCCTGACCACGGTCAGTAGGGGACACCGATGGGCTTGGAAAGGCCGCGTCCGTCGGATGGGATGTTAAGCCATGGCCCCGTGTGCAGGAGAGCCATACCCTGTGCACGTTAAAGAACACGCTGGATGGCCTTGACAGGAGGCTACCATCTGTCTCCCAACAGCTGTTCCAGTGGGTCCCCTCCCCCAACCTTCTCTGAGCCTTCGGGGTCCATGTGACCTGGCCATTTAGCCCATGGTGTGCAAAAAAGTGCCACTCAGAGGTAAAACAAACCAAAACAAAACTGCAGACACATCTTGTTGCTGTATGTTACAATGTCAATTGTCATAACTTACTGATCCACAGTTTGTAGCTATTATGTTGTACTTAGCATCTACCAGGCTGTCTGCAGTCCACCATCATGTCATCTGAATGATATTATGTAAAAGTGTGCAAAAAAGTGTGCAGTTAATAGATAACAAGATTTTCACACTTTGTGAATTTACTGCAAGCTGACACTGTGTGAAGTACATAGCTGTTGATATAAGGCAATATCTCAACTGCATATGTTGTACTGACATTAAATAAATGTACATTAAAATTTTAACTTTGCAAGCTAAAAGATTAACTTAAAGTTTAGAAAAGAATTGAGTGACACATTTTGCAAACCTCTTGTTGGCTTTGTCAAGTATGCCTAACTGGAGGAACGATATGCTTAAATGGTTGTTATCAGTCACCTGGAAGAATGCATATATGTTGCATAACATATAGCAACAAGATGTGCCTGCAGTAAGCTAAATGTTAGCTCCAAAAGGATATTCACCATCAACTGAATACCATCTATCAACAAAGACCTACAAGCTAATAACAAAACCTTGTGATAAAAAGTTCCCATGTGTCCAAAATGGACTTGAATATGAAGTTCCTGCTTTATTTGAAAATAATGTAAGCAGTAAATAAGTAATATATAAGCAAATTATTAGGTAGATCTATATGCTGAATCTTGTTATTCAACAGAGAAAGATAATGACATATGTTTACTATTAAGCCTGTATAATAATTTGCTTTATTCTTGTTGCTAATGTGATTTCAGGACTATACATAATAACAGTGTATCTACTCCCAATAATGGCATAAAACTAATCACAGAGTGAACATTCCAAAGATCTCTAGCAATTAGTAAGAAAGGTATGAAAATAACGAAATGATGAAATTCTACAAAGCATGACAAGATAAGTTGAATCTGTGAAAAATTTCTGCTAATTGAGTATGGAAAATGGGACTTTGTGCATATGATGAGCAATGCAGTAATGAAGAAGTGAGTTCTTCATACACTCCTAGCTCAACTAGCCTGGCAAATTAGTGCTTCTGTTAATTATACAGTATAACAGGGAACCTGAATATTATATAAATGTAAAATTTATGTTAGAATAAACTTATTAAAGTTAAGAAAATAGTTTTACTTTTATGTTAAACCATTTATATAATTTATAATTTTTTGAGAATTTTAAGGGAAGCCTTGCTTCCATGGATGCTTTGCCACTGGTATAAGCGCTCTAGTTAATAGTAATATAAGGGTGCATAATTAGTGCCTAGCATTACTCACATCAGTAAGAAAAAGCACACAGATGAGCAGGATGACCATATCTGTCAGATTGAAAGTTATTGCTCTTTGTGATCCTTAAAGAGAATTTAAAATAAGGCTACTTTTAATACTTGTCACCAGTTTTAAGCTGTGTAATTTGCCACTAACTCTTTGGGGAGCAAAAACATTCACCATAGAGATAAAACAATTTAACTTTAACTGTTCATGATGCTTAATCAGGTAATTAAATTACACAGCTTAAAACTGGTGACAAGTATTGAAAGAAACACGCTGACAACTGTAAAGTGCAAATGGGAGCTTTATTTCAACTTTAATGAACACGGCGGGTCATAACGTTCAATACGACAGATGTGGTCATCCTGCTTATCTGTGAATGCAAAAGAAAATAATAAACACTATTTTAAGATTAATTCAGATATTGAAGAAATTCTGTTAATTATAAAATTCAATTTACAATGTATAAGGAAAAGACCAAATGATTTAAATATTGTTAAATGTTATTTAAACCACAGACTATGGTTTTAATACTACTATTATTAAATGCTCTTCATTTTGTTCTGTAGTTTACATCTGAGCAAACATCTGAAGTTATGAAAAGGTTGGAGGGTGGCAGTGATGAGGCGCACTGCAAACGGAGAAAGTTTTTTTAATTTCGTAATGTTAGTGAAGCGTAATTTTTAATTACATGTGTATTATTTTTGGAAACAAAATGTAAATTTTAAAGTATTAGTGTGCTCCAGTTGCTGAAGTATAAATACGTTTGAGAGAATAAAAATATTTTTGAGTTTTTAGCGTTTGTTGACAATGATAGTTTGAATATTTAATCATGTTTTCTTATTTATTTTTTTTATATGTTCAGAGCAGTGTTTTCAAACTTTTCCATTCACAGCCTAGGAAATAATGCCAGTAATTATTTGTGAACAATTTTTCATTTTTCCCACCATCTTCCATTTTTCATTTATAAATGGAATTATAATGCAAATTTAATATATTAAGTACAATGGAACTATACATGCATATTTAATTTGTTACTGATTAATTTCGAAATGTGCTGCATCCGAATAAAAATAAACTTTATAGTAATTTTGATCAAAAAATTTAGTACTGAACTTTTTGCTATGAAAGTACGATCTGTGCCAGTTCTAGATATGGCAATACCTATCTGTGGCAAGCAGCTGCTTGAGGGGGTATTTATTATTATTTATTTATATTCATAAATATAAAATTCCCAGGTTCGAGTCCCAACTGGGTCAGCGTTGAGATTTATCTCCGCAAAATTCCCCACCCTGCCCACGGCCAGTAGGGGACACCGATGGACTTGGAAAGGCTGCCGTCCGTCGGATGGGGCGTTAAGCCGTGGCCCCGTGTGCGGGAGAGCCATACCCTGTGCACATTAAAGAACACGCTGGATGGCCTTGACGGGAGGCTACCATCTGTCTCCCGACAGCTGTTCCAGTGGGTCCCCTCCCCCAACCTTCTCTGAGCCTTCAGGGTCCATGTGACCTGGCCATTTAGCCCATGGTGTGCAAAAAAGTGCCGCTCAGAGGTAAAACAACCCAACCACTCTTTACCAGAAAACTATAGTTGGTTTCATGAATAGCTTGTTGAAAATGATCACTTCCAAAATTTCAGTTGGTGGTGGTGTGGAATGCCAGATTTGTGATCTGCAGTTCCCAGTCCCACCTGTGTTAGTGTTGAGATTTATTTCTGCTAAACCTCCACCCTGCCCTCAATCAGAAAGGGGACACCGATGGGCTTGGGAAAGACATCCATAGGATGGGACATAAACTGTGGCCCCATGTGCAGGAGAGGAATACCCGTGCACGTTGGATGGCATTGAGAGAAAAGTGAGATTTCTTCTAAGAATGAATAGGAGGCTCTTCCCCCAAACTTTTTCGATCCCTTGGGGATTCTATGACCTGGCCATTATTTAACCCATTGTCTGCAAAAAGTGACGCTAAGAAGTGACACTGATGGTGTTCTGAGATTGTTAAATTTTTTAACGTATAAAAAATATGCTCAAAAATAACGCTCCAAGAATGACCAACCGGTACCAAAAGAAACCATTAGTCATCAAGCCATATGGCTGGTAAAAACGTGGCTTTGGGTATCGCTTAGTTTCTCAGAGAATAGGTGGCAAAACAGATCTGCCCTGTCTTAACATACTTAAAATCTGCATATTTTGTATCGTGTAAAAAGATTGTAAATTAATAACATTTCTCAGGTAATTACAAAATCTATTTTTTCATCAAAAAAGAAAATGTATCGGGTTAGTTAAAACGATATTCAAAGAAGTACTATAGATAAGATGGGAATCCAAGAAAAAAGAAAGCCTTTATTAGTATTAAGACTATAATCCTAAAATTCCGTTATTTTTGGTTCAAAATATTTATTAACAGAAATATTAATTCGAAAACTAGGTTTTCAAATGCTAAAAATATTTGAATCATAAGTGTAACGGCATAAAATTAGAGGAAAATGAAAATACTATAAAGTGTAATTACAATTTGTCTACATAAAATTAAATTACCTTTTTTTTTACTTTAAAACACGTAAAATAGTTTTAAAAAAAATGATGTTAAGCAATTTTTGATTAAATCAATCCATTTATTACCAAATTAGAATTCAGTATTAGCTAAATAAAAACTTTTTTTATTAAAAAATTAACAATATATACAATATGAAAAAATCAGAATGATTCAATAAATGTATGAATATAAAAAAAATTGAAAAGACAGAAAATTATTTACGAAAGCTAGCCTTTGAAAAGGTAAAAATACAGGGTGAATCTGAAAAAGTGGGCAAAACTTTACGGGTGGTAGAACGCAGCTATACGAGCAATATTCGTCATAGAAAGTATGGGCGGAACGCAAACGGCGAGCTGCTAGGTGGCGTTGGAAATGGTATAAAAGGGTCGTTCCTCGCACCCAACGGCATTTCCACCATGGATTGCAGAGAGGATGGCTGGTTATACTAACCACGAAATGGCGGATATGCACTTTGTGTACGGTGCGGCGGACGGGAATGCAAGTGAGGCACAGAGACGTTACCGCGACCGGTTTCCGATGAGATGCACTCCAGATCGGAAAACCTTAGAGCGTTTGCATCGGCGGCTGTGTGATTTGAGCAATTTCTCTGAGCATGTACCTCAATTACATTCCTGTTAATAAAATGTTTTCTGAAGTATCTCCTCTCCTTCTTGTGTTCATTCTTTAAATGTGACAGTGGAAAACTACCTTTTAAATTCTCACCGCTTGCGTTCCGACCATACATTCTATGACGAATATTGCTCGTATAGCTGCGTTCTACCACCCCGTAAAGTTTTGCCCACTTTTTCAGATTCACCCTGTATAAAAATATCCCCTCAAGCAGCTGCATACCATAGAAGGACTGTGAGGATGGAGGGACCTTAGTAGAAAAATAACAAACGTCCATGCTTTACCTGAAGTAACCATCATTAGCCCACCACACTAACTCGGGTTAGTGTGGTGGGCTACTGGACGGGACTCGGCCACAGGACGGCATATAATATCTAAATATTTCTGTTTCTCATAAAAAAATGTACATTTTGCTGGTAGTTCAAATGTTGACGCCTGAAGCACTTTCCTCTGTTGTCTATGACAAGAGTCCCATATCTGAAAACGTAACATTTAATGGCGAAATTTTTTGTGTAATTTTTAGGTAAAATATCCGTTAATGGTTATACTTCGTAATCTATTGATCAAATATTGCGATTCAGCCGCATTTCAAAATTTCCCAATAACTTTAACAGACGGAAAAGTTAGAAAATGCCAAAAGCATAAAAGAAATTGCAAACGATCTATTTGTTCTAGAAATTTAGTGGTAGAATGTAATTGTCAATTGAATTATATTAACAACAATGATTTTTCCCCCTTAGTCCCAAGAGTTGGGGGGTGGGCATTCCTTTTTTTCACCAGATAAATGAAAAATTCCTTTTGTGTTGTATAGATGCAGTACAATGTCTCGGTTATTTATCAGACTTTTGACTCTTATCACATGACTTTCGCCTTCCATGCGTCTGTCAGCTTCAGCGTTATGACGTCATAGCCTACCCTATCTCTGCTACTGATGTGAATCATGGGTCGGAAGAGGTGATCGAATGACAAAAGGGTGTTATTGAATTTGGTACAATTTATACCCTCTCTCTGAAGTAGCCGAATTTGCTGGAATTTCGAAACAAATATTCCAACAGGTGTATAAACAGTGGTGGGCATCTTCGACTGGTAACTAACTGTAGCTGCAAGTCAGTTCTAACAGATAGGGACCATGGCCAAGTACTACTAGTGATGGGAAAACCGATTTCAAAACAGACAGGAATTGCTTCAGATAGTCAATGAATGGCCACATCAGCCTTCGGAAAGGAACTGCATTCCACGTGTATTTGGAGCAGAAAAATTGGTCTGCAAACGATTGGAACCATTATCTGGTCAGATGAGTCACGTTTCTGCCCGTATTCCAATGATGCAAGGCAGAGAGTGCATCGCAAGAGTAACGAAGCCTTCCATCAGAACTGTGTCCATAGTGTTATTCAAGCTGGAGGCAGTTCTGTGATGTTCTGCAAATGCTTTACCTACCACGAGGTAAGCCCACTGAGGTATTGACATGTTTGTCAAGAAGGCTATATACAGATTTTGGGTTGGGTTGTTTTACTTCTAAGCAGTACGTTTTTGCACACAATGGGCTAAATGGCCAGATCACAAGGACCCCGAAGGCTCAGAGATGGTTGGGAGACAAATGGTAACCTCTCATTAACCCTTTCAGGACCATAGGGTTTCTAAGAGTAAATATTAGTATGTAACTGTTTATTTTAGTTTGTTTAGACGTAAAATAAATAAAAATCATAAGAAAAATACATAACAATGTGTAGTTTTTTTGGAATTTTATGGGAAATATTTTTCCCAATGGACTATAAAGGTAACACAAATTATAGTTAGGCTTATTATGCAATGTCTTTTATTTTTTGGTTTATTAGAACAAAATGTTAACTAAAATAATACAAAATTATGAAATAAAATTAGTATACAAAATGATGTGCTAATTATGATATTCTGCGAAGCAATTTCTTTTGGTAGTGAGGCAAAGATGGACATTGCACATAGTACATATATTATGCGTCCTGACAGTTCTGTTTTTGTTTTCTAAACGTTCCCGTTTACGTAATTACGTTTGGCATACGTTCTATTTTGACATTCTGTATAAAAAATGCGTAATAAGGTTATAATTAAATACGACAATCACCAATTTTAAAATGGGAAAAATGTTTCCCTTAGTCGTGAAAAGGTTAAGGCCATCCAGTGTGTTCTTTAACGTGCATTCGGTATGTCTCTCCCCCACACGGGACCACGGATTAACGTCCCATCCGACGGAGGCGGCCTTTCCAAGCCTATGGGACAGGTTCTGGTCAACCAGGTGTTGCTTCTGTCCGTCATGTGAAGTTGAACACAACAGACACTGCGGTGTTCTAGAATAATAACTGCATGGTGGCCAAAGTCAAAACTGTTTGTTACTGACAGGAGGAGCATGAAGTAATGTAAGGACATCTGAAATGGCCCACAAAGTTACCAGATGCAAATCACATTGAAAACCTTTGCGACTATCTGCAACAGAGGGTAAAACATCAAAATAGGCATCCACCTGCTGGTAATCTAGTTAAACTACCAGTGCTATTGTTGGAGTGGAGTAGAATTGACTTAAACCATATCTAACGATGGTGAAGTCCTTACATAACAGGATTGTTGCTGCAATTCATGGGATGAGAGGAATTACATGGTGACTTATTTTTTGTCCAGTGATTTTTATTAACCAGGACTAATCTATTATATTTTCAAAAGAGCTATATTTTTAAATTTCACATATTTTTGGAGGCTAGGAACAATATTAAAAAAAACCGCAGTAAAGTCAAAACTGCGGCCTCGGTGGTAGCTCAGTGGTATCACGTTGGCTCGCGGTAACACTGCAATTGCCGAGGTCCGGGTTCGACTCCTGGTATGGATGGCATGGTCGTTTGTTCTGTCCTACCTGTTGTGATTGCCCCTCAATATCGAAAAGTGTTCAATTATCGATATGTCATAAATTTCTGTTCTCTCATTGGTAGGCTGACCATAGTACCGTTTTGAACAGGACAATACCGTTTTTTTATATATCCCAGCCGTCTCGTCCTTTTAATAATAATGTCAATTTTGTCCTGTTTTAATAAAAACTATAAATATACTTTAATATTGGTCAATCATAAATTATTATTAATAACCTAAAATCGTATATCAGTATCATGGATACCAGTAATTTGTATAACCATGGAGTCGCATTGTTCGGTACTAAGTATCGAACATATTTTCATATACATTTTCTATGAAACCAGCTTAGAATATGTCAGTAAGTGGAAGTGCAGTTTAGGAAATACTGAGAAGTTCAAGTGGGTGCTACTAAGGAAGACACCTGAATGGGGGGCAGGGGTGGCTCAGTCGGTAGCGCGCCAGGCTCGTAATCTGTAGTTCCCAGGTTCGAGTCCCAGCTGGGTCAGCGTTGAGATTTATCTCCGCAAAAATTCCCCACCCTGCCCACGTCAGTAGGGGACACCGATGGGCTTGGAAAGGCCGCCGTCCGTCGGATGGGACGTTAAGCCGTGGCCCTGTGTGCGACAGCTCTTAGGAGATAGCCTCTTGCCAAGACCATTCTATATGTTCTTTAATGTGCACAAGGTATGATTGACTGCACATGATGCCACTAGAGATACAGGAGTTTATCAAAATAATGGAAACACGACGGCAACTGAAGTACACGCAATGTGCCGTATGGATACCACAGGGCAGACATCACCGTTGATGTGAGGTATATAAAGGGGAGAAGTACGATGTCGGCTATCACGTAGTAGTGCCACAGGAGCAGGTGAAACAGCTGTTGTGGGGTAATTGTCAACAATGTCAGATCTCAGTGACTTCCAAAAAGGCATGATCGTTGGCGAGTGTCTTTCAGGAGCTTCAGTAACCGGAACTGCGGAAATACTAGGTAAAACATGGGGAACTGTATTGAGGATTATGACTACTTATCAAAAAGGACAGGGCGTTGTCTCCAAACGTACAAATTGTGGACACCATACGAAGTTGTCAGATAGGGATAAGCGAACATTGTCACGGATTGTATAACAAAGAAGCACAAGACCAAGTCACCGCAAATAGCAGCAGAGTTCAGCACTAGTCGAAATGCTCTCATTTCGGTCATAACAGTTAGTCAGGAACTTCATTGTACGTTATTTATGGCCATGTTGCAATCCACAAACCTCTGATTACCAACATCAATGCAACAAAATGTGTAAGGCATTGCAAACCACATAAAACTGAGATGCTAAAGATTGGCAATGTGTCATCTGCTCTGATGAATCATGCTACACATTGTTTCCCACCACTGGTAGAGAGCAAGTCTGGCGAAAACCTGCAGAAGTGTACCACCCAGACTGTGAAGCATGAAAGTGGATCCCTAATGCTATGGGATGCCGTATCATGGCATTCCTTAGGGCCATTATTCTGCTGGGTCGCGTCACATCCGCAACGTAAGAATCCATTCTCGGGGACCACCTACACTCAATGTTGCGGACATTGTTCCCTAATGGCCGTCCCTGGTTTCAAGTGGATAATGCACCCGTGAATTGTGTGAAACGTGTCAAGTTGTGGTTTGCAGAGGATGAGGTACAGCAGCTACCCTGGCCACCTGAATATTATTGAACATTTGTGGGAATATCTGGAGAACAAGGTCAGATCACATTTTTCACCGCCAGCATCACTGACACAGTTAGGCCATATTTTACAGGAAGAGTGATCAAGGACACTGCCTGTCCTTGACCACTCTCGTCAGGCTTATCGTGTCAGGCTTTATCGTAACTTCCTGAAGGAATATAGGGGCGTGGGTGGCTCAGTATGTAGCGCGCCAGGCTCGTAATCTGTAGTTCTCAGGTTCGAGTCCCAGCTGGGTCAGCGTTGAGATTTATCTCCGCAAAAATTCCCTGCCCTGCCCACGGTCAGTTGGGGACACCGATGGGCTTGGAAAGACCACCGTCCGTCGGATGGGACGTTAAGCCGTGGCCCCGTGTGCGGGAGAGCCATACCCTGTGCACGTTAAAGAACACGCTGGATGGCCTTGACGGAAGGCTACCGTCTCCCAACAGCTGTTCCAGTGGGTCCCCTCCCCCAACCTTCTCTGAGCCTTCGGGGTCCATGTGACCTGGCCATTTAGCCCATGGTGTGCAAAAAAGTGCCGCTCAGAGGTAAAACAACCCAACCCATTGCCCTGCAATTACCAGTGCCAAAAGGACCTATCACCTTTGGGGATCTCAGAAAAATAACTTGTAATAAGAGAAATTTATTATTCTTTAAAATTGTACTAGTCTATAAGTACATGTTCCCCAAAAATTTAATTGCTTTGAGACAAAACAGCTATTGATCAGTTGTGTGACAAAAAAATTTAAGCAGCCTTTTAACAGTTCCGTTTAAGGAATGTCATAAAACGGCAATTTGTTCATTATTTCTCCATATATTTATGAACTACTTCCACTAACGGCATTACTAAGCAGGTTTTTTCAACATTATTAAATAACTAATATTTCTGGTTGTGTATCTGATAAATACGTCAATGACAGTACTTCATACATTGAAACGCACTCTTAAATCATCATCATCATCCTCAAGCAGCCATGGGCTACGGAGGTCCAACCAGACCACGCAGTTTAATTCTCCAAGCATATCTGTCCTGAGCTACATCTGCTGCATCCGGCCACTGTACACCAATTCTAACAAGGTCCTGTTTGACATTGTCTGCCCTCCGCATCCTAGGTCTCCCCCTCCTTCTGAGGCCTCTAGGCACACTGTTCATAACCTTATTCGCCAATCTATAACTATCCATACGGGCAACATGGCCAAACCAGCGGAGTCTCTCTCTGCACAATATGCTGCTTAAAGGAGGTTGCAGACTCCTTTGCCTAACCTCATCATTAGTTACAAAGTTAAACCACCTAATACCCAAGATACTGCGTAAGCATCTAGAATCAAAAGCATCTAGTTTCCTGTTATCTTGCTTACACAGCGTCCAAGTTTCACTACCATAACTAACCCTAGAAAGAACCAAACTATTATACAGTCTAATTTTAGTCTTAAGGTGTATACGCCTATTTCTCCACAATCTCCATAGATTCTTAAAAGTCCCAGCAGCAATACCTATTCGTCTGTTAATCTCATGCCGCACATCACCAGTATCAGTTATGCAGCTCCCAAGGTAATTAAACTGTGACACCTGCTCAAGACTACAACCATTCAGATTAACTGAATCACAACCTGCCTGACCAATTTTCATCACTTTAGTTTTCTCTCTGTTTATAACCAAACCTACCGTACTACCAGTCTCATCAACAGTTCGAATGAAAGAGTTCATCTCATCAACATCATTTGCCAAAAGGGCTAAATCATCAGCATAATCTAAATCAGAAATTTTCGTATCTCCAGCCCATTTAAGGCCAAAATCTTTCCCTTGAAGTGAATTTCGCATAACATAATCAACAACCAAACTAAAGAGAAAAGGAGACAAAATGCACCCTTGTCGAACACCAGAAGTAATGCTAAACCAATTGCTTAAAACTTACCAACTCTCACACATGACTCAGTGTTATTATAGAGAGCTTTCATTATGTTAACTAACTTGTCTGGTATACCATATGATCTCACAATCAACCACAAATTATGACGATCAACAGAGTCGAAAGCCTTTTTGAAATCAACAAAGCTAGCAACCAAAGGTTTCTGAAACTCTAAACATTTCTCAAGAATCTGCCTAAGTGAAAATATCTGATCTACACATCCCCTACCACTTCTGAATCCACATTGCTCATCACGCAATTGCCTGTCAACCAGATTCTTAATTCTATTAAGCACAATCATGGAAAGAACTTTACCTGGAACGGAGAGTAGGCTGATACCCCTATAGTTATCACAAGAACTGCGATCACCTTTTTTGAAAATAGGGATAATAATAGCTCTGGTAAAATCTTTAGGAACCATGCCTTTATCATAAAAGTTATTCAAAATTTCAGTCATCCAAATGGTAACTGAAACATTCCCAGCTCTAAGCATTTCCGTAGTAATTTCATCAACCCCTGGGGGTTTATGAAGTTTAAGTTTAGAAATAGCCAAACTAACTTCAGATTGTGTTATAGGGCCAACATTAAAGCCAACAATGCATCTATCATCATTGCAAACAATGGGAGTAGAACTAACCACATTGTTTAGAACATCACTGAAATGCTCAGCCCACCTAGCCATGACAGAATCCTCACCTTCTATAACCTTGCCTTGTTTATCCTTCAATCCCTGTATACCTGTTCGTTTTCTACCACACAAAACATTAACTATCTGGTACAGCTCTCTGCTGTTGTGCTGTCTAACTGCTTCCTCAGCTTTGTCAGCAAGGCCATCAAGCCAAAGATTCTTATCAGCAGCTAACTGACCCTTCACACGTTTATTAAGTTCTTTGTAATGCTTTCTATTAGGACTAGTAGGGTACTGATTAAGGACATTCCTGCAGTTCCTTCTTTCTGAAATAAGCTCAAGTGCCTTATCACTTAAATAATTCTGCCTCCTCTGCTCCTTTTTCCCTAAAAGAGTACTGTTAGTTTCCAAAAAAGCCTGTTTAAAATGGCCCCATTCTTCCTCAACTTCAGTATTAAGCAAACCATGACTGTCATAATGACTAAGTAACCTATCATGGTAAGCTTTAGCTATAACTGGGTCTTTCAGAGCTTCAGTATTAAAAGTAAATTTTTTAACCCTAGCACAACACTTTTTAAGTTTAAGTTGCAAGACACTTTTAACAAGGTAATGGTCAGATCCAATTTCAGCTCCCCTATATGCCCTGGTATTTCTAACAGAACTAGCCCATTTGCTGTTAATTAATATATAATCAATCATATTCTTATGCAGCCCATCAGGTGAAACCCATGTGTGTTTATGTATGTCGCGGTGTTTGTAAAATGTGTTAGTTATTCTGAAACCATTTAGTTTACTTACCTGTAGGAGACGTTGCCCATTGCCATTGCAGCTACCAATACCAAAAGGGCCTATTACTCCTCCCCAAAGGTCAGAGTCGGTACCAACTTTGGCATTGAAGTCACCAAGAACAAGAATAATATCTCCTTTCTTGACAGAATTCAAAATATCCTGAAGTTGTCTGTAAAACCTATCCTTCTCATCCTCATCAGAATCCTCAGTGGGGGCATAACAGCAGATAACATTCAAGTCTTTAATGCTTGTCTGAAATTTTGCTGTAAGAAACTCTTAAAAGGTCTGTGTATATTAGGAGGCCAACTCGCAAACTAGTCAGAACAGGTTTTTTCGCATTTTGAGGCTGAATCGACCGGCAGTGTCCTAAGAGGAGGCGATGGTCCCATATTCCATTTACCGTCGAATTGTGTCTGTTCTAAACGTACGAGGTGGGGCTATAAAAAAAAATAAAATAAATACCCCCTCAAGCTAGCTGCTTGCCACAGAGGTCTGGCAGAAGCCTGCCAGTTTATACAGCTTATTAATAAAATGTTCTCCACAAACAGTACGTGTTTCTATTATTTTGATAAACTCCTGTAGCTCTGGCCAACCGTACAATGAACAGCAACGGAGTAGAGCATCTTAGACCGAAAGCGCTTTTGGCAGCCAATTTTGCCTCCTTCCCCACCCATATTATCAAAAATGAAAAATAAATACACGAGTAAATAAAAGCACCGATTCTATACCACCTTTGAGTACAATGTTGTTACCAATTTAAAATTTCGCACAAGTTCAAAATTATATTTATCTCAAATGCTAGGTATTAGTAGCAAATTGGGTGCCCTTCTTTTTATTCGAGACTGGGCCTTCTTGACCTCCCCCCCGACACACATCACCTGGCCCTTGTTTTTTTTAGATTATCGCGACCAAAAAATGCATATCTGTATTTCGAACGTATTATGTGCAAGATCTTATTAAAATTGTTGGTTAGGAGTACACATATACTTCAGGAGAAACACAAAACGAAATAATGAATTGCACTTTGTCATAAACTAACAGTTTATTAGAAAAAATAAGTAAATTTTGACTTTCACATTTTTACATACTGAAATCTTAACACGTTCTGAAAAACTAAATAAAATAAATCAAACAGTTCACAACTGTAAAGCTTGGGGGCCACATAATACCAAGCCTGTCAGTGTATTCTTTCACGTTAACAGAATATTGCTTTCACATATCCAATCATACCATGATTCCTCAAACTCAATCCACTTATTCATTAAAAGATGCACACAATGAGCTAAAATTTGAAAGATTTGAGATTGTGACCACCAGATAATAAGCCTGAGGTTACAGGTTATTATGCATATGTGTGCCAAAAATATATAAGGCTGCCACAATTTACAATAATTAAGGATAGGTCCTTTTTTTTAGCAACTGCACCATTAGGAGACAAAAATGAAAGGCCAGCTAATTTTTCTTTTCAAGGTGAAGTAAAAAAATCTAAACTCATTAGTGATATTTTTAATCTACGACACAGTTAACCCATTTCTTCCCAAGTGTTGCGTGTACGCAACACTGGGAAGAAATGGGTTAAGCTTGAATTATCTCAAAATATCATAAGTATACAAGGTGACTCTAATTCCCTGTGCACATGTAATAAAAATATGAAACAAATATATTTAAAAAACACTAAATTACTGCTCAAACAGCCAATTGCTAAGGAGGTGTGATAGTTGGGTTGGGTTGTTTTACCTCTGAGCGGCACTTTTTTGCACACCAAAAAAGGTGTAGTAGGAAAAAAGTAGTTTGTAGGAAACTACAAACTAGGGGCTAAATGGCCAGGTCACATGGACCCCGAAGGCTCAGAGAAGGTTGGGGGAGGGGACCCACTGGAACAGCTGTTGGGAGACAGATGGTAACCTCCCGTCAAGGCCATCCAGCGTGTTCTTTAACGTGCACAGGGTATGGCTCTCCCACACACGGGGCCACGGCTTAACGTCCCATCCGACGGACGGCGGCCTTTCCAAGCTCATCGGTGTCCCCTACTGACCGTGGGCAGGGCGGGGAATTTTGCAGAGATAAATCTCAACGCTGACCCAGCTGGGATCGAACCTAAGAACTACAGATTACAAGCCTGGCGCGTTACCGACTGAGCCACCCCCACCCCAGGTGTGATAGTGGTTGTCAGTTTAAAATGCCACAGATAAGGTCTGTGATGTAAGAGATCTCAGCAGAAAGACAATCTAAGAAGGAAAATACCATGTCTTACCCAGGAATTGAACTTAGGCCTATTTGATCAGTAGCCAAGTATGCTAACAATGACGAGACAGTGACCAAGCAGTTAGTATCCCTGTGCTTAGATATTATGTAGATGCCTTCCCTCCTCCACATATAGACATGGATTGTGATAGGCGAGTGTCCTTGAGCACTCCCTTTTTTCCTCCTCAAGACCACTTCCCTCCTTCAATCAGTTGTTATAAAAGATTGGATTGGATTGTTTTACCTCTGAGCGGCACTTTTTTGCACACCATGGGCTAAATGGCCAGGCCACAAGGGCCCCGAAGGCTCAGAGAAGGTTGGGGGAGGGACCCACTGGAACAGCTGTTGGGAGACAGATGGTAGCCTCCCGTCAAGGCCATCCAGCGTGTTCTTTAACATGCACAGGGTATGTCTCTCCCGCACACGGGGCCACAGCTTAACGTCCCATCTGACGGACAGCGGCCTTTCCAAGCCCATCGGTGTTTCCTACTGACCGTGGGCAGGGCGGGGAATTTTGCAGAGATAAATCTCGACGCTGACCCAGCTGGGACTCGAACCTGGGAATTAGATTACGAGCCTGGCGTGCAACCGACTGAGCACCACCGCCCTCATGCCATTTAGTCTTTAATAAATGTGTAATAATAGTTTCTCTCTTAATAGAGCTTCTGGTAGTACACGAGTTCTGTTTTGAGATGAATACACAGAAGAGAGCAAATAGAAACTCTTGGAAAACTATTCCGAATCTCTACTACCACAATACAGTGCAGCAATTGATTGTCATGTGAAACTGGATGTTTCACATAACTTGACAGACATAAGCCTTATAGGGCTAGCTCCATAAAATGAACGTTAAAGCAACAATTGCATCTGCATTCATAAAAGAAAACAGTAGTGCATGAACTGAAAAGGGCCACTGCAAATATCAGCAGTATTACAGGTAGTTTACACACTTATTACTTCTAATGGAGAAGATATTCTAGACATCAGGTTTTCACTGATGAAGTGTGCTTTCTTTTATCTGGTCATCTATAAGATCATGAAAGCCACTGTCCAGTAAGAAGGCTGCTACATGGTGTGCCAAATTACAAATGTGAATTGATTCCACAATCCCACATTTTTTTTAATGAATCTATTAGCATTGAATGTTACTGTGAAATGATTCTTTACCCTTTCCTGATATTAAAAAAATGAAGATATTTCTGTGGTTACTTTCAGCAGGATGCTGTTATGGTACACACATTTCAGATCTCCGTGGCACTTTCCTACAACTTATTTCAAGAAATATTAATTTCAAAGGACATTTGCTATCAAAATAGCCTGGTCTTAGTCCTCCAATTTTAATCTTTGGGGAGCAATGGAAGCATTCTATAAAGACAATCCCTGACCTCTTGTTCATATAAAGGAAACCATCACTAATTTCATTAAGGATATGCCTTCTGCTGAGTTGGAATACGTCTTTATATACAAAGCAAAAGGTGAGGATGCTTGCCTAGAAGCACAAGGTGCGCATTTCCAATACTTAATATATGTAAACATATATGTACTAAACATATTTAAGAAAAATATTTAGGTCCGTAGGGACTATATATTACAGGTCCGTAGGGACTTTTGAATCACCCTGTATTATTTTTACTGTATTTTGCATGCAAGAAACACTTATAATTAGAATAAAATCTGCTAAAATTACATTTAAAAACACAGATGTAAAAGTACACTGATAATAAAAATTGTTTAAATGCACATTTAAGATCTTCTTTATGTGAAGGTTTGTCCAATTTATCAATCATTCAAATAAAATACGAACCAGCAGATTTCTTTAGTTATGAGATCTTTATTGAAAACTTCCCTTCACAAAAAAAACCACTGATGCATCAAAATTTAAGTTAACCTTTGCTGCATATTTTGGTTTCATAATGTTGTTCTTTATTTACATTACATACATTTCATGTATCTAAATTAATTTTCTTATAGTACATATTTGACATACATATTTATACGTTGTAATTGTAGATATAGCATTCTAGATTTATCAAAAATGTTTTTCACTAATCAAAACAATCATACTACTATTAATTTGTTATGTAACAGAATTGTAATAATAACCTTTAGTATATGTAAATTTGACAATATTTGCCACCTCGTTTGGTGGTGATAGTTATGTGTGTAGGAAGGTGAAGCAGCCTAATTGCTGATGAGATTCAACAGCTTTTGGAGGCAGTTGTGAGCCTTTGATGGTCTTCCACTTTGCTCTTTGACATAAACAGAGCATGGCTTTTTTTATCACAGATTAAATTCATCTGATGGATACTGTTTTAAAACCATACACTGCTGCTTTCAGCTCTTACAATGTAGAAGAAATCAGATGCAGTTTCAAAAAAATTTTTTTTTGAATATATGAATAGTAGACTATATGTTACAATGGTACTGACTGGGCTGTCTGACCTCCTTAAAATTTTAGAGTAAAAACCATTTATATATCACATAACCTTTCATCGCATTTGACTTCCAAAAATAATATCACACTAAAAATAAAATGCAATAAACATTCTGTATGAAACAGAACATAACTAACTACAATAAAAAAACTAAACAAATGCATACCTCTATGTTACAAGAAAAAAAAAAGGTAAAACACTATGTGATTATTTGAAGCAAATAATACTACAACAAAAGAAATTAATATAAATTTCACTATTAGTTAAATGCATATCTTATAAATACTCTAAATACAATATGTAATTTATATGCTTTGTTTTAACATTTTAAGTCTAAAGTTAGTAAGTATAAATTACACGAGGAAAATATTCTGGTTATATTTTAATAGATGCATTGAACCAGCTTGTTTTTAAGGGTCTTTCATTCTCCTTATCAAAAATGAAATGGAAAATGAAAGGGGACTCTGAAAGATAGTGAGTTGGGTTGGATTGTTTTACCTCTGAGCGGCAGTTTTTTGCACACCATGGGCTAAATGGCCAGGTCACATGGACCCCGAAGGTTCAGAGAAGGGTTGGGTTGTTTTACCTCTGAGCGGCACTTTTTTTGCACACCATGGGCTAAATGGCCAGGTCACATGGACCCCAAAGGCTCAAAGAAGGTTGGGGGAGAGGACCCACTGGAACAGCTGTTGGGAGACAGATGGTAGCCTCCCGTCAAGGCCATCCAGTGTGTTCTTTAACGTGCACAGGGTATGGCTCTCCCACACACAGGGCCACGGCTTAACATCCCATCCGACGGACGGCGGCCTTTCAAAGCCCATCGGTGTCCTCTATTGACCGTGGGCAGGGTGGGGAGTTTTGCGGAGCTAAATCTCAATGCTGACCCAGCTGGGACTCGAACCTGGGAACTACAGATTACGAGCCTGGCGCACTACCGACTGAGCCACCCCCACCCCAAAGATAGTGAGTGTCCACAGGATGGAATAAGTATCAAAGGGGGAATTGACTTCTCTCTTGCTTGAAAGCAGACTTTCATACTTGAGCAAATATTTTTACAAATGAATTTCTCCTCAGGAAACTCACTTGGCACAGAGGTCTGAATGCATAATAAACCATAAAAATGCATTTCTGGGGAGAAATGATCTCAGCAGAAAGGAAACATCTATACTTGGCTGTAATTTTATAACCAAGGCCCCCTTTGCTCTGTAAATAAACACAGTAACTACTTAGACATGTGATAACATTTTTTTTAAGGGTAAGAGTGAAACAAATAGAATCCATATTTTCCAAGTTTTCAGTTAATTCCCATTAATATCAAGATTGGCAATTTCTATAAGTAGCTAAGTGCATAAAATGACTGGGAATCTTGAAAAATATATTATTGACATCAATTTTTTTTTATTTATAAAAGCAACATGTAAATTACATATATATTTAAGTCATATACTACACAGGTTTTAAAATCGTGGATTAAGAAAAAAAATAGACCTACCTCTCATATGAGATTAATCACAGATATTAAAATTATATGTTAAAATATAGTGAAGCCACTAATTAATAGTTATTCTTATCTCGCATTAAGCAAAATATAACTACAATTACAAAAACCTTTAAATAAATCATATTTTTACATGCACATCATAGTACACTATATTTGCTTTCTTAAAAATGTATTTTAGATAATTATGCATCAGTTTATTCCATGATCAATACACATGTGAAGAATATCTCTATCATAATGTCAATTCATCATGTTTGTTTATTGCAGTCATTTTACAAATAAATATCTCCTCAGGGTTGGGTTGTTTTACCTCTGAGTGGCACTTTTTTGCACACCATGGGCTAAATGGCCATGTCACAAGGACCCCGAAGGCTCAGAGAAGGTTGGGGGAGGGGACCCACTGGAACAGCTGTTGGGAGACAGATGGTAGCCTCCCGTCAAGGCCATCCAGCGTGTTCTTTAACGTGCACAGGGTATGGCTCTCCCGCACACGGGGCCACAGCTTAACGTCCCATATGACGGACGGCGGCCTTTCCAAGCCCATTGGTGTCCCCTACTGACCGTGGGCGGGGCGGGGAATTTTGCGGAGATAAATCTCAACGCTGACCCAGCTGGGACTTGAACCTGGGAACTACAGATTACGAGCCAGGCGCGCTACCGACTGAGCCACCCCTGCCCCTTCTCCTCAGGAAACTCACTTGGCACCAGACCACAGAGCTTGCAAGATCAACTAAAAATTAAAATTTTAATGTTTAGAAACTGCAGCATTTTTCTTTTTCAGTCACATTATGTAAACACCGCATTTCACATGTTCTCAACATCAGACAATTGCTACTTCTTGTCTATTATGAGGGATGGACTATAAAACAAGTGAACTAATTAGTTACTTAATATCAGATTTCATCAGGGGTCCAAATTTGTCAAATGTAGAAAAACATTTTTAATAATATTTATCAGAAAAAAAATTTAAAGCAAAAATATTTTACAACCTTATTTTAAAAATTTTGAGTTTTATAATTAGATGTATAATTTTACCTCTTAGAATAAAGCTCCTTGGAATTTAATAGGTGCTAGTATTCCTTGAATTTTGGTTAGTGTTTGATTGCTAAATGTTGAAGTCACCCTTGGGCAAAATAGACCCACTTCTATAACAAAGGGGGGGGGGGGAATACCAATCTTCCTATATGGGTCCTAAAAAGAAGAAAATAAACCTAAAGGGTTGGGTTGTTTTACCTCTGAGCAGCACTTTTTTGCACACCATGGGCTAAATGGCCAGGTCACAAGGACTCCAAAGGCTCAGAGAAGGTTGGGGGAGGGACCCTACTGGAACAGCTGTTGGGAGACAGATGGTAGCCTCCTGTCAAGGCCTTCCAGTGTGTTCTTTACACACTATATGGCTCTCCCACACATGGGGCCATGGCTTAACGTCCCATCCAATGGACAGCGACCTTTCCAAGCCCATCGATGTCCCCTACTGACTGTGGGCAGGGCAGGGAGTTTTGCAGAGATAAGTCTCAATGCTGACCCAGCTGGGACTCAAATCTGAAAACTACAGACTACGAACCTGGCACGCTACCGACTGAGCCACCCCCTCCCCACTAAACTGTGACACATGGTCACGGGTGCAACCATTCGAAACAACTGAAGCACAACCTGTGGCCTTACAATACTTTTTATTACATTTTGATATTCATGAACCTATGTAAAATTTTATTGACTGTAACATAATACCAAACAGCTAGCAAAAATTAAATTAAGAAAATAATAAGAATGCTTGAGATGAAGTTTAAATAACAGTGTACTCAATAATCAGAAAATTAGTTGCATATTATGAAAAATGCAATCATTTTCAATCAATATTCCTAATATAAATGCATCTCCTAAGAAAAAATAAACCATGCTTATGCATTTCTCATCTTAAATCTCATTTTTTCCATGAGCATTTACATTAGATATAGTGATTTAATCTTTTTATGTTAAAAGCAATGAAGTGCATATATGGAAACATTATAATTATCACGTGTTAATATTTTATTTTGGAAAGATGCACCTCATCCTTCTGTAAAGATTTTTAATCTTTGAGAACCCAAAGTTATACTAATGCTTAGAGCTAATGTTAGTCCTATTCTGGTCCTACATATCATAAACCATTAAAGACCTTAAATTTGATTTTGTTGGGCTGCTATCTTCAGACTTGTCCTATGATGGCAATCAGGCAAAGTGGGAAGCAAATGCTTTCTACTGAATTTTTACCATCGTTCATCATCAATGGAAGACAAGGAAAGTGGAGAAATGGGAACTAGACTAGAGATATTACTAGCAAACTGTATTGGTTGAACCCCGTGATATGTACCAGTGTTGGCATGTGGGGAAAAGATACACAAACTACAGCTTCCCAATTTAGTCAACTGACTTTTGTTTTCCATAGCATCTTGGTAGAAGAAGAGTTGATTAATTGTTTTTAACAATTTGTTTTATGGTTAAGAACACCAAATATTGCAATACTTCAACCAGGATGAAAATCGTTGCAGAAGTGTACAGTATAGGAAAACTATTATATATGGGCACTGACATGTACTATCCAGCTTTATTTTTATGGGGGTAAAACACTGCAGTTAAAAAAATTTAAAATAAAATTAAAATATTATTTACTTAAAACTTGACTATGCAATTAATCAGCATGACAAATGATAAAAACATGTAATAACTGACTAATAAGTCAGCCTTTTACCATTTTGTGTATGCTTCACAAAAAATATTCATAATTTCAATTTTTTTTGGTTTCAAAATAAGATAACCTTTAATTAGTGGCTTATAACATTTATAAAATAAAAAAAAAACAATTCCGATGCTTAGGTAAAGTACAATATATAAATTACCTTAATAACAAGATATACTCTTTAAAAAAATAGCAGTATTGTTAATGCCCTATTATTATTTTACACTCTATTAGGCCCTGGGACCTCATAAGAAAGTGATTTTTAAAAATAATAATAATTGTTATTTTACAGAAATTTCAAAGAATTGGGAAAAACCCATTTTAAGTTTCACATATAAACTGTCAAAAGAATAAATATTGAAATCTTGAAAAAAGAAGCCGATTTTTTTTATCACAGCCCAGCGCCCCCCCCCCCCCCCCCCCCAGCAACAGCTGCATCCCTGAAAAGAAGTGCAAATTTTCCATATTTTTTTGCACCAATATATATATAGTTAGTATTCTTTGCCAATAAATACCTCGTGTTATCACATTTAGAAAGTATTGCAATAGAAAATAAAGGCACTTCCAGAAGTCTAAAACACCAAGGAAAGTAACACTTATTTGATTACGAGGGGAAACATTTCCTTATGCTATAAAAACAAAAACTGGAACTAAGACTAGCTATTGATACATTTTCATTCAACATATACAACTAAAAAGTAAATTCCCATTTTGTGTACATAACAATTTTATGTACTATGGAAAGTAGAAATTTGATGTAACAAAAAATTAATTTGACTACAAAAGCAGGAGTAACATCATATTTTAAATCCACATATTAATTAAATGAACAATTAAGCAAGTATTGAAAAAAGTTGGATTACCAGATTCGATCACATTTTGCTCATGTTTGCTTTACTCTTTATATATCAATGGTATTCAGAAATACCATCTATTTACATTACGTATATCGTTTTTTATATATGCTTATATCAGACATTATTTAAAAGTGCCATTCATAACAGTATGGTCTTTCCACCAATAAATGACACATTTTTCCAATCACAGTATCTTTTTAACAATAACTTTGTTTCCAGAAATTTAAAATACTTTGAAAATTTGGTGCATAAATAATTAAACTATTTCATTGCTATCTTTCCATTTGCTTAGCATAGACAGAAAATTATTATGCTTTTATATTCTTTAATTAGCACACTAAATGATTGACAGATGGCAGTACTTTCATACCATATAGACTGCCTAGCCAAAATATATTTGAAAACCATGCAATTTGCATTCATATTATTCAAAGCATTTTATGCAAATTTCAGGACAACATATCTCTTATGAGCTCTTAAACACAGCCACTCCACAACTAAAATCATATTAATTGATGGATAAGACTTACAAAACCATCTCCAGGATATCAAAAATGATTACAAGATGGGTATCCCACTTCCAAGGTTTATAATCTGTGGCAAACATAAAATTCAACAAGGTTCTGAGAAACAGCAGTATCAGGTTCCATTACAATTCAGCTGTGCAGTATTTGAATAACTTTAACTTGGGGTATGGACAATTAACATCTACAGGAAATATGTACAGGTAGCTTTGAGAATGGATATTTGGTGGTCATTGGTTTATTAAGAGTCTTCACAACTGTGAAAAATCAGAAATGTTCTAGTTCTGCTGAAGTCACTGGAATTAGATTATAAATAGTGCAAATTATGTGAACAGAAGAATGCAGGTTTGATTTTTTTTAATGCATATGGCATGTTTTTATAGATATAAATATGCAATATAAATAAATATGATAGGGAAGTGTATGTTGTCAACCGCATGAGGCAAAGAACTTTTTTTTCTTGTGGTTAAATAGTATGGATTAGACTTACTGATACAGATGGGTGATAATTTGCCAATATGCACTTAAATACTGTATCAGACCATCTGAATTCATCCCTGATGTAAGATTATAACTCTTCTATGCATCAGAATTTTTGCCATGCCCTAATCATTATTAAAGACACTATTGTTGGTTGTGCTGCCATGTTTTTACTGGGATCAAGAATGAAGTAAATGGACTGGGCATAATAAGACTGTATTCTGACCTGAGAGTTCAGGCAAAGTTGGTACTGTTTACACAGGAACTGGCAATCATTGATTTTATTGGTTTGTGGACTCAGTTTCATTGGTATGGCGAAGCAACAACAGTTTAAATCAGTTTTGCTCAAGACAACCTAAAGAAATAGTAAGATATCTGGTTGTGTTGGAGACTAAAGGAGACTGTTATTTTACAGAAATTTCAAAGAATTGGGAAAAGCCCATTTTAAGTTTCACATATAAACTCAATATAAATAAATATGATAGGTTTGCCATTTGTAGTTTAGACTTCAAGAATTTACCTATTAACTTATTAAAGGCTGGCAAGATTAAAAGTGTACTGGAAAAGCAATATGTACCTTTAACTATAAATTTATATATATATAGTTTGACTTGTTATAAAAAAAAATCTATTAACTGCATCCTGAACTATTTCTTAACGTACTTCAGCCATCTCAAGTACAGTGACATCTTAGTAATCAAAACATTTTGATTATTTCAGTCATCTCCTGACCACATACCTGCTAGAGGAAATGTGAGAGTGACTTCAGCATCTCCTGTGCCCACCAGTCTCCAGCTCTAAAACTTATTGAGATTTTTCAGGATGTATTGGAACAGAGTCACAAAGTCCACCACCATTTATCACTAAACAAGTTAGAAGTTATGCTGCTATTGGAATAAAATCGCAATTGATACCATTCAGACACTCTAATGATCACTGAAATGCAATTCACCATGAGTTAAAGTAGTTATCAGGACATGAAGCAATTATGTTACTTGTCACTTAATATTTTGGCCAGACATATCTCAATCTGAAGAATTTGAGTCAACATTTTCAGTACTTGTATGAATTTTAAAGACAAATGTCAAAAAAGATATTTATTAAACATTTCATTATATTATGCTGAACTTGTTCGCTCTAAATAATAATTATGCATAAAACATTGTAAAAAAAACTCACCTATTCGCAATTTTTATTTTTTCAGTATTGCAAGGCTTTTTGATGGCATTGGTCTTTAAATCATCATTTAGCAACCACTAAAATAGTATGAGCTGCCAAATTATATAGAGCAATGCAAAAAATATCAAAGGAAAGACATTAAATCCACTAAGAGGCCTTGTAACAAAACAAAAATAAAAGAAATTAATTGAAAAGTTTTAACATTTTACAACCTGAGTTAAGTGTAATATAAGTAATTTTATAGTTATAATATTAATGTCATCTCAGATTTCCTCAAATGCTAATCGAGCTAACTATTTAACAAGCATGAAAAAACAAAGCTCAAAGCACCAAAATTTAGATCAGAAGATTCATGCCACTCATCATATTGTTTAATAATCCATGATACAAATCGTTGCTTTAATTACATTGTTTCTCATTGATTTTCTTCTTTTCTTTTCAATGTTATCTTCAAAACAAAAGCAGACCAACACAAATTTATGCCCACTGTTTCTTCAGCTAACAAATGTACAGCAGACCTCCAAGAGCTACTGCAACTAAAGATTACATTTAAGAGGAACAACAAACATCTGTTTCACCACCTCAGGATTGAAACCCAGACCAGAGCTACTGCAGTGTCACTACAAGCTAATGCCATACATAGTGTCAGAATTAAATATTAGATTTAACAATCGCGGAAATCTGAGATGTATAGTTTCGACTGACATTCACATATGAAGTAAAATAGGAATGTAAAATAAGTTAAAAAGGAATCGCAATGTTAATAAATGCAATTTGTTAAATCACATAAATATATCAACATAGCTAGAAATTGTACATCATATTTCTTGTAATGCTTCATGATTTGGCATCCAAACAGACATGGATGAATCACTATTTGCACTCACTAATGTTGCTCCAAAACTTGAAACCTAAAAGAAAAATATTCCCATAAAATGAAAGAAATTCACTACTTTTATTTTGCTAATAACATAATGGTGAGCTATGAAAACTATGGGGTGTCAAAGAATTCTGATAGTTTAGCCATACTAAAATGTTGCTATTGTATAAGAGAATCTGACAAATACAGTAAATAGAAACTTCAGAATTAATCATCTATTTCAAAGTTAGGTGCACTTTGGTATTCACATGTTCTATCTCTTATAGTGTATAGTCAAATTCTTGTATTCAGGAGCACATCCCTAGTAGAAAAGTAACATAAAACTTTTCAATGTATTTTGGAATTTAGGGCCATTTAGTTCTAGAATATATTAATATTTTAGTGTCTGAACAGATAATAATATAGTTCCCACAGAATAATTATGTTTGTGACACTAAATTTCAGCATTTAGACACTATTCATAACTCTATTCACTTTAAAACAGTAGGCTTATTGAGAGAGGTAGGGCTATCAATATCAAATAGCCCACTAATTGCAAGAATGGTGCAAAAACTATTCCTCCACTGGTAAGGCTTAGTCAACAATGCTGGTAAGAACTTCATTAACCACCTTTAGAAGTAAATCTGTTCAAGTACCAGAATCAAAAGAGAAACTGATTTGTCTGAGATACATTACTCCATTTCAAGGTCAGTGATGCCCTAGAAGCAAAGTTTAGCTACCTGTAATAGCCTCTGCTCAGGATATTTTTTGCCAGCTGATATAAGATAACCTGTATATTAGTTCACTTGAGATTGACAACCACCAACATAAAAAAACAAAGGCCCACCAATGTAAAAAATTCAAGAACCATAATCATGTTTGAAACTATTATACCATCCCCCGAGTTTAAATGATCGACACCAAGATCCTGCAAAGCCAATCACTCTCAGTGAGGTATAAAAAAATAAACAGCCATAATGGTCAGATCAATAAGTCACAGTGACTGGCAGCCTTCCTCTTTTCTTCCCCTCCAGAAGAGAATATCTCCTTTTAGACAGGTGGGTTGAACTTTAGGTGCTAGACCTGGTCTGTTCCTCATTACAAGGAATTTGTATAAAGCTCTTCTTTCAGTATATGCCTAGCTACTATTGACAGGCCAAATTTATAGTACTTTCAACATAAACCTTTAAAAGTTATGAACTCAGGATCATAAATTAAATAATTATTTACAAATTGCAACAAAATTTAAAATATAAAATCTAATATATAAAATTAAGGGTTGAGCAAAAAACTTTTTTTTGCATACACACACAAGGACACCAAAGTATCAGAGTCACAAAGATCTCAAGGTATCAAAAGAACAGTGCTTGATTTCTATATCAACAAGTAAATCGGTGTACTTACTATTGATTGATTATTTAATTAATAATGCTTTAGCATGAATGACTTTTTTTATTTACATCTTATTCAGAGCAGCATTGGAAAAAGAAGTTGCTTTCCCTGATCACAAATAGTGCCATCAGTGACAAGTCTGGGAAGATTTATAAGTCACATTAGTGGATAAATGATGGAGATGGTACTAATTTAGTGGTTAGAACACTATGGCATGAAGCTGAAGAGACATAGGTTTGAGTCCCATGCATTTGCAAACTCATTTTTCCCAGAAAATTATTTATTAACAAAGTTCGATTTTCAAGTGGCACAAATACTTCACAGATGGTCATGATTATGTGGAGGATGACACAAGATTAGGGCAACCAAGCACTGTTCTCTTTCTGCAACTGTGCACGACCTAAACCTCACTAACACAGTAATGTATCACATGCTGTTATTATGTTTCCAAATCAGCAACAACCTGCAGGAAATCACACACACAAAAATTTATACTTTTTCAAGGAAAAAAAAGACTGCTGTGCACTGTTCTGCTGCCATGACCATATCGCAACATGTTTCAACATGTATACACTGCTCCATGCCCTTGTAGAGTCATTCTGTCACCACATATCATGCATTAACTTAACAAAATGCAGCTAATTGCTGGCAATGCCAATCCACAAATTAAATTATCCACCCTCATAATTAAAATTTGTAACAGCTATACAATATGATGCAATACTTTTTTCCATCCATGTTTGTTATATTTCTTAACTAAAAGAGAAAAATATAGCTTCACAACCATATTAATAACAAATTTTACGCCAGTCATACCACTTTTTTTTTTCAAACAAGTGAAATAATCAGTTTTTATACATAAAACTATTTAATTGCTATATTTGGCAAAAAATTTAATGATTTTAAGTTGAAGAAAATTTATTCAAGACTATTTTCTGTAGCAATGCTTTGTGCAACAAAAACAACAGAGTCTATACCTTGTGATCAATGCTCAAAAAATTTCTTGTGAATAGTTCAATCTGTGAACAACAAATCATCAGTCATCAATGCCTGCTTAACTATAAAAATAGAATAATTTTAACAATTTTACTGAAGTTAAACTGAAAAAAAAACCAGTAAAATTTTATCTTTCTCACGAAAAATATATTTAAAAAAGTTCACATCTTTTATTTCCTTTGAATTTCTATTATTTTACTACTTGGAGAGAAATGTTGTTTAAACATAAATGACAATCACAGCGTTACCTGTTGACTCCTTAATGTTGATATATCAATAAACAATACGGGTTCAGTTCCGTATGTCGTTGAAATTTTTTCCACAAAATGTTTATTGATTTATTGACATTAAAGGGTCAATAGGTAACGCTGTGATTGTCATTTATGTTTAAATCATTAATAATGCTAAATAGCATGAAGAGACTTTATTATTTATTTCCATCTTCCTCAGTGCAATATAAAAAGAAATAGTTGCCACCTAAGATCATAGATGGCACCAATGGTAGGTGCCGAAATTCTCAGTGAAGAGTTGTCTTAAATTAATGGAGAAAAGACAGAGCTGGCATTAGTTCAATAGTAGAATACTGTGCTATGTTTCCAGAGAGATGCAGGTTCAATTCCTGTATGTCAGCGAAATTTTTTCCACAAAATGTTTAAATGTTCTGAAGTTCATCTTCTCTTTCAGCTGAAAACAGCACAAAATTAATTCTGCCACTATTAGACAGAGTTCATTACTGAAAATCAAGAGTTAAATGCAAAAAGAAGACTTAAATATAGCAAAAATTTTAAAAGAAAATTTGAGTTAACTTACACCAGCTACTTCTCCACTAGTAGTAAGTGTAGCAATAGGTAACGGGTCAGCATTTGGTTCTAGGATACAAATTGTTTTATCAGTTGAACAGGTAATAATAGTTCCTAAAGAGTGTTGTACTCCAGTTACTTTGTTCTTATGACCTGATGGATATGTCTGGAAAGTAAAAAAAAAAACACAAATATATAGTTTATTAAAAAAAAAGAACTGTCAATAACAATTTTCAATTATAATTTACCCTTTGCTCTCCAAATATAAAGGGAAACATATATAAAATCATACCTAGTTCAATAGTTCATGACCTACAAGTTCATCCATCAAAGCTCATGATTAACAACAGGAACAGAGAATTGAAATATCCCCAATATTACTAAAATTATCTACATTACATTCTTAGATCAGTACAATGTTTTATTCTCTATTATGTGTCCATATTTATAATGTGTCTCTATTATGTGTATATATTTATAATGTGTCTCTATTACGTGTCCATATTTATAATGTCTCTCTATTAAATCAATAAATATTTTGCGGAAAAAATTTTCCCCGACATACGGGATTTGAACTCGCATCTCTCCAGATCGCGATGTAGGCGAAATTTTTTTCCATAAAATATTTATTGATTTATCAACACCAAAAGAGCAGCAGGTAGCGCTGTGGTTGTCGTCTATGTTTGTCTCTCTATTATGCTCCTTTTCCTGCTATGTGTCTTAAATTCTGCATTTGAAAGTCATCTAAATCTTTTTAAGTGCACTCTCATATTCCATTACATTACAACTCTCCCATCATTTCATTGCAAACCTATTCTTTATCTAATCTCATTCCTAATTGAAATCATCCTTTCATATAATACCTTTTCTACAATTACTGTAACTATAGTTCTACTCTAATTCCACAGACATTTATAAACACACAGTTGCTTCCATTTTTCAGATTTTACTGCCATCATAAACATAAAATTTTAAGCCTGCTATCTGCAACAGCCCCTTTGCTGTATTTTAGTGTTTGCTATTTTTAGAATTTTTACTAGTGGAATATGATATGGTGATGTAGTATCTAGAATGCCTATAAGTATTGTTGCAGTGGACATGCCCTGGTGTTAGCTCTAATTGATGCAGTAGTCAGAGAACTTGATTCAATTTTAGTGGGCACGTTTTTGTATGAGAACTTGGATCTGTTACTTCCCACCTCTCTTCATTCCTATTCTTATTATCTTTTTCACACATGAACAACTGAAGTTGAAATTTGCTTTTTCAGCTCCTCTTTCGTATACTGCAATTTCTTCCATTACTGCAACTCCAATTGTACTCTGATTTAACAGACATTAAACAAGCTCTTGGTACGACAATACTTGTTTGATGCAAATAGATACAGAAGGGCAATTAAGTGCAAAGATGCTTTGGTCAAACAACAAACCACAAATCAAATTCTAATGAAACTATGTGGAGATTTATCACAACTACACTAATATGTAACCATTACTAATTTATCTGTCCTATGGCCAAGTGGTTAGCGCACTTGGTTACTGATCTAAAGGACCTGGGTTCGAGACCTGGTAAGGTTTGCTTAATGTTTTGTGCTGCTTTTCTGCTGAGATCCTACCATCCTCAGACCTTCTACTATGGTATATAAACTGACAGGCTCCTGTCAGACCTCTATGGCAAGCAGCTGCTTGAGGGGATATTTTTTTTATACTAATTATAACATTCATAACCTAGTTCTACCAATAATTTATTACTGAATACCTGACTCTTCATGTTACTAATAATGCTCATTCAATCACCATATTATAGGATCATCAACCATGTATTAAAGAGAACTTCTATTTGCAAACATATAGTTGTTGGCACCAAAAATTAACTCTGCTTGAGGTCAGAAATGTTGCTTTGGAAGATGCAGCCATGTTGCCTGGAGAGTGTGAAATAACTCCAGTGCAGTAGATGAAGAATGTTCCACATACTAAATAACTCTAGCTTGCTCAAAGATGCTCAACTAGGTTGAAGTTACTGACTAGCATGCAATGGTACTAATTATGCCGAAATTAACACTGAACAATCACAGAGCAGTGAACTGCTGGCAGATGCAATTGCCACAACGGTAGCATTACAATGATGAGATGCATCTAGTCAGTGTTAATGTAGTAAGCTCCAGCATTCAAGAAACAGTCTAAAGGTTTTAATACAGTAATGGTGAACATTTTATAACTCATCTGTCACTGTTATAAAAATATAATCCATACCTAGTCTAATGGTTAGTGTACCTTACTAAACCAGTGGGCATGTCCCTTTGTATGTTATATGAAAAACCGGGGCAAGCCCAATAGAGCTTCTAGGGTTATCTCTGCCCTATGTGTAGGGGAGTACCTTCTACTCTTTTAAAAACAAGTACTATAAAATGTTATTTATGCCAGCTAAGGTTACATATCCATTTATCATGCAATATAAATTAAATGATACAAAATACTATGGATTTAAATATAAGGATAATATTTCACTCTCTCAGCCAAACTAAGTTATATGTCACTCAGACACAGCAGTAAATCAAAGTCAATACTAAATTTAAAAATAGAGAAATGGTTTTAAGGAAATCAGTTAATATATATGTAATTAATTATTGTGATTCAAAAACATCACATTTACTTAGCACTAGAATTATTTTATTTTTTGCCAGACAATATAAAAGTGGGAAAAAATACAGATTCACTTTCAGTCTTTTTAAACAGCTACAGAATAGAGAAAATATTTAGTTATAACTTTTGCAAAATATTTTTTGACTGCTATTCAAATTTTTTTATTTTGATTGCTTTAAAAAAATAAGCACTAAATATGCTTACAATATTGTTGCCAAAGATGACTGACCAGGTATTTATAAGTTTAATAAAATCCACAGGCAAGTCCTTATCCTAGGTTCAAATCCAATCTGGGTATCATCAAGATTTATCTCTGCAAAATTTTCTACCCTGCCCTTGGTCAGTAGGAGACACCAATGGGCTTGGAAAGACTGCCATCCATTGTATGGGACATAAAGTCATGGCTCTGTGTGTAGGAGAGCCATACTCTGTGTTTGTTAAACACACTGGATGGCCTTGATGGGAAGCTACCACGTCTCCTAAGAATTGTCCAGTGGGACATATTCACCCAACTTTTTCTGAGCCCTCAGGGTGATCAATACATACATATCAGCCAATATCTTGTATCTCTTACAGTACTCAAGTGGCTGGTTTTGCACATTTCATAGTAAACTTACCTTTACTGAGTACCATTAGATTATTACATTACAAAGCTGAGTCTGAATTTAGACATCCATCTTTCCATTTGTTAATGTGTAATTTGCTATGTAGTATTTTTTAATGTTTTAACAGTGTTGTAGATGAACACATTTTATTAATCAGCTATTTTAAAATAAAAACAGGACACGAAAAAATAGATTAGAGAGATTTGGCACCAGACATTTTTCTAGATTATATAGACAAGCTGGATTAAGCAAATTTTATAATTGTGTATAAGGAGAGTTTTGTATTTGAGTCTCTTGAATAAATAATTTTTGCATTTTATGCAATAATTTGAGGGCTGTTATTTATTTGAAAATATAGATTTTTATTGCTGCAAGTAAATTCTATGAAAAGATTGTATCTATGGAACAAAATTTTATGATTAAATCATTTTTTTAAATTAGTGGATAAATCAAGTTATTAATATTGTTTTAATTCTTTGTAAACTTAAGTATTTAACCTTTGCATTTTAGTAAATTTATTCTATTAAAAATTTGAGAGAAGACCTTTGAAATTTAATATCATACAAATTTACCTTCAAGAGTTCAAATTTTCCATCTCTTGGATCTACAAGATGTACGAAGCCAAGTTTGTCTCCCACCAAAAGCTGATTATGTCCATATGATAGACTCATTGGAAATCCATCAAACTGAATGTAAAAAAGATTTTAATAAAATTTATTACAGCCCCAGTTCAAAATTTTATTATTTATTATGAACTTAAACTAATTTAACTAATATGAATAGAATCCAGATTGTAGAAAACGATTCTTTTCAATGCAGAATTTTCATAATAAAAATCAATTTATTTTCTTAAGTAAACAAAATTAAAACTTAAAAATTTCTGACTGAAAATATATAAATATTTTAATATAAATTCAGTATGCTTTACATTTTTTGTCATTCCAGAGGTAGAATAGTTAGTACATTTGGCTACTGATAAAAGGAACCTGGGTTTGAGCCCCAGGTAAGACATGGATGTTTATGCTGTCTTTCTGCTGAGGTCTCATCTTCCTCATAGGTCTTCTGTAAGGTGTCTTAACTAAAAGGCTCCTGTCACACCTCTGTGGCAAGCAGTTGCTTGAGGGGTAACTTTTTTTTATCTCTTTTAATTACCATATTTATTGGATAGGGAATTTAATTAACATTCAAGTACAAGCAATTTGATACATAGTATTAGAAAACATTGAGTATTTTCCCTGGATTTTTAATCATAAATTCCAGACAAAGAATGGAAATTTCATAACACCATTATGTTATCTTCCTTCTGAAGAGTATCCTCCTTAATTAAAGCTTTTCTCTATGATTAGCATCAACCTACTCCTGTCAGATCTCAGTATCAAATAGCTGCTCCAATAGAATACTTTGTTTTTCAATAATAGTCACTTTTTTTTCTTTTCTTATTAATGTAATTTGTGCAGTTTAAATTTATATTAACCTTCAAAAGAATTACATTTAATTACAGGTTTCACATAAAAAAGCTACTTTTTGTGAATATTTTGTGCTAAAATAATATGTACTTTATTTTTCATTATTACAACTATTAAACATAAAAACAAAATATTCTTCAAAAAACTATTTGAAAAAGTATGTATTAAATGACACTGTAGCTATTGTGATATTTTTACCCTATTCCTAATGTTACTTTGGCAAAACAGTACTGAGAACTGTGTGATAAATTTTAAAACAAGGCATTACACATGATGCAACTTCAACCAAAATGAAAGTTCTTTTGGTGGACCAGTATCACTTCTCTATAGGCTTATGGATGATTCTCTGAAAACCACCATGATAAACACACCAATCCCTCAGAAGTAGTATCTAGCCATGATCTGGCTCGTGAAAACTTACAAGTTGTTTGCATGAGAGTTGGCAGAATTATTCATTTCCAAGCATACAAGATAACAGTCTAAATATGTCAAGAGGCTTGAAGGATACACATTCTGCATTTATTCCTGTATTATCAGTAAATGGAAAGTGAGGGGAGCTAGAGGTGGTCTATCAACATCTATTTCATGTCACTGGCAAATTGATGTGAAAACCTGTTCAACAGATGACTCTTCAAGCTCTGAATCAGAAGATATGCTGTATTGGAATCTTCAAACACCCCAAAAATCACTTTCTGCAGATTCATCATAAATTTCTTCTAAAAGAGGAACAATGCCACTCTTGCAGCACATTTTGTTCATGTTACCATTGCCAAAATCACACTGGAAATTTATCTTTGTTTCTTTCCAGTTGTTTCCAATACAGTTTTTTTTTTATGCTTGACTGGGTATATTCAAAATCAAAAGTTCCTAACAGTGAGCAGAATAGGCACTGCCATCAGGAACTTTATAAATAGTATACAATTCATCCTTTAGATAGAAGTGCATATGATGAGATTTCTCATCATTGCCAATGTAAGCATTTAACAGAAATAACAAGATAACTTGTCATAACCACTGTCATAACTAAAGGAGTTTGCAATCTCCTTTGAACAGCATATTGTGCAGAGAGAGACTCCGTTGGTTTGGTCATGTTGCCCATATGCAAAATTATAAATTAGTGAACAGGATTATGAACAGTGTGCCTAAAGGCCTCAGAAACAGGGGGAGATCTAGGGCATGGTGGACAGACAATGTCAAACAGGACCTTGTTAGAATTGGTCTGCAGTGGCAAGATGCAGCATATGCTGCTCAGGAGAGATGTTTGGAGAATTAAACTGTACAATCTGGTTGGAACTCCATAGCTCATGACTGCTTGATGATGATGATGATGAACCACTGAAAGGGTTAAATTGATCAACAATTTTAAAATCAAATATTGATATGTAGTGTTAACTATGTACAAAAATTTAACTTGACTCAACTGAAAAAAAAAGGAGCTAACAAACCATTAGGCCAATTAAACTAAACACAACAAAATGGCAATAACATATGTATTGAAAGGAAACTTTATTCGGATTATAAAAATTCATTAGATTGATTTTTCTAACAGCTTTAGCACAAAATTCAATATTCAAAAATATTTTTTGTGATCCAAGAAACTTCCAAATGAACGTTTTCCAAACATTGTAAGGCCAAACTTATGGCCAAGAAATTATCAAGTGTTTTTCATGCTAATTTACTGATTGATAGCCATCAGATTTATCATCAACATAAAATCTGTGATTCCTTAAAAATACAGCATGTGCATGTATAAACAAACACTATTTTACGTAAAAGTTAAGGTGAACATCTATCCACAGATCAGCTTCTTGTAAAAGAGCAGTTTTTAGTTTTAAACTCTTACACAATGTAAAAGTTCATAATGAAAATCCCATCACAAGGAGAGGGGTGATCATTCTCATCTTCAAAAGAAAATGCTGGGCAACTTTTATGGTGTAATATGGTTATTATATCTGGATGCTTGTAAAGAGATAACACTGATTATGGGTGTTACAGAGTTGATGAGAACGGTTATTCATTTCATCATGACAATCATTTCATTTCTATTTAATGCTATCATCAGGTGGGAAACATCATCAAATAAACTATGGGTTGGGTTGTTTTACCTCTGAGCGGCACTTTTTTGCACACCATGGGCTAAATGGCCAGGTCACATGGACCCCGTAGGCTCAGAGAAGGTTGGGGGAGGGGACCCACTGGAACAGCTGTTGGGAGACAGATGGTAGCCTCCTGTCAAGGCCATCCAGCATGTTCTTTAACGTGCACAGGGTATGGCTCTCCCATACACGGGGTCACAGCTTAACGTCCCATCGGACGGACGGCGGCCTTTCCAAGCCCATTGGTGTCCCCTACTGACCGTGGGCAGGGCGGGGAATTTTGCGGAGATAAATCTCAACGCTGACCCAGCTGGGACTCGAACCTGGGAACTACAGATTATGAGCCTGACGCGCTACTGACTGAGCCACTCCCACCCCATCAAATAAACTATGAAACAATCAATGGGATGAAGTTAATAGTCCTGTACATCACTTGTATAACACAGGCAATTAGTGGTTGTGTTTCCAAACATACAGATGATAATCATGGTACATATCAACTGTCTACATATCAACTACTGGTACTTTCTACTGAAGACAGGGATTACCTCCATTCTCTATCTACTAGTTTATCGAATTTGAGCTTCCTACCTATCTTTATAGATAAGAAACTAAAAAAAACTGCCTTTTTATCAAAAGTTGATGCATGGCTAGATATTTACCTCATTTTTATTTTGTAATAATGGCATTTTTGACTTTACAAAAAATAGCTTCATAAAGCCAAATTTACTATTTATAGATAAAAAAAAAAATAATTCTATGACTAGAAATATTTACAGTAGTTCAATTTAAAATTACACTTATCATAAATTGATTGGCTTCCTGAAGCTTTAGTGGTATCTTGAAACGATATCACCAGAAATCAAACAAATAATGTTTAAATCAGTTTGAATATGCTCTCATAATCTTGTTACACAAAAGATTGATCCAACACTGTCACAACACATACTTTAATTTAAACTCTCTTAACACTTGCAAAAGTGGACCCCCTCCAAATAACAAATTATTTCATAATCCCACCCTTTAGTTTTTTTTTTTAATTTACCACCTATTTCAGACAGCCCCAATAATAGACATCATTTCATAGGTGAGAAATGCATCACAGGATACCATAATGTGTCCTAACAAAGTATGGTGATTAATGATTACATGCAGAGCCAGGTGTGTGACTAAGTAGCATAATCTGATCCTACAATGGGTGAGGGTGCACTTCAGGCTAAATCCAAATGGACTCTCTTATTTTCAATATGTGGTTAAACATATTGAAAATAAGAGAGTCCATTTGGATTTAGCCTGAAGTGCACCCTCACCCATTGTAGGATCAGATTATGCTACTTAGTCACACACCTGGCTCTGCATGTAATCATTAATCACCATTATTTGTGAAATGTTCTAGACCTGGATATATATACTGCAGGAAGTTTTATTTGGTGTTGCTATATTAAGGGTGCAAACATTTTTGACAGATAAGTTTTAATGAAAAATCTAGGCTTATGCTGATGTTTGTTTCAAATATTTTTAATTATTATCTAGGTTTTACTTTAGGCCTATTTGAATATTAAGCTGTAACATTATTGTGCATGCAATCTTCAAGCAATCTGTTTAGTTGATTTACACTTCGTTTCATTATTTATTTGACGTCATTTCCTTTACTATTTTCAGTGAAGCTCTGGGGGCAGAATTAGCTGCAACACAGGACAGTTCCCACACATTTCATGGAATGGTGCTCTCTCATTCCATTTTTTGCCTAGCTACTATTTAAAGAATCATTTATTACAAATACAAATTTAAATATATGTAGCAAACTTACAGTTAAAGTGTTTTGAACCTTCCCAGCTATTTTATCATATACAACTAAAGTTCTATCCTCACTTCCAGAAATAACAAACTTGTCATCAGCAACCAGACAAAGAACAGCTTTTCTGTGATGACTGTGCTGCATTATAACTCCATGACTTTCTCTGGGATCAACAAGACTTACAACTCTGTCATAGGTCCCTGCTGCTAGAATATTTTGACTGAAGGCCAGGCACAGGACAGCAGAATTAAGACTAAAATACAAAAAAAAAAAAAAATAAATAGATAAATAAATAGATAAATAAATAAATAAATAAAATAATAATAATAAATACTTTTTGCTATAGAAGAATTATTATGCTATTACTTGTATTATCAACATATTAATCATAAAATAGTGGTTTTTGCTACCTCACTTTTACCCAAAAATCAATCATGCAAAGGGTTTAGTTTTGAAACTTAAATTCATAAATGTTTTTCTGTATTGTTTGAAATAAAAATTAAATAGATATGAAAAAAAATAATTTTTTTGAAATTTAAAGGGATCTCAATATCCCCCCCCCCCTTCCTAAGTGATGGGAGGATGATGATTGATGATGCAATTTTGTCATGGAGGGGGGTTTACACTCAATGATTAAAATAAACAAAGAAGTTAAAAAATACCTATCTTCCTATATGTGATCTAAAAAGTAGAAAAAAAATTAAAGCATATCTATGGTGCAATCAGTCACTGAATTTGTGTTCACATCAAAGGAAGATAGGGCACTGGTAATTCTTGTTGAGCATGTAAATCAGCCCTCTATCTTCCTTTGAAGTGAATATAAATTCAGTGACTGCTTGCACCATCAATATGCTTTAGTTTCATTTCTGTATTTTAGGGCACATACAGGAAGATAGGTATCTATCTTCAGAAGCATTCGACATACTGTATGACAAATAAACATCGACCACATTTCTCCCTTCTTTTGGGTGGGGGGTGGTCGTGTTTGAGGTAACCCATGACATTGGAGATGTTGCAAGTTTTGAGATATAACTAGATGCATTGGAGATGTTGAAAGTTTTGAGATATAACTAGATGCATTGGAGATGTTGCAAGTTTTGAGATATAACTAGATGCATTGGAGATGTTGCAAGTTTTGAGATATAACTAGATGCATTGGAGATGTTGCAAGTTTTGAGATATAACTAGTTAAGGTTGATTCCATAAAATTTTTATTTCCTTTGGGGGGGGGGGGGGGATATTTGAAGTAGTCTACGACAGCCCTCATATGACCTTTCATTTTTACACCTAACTTGTAACTGGAGGCCCTTACATTTAGAAGACACAGTAGAATAATAACTTTCACATTTACCCTTTTTTTAGGGAGAAGAAAGCAAGAAGGGTATATTTTTATAGCCCTACAACACTCCCCACATCACAAGCTTTCATTTGACATACAATTTGTTACTTTCGGATCTGGAATTCAAAAGATATAGTAGAACAATCATTCACATATTTCCCATTTTTTGGGAAGGGAGAGAGCATGAAGGGAAAAATTTTTACAACCTGTGACACTCTCCATGTTGCAAGCTTTCATTTGATGCATAGACTTTTCCTTTCAGCCCTCGTTCTGAAGACATATCAGGACAATCATTTTCACATTTATCCCTTTTAGAGAGGAAGAAAGCATGGGAGACATTTTATAGCCTATGTCCATTGTGCTCTAAAGATATGGTGGAACAACTGTTTTGAAAAACAGAAAAGCCAACAAATGATGAGCAAAGAGTTATAGGGAGATATGTAAGAAAAATTATTAGCCACACCAAAAGGTTTTGGCTTTCAGAGGCTATTGGAAAATCTTTAGCCTTAGTGCACCTAAAATATAAGCAGTTTGGCAGAAAGATCCCCAAAGTGCAGCAGCCAAACAAAAAATGTGTGGTGTGCATTGCAATAAAAAAAAAACTAGCTTAAAAACAATTGTGAACAGTGCAGTTATCTTGTGCAATATTGGACCTTATTTTAAACTCTAACACAGAGAGAAAAATTACAAAAATCAATGACCTTTCTCTTTCAGTTTTTAACTATATATTATTTAGAAAGAAATTTTTTTTCTCCGCTGATATATGACTATTATTTTCATTAGGTTTTCAAATATTAGGCTTTAATTGCCTGTCAATCTTTTTTACACTTTATTACTTCTGGAAAGTTTAATTTAAATATGTTTCTCATTTTTGGTTAGAAATTTTTTCCACAAGATTCAGAATTAAATGCTGCTTAATTTGGTATATTATAATTTATTTCTGTTCATTAGCTATTTGACAAAAAAAATTTATTTTTTTTGGTTGAGCACAATGAAAAATAGCTGGGTTTCTGGATTGATTCTAGTTTTTCAGGCTAAACCTGTGTGTAAAAATGTTAAAAAAACTGACAATATATCCACTTAAAATTCTGGAAATATATCCCCTTAGAGCCAATGGCTCAGAGAAGGTTGGGGGAGTGGAATCTATTTTGAGTTTCATTACACAAAAAATTATATTAAGGATTAAGTGAGTGAAAAAAAGTACAATAAATTCAAGATAGCTGAGATGGAAAACAAATGGATGTTGTCTCAATGGTATACACAATCAGATCGAAGTTACATGTTGGTTGTTTTACCTCTGAGCAGCAATTTTTTTGCACACAGTGGGCTAAATGACAGGTCACAACAATCCTGATGGCTCAGAGAAGGTTGGGGGAGTGGACCCACTGGACAGCTATTAACCCTTATAGTGTCAGGTTTTTAAAACTGAACTCACTGTGGTGGCCAGATTTATTTTAAGTGTTTTCAGAAAATAAACAACTTTAGAACCTCATCCTGAAGTAACTAATCAATGGAAATATGTCATGTTAAATACCAAAAGAAAGAACAGTTAATTGTGCTTAATAAAATGGCAAAAATTTGAAAAAGAAAAAATGGTAGGTTAAATTTTTTTAAGCATTTTTTAAGCATTTTTTTTAAATATTGCAAAATTTTACTGTATTTTTTCAATTTATCTTGAGTAAAATTTCAAAAATATATATATATTTTCTCATTTTTTCTATATTATATAATTTATTCATTTTTCTATATTTATTATATTATATAAACAGCTAATAGTATTTCAATTATTGCTTAAATCTTTCATTTATTAAATTTTTTTCTAAATTATTTAGTCATTTATGCATATAATGCTAATGCATATTCTTAGACTTTTGACAATCGGCAAATCTAAGCATAAGTAAAGCAGTGTCATAAAAATAATTTTGTTTTAAAAACTAGATAATTCAAATAAGAAATGAAAAATATATCAAAAAAGTGATAAAGAACAATGAAAAAACTTTAAAAAAATGTTTTAAAGAATTTAAAGTTTAATTGATGAACTGAATTTGAGAACAAGTCACTTTATTATGAAGCTGAATAACTGATATGGAAAAGTTAATTCTAAAATTCCGGCAGAAATTTTGGTTAAAAATCACAATTTTCTTACCTTAATTTGTTTATATGTTTTAAATGTAATTAAAAATGTTGATAAATAAAGTCCTACTATTTAAAAATTTGCACTCTGAGTAATTTTAATGCTTGTTCTGATTGCCACCATTATAGATCACTTGCGGTTTCATTTTCAATCATTTCTAATTAATTATTGTTTATAATCGCAGTATCCATTTGAGATGCAATAAAAAATAATTTTAGAAGCATTAAAGTAAAGAAGTATTTAAAATCGAGAGTTTACTAAAATATTGATTGAAAGCCAAAAGTGAAGTTGAAGCCCAAGCTACAAGTGTGTAGTTCCCAGATGACACAATTTCAGGTAGTAAAAAAAACAATATCCTTACGTTAAAAGTTTAGAAAGCATTATAACTCTAGTAGAGCTGTAAATAGCACAAATGTGCAGAAATGATTTAGACGTTTATTTTTTGATAAATTTTGATTTTATATAAATTTTTGATTGATTAAAAAAATTAAAAATCAAAAATCTAAGTATGGGATGGCAGAATAAAGGCATAAACTAAATCGACGCTACTTGATGCTGTTTACATTGACTGAATATGCTCATAAGTTCACTTCAGACTCAGATTTATTTTTAAAATTTATCATAATTTCTTTCAAGTGGAATGAACAGATAAAAAATAGATTTAAATGTTATTTTTGGTATTTAATTATAAACAATTGAAAAAAAAAATCAGATTTCTATTCAAAAGTTTTTTTTTCACAACCTTGTACTACAGGAGTGAAACTTTGCTCTTCAATCACTAGAATGGAAAAGATGAAAGCGATACTTCGGGCTGCAACATGGTAAGGGTGAAAGGGACAGATGGGAGTATCCCATCTAGGCCCTCCACCATTTTCTTTAACGTGAACAGGGTATGGCTCTCCTACATGCAGGGCCACAGCTTAAAGTCCCACTCGATGGATGGCGGACTTTCCAAGCCCATTGGTGTTCCCTACCGATTGAGGGCAGGGTGGAGTAGCAATTTGGATGAATATGAAACATATCCTAATTCACAGATTGTGGAGATAGTAATAAACTGGGACTGTGTAGAGATCTTGGGTTACATCCAGAAAGCATTGTATTACACTACTGGCTATCATAATGGTAGACCTCTACACCCTCTTTACTGTGTAAAAATCTTGCAGCAGGCATTGAACAGATGATACTTTAGGTTTTACTTATAGACTAATTGCAAATATAGATTGATCTGGTAGGTTGGTTTGTTTTACCATTAGCAGTGCTTTTTGAATACAATAAACTATATATAGTGCATAAATATTTTTAAAAATTTCAAAAGTTCTCCAAATTTCATAATTATTTGTACACTTACTAAACTTTTATAACTATGAAGCTGAATAAAAATTATCTATTTTTATCATCAATATGTGTACTTATGATACTGAAATTAGTTTACATTTAATGTGTAATCCAAAAACACTAAAAATTGGTGTTATTCAGTTAAGATGGAAACTCACACAAAAAAAAAACTTTTACCTTCATGCATAAAGCCCTAATCTGCAAAGTTATTATCACAGGAGTTTAACTTGTACTTTTTAAATTGAAACAAGAAACAATTTATTCAGAAATACATACTTATAAGTGTTCGTATGATTGCCACTTGTTTGCAAATCCCAGCTTTTTATACTGCCATCCCAGGCACCTGTATACAGTGCATGATCCTGATTTGCCATAGACCAAATCCAACCCTATTGTGAAAAGCATAAAAACAAAGAATTATTTCAAAATAAAGACTTCTAACACATGTTCAACCTTAAAACAATAAATAATGGTATTAATCAAATTACAGATTTTAGGAACATACATTTCTAAAATTTCAGTTAATGAAAATTTAAGTTTTTGATACATGTAATATAAAACCAATTTCCCAACTTATGTGTACTTTCTACAAACTAGGACAGCCTAATAATCTGAAGGTTCTTAGTATTAGAGAAAGCAGAGATCAGAATATACGTAACAGGTTTTTATTTTATATATTAAGATACTAGCATCGGGAAAATATATTGTTTCTATCTAGTTTCCACTATTTTGAGTTGTAGATAGATCAGTTGGTTGCAAATTAAACTTATAAACTTTAAATGCAGTGAATATATAGGGATTTTTTAAGGTTATCTAAGACTAAATTATACAAAACCATCATTTTTCTCAAACTTTGCTAAGAATAGAGAAATTATAATTTATAATAACATGACTGAAGATCCACTCCCTTCCAAACTTGACATATCAAAAATCATACCTGGCTAAAAAAATCCTTACGAACACTGAAATAAGTAAAAAAAATTACATTTATGAAAAAATGTACTTTCATATATAATATATAGTACATAAATGTACAGCAATCCAACAACTATTACAAAAATTACATAGGGGAGCATTAATTACTATGATAAACTACATCAATTCACTCAACTGGTGACATAAAAAAAGTTTATTGAAAATTAAATTTATATATTTTTCTTCAAACAATTAATGTATTAAAATAATACTGAAGCAGTGTAAATGTTTTAAAATATTTCCACTTTTTACTCAGTAGTTGTATTCAAAGCTTTAATTTTACAGTTTAAGAAATTTACACAATCAGCATGCTTTTAATACCTTACTGGCAGATTTACCAGGCATTGCTCAGGTCTGAAACTCTTTAGAATATAGAGTAGATAGCATTCCCCATGTTGCAAGCCTTCATTTAGCATAAAAATTGTTATGATCAATCGCCTCTGGTTTAATTTTTCTCCCTCTTTTTTAGGGAAGGAAAGAAATGGAACTATTTCAAGGCACTGTATGTCAGAAGTTTCTAAACCAAAAAACGGAATTGCCTCACTCAGATAATCGAACTTTTCAAATCATTTCATACCCACCAGAGTCCCTCAGACATAATTTGCCAGCCATACGTAACTTTATAAAAAGAAAAAATTAAATATGGACTGAGATGTGCAAAAAATTGTATAGATACTACAAAAAATTATTATTATTATGGAAAAACATTATTTATTACTTAACATATTAAAACTTTTATTAATTAATATATGAGATATACATTTATTAACTTTTACATATTTTTCAAATTCAGTTAATGATTTTAATTTTTGATGTGAATTCTTAGTTTTTGAAGCTTTTATTTCAACAAAGAATCTCAAGTTCCCCTTGTGCTTAATTAGAATGAGTTCAATATTCATGGAAGTTCGTGCTCTTGACCCAACAACTGAACAATGAGTTTACCACGAGAAATCAGAAATTAGTTCGATGCATTCATTATTTCAAATTTATTGGTGGCAACAGTTATTTTGAATAACTTTCAAACCTTAATGTTTAATCATGTAAAATCGGAATTTAGTTTAGCTTGATGTATTCCTTTTTTCAAATTTATTGGTGGAAACAATTATGTTGAATTACTTTTCACTGTTAATGCTAAGTCTAGGGGATCTTAAGAAATTCAAACCCACCCACAGAATTTTGATTGACCACAGCAGGTTTGCAAATAGCCTATATTCTTCCCCTGGGTACATTCCCCTTCATGTAAAGTTTGGAGCCTCAGCTCTTCTAGTGCATAAGTGGACAGATAAACAAGCGTTCTTCTTTATATAGTAGATACATGAAAAGTTATTATAAATTTTCAAAATTTTTCCAGTTGCAAATAATATGGAACAATTTTTATACAAAATCCATTAGTGAACTTAGAAATTCAATAAACATACCCGATGAGCATTGAGCTTCATATCTTTGAGGCAAGTTGTATAATCAGTTCCAATTGGTAATTGACTAAGGAGATTGAGGTCCCACAACTTCACACTATGATCCCGAGAACCAGAGGCACAAAGCTGACCATCCTATAGTAATAATAACATATACTATAAGAAATTATACTCCATGCAATAGAAAAACTGTTCTGCTCCTACAACTAACAGAATTCATAAAGAATAATGGCTTAAAGCAATTGAAATAAAACTTTATTATTGCCTGTGGTTCTTTAATCTAAATTATGGTATAGGTTAATTGTTTAGGGTTTTATGACACATCTCAACTAGGACTACAGTGCACCAAACTACTTAGATAAAAGTCATGCAAACTATAAACATATTCAAAAACAAAAGCCAAATGGTATATAAAATGAAACAAGAACAAGTATGTAAAAAAAAAGAAACAAAATCAAACAACAAAAAACAAATTTATGTAAAATAGATCTTATTAAAATATGCACTATATCTATCATAAAAAGTCAAAAACAGGTTATAAAAATGAGTGATTGGGTAAAAGTTGCCTGAGTGTAGGAAGGTTCAAGTAGTAAATGATGAGAGCTAAAAAATATAAAAAATGTTTAGCATTAAAAGCTGGACATATTAAATATGTATGGTTAAAATTGTAGCATAAACTCACATCTATGTTGGTCATCTACCTGAAGAAGAACGTTATGAATCAACTCATGCAAAGCTCAGTAAGTACAACTTTCTCATTGCAACTCCTGTGAAAAGAATACCTTATTTGATAAACAGGCTTGATCTAGGAGAGCTTGCTGTTAATCTGTTATTACTGAGATCACTGCTACAGTGCCCAAAGTTTGGTAGAGCTGCTGAAAATCTAGGTAGGGGAGATAGTGAAGAATTGGACAGAGATGTGGCTGATCAAGCAGCAGCACCTGCCAAGTCTTTGTCCGGGATCGCAGCATGTCCACTACCTAACACAACTTGATGGAAAAGGTGGTAGTCAGATGTGAGCTGCTGGCAGATCTTGAAGAGAACAGAATGTGGCTGAGGCCTCACTGAAATCAAAACCTAATAACAACCTAAACAAGTCAGGGTAAAGTATGCTTCGATGATGTTGATATGTAGTCTAAGGTAAGACATATTGACTACATCTCTACAGTAATTAAAGATGGAACAGTGAGGTGGGATCTGGTCTGTTGTAATGACACCACATAAAAACCATGGCTGATCTCACTGAAATGCCAGATTTCGAACCATCGGTGAAGACAGGCAAGAAGTCTGGATGCATAGCACAATGTCTGGCAAAGAGTTGCTGGTATACATGGTCAGTTGTATAAGTCCCATGTCATGCAAATTAACAATTGCAGGAAGTGGAAACAGTGAGCAATGGTTAAAGTACTTACTTGAAGACTGAGCAATGTTATTGAGATTGATGTTGTTGTCTCCCAGGTAGCCTTAGACATGCAAATTGAGAGAATGAATGGCAGTTGGAGAAAGTTATCAAATGATAGAATTTATCCTGACAGAAAACCCAAAACACTCAAGACAGAGCCTTGAGAAAATCATTTCCATGGCTCAACCTCTCGTCTTTCAGGGTGCTGAAATGTCATACTGTATACATTGGAAGCAAAATCAATGATGCAGTAATAAATAAAAGTAGGGATGGAATGGGGATCTGTCAAAATTTCCAACTACCCTAGAGGATTATTTTAGCCTTTTTGATGGCATTATGAAAATTAATTAATAAATGCATCAAAAAGCATAATTAATGCATTAGTGAAGCACAATGATCGATTAAGGTGTTTGAAGGCCCAGGTGCAAAAGGTTCAAGTGAACTGCAACTGTCTGGGAGTGTGTATGGGAAAAATATTTGTATCTCAATCTTACAAATATTTTTAAAACTTGAAAATGGAAAAATTCATGCAGCAGGTTACATAAATTTAATTACAGAAATGCATAAACAGAAAATTTAATATGTATTACATAAACTTGCACATACTGAAAAAAAAATATATATATATAAAGAAAAATAAATATTTGTTTTTTATAACCCATTTAACAAAAAACATATTATTGTTGGTATTAACCTAAGTTAAAACAAAGATGTGCACATAAGTAGTAGATAATATTGATGGTTAAATATTTTACTAAATATTGAAAATAAAAATAGAGTTTGACTGTTTTAAGGCCTCCATGAAGGTCAATGCCCCATGAATGAATGCTCCATGAAGATGAGTGCCTAAATGCACCAGTAGTAATCTGCCACTGGTGAAATGCAATCAAAAATTGTACCCTAATATTTTTTATATCAGTAAAATTATTTGCTATGCTTATAGCTAGAATATACACCAATGAAAGATCTTTTCTGATCACTTATTTATAAAGTTACTTAAGGGATACACATTCAGGATAGCTCCTTTAACTATTAATTTTAAAATATATACAACTAAGTAAATTGATCTATATAGATTAACAGTTATTAAAATTTTCTGAACTTTTTCTGAAATTTTAAATGAAGCACCAATCAGAAAAGCAAACAAATTAGGCTTTAAGTAGTAGAAAGTTTATATATATATATCTGTAATTTATTGTCTTGGCATAAGTAACTCATATACACTTACATTTTTGTGGTTGAATAATGCACATTAAAATTCCCGGGTACATATCAAATTTCCAAAATTTCAGATTCCACCAACACAAATTCCACCATATAACCAAACTGCCCATATTTTAAGACAATATTTCCCCATCTAAAATTCTTTGAAAGAATCTAAAAAAATTTATTAAAGAACACCTCATATAGGAATATGGGGCATTAAACCTGGCTCTTCAACCAAGAACAATTTGCCATTACCATTTTGGAAAAATATCTTTCACTATGGACAATTTGCAATAGCTATTTCACTACTTCATATGTACTACAAATTGACTACATAATATTGTATACTAGCCTATATATATATATTCATATATATATATAGCCTATATATGTATATTCATTCTGAAATTTAAATTTTCAGACATTTACACCTTAACTTTAAACAAATTAATGGTGACTTTGGAATATAATAGAATTTTTGTTATTGGTTTGACTGAGGAAATATCTATATTTCTTCAAGACCTTTTATAATAAATGTTTATTACACCATCATTATGCTTATAGGATTATTAGACAAAAAATATTATTGAAATTGAGGATATATTATGAAAAAATAACAAATCTTACAACAAATTCCTCACAGATCTTTTCTATGGCATATTAAACTGATAGGCTCCTGTCAGACCTCTGTGGCAAGCAGCTGCTTGAGGGGGTATTTTTTTTATGATGGAGAGTGATAGACATAAAATAGATTAGGATGAATCAAAAAGTGGTGAAAGGTACTTATTGTCAAAATGGCTTATGGTGAGCATTTCATGGTAAAACATTTAATCTGCTAAACAGGAATTAGAAGGCCCCTCAATTTGAAAATTAACTTCTTAACTTGTAAGGAAAAGGAACTATGCAAGAATTACATTCTACATATGCAAAATTTTATATTCTCTACAATAAAGTGCAATTAAACACATCCACTACATATTATAAAAGTATTTCATAACAAATAAGTTTACATTTTTGAACTTACCTGGAGTAGTAGAACTACATCAACAGCTGCATAATGTGCACCATGAATGTTGTATATTTTCATACAGGCAGCATTATTAGACCATAGCCTATACTGTTCTTCTCTTTCAATACATGCTTCTTTCCAACTAAAATTGTCAGCTGATAGAAACATACATTTTCAAGACTAAAAAATTTACAATATTCCAGTACTTTACAAAATAAGCTTTAAAAATGCAGAAGAAACATAAATAACATATGCAAAAGATAAGAAGCAAAATATAAGATTAAAAACTGCAAAAAAGTTTTTTCTGCTATTTTTCTTTAATATTTTGCTCAATATTTTACAATTTACCACAGAATTTTATTCACAAGAATTATTATTAAAAATTCTAACTTTTACCTAGAGCAATAACCTTAACAGTTATAATTTTGCTTTAAATTATCTTGAGATAATAGATAAATATCATTAAATAAATAATAATAAATACCCCCTCAAGCAGCTGCTTGCCACAGAGATCTGACAGGAGCCTGTCAGTTTATATGCCAGAGTAGAAGGTCTGAGAGGATGGCAGGACCTCAAGAGAAAAACAACACGAACGTCCATGCCTTACCCGGGGCTCGAACCCAGGTCCATTAACCTAAAATAATTCACAAATCACAATATTAAGGATGTGCTAATACATACTATAACCATACCTCAATTTACAAATGCCTGATATATGAAATTTGCTGTAATGAACTAAGCATTTCATTAACTTTAATTCTGGTGTGTGATGAAAATTTTCACTACAATGAAAAAATCTTTGTTAGTGATTAATTTTTCATAAAATAAAAAAAATAAATAAATACCCCCTCAAGCAGCTGCTTGCCACAGAGGTCTGACAGGAAGCCTATCAGTTTATATGCCATAGTAGAAGGTCTGTGAGGATGGCATAGATGTCCAGAATTTCCCACTTTGCACTGCATATGAATACACTAAGCACAAATACAGTACTGTGCAAATTAATTGGGACAATAGGAAAATACAGTAACACACAACTAAAATATTTATTTGTTTAATAGTGTACATAGTTACTGTGAATGTGACCTCCCTTAGCTTTAATGACTTCTTTCACCCTCTCAACCATTGATGCCACTAGCTTTCCACACATCCCCTTCATTTCAGGGTTGTGGTACCACACTTTCATGACACTTTCTATCATTTTGGTTTTCGTCGTGCAATCCATCTTAGATATGTGCACTTTAATAATGGCCTACAAATTCTCAATGGGGTTTAGATTGGGGGAATTTCCTGGCCACTCCAATACCTTCAAATGTTGCTGGGTAAAGAAGCTCTTAGCAAGCTTAGAATTGTGGCATGGAGCCAGATCCTGTTGAACTAGCCTTGCACTAGAAGGTTTTTCCGCTATAGGGAAATAGCAACTCAAAGTTTTTTTGCTAAAAAGTTGATTAAATTTTTTACAACTAACATAAAAATAAATCATACATAAACAACGTAAAATCAAACTCATCTTCACTGCTACTAATTTAATAACTTGGCTCAATTTTTATAACCATTAAAAACAGACCAAGTTTAAAATAATAATTTTAATTATACACAATGCTGTACTATGAAGTGCACATAGACAACAGATTTATATGTCTAAAATGTAAAGAGGAAAGATATCTGTTTATTAAACAGTTATTGTCACCTCTCAGTCACCATTCGAGTTGCTGCATTAAACCAAGTGGCGACTGAGAGTCGCCTCTGAAGTGCAAAGGATTTCTGTTTATAAACCAGTTATTGTCACCCATCAGCTGCCATCAGAGTTGCTGCATCAAATCAAGTGGTGACTGAGGGTCAACTCTCGAGTGCAAAGGTTAAAATAGCAGTATTTGGTTAGTTTTTAAGAGAATTTGGAAACCTTAAGAAAAATTTTGTTTATAATACAGTCAAACTTGGTATAACAAGCACCAGGGTACAGAAAAAATTCCCTCGTTATAACCATTACTCACTATATCAGTGATGAGTTAAATCCACCTTCTATATTTTTTAATACTCAATATCATGATAAAAATATAGATTCAAAAAACAAAAGAAATATTAAATAAAAAAAAAAATACCCCCTCAAGCAGCTGCTTGCCACAGAAGTCTGACAGGAGCCTGTCAGTTTATATGCCAAAGTAGAAGGTCTGAGAGGATGGCAGGACCTCAGCAGAAAAACGACACACACATCCATGCCTTACCCGGGGCTCGAACCCAGGTCCCTAAGATCAGTAGCCAAGCGCGCTAACCACTCGGCCTTTAGAGAGAAAAAAATAATATAATTACATATCTACATATTATTTGTATTAAATGCTTTATACAAGCATATTGTAGTTTATACAACTACAATACACTTAATATTAAACATAATTTGTCCATAATTTTAAAACCATACACTTAATACTAAACACAATTTATTTCTCCGTAATTAAAAACAATACTAATTAATAATTTATAAAAATATAAATAATAATTAGTCTTTTTATTTATGAATCTTAAAATTGATGTTTGTTTTAAAGAGTTCAGTTTAGTAATAAGAATTTAATTCATGATAATGCTGTGGTTAGTTTTACCCTGAACCGTGTTTTAATGTTTTAAAACTAACCACAGCATTATCGTGAATTAAATTCTTATTACTAACTTCTAGCTGTGTGATATCTTATTTTAATTTTGAGTTCAGTTTAATATTTCTCCAATTTCCCCTTAAAACATTCAATGTGTTAAAAGCCTCATTTTTCATTTCTAACTGATTTTACAGTCATGGCGGTGTTTGCGTAAAGTGAGGAACAAGGCTAGACACAGGAGTGGTAGGTAGAGTGAGGACGGTCGCTAAGAACATGGTTAGGTCATAAACCAGCCCATAATCTGATGCAGGTGGTCAAAAGCTAAGTCACCCATTTTATTTTTGTCTATTACAAGAATTGGGTACTATCTTCGACTATCCAAGCAATTAAGAATGTTTGCATGTTTCCATAGTTACCAAAATTCTTACAGTATATCCATGAAGTATGCTCATTATAAAAGTGAGCAATTGTATAGGAATATGTGCAAATTAAAATCATTATGTCTTTTTGCTCGTTACAGCCGTGATCTCGTTATTTCCATGCTCATTACAACTAAGTTTGATTATAGTTCAAATCAAACTTGTGAACTTCAGCATAGAGTAACATCAACAAACAAACTGATAATTCCATATATCAATTTTGAGAAATGGCAATCAGATGGCTTTAACAAGTTATATTCTAGCTTAATAAAATATAATTTTAAAAATCATAAAATATAATCAAATGAAAAAAGAAAATATTATTTTTCAACCTTCAATTACATATTTTTATAAGATATATTAAGAAAATTTCCCAACTGCAATTTCTAATAAAAGAAATATTTTTGGCCTCTCATTTTGGATCCTGTCAGTGTTTATAGTCGACGGGGAGCCTGGAAGGGGTTAATGGTCCCATATACAGAATTCTAACTTGAAAAATAAGTTTACTTCTTATCTTATATAATAAAATGTTCACAATGGAAAAATGTTTTAAATAATATACTAAACATTTACCTTTAATAAGTGGATACCGTTTTGGCCATCTTTCTGCAATTCTTGTCCTCCAAGTGGTATCATCTTGAATGATGTCTCTGAATTTCTTACATACTTCACTCAAAACTCGAATAACAAATTTTGCACTTAAATATGAGCAAATATATAAAAACAACTCTGGAGGAATTGTATCCAATTTCCAAGTATCTTCAAACTCTTCAGCTGCCTGCTCTTTTTCAGTATTCATTTCTGCAAAAAAATTTCACATAAACTTTTCAGCATTGATACTAAACCACAAAATAATTATTTATGGATTTAGCACAATACTGATTGATGAACAGTAAATTCAATATTTTTTTGTCAATCTCTGGAATTTTTATTTTATTTTTTTTCAAATATTTTGCAAAAAATAATTCTACATTTTTATTTAAAATAGTATTTTTCAGACATTTTATTGATTTTGCACCAAAACTGGTTGGCTCCTTAGATTTTGTTGCCAGAAATAAAAAAAAAAGTGTTTATCAACATTTTTGCATGAAACTTATTAATAGCAGAGAAAATCACAGGTATGTTCCTGTAGACATGGTACTCATGAAAGGTTCAGTTGAAAAAACAAGTTTCACCTGAAGTGGGATATAAACCCACTTATTGTTTGCATTTAGTTATATAACAATTTAAATGCTTTATTTATTAAAAATACTCATTAATTAATGTCAATTAATATGACATGATATTGTGAAAAAGTTTCGCATAAAATCTGAACAATTTATTAAATGTGATTTTTTCAGAAATATAAACACTATATTTTGTTTTTTCATTCTTGTTACAATAATTTTTTTTTTATAAATTGCACTTTTAAAATAAATATCAGTTGGACTGATTATCTCTATGTGGCAATGTTTTATAGCATAATTCATTAGAGAGACAGATCACAAGGACACAGTCCATGATTGGTTGGAGAAAAACTATGGCTAACTTTAATTCCAGGTGAATGCCTTCTGTTAAAGCTATCATGCATGGTTATATATTTTTTTTTCATTATGTACAGTGGGAATGGTTTACCACATATGGAGCAACAAGGTATCATCTGATAATGCATTTTTAAAAAATGTTATCCTGTGGCACTCCTGCTATTTGCTCTACCTCTCTTCTATCATTCAAGTGATAAATGATGCTAAACTCTGGCCTTTCAACGATGATCAGAAACTTCAGCAACAACTATATATAAATAGAAAAATTTCACCATTAAAAGTTCTAGCATGAATACCTATTCTTTTCTGATGGGATTATAAAGGCCACAGTCTGTCGGATGGGATGTTAAGCCATGGTCACATGTGCAAGAGAGCCATAACCTGTGCATGTTCAAGAACATGCTGGATGACTTTGATGGAAGGCTACCATCTACCTCCCAACAGCTGTTCCAGTAGGTCCCCTCCCCCCAACTTTCTCTGAACATTTGGGGTCCTAGTGGCCTGGTTATTTAGTCCATTGTGTGCAAATAAAGTGCTGCTCAGAGGTAACACAACCTATTCTTCTGCACACCATGGCTAAGTGGCAAAGTCACTAGAACCCTAAGAGCTCAGACTTGGGTAGCGGCAGAGGTTCTACTGGGCAGCTGTTAAAAGACATGAAACCTCCCATCAATATCACCAAGTACATTCTTTAACATGTACTGGGCATGGCTCTCCTGCAAGGCCAATCTTAGCATCTACCCAAGGCTATCAATTCATTGGTCTGCTTTAATATCAGATTTCACTAGCAAAAAGGAACAAAGTTTAATATTTAGCATAAAACTATAAATTTGTTATCTTTATATCTGCTATTTAAATGCTACATTTGTTCATTTACTCTGTATATAAAAAAATTTAAAGTAGATATGGAGACATTAGGTTACAGCCTGGTATCATAAACTGAGTTAACTTTTACTCTCTCTCTCTCTCTCTATGTTAAGCTAGGTATATTCAGAATATATTCACAGTTAATTTAATTAACCCTTAATACACTATTTTCTTAAAATTATTATAATACTAGAAATTGAATTTAAAAAAGCTGGTTAAACTATTATTAATTATTGGTTGAATTTTTGTTTTTAAATAATAAATAATAATTTAAACTACAAGGGTAAGTTTTTAGAAAATATATAAATATTCAGCTACATAAACATTATCTATGGTGCATATGTTATGGCTGTGGAAGCAATTACATGCAACATGTTTTGTTGCTAATTGTTTATTTCTTATTTCCAGTGTTAAGAGAAAAAATTATGGACTCAAATAGCATTCAAAAATGTTATTACAGTAATTTTTTTCAAATTTGTCCCCCTTGGGAACTGAGGTGCTGGATTTTAGGGAAGTATATCGAACATTAATTGGTGCAATGGTAGCGCGCTCTGGCATGAATCTAGAGAGATGCAAGTTCGATTCCCGCCGTGACGGCGATAAATTTTTTCAGAATCTATTAATTAATGTTTGATGTCTATCTTAACAGGGAATACTGTGCATTCACTTTGGATTGATTTTTAAGTATATCGATTTCTAGTGGCTGACCAGATTTTGAGAATTACATTTCAATGAATATTAAGCAATAACAATTGAACTTGTTTATATCTGCAAACATTTAATAATGAATTATTAAATATTTGCAGATATATAGATCATTTAATAATGACTAGTAGTTACAAATGTAAATAACACTTCAATCTGTTAAATGCAAACAAATGGCAATAAACAAAGTCACAGTAAATGTTGTCATGTACTGCAATATCATATTTAAGAGCATGCCTAGTACTCATTAGTTGTGCTCACTTACTGGACTTCACTCAGTCAACTGCAGAGAAACAGGCATTAAAAAGAACATTCAAATATAAGATATTCAGCAACTGCTCCTACTGCACTTTTGTGTCATGTAATATTAATGATCAGATATTATATTCCTGCATAAATTTGCTCCTCCCTTCTCTGTTTTCTATCTCTTTTGCAATGCTTTCTCATTTGTCCATTATTTCCATTTTGATTTTTACTCACCAAAGTTCAAAGAAGCTGTCCCAATGGCCAATTGGTTAGTGATTACAGATTAAAGGGCTGTGTTGTTTTACCTCTGAGTGCACTTTTTGCCCATAATGGCATGGCCAATGGACTCTGAGAGATCAGAGAAGATTGAGGGGCCCACTAGAAGCTGTTAGGAGACAGATGGTAGCCTCCTGTTAAGGCCATTTGGTGTGTTCTTTAATGTGCACAGAGTATGGTTCTCCTGCACGCAGGGTCATGGCTTAACATCCCATCCAACGAATGGAGGTTTTTCCAAGCCCATTGGTGTTCCCTACTGACTGATGGCAGGGCAGAGAGTTTTGTGGAGATAAATCTTAATACTGGCCTAGGTGGGACTTGAACCTGGGAACTGCAGTTTATGAGCTAAGTGCACTACCGATGGAAACATCCCTGCATTTGTTCCAAGGGACCTGGGTTCAAGCTCTGGGTAAGCCATGGATGTTGTGTTATTTTTCTGCTGAGGTATTGCCTGAATCCCAGATCTTCTCTATGGCATATTAAACTGACAGAACTCTGTGGCAAGCAGCTGCTTGAGTTTTTTTTTTTATTTACAGTTGAAAGATTGGGTAGAAATTCTGTCATAAAATAGCACAGGTATACTTTGGTAATGGTCAACAAAAATTGTTTATGTTTGGTACTGATGAAAGTGGAAAATCTTAAAGACAAATGCATATGTAGTGTGAGGTATGGATTACTTTCCTAATTTTTTTTTACTGTAATATTGTAATTTTTTTTTTCATAAAATGTACCAGATTTCAAAGAATTTAGTGTATTATGATTTCAAACATTTTTCAAAGCTTTCAACCTTTTGCTTTTTGATAGGAACGATTTGAAATCCTTCACTAAATATTTGAATTAGCTGAAAAAAAATTGGTTTCCCTGAGTGGGATCCCACATTTCCGAGAAGCATGTTTTTTTTCAGCCAATTATTCAAGTGTTTCTTGTCTACAGGGCATTTTTCTGTGATACATCATTACTCCACTATTCTTTTTTTCTGTTTTATTATCTTTCTAGTTTTGAAGTTTTTTTATTTCTTGAACTGCTTTTATTTATCATTAAATATACATAGTAGTTTCAAAACCATTATTATTTATGAAGCACAGGAGAGCTATCATATGATTTCATAACACCACTTGAAGAAAGTTTGGTAAATATGAAATTGGCATGTGGAAAATCAAAACTGGGCTTGAAATAATGCTATATTAGAATTTCAAGAATTGGAAGAAGTTCCTTACTCCTCTTTAGTTAACAGGTGTCCTTTATCCACAAGGTAGACATCACAGACAATACATTTGTGTAAGAATCCAGTTTGTATTGAATGCATTAAAAATGTGCTGAAAATAAGTACATAATTTTTTTTCTTGTTACAGTTGATTTTCCTTCTGGTAAATGCCTAAATGAAAATTTATTATGTCAATGAAAACTTCTATGGTTTATCTCAGTGCTTAAAAATTATATTTTTTCTTTTATATTCATGCATGAAAAAGAATAACCCTCTTTTTTTCATGAAAGAAAAATATTATTTTGTAAGCAAAGTGTTTTATTAAGAGAAAAATAACATTACTTTTTAATATCACCAAGTTTAGGAGATATACATAATATTTGGAGCATTTTTGACCTGCACCTCACTAGTTACACTACAGAATTTCACTTAACTACTTCAGGGTTAACACTTAGAAATTAAAGCAATTGCAGTCTGTTTAAATCATGCTTGTCTAAAGTGCGGCCCAAAAGCCTTTAAAATGCGGCCCAAACGCAAATTATGAAAATATTTAAATTTACACATTTTTATTAAAAAAATAAATGTTTGCAATATTTTTCATATATAATCGATTCGTTGACATTTATTTTGAAATAAAAATTTAAATAAAAACATCTTAGTATGCCATGAGAATTTACGTTTCGAATTATGTGTGTATCCACTCGATGGCGAATTTTTTGAAGAATTACAATATTTGTATGCAGTATATTGCATTGTATTTTGATTTCCTAATCCTTTTGGCCAAGGGAGCCCTTCACAGAAAAAGGGGCCATCAAACGTTCGCAGAAGTTCGCCAAATCGATCCGACGCGTTGGCTTTCCTCTCGCTGAATTTTCAGCGAGTTTTTGATATCCCACTAGTTTTATATTGCCCTTTTTTATTTTATAATAGAAAACATAAGAAAATAAATGAAGTTTTATTATTCATATTCATTAACTATATTTTATATTTTATGTGCGGCCCAAAACAATTCATCTTCACTTAGTGTGGCCCAGGGAAGTCAAATATTCACTCAATGTGGCCCAGGGAAGTTAAAAGTTTGGACACCCCTGGTTTAAATAATATTTCTCAGTTCAACGTATTAAGTTTTTTAGGTGAAAGTGTATACATCTGCAAGATCGAAGATGAAACTGGAATGCCATTCCAGTATAAAAAAAATTCGTTTCAGTGTAATATGTTTAACATTTTTTTTTCGCCTCTAGTCTGGTTACTAGTATTCTCAAAGATTGGGTGGTGGGGGGGGGGATGCCCCTGTGCATCAACATATTCTTGCAAGTCCCTTGGCACCTTTTTCCAAACATAAAGTATTCAAAATCTAAATTCCATTTCATGCTCACTGATCCAATTTAGACAACAACTGTCTAAGAACAAGCAACTTATTTACATGCCAAAGTATAATAAGTTGGCTAAAGATTTGTAGCGTCAATGTCACATTAATTATATTGTGGTTTTTATTTCATCGATTCTATTTGCATATACAGTTGTTTAATATGTCATTTAATAGTTAATTTTTTTTATATAATATACTTTTTAAAAATAAATATTGGTACATATCTACTTTTGTTGATTTATGCATTTATGCACCCTCATGCTTGCAATAAATTTCACCTTCAGTGATTAAAAAAAAAGTTGACCTTTGGTCTAGAGTAGGGGTTTTCAACGTGGGATATGTGTACCCCTTGGGGGTATACGGTAAAATTTTTTAGGTACACTGTGAGAGCACTCAAAACACCATGCACACCATGCACTCAAAAGTCGCTAAATCTGATTACCCAGTAAAATGTTTATAATTCTATAAGACTTGTTAAATTGTTTATGTCTTGGGTTGGGTTGTTTTACCTCTGAGCGGCACTTTTTTGCACACCATGGGCTAAATGGCCAGGTCATATGGACCCCGAAGGCTCAGAGAAGGTTGGGGGAGGGGACCCACTGGAACAGCTGTTGGGAGACAAATGGTAGCCTCCCGTCAAGGCCATCCAGCATGTTCTTTAACGTGCACAGGGTATGGCTCTCCCGCACACGGGGCCATGGCTTAACGTCCCATCCGACGGACGTCGGCCTTTCCAAGCCCATCGGTGTCCCCTACTGACCGTGGGCAGGGAATTTTGCTGAGATAAATCTCAACGCTGACCCAGCTGGGACTCGAACCTGGGAACTACAGATTACGAGCCTGGCGTGCTACCGACTGAGCCACCCCCGCCCCAAATTGTTTATGTAATTTTTTGTTTATCGATATATGTAATTTATGAATACAAAATTTAATGCTCACAAAAATTATCTATTAAAATAAGATATTATTAGGGGATAATTATCGTTTCATATTCATTTTGAAATATCCCCTAATTTTTTCGCTTATTAAATAGATATTTCAAAATGAATATGAAACGATAATTATTCCCTAATAATATCTTATTTTAATAGATAATTTTTGTGAGCAGTATATATATGTGTTTTATTCCCATTGTTATACTATAACTATAGTTTTATCTATCTATACAAGGGATATGCCAGTTACATACAAATTTCCAGGGGGTACATGAAGCATAAAAGGTTGAGAACCACTGGTCTAGAGATATGAACACCTTAGATTATGCTGACATTTTGGTCTTAATAAATGACATTGGGCTGGGTTTACCTCTGAGCAGCACTTTTTTGCTCACCATGGGCTAAATGGCCAGGTCACAAGGACCCCTGAAGGTTCAGAGAAGGTTGGGGGAAGGGACCTACTGGAACAGCTGTTGGGATACAGATGGTAGCCTCCTGTCAAGGCCATCCAGCGTGTTCTTTAACATGCACAGTGTACAGCTCTCCCGCACACGGGGCCATGGCTTAACATCCCATCCAATGGACGGCAACCTTTCCAAGCCCATTAGTGTCCCCTACTGACCATGAGCAGGGCAGGGAGTTTTGGAAATTGAACTCTTTCATTGAAACTACTGACGAGACAATAGGATTTGGTATTTGGAGAATGAAGTGATGAAAATTGGAACCCTGACAATATGCATAGTTGGCATGACCTGTAACTTACAAAAGAAAAATTACGACAAAAAAAAAAGACAGAAAACGTAATTTAGAAAAATAGCGAGGCTGCTCAAAATTACCCAAGACTGTCAGTTGTCACATGCCACTATGTTGTCACTCTAATGACGTCATCTGTCAGCAATGCTCTTATGACTTAAGTAAACGGGTTATTGCAATTTTCAACATTTAAGAAAGCATTTGAGATAAGGCGTACAAGGCCATCTCTACTCTCTAACGTTTGGAAAATGAATGGACGTAAAGGTCCACAAAACATATGCAAATTTTGAGACACTGCATTTAAAAAACATTCTTCCAGTTTATAGATTTTTTCCATTTTTCAACATTTATCTTGGCTGTATTATGTAATTTTATTGTACATTAAACACTAATAGCTATATTTTTTCATTACTACTGGTTTAACTCTTACCAGTACCAGGTGCTTCAACTGTCTTAAAAGTCAACTTTTTGGGCAGCGTCAGTCACGGTTTTAATATATCAACCATTCTATGGTACATATTCTGAACTTTTCTTTCAACGGAAGTTCAAGGTTCATGATGAAATTAGCCTCCAATGAGGGGCTCCCAACACCAGAAAGACACTATGAAAGACAAAAACACTCAAAATGGATTCGGGAAGTATTTGCGCACTTATTCATGGTCGACGGCATATTCGCAACCAAAGGTGTCAAAAAATTGCATTTCATGATTTTGAAGCCATTTCCTGTGTTATACTTACAAGGAAGTTAGGAGCTTTGCTATAATATTGTGGTTTATATTTTGTTTCAGTGTTTTATTAATTTTATTCATGTTTTGTGAACCGTCAGTCAGTTTTTATATGAAAACTTTTTACCTAAAATTTTATCGGAAATGTGCAATTCGACTGATGTTTTGGTTGTTAAGGCATCACGGGAATTTATAAAAACCTGTCACTCTGCAAATTGTTCTTCAAAGCCTTTTGAAGGAGAAACACTGAAACCAACGAGAAATAGCTGCTGAACCGAAAGTTACCAAAAATTCCTGAGCCGCATCAACAGATCTTGATGACCAAAGAAGACTACTGTGGTCTCGAGCAGGAAAATGGTGTAGAAAGAGGAAAAATAATTCCAAGACTGGAGAAAAGAAATTAATAACTTTAAGTCTATAGAATAGAAAACCAACCTCAGCAGACTTGAAGAACCAGTTAAAAGCTTATGGAGTCTATGTTAAAACTAGAAGAGTTAAGCAGAACATTTTGATGCAGGCAAAGAAAAACGCTATATATATGTAGATACTATGGCTAAAATTGATACTTCAATTGCTGAGAAACTCACTAACATTACGGTACAGGTTTGAAATGAAATAAGGATCGAAATTTCACAATTAATTTATACTTGTTAATGTTTGCTGACCATTGTTTGGAAACATTTTGGGAATAATTAGGGCAGGATATCTGCCGTCCCTTTCTCCAAGTCTGCTATTAGATGTTAATGATTAATTCTAATAGCAGCTATATTTAATGTCATTTTAAAAGTAATTGAGAGATGTTGAAAACTAGGTCGTACTTCATCCGGCTATTCTTACTGCAGCTATGGTCATTAGTCTGTTTGTTAATTTGATGTACTTAAAAAAAATGCCCCCCCCCCCCCTCCCGGGTGCATTCGCACTTGCTGCACGTGCGGTAGGCCGCCTCTGGGAATAATTAAATATCTTGCAATGAATTCATATATGAAAGTGAGTTTACTGCTTGACATTCCACACTATATTTAGCTCTTCACTAATAAATTATCACAGGAATCTGTTTTCGTTTCAGGTAAGTATTAGTGGTAAATAAATATTTGCTCTCGCTAAAAAAAAGTAGAGACTCTGTAATCAAAAGACCAAAAGAGACTTTCAAACGAAAATATGTGCAGAAAGTGGTGAAACCATGGATATGGTTAAAGTATAGTGCCTATAAGTATAGTGTGGTTTTTGCTTATTAAAATCTGGCAGAATAAGTGTCCCATACCAGTAGAGTGCGCTGGGAACGATAGTCTTGCCCATGGAGGTAGGAAGATAAGGAGACGCCCTAACACGCTTTCCCTGTCCAAGGAAAATGATGCTTAGGCAGCAGGGCGGTAGCCATATTGTTGCATTCAAAACAAACCGTCTGCCGCTGCAATCAAGCCTACTTTTCAAGTGCTATACTCAGTTTTACTGTGCGTTATATACGGGAAGATTATTTCTTTACGACTAAGAGAAAGCCCATTTAAGCTATTTGGAATTTATATTGCTTTTTTTTAATGCAATGAATATTTCCATACAGAATCACTATACAGTTAATTATAGCAGAACTATTTATGTATTTCGTTGAATACGACAATAACAAACAATTGCAAGATTTTAAAAGTTTATTTATACTACACTGATAACAGTAGAAAACATTTAATGGATAAAACATAAAAGTTACACGCAATAGCAGCATTTAAACCGCAAAAAATTACATTTGTAAAATTAAGAAAATAGCTGTTTTACGTTAAAAAAAATTCTCATTCCACAAAAATAAAAAAAAAATTTGCGTAACAAAACTAAATAAAGCCAATAGTATAAGAAGTAAAAAAAAAAGAACTAAAAAAAAATATATATATATATTTATACAAAAAAAAACGCCCCAGATGGTGGCTCGAACCCACCAGCTCTATGTTTGTACCCTCAGCTTCACATCTCTCCCCCATCTCATGCTCATTCTCCTCCCTCAACCAGAGTTAACAATCAATACAAAATACACAATTATTACAATCTCTCAAAAAAAAATCTCATAAGGATTGAAATACATCCTTCCTCAGCCACAAAGGAAAATTTCAAAATAATATCTAAAAAAACTGTATGAAAAAAAAGCAACTAAAAATTATACTAAGCAAAATAAAAAAAAAAATAAAAAAAATATAAGAAAAAGAAAAAAAAATATATCCACACGGTGAAGGGAATATAATATCCATTTAAAAAAAAAGGCAACCTTCCAGACAGTGGCTTGAACCCGACATCTCAGTGCCTGACTCCTCAGTCTCTCATACCTATCTTCATGTACGCCTAACCTACCCCTCAACCAAAGTAAAAATAAAATAACTACAAACAGTAAACTCGCTCTATTTGAAATCTATACAGAATTAAATAAATTCAGTGTTCACCTTAAAAGGGACAATTAGAACCTTATCAGAAGAATTAACGAAAAGGAGAAAAGCATTACACTCTCCTCTCCTCTTTTAACTAAAATTATTTAAACAATTTGAAAAATTTTCCCCCTAATGATCGCTGTTACTCACCTATGACAATTTACACCATATACATTAAATTATTCTAAAAAGAAATTCAAAAATATGACTCCAATCCAAGAAAAAAAGGGAGCATTTAAACAAAACCCTTAAATGCTATCCAAATTTAAAAAAAAAGAAAGAATATATTTCTCACCTTATGAAAATACTTTATTGTAATATACTTTTCCCTTCTTACACTGAATTTATTAAATCATGAAGAGAGAGGAATTTAAACACTGAAACATTTAAACAAAATAATATCTAATACTTCCACCTAAAATAAAATAAAAAACAAAAAAGAAACTCCTTGATATTTTAATCACCTCTATTTAAAAGTATGTAAATTCATCATCCATTAAATAGAATACACACTAATATTCAATTACAGCCAACAAAATTTTTTAACTGAGAAAGCCTGCAGAAGGAATTCTCAAATAAGTGTAACGTAAAATCAATCAATCAATATAAGAAGTACATCTTCACATTTATCACTGAGTACAATCCGAAGAAAATAAGAAAAAAATCTGGTGAAGAATCGAGGTTTGTAACACGAAATAAAACCGATTTCATAGCGGCGTAATTTCAACACGAAGTTGCTTGTATCATTATATAATTATTTAAACTTTTATAAAAATGACAAACTTACCGATGAAAGGTAATTCCTGGTATCTCTTTTGAAGGACGATTCGTGCAGCCGTAAGCTGAACAGGCTGCCATAACACAAATGTCGAAAAAAAATTAATTTTTATAGCGCAACACTTCGTTACTCCCTATACTACTGATCAATGTTTTGAATAGAAAAACATGGCTGCCGCGCAGTCGCCGAAGCATCCTTTTCAAGTGCTTAGGGCTCCTCCTCTTATCTTCCTACCTCCATGGTCTTGCCTTATTAACAGTACCCTCTATGGACGTTTAGCTTTTCAATGACTTTTAAACATAGAAGCATTTATGAAATGATTTTACCATTCAAGCCGTCCCGTGGCCGAGTGGTAAGCGCGCTTGGCTACTGAGCTACGGGACCTGGGTTCGAGCGCCGGGTAAGGCATGGATGTTCTTGTTGTATTCTGCTGAGGTCCTGCCATCTTCTCAGATCTTCTACTGTGGCATATAAACTGACAGGCTCCTGTCAGACCTCTGTAGCAAGCAGCTGCTTGAGGGGGTATTTATTTTTATTTTTATTTATTTACCAGTCAAATGCACATTATTCCTAAGTATTTTAACTGAACTAGTAAAACTTAGAGAACGCTTGAGCAAGTATATTTTTTCAAAAGGAAGAAGATTGATGGCTGTTCGATCAAAACAAACCACATTCCACTTTATGTATCAGAGCGTTGAAGTGAGCGTTGGGTCTTTGGTAAATTCTTCGAATGACACCTGATGTAACATATGTTCTAACATGTGACGTTTGGACTCGCCAATTGTAATAGAAGTCTTATGGCGTAGATATCCTTGTAAATTGCAAAAGCGATTTAAAACGTTGTAATTGGTTAAACAAGAATGCCAGTTATTAGTACCCTGATTATTCTCTCTTGTTTAGCCAATTATAACATTTTAAACTGCTTTTGCAATTTACAAGGATATCTACGACAGGACTTCTATTACAATTGGCGAGTCCAAACGTCACATATTAGTACGTGTTATTTGTCACATCTTCAATTATAAAATGTAAATAAATAAATAAATAGCCCCTCAAGCAGCTGCTTGCCACAGAGGTCTGACAGGAGCCTGCCAGTTTATATGCCATAGTCGAAGGTCTGAGAGGATGGCAGGCCCTCAGCAGAAAAACGACACAAACAGCCATGCCTTACCCGGGAGCTACTTCAAGTAATAAAAATTTGAATTAACCATAGGCTACATCACTTTAATACTACAAATTATTAGTATCATTATTATTCTGTATGAAAATGCTCTAACCTATGGATTAATTCAAATTTTTATTACCCCCTGTTAACCCACAGCCTCCACTTCACCACTCTGAATACACCAATTGATCAAAAACAGACCCCATAACCCCCTTACCCCTCACTATAAGGGGAAAAAATATGGTATCAAATATCCTTTAATTCACAAGGAATGCAGTTTGCACTGTACCCCTTCAAGTCTACTTCATTGCATTCCACTTCATTATTATTGCTAATCTAACAGACTAACAACCATCTCCTTACCCCCAAATACCTCAAATCACATCCCCATTATCTCAAAATTGGACGCCATGTTTTGTCGTCGCTCCGATTGTTAGGCGTCCGAACTGAATAGTAGGTATTGAACTATTACTTATGGATTACGGAAAAGCACACATTAATATTTGATTCTGATTTCAGTGCTCATGATTGGAAACACTTTAGAAGAGAGTGAAGAACTAAGAGTAAATTTCATGGCATATTTTTTAATATAATTTTGAACAAAATATTATTGCTTTCACATTGTTTCAATTACAAAACGAATTTAAAGCTCCGCAGCTCATAACTTTTATCAGAAAATATTGTTACGGATGAAGTAAATATTTAAAGAAAATCGTTTTTAATACTTACTTGATTTCACTAGGTTTTTCCTCTTGCCATTTGTGTATTTCAGATTTTTTTTTTTCAGTGGATTGATCAAAACGGTTCTACCAGTGTACCTCCAAAACAGTGGTCAATCATAACAAGTGATATATGAAATAGATATTTATAAAGGTTGGATGTATATAAAAAAAAAAAGTATGCGAGGTCAATCGACGTAATCGAGCTGGAAAAAAGTAAAAACCTGACCTCCGACATGTCCCTTAAGGTCAAATACAGGTCACGTAGAGATCAAATCTTGAACAACAGGTTCTGAAAACGTAAAAATTTCATTGTAAGGGTATTTTGATTGCAAATATCAGAAAAGATACGAAACTTTGAATCCGGTGGTCCTTCAAAGTTGAAGGTCATTTTTCGATCTATCAAGGATATATATCGGACAAATTGACGCTTAGTTATGTTTTTTGATGTGAAAGCAAACACATTAAATCATTTTTTCTACTTGAATCATCATTGCAATGCTTTTACTGCCTTTTTCACTTCCTTTTTCTCTTCTTAATTGCCTTTTTTCTCTGCACTACAAATTTGTAGTCTAAAAATAACGAAACGTTTTAACATCTTCAGAGTAATATCATGGCAAGACGGGAAAATAAATTTATCACAAATGTCTTCTTGCAAAATTAGAAATAATGATATTTGCAGACAGTGGTGTATTAAGAATATAAAATGTTTGCAATTTGCGGAATAAGCATTCATAGGTTAAAAATAAAAAAAACACTGTTCATTCACTGTAACTAACGAATTTGCTTCATAACAGCGTAGTGAATTTAAAGCTGCATATTGTGTATCTAAAGGCGTTGCAGTCTTGACTGATGCCATACCATTTTCACACACTTTGTCATGGGAAGGTATTTGAAAAACAATGTAACCACATATATGATAGAGAACATTTTTTTTAAATAAAGATAGCTCATTTGAAGAAATAAACCACTCCTTGGGGAATTTGATCTTAATAAATTTGCTTTTTTTATTTTCCGATTGCCATGAAGGTATATTCAGAAATTCTGCCAAAAACACTCTATCGTCTTCATCATAATTACCATTGCTGACATATTTCAAATATTGAGCAACACATATTAATTTCAAATTAATCCTGAATTGTAAGGCATTTGGAACAGGGTTTTTAAGCCTAAAACAATATTGCTTTTCTTCGAGGAATAATCTCTGCAAATCAATGATAGATTTTGTTTTTAAAATTTGTCCACTTTGACATGGTTTCCAGTAACCTGTAATACCAAATTTAAGGTTTTCAAAAACAGTGATACAACTATTAAGAAAACTAATTATTTTATCATATTCCTTGCCTATTTTTCTTAGAGCTACCACTGGATTTCTTGACGTCATAAGATCAAACCAACGTTGAACTAATTTTATAAACCAAGAAATTGTCTTCAAAAATATATCATAATTTAAGTTTTCAACTAAATATTGAAATCCTGTATTCAAATCATGACTAATGACATTCTTTGCTTTTCCAACTTTCATTTTATCAAAATGCCTTGGATTAAGATCCTCAGTATATAACTTTTGGGCTATCTTTAATTGGTGTGTGTCTTGATGTTGGCACAATAACTGGATATGTTCAAGAGAAATAAAATTTGTTGGTAGTTCAAGTTTTTCTTCAATTTTCTTTGAAATTATAATTATTTTGTTGTTAGTTAGAGCTGTTCTGATATTTTTTAACAAGTGTGGGATATCAGCAATGAAGTATAACTGTCTTGATGGGTCACATGGATGCACACAACTATTTTTAGTTTTACTATATTTTCCTGCAACAATGCCATATTTTTTCCACATGGCTTGAGTACTACTATTCATATCAGAAGTGACTGCTACCACATTTAGACCTATGTCTTCTGCATTTTTAATGATCCTGTTGACTACAGTAACAAGTAGAGATCCAGCTAAATGATCATTTGTGAAGTAATATGCAACAGTCTGTTTCCACCTACTACTTATTCCACTCAGCATGAAAACTAAAGCTTTTGTTGTGCAACCCTTGTTTAATTGTTCCATCACTCCACCAAAATCCTCCGGTGGATTTTAAACATAAAGAATTTATCTGATTCTGATTAAGAATTTTTTTCAAATTTTTAAATAAACATGTTTGTTGTTGCCTCAGTTTACATTAACTGATATTATTCTTATGGAGATATGATTTTAAAAGTTTAATTTCTAATGTTTGTTTATTTATACATTTCTTTAGAGTTTCCACTTCTTTAAGTAATTCAATATAAGCATGATGTATTTTATTAGCCTCTTTTATATGGATCCTGATTGTGCAACTACCAGCTTTAGTAGTTCCATTGCAAGTATTTTCACACGCTAAAATATTGTTCTGAAACTCACACTGAAGCACTTTGCAGTAGTTATGCTCAACAAAATTTATTTCACTATCCACAGAATTCTCATTATCACTTTCTTTACTGTAGGTCAAATATTGGCACTTTTTAACTGGTGGAATATGAGAAAAGATGGTGGGCACAGTTGTATATTTAAGATTCCTCTTACCATCCACACAGGGTTTTCCCATTTTGATGAATCAAAATGGTCCTAAAAATAGACAAAAATTTTACAATCAATGCAAAGGTGAGCAACACAGGAGCATAATTTCTACTGTTTTCTGCATAATCAAAGGCAGTAAATCCCTGTTAGAAAACACAATTACCCGTACTTTGAAACAAAGCCTTTTTATATTCCAGACAAATATAGATTTTATCAAGCCAGCCATACATGATATACACTAGAGCAGGACATTTCTGCTATAGGAAAAGTAAGTAAAATGTAGCATAACAAAAATTTTCAGTTCCAAGAATGTTCTGGAAAACAATAATCTTTGAAACTATTATAAATAACGATTTGTTATATTTTACTGTTTACACAAATTCCTTCTTTTTCCGAACCTGAGAGAAAAAAACCTACCTACACCCTTGTATCCAACTTTTTCTCTAAATTGTTTAAATTTTGCACCATTGTAAAGAATACTCCCCACCTCCCCAACTGGTGTAGTGGAAAAAAATTGCAGATGTCCATGTTGAACCATAGTCACTCAGTAAAGTGAACCATACTTGTGCAATACTAAGGTGAAATGCTGCAAATCTTGCATTTAAATGTTTTCAGCATATATATATATAGTATTGTAATAATTCGCTGGTTGACAATTATTTATCATTTAGTGAAGAGAAATCATATATTTAAATATTTAAAGGAATATATATATATGTAACATTATGTTACTTTATGAACTTAATATTACACATATAAGTTAATATTACTTTTACTTTATCAACTTTAACTGACTGATCAGGATATGGCTCAACAGCTCTGCTCAGGGACTAAGCCTTGCTATAATGATCCTTTCACCTTGCAGGAACTCACCTCTGCAACTGGGGCTTCGAAACGCCCGTCAGCACCAGTCTGTGACGGCATCAGCTATACTCAGTTAGCTAATCTGTCACCTGAGGTTCTACTTGTGCTTCTTAAAACCTTCAATCATTCCTGGACTACATGCACAGTACTCGATTCATGGAAGGTAACATACATCATGCCTATCTTGAAGGAGGGAAAATCCACCACTGAGCTGTCCTCTTACAGGCCTATTGCTCTATCATCTTGCCTCTGCAAGATCTAAGAGAGACTGGTCCTTGGATGCCTAGAATAGTATATAGAGTCCAAGAGCCTCCTCGGTTTTCCGCAAAGGGAGGTGAAGTATGATTATCTTATCGACTTCACCTCTGCTGCTGATCAGGGGGACAGACTACAGTCGTTGTCTTTTTCTACATTCAACTCCCTGTCTCACTCAGATGTTCTCTGCAGGCTCTATAATCTCGGCTCAGAGGCAATATCATCCACTGGATCTCGGCTTACATCTCTGACAGGACGGTTTGTGTGAAGCTGGGTAACACACTCAGTGCCTCCCACACTATCAATCATGAAAAACGTTTAGAGGTTGTCCTCAGCTGGATGTTACTGAATATCTTGCTGTCAGGCGTACCCTCTCTACTCGAGAATAGAGTGGGTATTTCTATCTACGCAGATGACATCTGCATCTGGTTCCCTAGCCAGGACCCCTTCTATGGTCAGCTCAAGATGAACTGAGCTGTGTCCATGGTCGTCAAGTTCTTCGACAACCAAAGCCTCACTCTTTCCTCCAATAAGACTCTGACCATGGTTCACACAAAGAAACTCATTCCTCCCACCTTCCCTAGCCTCATGCTTGGGCCAGACCACATCAAGGTCGTCACACAGCATAAGTTTATTGGTGTGATCTTGGACAACAGGCTGACCTGGGGACCTCACATCCAGCATCTTAAGACAGTTGCCACAGCGCAGAGAAATACACTGTCTTTCCTTGCTGGTACCCACTGAGGTAGTTCCTGCAAGACCTTCCTGGTCTTCTACTGCCTCTTGATCCTTTCCTGCGTCAACTACAGTGGTCACCATCTAAGCAATGCCTCTGCTTCACTGCTGAGCAAGTTAGCCATTATACACACTTTATCTCTGCGCCTCTGTCTTGGACTATACTCTAACACACCAAATGCGTCTGTCATTGCAGAAGCTGATGACATGCCTTTCTACCTGCACCGGAAGAGAGATATACCGTGTCATCTCTCGAGGCTCCATTCCCTCCACTTTAGCCATGAGCTTCTCAGGAAGTTGCAAGACAGGCCAGACTCTGCCATCGCCGTGTCTGCCACTGACTTCTACTACCGAGTCGTTCCTGTCAGCTCCACTGCTGGCAATATGCTCTTCCCTGACCTTCTACCCTGGAGAAACAGTGATCTTATGATCAATGTCACTGTCGCTTCTCTAGATCGAAAGAACGACTCAGATCCAGTTGCCATCAGACTTCTCTCCACCTCCTATGTCACTGAAAGATATAAGAGATGTTCTGAGGTCTGCACTGACAGATCTGTGGACTGGAAGAGACTACATGCTGCCTCTGTCTTTGCCATTCCCTACACGGGCATGTCAGAGGTTTCCGTCTCCCCCATCTCGTTTCCTCCACCTGTGCAGAACTTCATGCTATCCTTGAAGCTGTACTCTTCACCCTCAGCCTCGAGAGTAGCAACTTTGTCATCCTCTGTGACTCGGAGTCAGCCTTGGAAGCTCTCCAGAAGCGAGATAGCAAGAGCTGCAACCCCTTCCTCACCCAGAAGATCATGGAGACTCGCTCCCAGGTCACTTCTGCCGGAATCACAGTTAATTTCCAGTGGATTCCTTCCCATGTAGGGATAGCTGGCAATGAGCTCGATGATCACACCGCAAAGGAGGCGCTAGAGAGTCAGAGGTGTGTAACTAATTACCCTCTCTCTCTCAGTGACTGCAAGAGTTCTGTCTCACAACTGATGAGCCAGTATCGTCTGGCCCTGTGAGCGGGAGAGCGCATACCCTGTGCACGTTAAAGAACACGCTCGATGGCCTTGACGGGAGACTATCATCTGTCTCCCAACAGCTGTTTCAGTGGGACCCCTCCCCTAACCTTCTCTGAGCCTTCGGGGTCATTGTGACCTGTCCATTTAGCCCATGGTGTGCAAAATAGTGTCGCTCAGCGGTAAAACAACCCAACCCAACCCAGTATCATCTTGCCCAGTGGCAGAAGAACAGCAGCTGTTCCTCATTTCAGGTACCTGGTTAACCCTTCTCAAACTGCTCATAACCTCGGTAATCTCCGCAGATCTGAGGAGACCCTCCTTCATCTTCTCCGAGTTGGTGTCACCTGCAGAAACTCCCATTATAATGCTGAAAGAGAAGCTTTGTTCCGGGAGTTTCATGCTACCCGAATACTCCATCACCTCTCTTCTTGGTAATCACAATAATGTGAAGCTGCAGCGAAGGCGCTTCTGAATGCTCACTGATTTCTTTCAAAACATTGGCCTCTTCTGCAAGGTCTAATGTTTTCTTTTTTTTCTTTTTCCTGATTAGTACTCTTATTAGCTTCGTGAAATAGCTGAGAGGCAGTTTCTTCTGCATCGCTATCTCGCCCTTCTGTTTAGACTGGTGTAGGGTGCCCCTTATTGGAGGCTAATTTCACCAACACTTAACAACACCTTGAACCTTGAAGATCAATACATAAGGGTCCTGGGAAACAAAGCTATTGCCCGAAATTCAGCATTGGTTTCTTGGTCCGAACTGTGTATTTATGCATGATAGTGTGTCGTACAATAAAGTAGAAATGGTATCCAAATTCTTGGCAGAAAAATGGATAAAAACAGCCTTTTTTTCTGCTTTTGTTTTTCTTTTTTGGGTAAAGAAATATTCTAAATATGAATCCCATACATAATTTGTGGGCAACAGTCACGAAAATAATAGAGCGAAGAAACATTTTGACAAAGAATTCGTCAATTAAAAAATATCTTATTAATATTTGGCACCATGACTAAGTTATTAAATATGCTAAAAATTAATAGAAGACATGCTAAACAAAATAAAAAAGTTAAAAAAATGTAAAGGTATGCACACAAAATATTAAAAATATCAACAAAAATATTTGGGACTTCTTTGATATATACTTAATTTTATATTGAATGTGGAATTCCTTTATTTCCCTATAAAAGATAAATATATTATGTTCTACATTAGATGTTAATGTCCAGTCGACGTTTTTGTTTTGCTGCAAAAGAAAAACAAGGGGGGAAGATTTAATATAACCTCTAATACAGAATAAATATAGCTATAGTGACTTATAGGCACTTTAATATAGTATTTCTTGTAATATTAACAGATGGGCATCAGAAAGGGGAGGGATACCACAACATTGATATTGTTTCCCTTTTACGTTAATGGCATGGACGTCAAGTAGGGGGGATAGAATAGTTGAACTCCTTGAAAAATTTATGTGGAATAATGCAGCTCTAGAAAAAATGAATGTCTTTTTTTCCTTACTTAAATATAATCTTAAATTTTTACATTTTCTTTTGTTTTCGAAATCATATCACTTATTTTTATTTCTTAATATGTAAAAATATTTTTCTTTATTTCCAATAAAAAGTTACCCTATGTTTTTTTTTCACTTTGTTTTAGGGCAATCTTAATTAATTAATATATATTATTATTAGGGCAACCTTAAATAATTATTTTATGCTAGCCGTCCCATGGCCGAGTGGTTAGCACGCTTGGCTACTGATCTAAGGGACCTGGGTTCGAGCCCCGGATAAGGCATGGATGTATATGTCGTTTTTCTGCTGAGGTCCTGCCATCCTCTCAGATCCTTCTACTCTGGCATATAAACTGATAGGCTCCTGTCAGACCTCTGTGGCAAGCAGCTGCTTGAGGGGGTATTTATTTATTTATTTATGATATAGTATGATATATATCTGCTGAGGTATTGCATACTCACATACCCTCTAGTATGGCATATAAACTGACAGGCTGCTGTCAGACCTCTGTGGCAAGCAGCTGCGTGAGGGAATATTTATTTATTTATTATTATGATATAGCATGATTGCTGCCTGTGGATTGCTGTAGTCATTACTTGAAAAATTGATTTGTACTTTTGCCCTCCACCCTCTGCCCCTCTTCCTCTGAAGAAATTCATGCTGAGGTTCATTCGTAATGGTTTAATAAGGAGACAAAACCGGTTCCAGTTTTGATTTGTGAAAGAATCGTCAAAAAAATTGTCATTAGAAAATCTTTTGACTCACATTAAAATGCTGTTTCTGACTATTTTCCAATTCTACCCTTGATAAGGCTATGTTTAAAATAATGAAATCCATAATTGGCAGGGCTTGATGTTTGGCATTTCAGGAATTTTAGATTTTTCGCTTAATAAAATTCAGTTTAAACATTAATCTTTGAAATAAATATATTTATTTAGGGATTTAAAAAAATATTTATGAATTAATATTTAAAAAAAAATTTGCTCTGTGAATTCGCAGAAGTCGTTGGCAGTTTACCTATTATTTGAAATCTATGACGTTCTAAACTCTCAAACGCAGGTTGGATTTTGCTCTTCTTTATAATATTATGAATATTTTTGCTAAAATATTTGAAACAAAGTAATATTATAATATTTATTTATTTATGCTTTCGATAAATTTAAAATTAATAATTAATATATTGCATAATTAAATTTTAAGTTTTTATTTTCGTAATCATTTTTAGATACTCCATCGGTGGACACGGTAGCAGGCTTTTGCCCTCTTTTGATGCATAAAGTGATTCGTGGTAATAATAATCTGTGCAAATGCAGAAAAAACGATATTTTTGATCTCGAAAGGTAAATATTATTAACATTTTGACAGTGATGAAACAAAAAGACTGAAGTGTTTCTTCTACATAACAGGTTTTGTGCAAAAGAAGTACTCTTTTTGTGTCTAATTCGCTTGGTTCCATTGAGTGCGAAAGTGAACGACCATATCGATCAAAACGGCGAATTTGGCCGAGGAAAAGCCGGCGTAGAGGTGCAACAAAATGCGAGAGAACATGGCTATAGCATGGCAGCCACAAGAAGAAGGACTACGTCAAATACTGAAACTTCTTAAAGAATCGCAATCCCCTGATACTGCAACACAAAGAGCAGTACAACAAGTATCCTTTCAGTTTTGTAGAATAATGGTGAATTTTAATGGCTGCTATAGAAATCGAAGCCCTAAGTATTGGTTCCTGGAGGAGTTGCTGTGACATACATACAATTGGTTTATATGAAAAATCGAAAATATGTTGAAAGCATAATTCAAAAATGATAATTTGTTAATATCATGCAGTAAGAGGATTTCTTATAATGAGTAGTTAAAATGTTCTACAAATGTTTCTATTCCTTTCAGATGAAAACTGGGTTAATTGTTTAGGAAAATATATATTTGAGAGTATTTTGTAACCTTGAATTGTAGTAAATGATGTATATCAGAGAGGTGGTAAATTTACGTGGATAAAGATGTGATAATGCTCCCAGATTGTTAAAGATGTTTATTTAACACGTTTAAAATGCCTTTAGCCAACATTTTGTTTTGTACCTTCAACCTGACTGGGAAGATATATGTCGCAAAAAACGTATTAATGATTTAAAAAAAAAAAATGGAACTGAGTTTTGTATTTTTGAGCTTAAATCTTTATTTTCTATTTGTCGTTTTTGTTTAAGCATTAAAAGTTATGTGTCCTTTGTGTATATTGTGTAATGGAAAACTTGGGTGTCATAGCTTTGCTGGGGCAATACTGATTCAGATTTCTAAACAAATGACTTATTGTCTTCTGGGGCTTTTTTTAATATATATATATAATATGGCAGGCAAATAATTGTTGAAATCGGTGGTGTCCTTGATAACAAAATGATCATCAAAATATGGAAAATGGCCATTGTTAGCAGGCAGGTTCTGAAGTGTGTTTATATATATACCTACTGATCTTAGCATTTCTAAGAATCCGCCTTTTAAAAAAAATAACAGAATCATACACTTTATTTCCTTTTATTGTTTTTTTTTATCATGTCACAGGTGAATAGCTGTTGAATAAAATAATGGCCATTACCATGTAATGTTTTTTTGTTAATTACTATGAAATTAGGTGTTTTTGGTGAGTATGGTCAACACTTAAAGTTCTGCTTATTTAAGTAGCATTAGCCGTTCTATCAAGCATTTTGAGTTTAAGCAATTTCACTGAATTGCAAAAGGGGCTCTTGTATGGAGTATCAGTTAGTTACAGAATGAAAAATTTTGTTACATACTGTTTATCAAGGTTGAATACTGTTAGTGTAATGCATAGTTTACAGATCTTAGTGTTTCAAGGTAGTGTTAGTGTAAGCACATGGATATGATTCATACAGAATTCCATATACTACCCTTTGTTCAGTTAATGTTAGGAATGGTATCTGTAAATTTACATTTGGGTGGAAGTGCATTGTAAGGACCTTAGCCACCATTTTTTTTTCATCATCATCCTCAAGCAGCCATGGGCTACAGAGGTCCAACCAGACCGTGCAGTTTAGTTCTCCAAGCAAGTCTGTCCTGAGCTACATCTACTGCATCTGGCCACTGCACACCACTTCTAACAAGGTCTTGTTTGACATTGTCTGCCCACCGCATTCTAGGTCTCCCCCTCTTTCTGAGGCCTTTAGGCACACTGTTCATAACCCTATTCGCCAATGTATAATTATTCATACGGGCAACATGGCCAAACCAACGGAGTCTCAGTGGTAGGGTTCTTTCCATAATTAAAAATAATCTGCAACTTAATAGCCTTATTAGAGAAGGCTATTTTAATCAGCAGTTAATACTTAAAAGCAAAATTTTCAGCACTTAATAAAACATGGAACAAAGTAATCTGATTGCAGGCAATAATTTTAACCCAGGCACATTGCTAGAAAATGAACTGTTGCACACTTGCGGAAAACCAGGAATAAGATAATCTCACGGCAGTAGTGTACATCATGGTCCTTGACTGCCATTTTTTTTCATGCAATGTAACAAAATACAAAATGGACCTTTTTGATGATTCTCACAACCCCGCCCCCCCCAAACCCTAACAAAATAGGGATTTCTAGAAAAAAGGTTGTTTTTTTCGTTGCCATTGTAATGATAATGCGCTGGTCAGTCATTCTGGCAAGAGGTAAGGTCCCACAGACAATCACCCAGGATACCTGCCCAGATGTTGACGCCAAATTTCTGCTGGTGTTTATGAGGGTTAGTGACGTGTGGATTTTCTTGAGCCCAAGCATGCTGGTTGCGACTGTTGAAAATGTGTTCCAGGGTAAATGTGGCCTCATCACTAAATAACACTAATGCGGGAAATTGCGGATTAACATTGTTCATCTGGAGCATCCACCTAACAAACTCTACCCGGCAGGGATAGTCATCTTCGTTCAAAGCTTGGACCTGCACGTGGAAGGGATGCATTCGTGCCTCGTGGGACATTCCACACCGAGGTTTGACAAACTCCCATTTCGGATGACACCATTCGCGTACTTGTGGAAGGAACTTCTGCAAATCGCTGCAAGACATGTTCTTCCATTTCCAGTGTTCGCACACTTCATGAACATCCAGTATCATTCATCGAGATAGCCAACGAGCCAGTTTCACGCAGTCTTCGATCAACACTGACGAAGGTCGAATGGTAAGGAATACGACGATTCGGAAATCTATCATGGTACAATCTTTGTGCTTCATGTCCATTACCACCTGCTTGGCTGTACAGCAGATGTATATCCGCCAATTCCTCGTATGTGTAGTCTTCCATGTCCTTCACGAATACGTTACTTAACATGTGACGTTATAACTGTAATGTCGATGAATGGGTTTGGCTGCGTTTTTAAATGTTTGTTCTTAATCATCTATGCACTTATTCAGCGCACCTGATTTGCATCTTGTGCTTTTCATGCACTGGTTGTAAATACTTGTGCATGCGTGGTGTTTTTCTAAAGTACTCTTTTCTGGCAGAAGGAGTGGAATGCGACCCTAGGTTCCATTGCAAAAATTGTTCATCTTGATGTGTACTCTCATCCCTCTTTTTTTGTTTAAAGAGTTTACAATCACCCTGTATACCTATATATAGGTAATTTTACATCCCAAATAAAAAATTATTTCATTTTGAAAAGTAATGGAAATTCAAAATTAAAATATTTGCTTAATCCTAATTTTAAAAACCAGTTAACTGTTAAAAATAACTTACAATTCTCTATTGTTGAGCATAAAATTTTAAAGTTTATTCTTCAAACTATTTACATCTTAAAAGTTTTTAGGAGAAAACTCTGAAGCTTTTTGGAGCAAGGACAGCGCTCCATCTTCAGTGAAGTAACACTATGTGGTGACGTTAGGGCTATTTAGAGTTAATGGCCGCTGCTGAGCTAGCAGTACAACATGCGGCAACAATAAACTGGGAGCACACCACACTACTTGCACCTGCATCCACTTTCTACAGAACCATAGTCCATGAGGCTATTGAAATAATGACCTTGCCCGGCCCCACCTGCAACCGAAATACTTGAATTGCCCTTCACGACAAGCTCTAAACAGGCCCTAATGCACCACATAGTATCGCTTCACTGAAGACGGAGTGCTGTCCTTCCTCTGAAGGTCCTTTGAATTTTGCAGTTAACTGGCTTTGGACCCCTGAAGTGTTTAATGATTCTAAGTTACAAAGTACCCTAAATAGAATACTCGTATCTAATACTGTTAACATCTGTTTGAAGTGTCGAAATCAACTTTCTTGAAAAAAAAACAGCATTGAATGGATGGAATATGTGGCATTTCTTAAGTGGCCATGAAATATGCATTGCAACATTATTATTTCCCCAAATTTCTCTACTTGTTTAAATAAAATAATAAATAAAATACCCCCTCAAGCAGCTGCTTGCCACAGAGGTCTGACAGGAGCCTGTCAGTTTATATGCCACAGTAGGAGATAAAACACTTAATTTAGCATTTAGGTTTTTTGCAATAGCCACTTAAAATGCTACATTTAGTAACTTTTAAAAAATGAGTGAAATGTTACATTTCACTGAATAATTATCTGATTGCCATATTATAGAAGAACTATGTGGTTTTGTTTTATTGTGTGGCAAGAAGCTTCTTAGAAAATGTGGGCCACTATTGTTTTGAGAAAGCCAGTAAAATCAAAGCGTAGATTATAATTGTATAGACTACATAATTGGGGTGGGGGTGGCTCAGTCGATAGTATGCCAAGCTCGTAATCTGCAGTTCCCAGGTTTGAGTCCCAGCTGGGCCAGCATTGAGATTTATCTCCACAAAAACTCTCCATCCTGCCCACGGTCAGTAGGGAATACTAATGGGCTTGGAAAGGCCGCTGTCCGTCAGATGGGATTGTTAAGCTTTGACCCTGTGTGCGGGAGAGCCATACCTGTGCACATTAAAGAACATGCTGGATGCCTTGGGAAGCTGTCATTTATCTCCCAACAGCTGTTCCAGTGCATCCCTTCCCCCAACCTCTCCAGAGCCTTCAAGGTCTTTGTGACCTGGCCATTTAGCCCATGGTGGGCAAAAAAGTGCCTCTCAGAGGTAAAACAACCCAACAATAATTGGTATCATACCTCTACAACTTGCTATTACACTAATTTAGTTCACAATACAAAATCACCCTTGTAAATATGATACTGTTGAAACACTACAGTAAAAACTATTAATATCCCAACTAATAATTTCTTATAGAAATGCTCATTGATCAATAAATAGTTTGTGGAAAAAATAATAGTTTGTGGAAAAAATTTCATCAACATATGGGAATTAAACCCGCATCTCTCCAGAAATATGCCGGAATATTCTACTATTGAACTAATGCCTGCTCTGTCTTTTTTTCCACTAATTTAAGACTTTAAATATTTCACCAAAATTTTCTCCACAAACTATTTATTGATTTATGGACATTAAAAAGTCAACAGGTAATGCTGTGATTGTCATTAATGTTTAAATGCTCATTAATTTTCAGTACCTTCCACCTGTTACAGCATACAAAAAACTTCTGGTTATCAAGAGTTGAGAATGAAAAACAATGGTGAGGAAAGCATTTTTAGTGATTTTTTTTTTTTGCAAGCATTTCAAGTGACTACAGTTTGATTTGAGAGAAAAATACCATAATTAAGTTTTCTGTTGATTTATTTGCTTTATCTTTTTTTGCAAGACAGTTGTGGTATACATATGAAAAAGCTGTTCTGGGTATAAAAATGCTCTACCATTTTAGCCTTTTAAGTATTCCAGTATATTGTGCTTTTAGAATGGCTATTGGCAAACAGTTTAATTATTTGTACGTTTTTTGTTAGTTTTTAAAGAGTTTGTTAGTTTTTCCTTGTTCAATTTTAGATATGCTTTAAGAATTTGATCATTCTATCAATAGTGTAGAAAGCAAAATATTGTATGCTTTTGGATATGGCAAAAAAGAGTGTATTTCTTAATAGTGAAACTGTGATCTATTGAAAATTGCCACTAATCTGAAATTCTGTTTAAAAGTGTAAGCATAAATGAATTATGGATCAAAAATATTTTACCAAATTAGTTATGCTCAGAGTTTTTTTTTTGAGGGATAAAAATACATGGTTCACAAATGCAAAGTTGCAACAGGATTGTTAAATAAAAGATTTTATCAAAATAAATACCACCTTGCAGTTTAAAGGTAATTTGTAGAAAAAAGGCTCAACCAATTTTCAAAATAATTGGTGTGGAAGTGCCAAAATGTGTTGAATTAATATTGTAATTAAAGTTCCCTCACCCTAACCCTTAAAATGTCACAGTTGTTTCAAAATTGACATCCTAGTTTAGACACAAATTAATGGTTAATGAAATGTGTGATCACCTCATACAGCAAATGCAATACTTTGTACAAGGTTGTCCAAAAGTATGAAGCCCCATTCCATATACAAGGACTGTTTTGCAGCAGGTCTAGGGAGGGAAATCAAAAGATTCAATATGCCTTTCTAGCTAAGCATGCTTTTTGAGATTGTGGTCGAGAGGATGTGCTAGCCACCTTGTGCTACTGCTGGTGTTAACCTTTAGGTATTGGTCGATTAGTCAAACTCTGTAGGGACAGGCATTATTGTCCAGAAAAATTAAATTGCTCCCTATTGCACTTCATTAGCCTGCACCTAGGGGTTGAGAACCTCCTCTCTCTCTCTGAGCTATCATTGTTCTGGTAGGAACCACATAGAGATCTGTAATAACCCAGTGAGATCATAACATTGCTCTCCTCCATAAGTGTCTCTCTTGATGATGATTAATAGATGATGGCATGCTCCTTGTTCACCTAGATCAGTATCCATCTTGAGTCTAAATCTGTACTCATCAGTAAAGAGTACTGAGTGCCATTGATCCAGTCTCAATGTATGGCCCAGTTCAGTTGCTCTCTTCTGTGGCACATGACATACTGGTGTCTGATCATAAAGACCTTCTTTATGATGTGGCCTGCTAATTGGTGAAGGCTGAAACAAGGATTTCAGTAACTCTAGAGGTTGCAGTTGAACCAATGTTGTGTGATTATGTCTTTGAGCTCTAAGTCAAAGTTTACTGTCCTCATTTGCTGCTGTTGCCCTTGGGTGATTTTTTGATAGTTTTTCTGGCAACATTATTTGTCTCTTCAGTCTGTTGCCACAACCTGTCAACTTTAGAAAGGCTCACATTGAGTCATTTCATGATCTCTGCTTGTGATTGGCCTCCTTCATTTCATCAGATTGTCCTCTCTCCAGCTTTCTGCTAAATGCCTTTGTTCCACTGTGTAACAGAAAATCATCTTTAACTCTTCCAGTGACCAGCCTGAAAAAAATGGTTTACATCCAGAGGCCAAGCTATTTTCTCTCTCTGCTCAGCCAACAAAAAAAAATACTTTAGAACTTTTTCTTTTCTAAATAACTAATGAAAGGAATTATGGCATGTTGCATGACAAATTAATCAACATTTAATTCTGGATTTTCTGAAAATAAAATCTTTAAGAAAAAAAAGACAACTAGTTTTATTTTAATAGGACTTAATCAATAAACAGTAAATCCACAGTTACCTGTTGACTTTGAAGTGAATAAATCAATAAATTGTTTGGAAAAAGTTAGCTTTGCTGACATATTGGATTCAAACCCATAGCTTTCCAGATTCATTGCCAAAGTGTTCTAAATCCACTAATGTCTAATCCACTCTGTCTTTTCCACTGATGTGATCTATCAATCTCTCATCATTATTGTTGCTGGTGCCATCTATGATCAAGGAAGAAAGCTTTTTTAGTCGTTATTAGAACACTCTGGCATGGATCTGGAGAGACTGGCTTGAATCTCACACATCTGCAAAACACATTTTTTCCACAAAACTATTTATTAATTTATAGACTTCATTGTCAACAGGTAACTCTTAAGTCCAGTGGTAGAGGGACTCCAGTTCCTCATTTAGGTACTTGGTAGATCCCTCACTGCTCCTAACCCCAGTAACCTCAACCGATCTGAGGATACCCTCCAACATCATCTCCAAGTTGGAGTCATCTACAGCAACTCTAGTCTTCACACTCTCAGCAGAGTTTACAGTCCTAATTCTGCCATGTATAGCACACCTGAGACTATCTCACATTCTACTTAACTGCTCCCACTACAATGCTGAAAGAGAAGTTTTGTTTCTGAGCTTCATGCTATTGGAACCCAGATTACTCAATCACCCCCTTCTTGGCATTCACCAGAATAAGAAGCTGCTGTGAAGGTGCATGCAACTACTCATTGATTTCTTTCAGAACATCAGCTTTTTCTACAAAGTCTAATGTCTTTGATTTTGTCTTTACTTTTTTCTCTCTATTTTTTTCTGTAGACCTACTTGATATAGCAGAGATGTAGTATTTTCTGCCTCTGCTATCTCACTCTTCTCTTGTGACGTGTAGGGAGCTCCTCACTGGAGGCTAATTTCACCATGTTCTTACACCTTGAACCTTTGTGGATTTATTATTTATTGATTAATTCATTAATAATGAAGGGGGAGACCTAGGATGTGATGGGTAATGGCAAACAGGACCTTGTTAGAATTGGTATGCAGTGGCTAGATGCAGCAGATGCAGCTCAGGACAGATATGCTTAGAGAACTAAATTGCACAATCTGGTTGGACCTTCGTAGCCCATGGCTGCTTGAGGAGGATGATGATGATACTAATAATTGCATTGTATCCATTTTAGGAATTCATCTTTTGTTTTTATTTTGGAAATTTAATAATCTTTCCAAATGCCACACTTTTGGACAGTATTGTATACGTACCTGTTTTAGTATTTTCGAATAAGTTAACATAGTGTGTCATTTTATATGCTGAATAGTAAAATGAATGGAATGATTTTTAAAGTCTTATAGGAGGAAAACTGTATTAGGTAAATTAAATAGGTAATGCATGTTTTGAAAGGAAAAATACTAATTTTTTACATCTTTATTGTTTTAATAAATGTTGCTATAAACTGGAAGGAGAGCTGTGTACCAATTCCTAGTGATGATGCACAGAACCGGCCAGGTCTAGCACGTAATGTCTGACCCCACTATCTGGTGGTGCAGGCCGTTAGTACCTTTCAAAAGAGATATTCTCTTTTGGAAGGGAACGGAAGGGGAGGGCTGCCAGTTCAGTATGGCCTACTGATCTGGTCATCTATGGCCACTTTTTTCTGTTTTTTCAAATCTGCTGAGGAGTGGTCAACTTCACAGGGTCCTGGTGCTGACCATTTATACCTACTAGACTGGACTTGTTTATGGATTTGAGCTTGATTATGGATCCTGGACTTGCTGCACTGGTGGGCCTCTGTTGAGGGAGAATCTGCTGCTGTGTTTTCTGTTTGCTTCTGGGTTGCCAGCCCTAAGTGAACAGAGGCATGGGATACTTTATATCAGCTGGTGGATAATCCTAACCAGAGGCCATTGCAGGTACCTGAACTTTACTTAGCTAGTTGGGCACCGTCAAGCCTAAACTGGAGTAATGTGTCTCAGGCAGGCCATATGGCTCTTGAAAAAGTCCACTTGAAAAGGTGGTGCCTGAAGTTCCTACCAGCATCGGTGACTTCAGCCTTTAGTGGAGGAGGAACAGGTCTTTGCCCCATGCCTGCGTTCAGAGGGCTGTTTGATATTGTTGGCCCTACCAATCTCAATAAACCTAATTTCTTTAAAAATCCTACTAATCATTTTCTCTCTGCAGGAACGTGGAACGTTAGGACATTACATAGAGATTATTCTCTTGATGTCCTCATGCAGGAATTCCAGCGCTATAACCTAGATATTCTAGGCTTGCAAGAGACCAGATGGACAGGTAAAGGTGAATACTTAAAAATAACTTTAAATTTCTCTTTACAGGGAGGGAGGATGGTAAGCATGACCAAGGTGTGAGTCTGCTGCTCAGCAGACATGCTAGTGATGCTCTTCTAGGATATGAGTGCATTAATGAAAGGTTTTTTTACAGCAAAATTTCAGACAAGCGTTAAAGACTTGAATGTTATCTGCTGTTATGCCCCCACTGAGGATGCCGATGAGGATGAGAAGGATAGGTTTTACGGACAACTTCAGGATATTTTGAATTCTGTCAAGAAACGAGATATTACCCTTGTTCTAGGTGATTTCAATGCCAAAGTTGGTACTGACTCTGCCCTTTGGGGAGGGGTGATAGACCCTTTTGGTATTGGTAGCTGCAATGGCAATGGGCAACGTCTCCTACAGGTAAGTAAACTCAATGGATTCAGAATAACTAACACATATTACAAACACCGCGACATACATAAGTACACATGGGTTTCACCTGATGGGCTGTATAGGAATATGGTTGATTACATATTAATTAACAGCAAATGGGCTAGTTCTGTTAGAAATACCAGGGGAATATAGGGGAGCTGAAATTGTATCTGACCATTACCTTGTTAAAAGTGTCTTGCAACTTAAACTTAAAAAGTGTTGTGCTAAATTTAAAAAATTTACCTTTGATACTGAAGCTCTGAAAGACCCAGTTATAGCTAAAGCTTACCATGATAGGTTACTTAGTCATTATGACAGTCATGGTTTGCTTAATACTGAAGTTGAGGAAGATTGGGGCCATTTTAAACAGGCTTTTTTGGAAACTAATTGTACTCTTTTAGGAAAAAAGGAGCAGAGGAGGCAGAATTATTAAAGTGATAAGGCACTTGAGCTTATTTCAGAAAGTAGAAACTGCAGGAATGTCCTTAATCATTACCCTACTAGTCCTAACACAAAGGATTACAGAGAGCTTAATAAACGTGTAAAGGATCAGTTAGCTACAAATAAGAATCTTTGACTTGATGGCTTGGCTGAGGAAGCAGTTAGGCAGCACAACAGCAGAGAGCTGTACCAGATAGTTAATGTTTTGTGTGGTAGAAAACGGACAGGCATACAAGGATTGAAGGATAAACAAGGTAAGTTTATAGAAGGGGAGGATTCTGTCATGGCTAGGTGGGCTGAGCATTTCAGTGATGTTCTAAACAATGTGGTTAGTTCTCTTCCCATTGTTTGCAATGATGATAGATGCATTGGTGGTTTTAATGTTGGCCCTATAACACAATCTGAAGTTATTTTGACTGTTTCTAAACTTAAACTTCATAAATCCCCAGGGGTAGATGAAATTATTACGGAAATGCTCAGAGCTGGAAATGTTTCGGTTACCACTTGGATGACTGAAATTTTGAATACCTTTTATGATAAAGGCATGGTTCCTAAAGATTTTACAAGAGCTATTATTATCCCTATTTTCAAAAAAGGTGATCACAGTTCTTGTGATAACTATAGGGGTATCAGCCTACTCTCTGTTCCAGGTAAAGTTCTTTCCATGATTGTGCTTAATAGAATTAAGAATCTGGTTGACAGGCAATTGCGTGATGAGCAATGTGGATTCAGAAGTGGTAGGGGATGTGTAGATCAGATATTTTCACTTAGGCAGATTCTTGAGAAATGTTCAGAGTTTCAGAAACCTTTAGTTGCTAGCTTTGTTGATTTCAAAAAGGCTTTTGACTCTGTTGATCGTCATAATTTGTGGTTGATTGTGAGATCATATGGTATACCAGAGAAGCTAGTTAACATAATGAAAGTGCTCTATAATAACACTGAGTGTGTGTGTGAGAGTTGGTAAGTCTTGTAGCAATTGGTTTAGCATTACTTCTGGTGTTTGACAAGGGTGCATTTTGTCTCCTTTTCTCTTTAGTTTGGTTATTGATTATGTTATGTGAAATTCACTTCAAGGGAAAGATTTTGGCCTTAAATGGGCTGGAGATACGAAAATTTCTGATTTAGATTATGCTGATGATTTCGCTCTTTTGGCAAATGATGTTGATGAGATGAACTCTTTCATTCGAGCTGTTGATGAGACTTGGTAGTAGAGTATGTTTGGTTATAAACAGAGAGAAAACTAAAGTGATGAAAATTGGTCAGGCAGGTTGTGATTCATTTCATCTGAATGGTTGCAGTCTTGAGCCAGATGTCACAGTTTAATTACCTTGGGAGCTATGTAACAAATACTGGTGATATGCGGCATGAGATTAACAGACGAATGGGGATTGCTGCCGGGACTTTTAAGAATCTATGGAGATTGTGGAGAAATAGGCGTATACACCTAAAGACTAAAATTAGACTGCATAATAGTTGGTTCTTTCTGGGGTTAGTTATGGTAGTGAAACTTGGATGCTGTGTAATCAAGATAACAGGAAACTAGATGCTTTTGATTCTAGATGCTTACGTAGTATCTTGGGTATTAGGTGGTTTAACTTTCTAACTAATGATGAGGTTAGGCAAAGGAGTCTGTAACCTCCTTTAAGCAGCATATTGTGCAGAGAGCGACTCCGCTGGTTTGGCCATGTTGCCCGTATGGATAATTATAGATTGGCGAATAGGGTTATGAACAGTGTGCCTAGAGGCCTCAGAAGGAGGGGGAGACCTAGGATGCGGTGGGCTGACAATGTCAAACAGGACCTTGTTAGAATTGGTGTGCAGTGGCCGGATGCAGCAGATGTAGCTCAGGACAGATATGCTTGGAGAATTAAACTGCGCGGTCTGGTTGGACCTCCGTAGCCCATGGCTGCTTGATGATAATGATGATGATGCTATAGAAAGATGATACTGTATCATAGCAATTAATTGAAAAAGAGTGATGGTAGAGCTACATTAGCTGAAAGGTAGTGATACCCATCAAAGTCATTTTGTTGCTTTGTCATGTCCAAAACGTTTCAATTTCTTTCTTCACTTCAAGTCCAGCTGTACAATTGGCCAGAATTTCTTCCATGATTTTTTATTCCAAATCACTTCACACACTCAAAAATGTGATACAGTAAAAACTCAATTATCTGGATGCATGTTATGTTTTGAAAATTCACTCATTGTGCATTTATTAAAGACATAGTGTTACTCAGCATTGATGATAACACAGATCAAGAGTCAAGGCTGTATAGCACAGCACCAAATGTGTGGTAATTTAATTGTATGTAATTTTTCTCATTTAAAGATAGTTGTTTTACTTTATTTGTATAAATATCCAAAATTTAATTAGTTACTTGTTCATTGCTGCAATTCTTTCTTGAATATGGAATAAAATTTTTTTATACAAATATATTTATTTGAAATCAATTATCCAAACTACCTACGTCCCCAATTAATCCAGATAAGCAATTTTTTACTATATTACAAATAACCTTGGTCTCATTATTTCAAATTATAAGGGCTCTGCTCTATTTCAAAGAGTTTACTATAGTACTTTACCCATTTCTTCTAATAGTCTAAATATGGGGAAGTTTTCTTCATAATAAAAGGTTAAAATATCTCAGAAAAACCAAACTTTTTATAAGTTATAGAGTGAGAAACTTTTTCATGCAGCTGATATTGCATATATATATATCATAATTAAAAATAGAACAGTGGAAAATAATTATAAAATAATTATTTTTTTTATGGCTAGTGATTATGTATATTTACAATCTTGTCTCCATTAGTATATATGGGAGGTTCAGTAGAAACCTATCTAAGGTTAAAAATACTGGGGTGTGGCTCAGTTGGTAGCTTACCATGCTCTTGTAACTGCAGTTTCCAAGTTTGAGCTCCACTTGGGCAGTGTTGTGATTTATCTCTGCAAAACTCTCCACCCTGCCCTCTGTCAGTAGGGAACACTGATGGGCTTGGAAAGACCACCTTGTGGCAGATGGGATGCAAAACCATGGCCCTTTGTGCCAGAGAGCCATAACCCTGTACACGTTAAAGAACACTCTGGATGGCCTTGATGAGAGGCAACTGTCTAGTGGGTCCCCTTCCACAACCTTCCCTGAGGCCTCAGGATCCTTGTGACATGTCCATTTACCCATTGTGTACAAGAAAGTATTTCTCAGAGGTAAAACAATGCAACCCAAGATTAATTACCAGAAATGTGTATGGCCCAATCACACAAAATCTCTGTCGGTTTGCACCCCATTGAGTCACTGAGCACTGGCTTAGGGAATCTGCATCACTTTGATGTCTTCAAAAGCCCAATAAGCAAAAGTCACAAGGATAGATCTGGACAGTATGGAGCATGCTCCAACACTTCCCAATGCATTGTCATGTAGGATGATTCCTTGTAAAACTTTTTTGAACTTTTCCTCAATGTCTGTACAAAGGTATTCCAAAGGTGCAGTGTATTATTGGGCATTGGTGAAAATCCTAGTTGCTTCACTCCAGAAGTAAGGATCCTTGTTTTTTAATGTTAATTGTGGTGACACCACATTTTATCACTTGGCACAATCTTCTGCAGCAAATTATATGTCGTTTATTCATATTGCAAAGATAGTTCTAAACTCACATTTTTGCTTCTCATCAAGTAAGAATGGCACTCACTGCCAACAAGCCTTGTATCCTAGGTCATGAATTATGAAATGCACTGATCCTGTAATGTTGTTTATGTCAACAACAGCAATATTGGCAGGTGTTGTGGTAATTGTGTGTTGGCAAGGTGTAATAAATCAACACATGATGGCCCTGACCATATTCTATCTGCTATTGATTGTTAGGCTTAGTAAAACTGCCAACACCATTCTTCTGTTTTAGACACGTGATTTCACAAACATCCCTCAAATGAATATCTGTAGGCTAACATCACTCTGCACCAAGAAATTTAATTACTGCATACTTGATCATGTTTGGATGAAAAATAAATTTGGTATTCATAGTTTTATCACTCACCACATTTATCAACTCCACTGCTGCTTGTCACGTGATTTACTCAGCTATACTGCTAGCAGATGCATGATCAATATACCAAGATACCTAGATTTTTAAAATGTCTTGATTTATATGCAATTGGTGTATTGCAGGGAATTTTCTATTCAATCTCCCTTTTATATATTGTTTTAATTTTATTTAAAATTACTTTGGTTGGAATTTTTATATTTGAGAACTTTACTATGAAAGAGGTCAGCAACTGGAAATTTTTATGTGCATTTGAGAGGTTAATATATTAAAATATAAGTTTCTGTGTAGTTTAAATTGCTTAACTTATGTTCAGAAATTGGAAGAGTTAAACAAATATCCAGACTTCAATAACTATCTAATTTTTGTTTTGACAAAGCTCACTAGTGAAGGTAAGTACTTAATTTCACTGTGATATTTAACTTTTTTGCTGTAGAATCTGTGAATTCTTTAAGCTTTGTGAAAAATATTCTAATGAAAAATACTTTTTGTGATACAGTTAGTTTTTTAATTTTCCATTTATTTCTGCATTTAATATATTCCTCTTTATGCAATATTGCAGAAATAATAAAATTTTGTGTTTTTATTTATACTTAGTAGAAATGTATTGATAACTATTCACAATACTTCATACATAATTTTTAGGCTCAAATCTCTGTGAATTAAAAAATTATACAAATGGGATTCAACAGAGTTAAAATTATAGATAAAAGATTTGATGACAGTAGAAAGGCTAATCTTAATACAGATATACAGGGGTTTATCAAAATACTGGAAACAAGTATTGTTTGTGGAGAACATTTTATTAATAAGCTGTAGGTCCACCTCGGGCATTCAGAACAGACACAGTTTGACATGGAATAGACTTATACAAGTCATGCACATATGGTAATGGAATATAGGACCATTCTTCCTGTAAAATATGGCCCATCTATGCCAGTGATGTTGGAGGTGGAAAATGTGATTTGACCTTGCTCTCTATATATTCCCACAAATGTTCAATAATATTGAGGTCTGGAGATTGAGGTGGCCAATGTAGCTGCTGTACCTCATTCTCATGTTCTGTAAACCACAACTTGACACATTTCGCACAATGCACGGGTGCATTATCCGCTTGAAACCAGGGATGGTCATTAGGGAAAAATGCCCACAACATTGGGTGTAGGTGGTCCCCGAGAATGGATTCATACATTGCAGATGTGACATACCCTGCAGAATAACTAATGGCCCTAAGGAATCCCTGATATAGCACCCCACAGCATCAGGAATCCACTTGCATGCTTCACAGTTGGAACCAAACGGGGTGGTATGCTTCTGCAGATTTTCGCCAGACACACTACTAGTGATGGGAAACTGTGTAGCATGATTCATCAGACCAGATAACATGTTGCTAGTCTTTAGCATCCCAGTGTTTATGTGATTTGCACCATCTTTTGTTGCATTGATGTTGGTAATCAGAGGTTTGTGGATTGCAGCACAGCCATAAATACCAGCATGATGAAGTTCCCGATGAACTGTTATGATGGAAACGGGATCATTCCAAATGGTGTTCAACTCTGCTATTATTTTGTGGTGCTGTGGTCTTTTGCTTCCGTTGTACAATCCGTGCCAACGTTTGACTATCCCTCTCTGACAACTTTGTATGGTGTCCACAATTTGCATGTTTGGAGGCAACACCCTGTCCTTCTTGATACATAGTCATAATCTCCGATACAGTCCCTTGTGTTACACCTGCTATTTCCACTGTTCTAATGACTGAAGCTCCTGCAAGACACGCACCAATGATCATGCCTTTTTGGAGGTCACTGAGATCTGACATTGTCGACAATTACCCCACAACAGCTCTTTCATCTGTGCCTGTGGCGCTGCTACATTATAGCAGTCATCGTACTTCTTCCCTTTATATACCTCACATCGCAGGTGATGTCGTCCCTGTGATATGCATACAGCGCATTGTGTATACTCCAGTCACCATCGGTGTTTCCATTATTTTGGTAAACCCCTGTATATAATATTTCAGATTGGATTTGAATTTCCTTTCTGGAGAATGGTTAGGAATCCTGTGCTTCCTAAGAATTTTCCTATAACTTTTTTAATAATCTAGATTTTGTTAGATATTTCTTCACTTAGTTTAGGTTGCCCAGCCCTGATCTGGAGCAACATATGGGTATCCTGCTACACTGTTTTCTTATAATTATTTTTTTTTTCTATAACTAGGGTGTTAATCATTTCAGTTGATAATGAGCTTGACTCAATATAATGTTAAATGAGTATAGAGGAAAAATTGTCATTAGCCAGGTAAGATCTGAAAGTATATCGATAACATATCAAGCATCTGATAACATATCGGTTGCTTTGACTGCTGAACTACTGGCTGTTGATCAAGGTCTTTATTGTGACTTTAAGCATTGTACATAGAAGGTCTAGAATATTTAGGTCTAGAAGGCACCTTCCAGTTTAGTGCACATGCCCAGCCACACCAGACATCAAGAACCATGGTATTTTGTTTTAGCCAACATGCTTTATCAAGCATAAGGATGCTATGGTGAATAATAAGTGTATATATTTTTGTAATTGTAACACAAAAAAATATAAAACAGAGATTCAATTTCTTAACTTTTTATTCTATAGTAATTTATATAAATATAAATTATTATTAAAATTTTTTTGACAATACATATAAAAATTCAACACAATAAAACTACAATCCAAGAGTAATACCTAATAATCCTGATCCAATCGTAATATCTAATTTTCAAAACAGTTGCAGAAAATGTACATCTGAATATCATTTAGTGCTATCCCAAGGGAAATACTAATTATAGATACATGTAGCAGATTCAAAACTAAATTGAAAGAATATTTAGGAAAAACAAATTTGCTGAATACTGTATGTGGTGTGAAGTGAAATAATTGTGATACCATTATCATGCCTGAATTTAATATATTCTCTTTCCTGCAGCTAAGCCATTTATTAGCTTTGTGGACCAAATGGTGTTCAAAATGTTGTATATACAATTTATACTTTTATTAATGAAAATAAGTAAAAGAAAATATAATTTAATGTTACAGTCATCATTTTAATTTAAACCTACAGGTGCATACATGTGATTACTTATTATTCAATACAGTGTTCTCTAATTTGGCTAATTACTGACATTAATATCCTTCTTGCTTTGTAAGGTCATGCTGCTTAGAAACACTGGTTGAGGATTTAGACAAAAAAATGAGATTTATTTGTAAATGCTTAGAGGGAACACCTTTCTTTCACTACTTTTTCTAAGAAAGAGCACACCATTTGGCATGGAAAGTCTATATTTTAGATGAGACATTAAGCTTTCAGGGACTGACTAATTTTGTTAGCGTAATCTTTATATCTTTATAGTATTATACCTCCTTATAATCTTTATAAGGAGGGATTTTTCTGAATATTTTAAGACAGATGCCACTTTGAATTCCCTCAGCCATAGCTCTGCTTGTCCATACCACTCTTTTGGATCCCCCCCCCCCCCTAGATTTCATCCAGGTGCAACACTGTGTTGTTTATGTCAACATATTCTGCTTACACATAATCAGAACTATGAAAACTGTTGAATGTAAACTTATAATTTAAAAAATTCTGGGGTGGGGTGATGTAAAAAAGAACTGATTTCTGTGCCAAGAAATCAGCCTTTATCTTCTGTATCCAAGACCTCATTCATTTTCAGGAAACAATACAAGATCAGTTGTTTTACTGGAAAACAAAGAAATAACAAAGGAAATGTAACATTAAATATCTGCATCAACTTGTAAAGTTGGCCATCCAATGTAGCATAATTCCAAAAGATTGATAATAATTTATTGATAGATCAGCTGACAAAAAAATAGTTTAAGAAAGTCAAATAGATAGAAATGAAAACAAAGATTTAATTATAAAAGCATAAATACTAACTGGATGCATGGTGATGTTATCAAATGTGGAACAACACTTGCTGTAAACAATCCATTATGTAGTCACTTGACTGCTCCATGTGCCAGCAATCAACTAGGTCACGGCACCTGCCCTACCCTGATATACTTTATGCTGCAGGCAGTCCTCACAAAAATGAGCAAAAGCGACCACCAAAAACTCTTTTTAAAAGTAGCAGTTTTTTGTTAATTTTCAGGAGATTTTTGAAACTTTAAGGAAATTTTTTATTAGAATAGTTCAAATCAAGCTTGTGAGATTAAATCAGAAGGATTGCTGCAGCATAGAGTAACGTTAACAAACAAATCGGCAATACCTTATAGCTCTTCTAAGAAGTTATTTATATTGTAGTTTAATAAAATATGCATCAAATGAAAACAAAATATTTTCAAGTGTGAATTGCATATTTTTATAAGATATATTTAAAAAAAATCAATGTCAATTTCTATTTTTTTAAATTAAATTTTTTGTTGTACTAAAAATGAATGTAGATTCTTGGGTCTCTCATTTCGGATTCTGTCAACATCTATATTCATCGAAGACTTTGGGAGGGTTAAGTAATAAGAACTGACCTGAAAGTGTTGTTTAGCATTTCTTCACATGAGAATAAAATAATGGATGACCAATGTCTACTGTCCCTTAGAAAAATGTGAAACTATAGTTGAGGTCTGCTACAAGCTGTAACCACTATCACATTTAAAAGGCTAAATGTGTGACAACTCTTCTATTATATTATTTTAAATTCTTGGCTCATTCAACTAGACCACCCATGGGTAACCCATGGCCCATGAATATTGTGCAAATTAAGCTCATAGGACAAAAAATTAGTCACCCCGGGCTGAATGTCACCTAATAGTGTGTAATGCTTCTGTGTGACCAAAGAACAGCCGAAATCCTGTCTGGAATTCACCAGTGTGCAGATGTAGTGCACATCAGTATTCATACACTCTTCCAGCAGCAAATGCCACAGTTCGGCCAGATTGGCTGGGATGGCACTTTACTCATTGCCCCAAATAGTCTGACAAGTTTTCTATGGGATTTAAATCCAGGGATTTGGCAGGCCAGTCGAGATGTTCAAAGTCTTCAGAATGCTCGTCGTACCAATCTGACAAATTTCGAGCCCTGTGCACATGACAATTGTCATCTTGGAAGACTAGGGTATCGTTCTGGTGTTCACTGTGGTAATGCACAAAAGGCGACGTGGTCATCCAGTAGCTCCATATAGCCCTTCTGGTTCAAGTGTGATGTCACCACAACCAAAGACCCATTTCCTTGTATCCTTGTATGTGAAACACCCCCAGAACATCACAGAGCCTACTCCAGCTTGAACAGAACCTTGCACACAGTCTGCATGGAAGGCTTCATGTGGCTTACGATGTACCTGTCACCTCGCATCATTTGAATACAAGCAAGAACATGACTCATCCGATCAGATCACACTCTTCCAAGAGTCGACACTCCAGTCTTTGTGGTGACCACTGTAGCTGTGCAGAGCTGTTAACATGGGTCTCTTCTGCGGTACTCTGCTTCAGATATCCATGGCATGCAGTTCCCTTCAGAGTGTTCATTCGGAAACAGCTTATGGACCTGGATTGACTGAATGGAGCAATTCCTGTCTTGTTGCAAAGCGGTTTGCCATAACAGTGTGCAACACATTGCGGCGGTCCCTATTGGTGAGCAGTCTTTCTGCTGCAATTCTGGTGACGATTAGTGGTGGACTGCGATGTATGCCACTGCTAGAAGACCCTTTGGACAGTACATTTTGACACACTTGCAAAGGCAGCTACTTCTTGTACACTATGCCCTTTGGCTCAGCCAAACACAATAACACCTTTTGCCACTCATTCACATCTTTGGTGCGACCCATGTTTCACGGAGCGACTAACACACATTTGGCACACTATCACTTGTCATTGTATGAACTTTGTAGCACTTGGCACAGCTATTTGTAGGACGTGTTTATTACTGGTGTGCCCTCTGTTGCTGTTGAACGGATATAACCCTCTTACGGCGGGAGATGACTAATTTTTTTGTCCAGTGAGCTTATTTAAATCTCTTCTTCTTAATGTACTTTGTGGAACACCAATTTTTCTCTCTTTTCCAATTTACCTTTACACTGCTTTTGAAATTATTCTTTAAATTTAATTTATAGTAACATCAACCCACATGACAGACTTTGCACATAGGAGTAGATCAGGTTTTCTGAATGTGTATTGCACAGTTCCAGAGTTCAACCCTCACTCAAATAGATACTACATCCGTTAACATTCTAATTATGAAGTTATCAAGGAAAATATAGAAAGGAAACATTTAAGAAAATGGCTGCATTAAATACACACACACACACACACACACAAATTAATTTACCCAAAGGGCTCAAGATTCCAATGCTATTGTGGGTGCAAGTTTTGTTATTAGTGATACAGTTTCAAAATATTACAAAAATTATTCTGATGGTAAATTTGTAAAGGAGTGCCTGCAAACAGTTTTTGATGTGTTTTGACCAGAGAGAAAAAATAACATGTTTATCCCACAGAATTGGGTATATTGATGAACTTTCTGCCAGTATAGAAAATACCTTTACAGAGAATTTACATAGAAATTTGAATTTCTTTTTGCCTCTTGATTAAAGTACCAATGTTTCTAACACAGCTTAATTAGTTGTATTTGTATGTGTAGTCAATGCTAATTTCCATTTAACTGCATTTTATTTTTATCTAATTATATGCTGTTTACTTTCAATTTCTTGTATATTTAATTCTAATTTCAATTAAAAATAAATTATTTATTAAAATTAAAAAAAGTATACATTCATTTTTGAACATGTAAGAAATAAATAGGTATCTGTGAAAATTTCATTGTTTATACATAATTTCTACTTTGGGCATTCTGATGAGAAAAGGTTGTCCAATCCTGAACTAGACCAATTTATATATCCATTTTCCTATTTGCCTTTGATGGAGAATGTTACTCCTGAAGGTAATGGCAGTTGCTTCTTCATTTCAGTTTTTCTTGAAAAAAAAAGAAAGTTTCAATGCTAGGAAATAATCTAACAGACCTTTTTCTTGGAGAATTAAAAAGCCATAGTATTGTTAAAACAAAAAAACTCTCTGAGCTAATATTTTTGACACAACTGCTCTTATGGTTTGTGGGTTGTAATCTTTTATTGTGACATGCCTAGTAGTTGTAGCTATCATATTGCAAAACAATGATCAGATCTGGGGGGGGGGGGGAGTGATGCCTTGAGAAAATTCCTCCCCCTACCCCTTGAAAAGCTATTAACTGGAAGGGGGATGAAAAAATATTAAACATCTATGTATTTTTACCTTGCATATTTTGAGAGATTTGTTTAAAGACCACTAAAAGAAAGAATGCCTTGATCTTGCCCCCCCCCCCCCCCCCCCTTTTATTTAGATCTGGTCAGGTACAAAACAGCTAAATGGACAAATCGGATCTCATCTAATAAACTTAGGGTTAAAATATTTACCAAGTTTTAATTTTAAGATTACAAAGGCTCTAGTTACTTGAAGTTTTCCATAAATTCCCCAAATGAGGAATCTCAATTTTCATATAATAATAATAATATTTATTTCCCATTCTCACTTACAGAAACATTACACACAAAAATTTACCATCAAATTTGGATGGAAAATAGCAAAAGGAAATAATATAAAATAAAATTAAAAAAAAAAAACGATTAAAAATAAAAAACACACAAACATACATTTTACAAGTATTTCTGTGTAATCTAGGAGTTACAAAACAACTCTTACAGATTACAAAACAAAATTCTACTGTAAACGAAAATCTTTGGCAATGGATAAAAAAACTAAGAAATTACATTAAAAGCGTCTTCAATATCTTCAGTATTTACCAAAAAAAGTTTGGTTTTTTTCTTAAAATTACAATCACTTTTTTCTTCTTTTATACTATTTGGTAAAGAATTATATAATTTTGGTGCAATAAAATTGAAATGCTTATGCATGATTTCTTTTTTTGATTTCACAACATGAAACATGTTTGTAGAACATCTGGTATCGTATGGGATAAACCGTTTTTCGATCCAATTGTTGTTTTTATGTAGATACAAAAGACTTCTTTATAAATATAACTTTCTCAAAGGTAATATATTATTGCTTATGTAATGATAATTTACATTGCTAATATTGCTATTTGAAACTAGTTTTACAATTTTATTTTGCAATTTCACTAGAGGGAGTAGGTTTGATATATAATCTCCCCCCCAACATGTGATTCCATAGCTTAAAATTGAGTGAACCGAAGCGAAATAAACTAAAATTAACAACTTCTTATGAGAACATGATTTAAGATAATATAACTTGTACAAAATAAATCTTAATTTTTTACACACTGTATCTACTTGTTTCTTCCATTTTAGATTTTGTTCAACATAAATGCCTAGATATTTAACACATTCAACTTGTTCGATAGTTTTACATACACAACCATTTACCAAATTACAACCAGAATTATGGTATTTTATGACAACCTCTTTTCTTGTATTCAATAAGCCGAAATAGATAAAATTAGTTTTTTCCACATTTATTTGCAGTTTATTACTACCAAACCAGTTTCTTATGCTTTTTAAGTCATTGTTTATCTTGAACACTAACTCATTATTAGTTTCAGTCGAATACACTATCGCTGTGTCATCCGCTTAAGCTGTGATTTTGCCAAATAAATTTAAATTGCAAAAATCATTAATATATATTAAAAACAATACTGGTCCAAGAATAGAACCTTGCGGTACACCACCATTCAAAACAAGCATATTACTTTCCAGTGTATGTATAGCCACATATTGTTTCCTGTTTTCCAAATATGATTTAAACCAATTGAAAGCAAGTCCCCCTATTCCTATTATACTTAATTTTTGCATTAAAATTTCATGATTTATTGTGTCGAAAGCTTTTTTATGTCTATAAATAAGGCTAAAGTTTTCCTGTGTTCATTTACACTGTTATAGATGTTGCCGGTCAGTTGTAACATAGCATGTTCTGTACCCAATTTATCTCTAAATCCAAACTGTTTATTTGATAAGAAATTATATTTCGATAGAAATTTCGTTAATCTCTCTTTCATGAGTTTTTCAATAATTTTTGAAAAGATAGGGAGTATGGAAATTGGTCTATAATTATTAAAATCCGTGTTTTTACCTTTTTTGTAAATTGGCTTTACTTTAGCAATTTTTAAAGCATCTATGAACATTCCAGTAGAAAAAGATAAATTTACAATTTTTACAAACATATGAGGTTTATATTTAAAAACAATTTTTAACATATGGGCATTTATTTCATCATAACCACATGATTTCTTATTATTCAATTGTGATATTATATTGTTTAGTTCCATTTGATCTGCTTCAAACAGAACCATTGAGTTATCATTATGGTTTACATATTTGTCAATTTCAGTATTAAAATTATTTGTAGTATATTGATACCCCTGGTTAACTTCTATGAAATGTGCATTAAATTTATTTGCTAGATCTTCATCAACATTTTTTGAAGGATATATCTCAGGTTTTTTTTCGATCCCTAAAATACTATTTATTGTTGCCCATTGCTTTTTCACATCACTATTACAATTATGGAACTCTTTTAAATAATGAAGTTTTTTTGCATACCTAGTTTTATTTGTTAGTTGAGTTCTTAATGATTTATATTGCTTTTCAAGCGATTTATCAAAAGGGCGTTTTTTATATTTGTTGTATAATTTTTGCTTTTCTTTTGCTAAAATTATAATTTCATTTGTTATCCATTTGTTTTTGCTCCTCTGAGTAGGACCCAAAACATTATTGTTTTTAGTAACTTTAGTACTTACTGTTTTGGCCTTATTTATCATGTATATGAATTTATCATATAATGCATTTACATCATCAGTTTTATCATCTTCATTGTTCCATTTATATTCTTTAATATATTTCTCAAATAAATTATAATCTATACAGCTTTTCACTAAAGGTTTAGGTTAGAAAAAATTTCTTTCCCACTTACGCTTACAAGTATTGGATAATGATCTGTAATATCATTTTGGAAGGCAGCTGTATTGTATGTATAATCATTATTCTTATCTCGTATAAATACATGATCTATACAAGTATGAGAGGAAAAAGTAGATCTCGTAGCAATATTCACAAAAGACTTTAAACCATTTAAAGACATTACATCAAGATAATCTGACACCTCCGAGCTGTTGCTTAATAGATTAAGATTTATATCCCCAATTATTATTAGCTTATTATTTTTAATATTTTGTAAAGTACTACTAAATTCAGTTATGTATTCTTTGATGGAGTATTCATGAGAAAAATATATAGCACATAAATATATACCTGTGTTACAGTCAAATAGATTAATATTCTCTGCAGTTTTCATATTTACATTACAATCACTAAACTTCATAACATTTGCATAAACTACAATTCCTCCTGATTTATTATATTGCCTACTCCTAAAAAATTGGGGGCGGGGGTGGCTCAGTCAGTAGCGCGCCAGGCTCGTAATCTGTAGTTCCCAGGTTCGAGTCCCAGCTGGGTCAGCGTTGAGATTTACCTCCGTAAAATTCCCCGCCCTGCCCACGGTCAGTAGGGGACATCGATGGGCTTGGAAAGGCCGCCGTCCGTCGGATGGGATGTTAAGTTGTGGCCCCGTGTGTGGGAGAGCCATACCCTGTGCACATTAAAGAACACGCTGGATGGCCTTGACGGGGGAGGCTACCGTCTCCCAACAGCTGTTCCAGTGGGTCCCCTCCCCCAACCTTCTCTGAGCCTTCGGGGTCCATGTGACCTGGCCATTTAGCCCATGGTGTGCAAAAAAGTGCCGCTCAGAGGTAAAACAACCCAACCTAAAAAATTGCTGATAACCATCAATTTTATAATTTACAACTTCATCATCCTTTACCCAAATTTCACTTAAGATTATAATATCAATGAGATTTCGAAATTGGTACATTAATACAAGTAAATCATTGAAATGCAATCGCAAACTTCTGATATTCACATGCAAAAGGGTATAATTTTAAAAACAATGACAAGAAAGGAATTTATTAACTTCATCAATATCTGTTAGCAAAGCACACGAATCCAGTTCGGACTGAATCTCACAGACTAAATCATCCATTTTGTTCAGTATAATCCGTTATGTCTCTTTCATTTCTTACTCTTCTAACCTTGGAGTTTTCTTTCTTTCTTAAAAAAATTTTACCGTCCTTAACCCATAAAAATTTATAGTTATGCTCTAATTTGAATTGCTTTGCCAAATAGAGCAATTTTTTATTTCGTTGTGTCAAATGTTCATTCAGATAAATTGGTTTATCATCAAAATTTCTGTTTACGTTGCTAGCCTTAATCCGTTTCTTCTTTGCTTCTGAAATCCATTATCTCTTATCGACTTGTTTTTCATTTGCAACACGATAGGTTTTGTTTTTTCTTTTTTCACTGAAGGAACTCTGTGTGCGACCACAACGTCTCCGATATCCACCTTAACCTGTATTATCCTTGCTATATTCATTACTACAGAACCGATGTTTTCATCTGAGGTTTCTGGCAAACCTGCGATTTCTATATTGGAGTTTCTGCTGTACTGTTGCAAATCGTCGATGTCCTGCTTTAAATCTGCCAAGTCTTTTTGCAACTGTCTATTTTCGTTACGTAGTTCAAGATTGTCTTTTTTGACAGTCACAATTTCGGATTTTAACTTAGCTATTTCTTCCATAAAGTCTTTTACACAATCAGAATTAAATTGAATAGCTTTTGCAACTTCTTTAATTTCATTATACATTTCGTTTGAGTTGTTTTTCATGTCTTCTCTTAATTTAGCATATAAAACCTGCAAATTATCAATTTTGCATACAGCAGGTTCATCGGACAGATCTTTATACTCAGACATGACCAGCTGATTCACAAAATCACTCTCTTCCCTTTCCAATACAAAAAATCTATTTGAAACGGGGATTTCTGCCTGCAAGTTCCCGTAACAAGAGGCCACAAGATTGCCTCGCGCAGGACCCCTGCTGCATTGACCTTGGTCAGTCGCTTTGAGCGGAGAACCTCCCCCACAGCTATCGGGAGCATCACGAGGTGTGTCCATGGCGGCTCGTGCAGAATCGAGCTCCTTTGTTGTAGAAGATTTCTGTTTTAAACAATTGCAGCATAACCACCTACCTTTCCGCTCTTTTGACAATTTCCGGAAGTTTGACTCAGCAAATCCTGCACATGAGAGGCAGTAGCATTTCTTGCACCCATTTAAACATTGGATAAATTCATTTTTTCCTAAGACAGCTTTTGAACACGTCATGCATACTTGAGTATCCATTCACTTTTTTTTCAATTCATTTATGGTCAGCAGTTGCTAAAATATTGTTGTTTTTTTTTCACACATTCTGTATATCAGTTTTTCCATGTTCTTCTTTTTAAGGAGTTTGGCATACAGAAGTTTCAGATTAAAGATAGAATAACAGCCAAAAATTTATCTGATTCAATTGATATCAAATAATTGTAGTTTTATAAGATTCTTTGCTAGTATGGCATGAAAGGTGATTGAATGTGAATACCTGATGGCAATATCAGTATATCAGTATTACTATTTTTTTCTGATATTTGTTTTATTTTAAATCTGCATAACATAGAGGCATCATCATGCATTGCTTGCACATAAATTACTCAGTTCATTTGAAGTTAGTATCAATTTAAACTGCACTTGAAGCTAGTTGAAATTTCTTACCTTTATTATGCCAAGTTAAAGTCTTACTATACATTGATATCACTATCATCAGTAACTACCTCATTTTTCATGACCTCAAGGAATTATTGATCTGTTTAATAAAAAGTTGCTGTGCACTGTTTGGAGTACAGTGGAAAACTTCCTTGAGCCAAGTAGATATGAACCCACAACCTGATAATGTCATGTGCTTCACCACTGATTTACAGGTTGCTGATCGAGATCTCTATTGATGGCTTCATCCCATTCCACTCTTATGTTGATCTGGAGTCCACATTTCAAGTTTTCTCTATTTACAGCTGGAGTATTGTGATGCCCCCTCATTCACTTTTGCTTTACCTTAACCAGTTTTGCTTAATTTACGTTATATTTATCATTTTGGAGATTTTTATTTCCTTCTTGGCATCACAGTGCTCGTTTCCAAGAGTTAGGAGTTGCACATGCACAGCTCTGAACTTCCGACTTAAAGCGTGTGCACAAGGACACGCCCCCTCTTGCATCATAGCTTGCGTCGCTCGTCATTTTATTTAAATGTCTTTCCCGGCGTGCAACATGACATGTGCCGGCTTTGTACCTCTTGTTAAAACTGGTGACATGCTAGTCACAGTAGCACAGCATAGCACAGAGTAGCACATAGAAAGAAGCACATAGTAAGTGCACATAGCACAGTGAGCTCAGTAGAGCATAAGCATGTAGCACGGAAGAGTGCTCAGTTAATGTATCTTTTTCATTGAAGTTTTGGTGAGTGATTTTTGGAAATAAATTTGTTTGTTATTTAAACCTTTTGAATCTTTACTAATTTTTTCTCTTGAGCAACGTGAATTAAGTTTTCATTATATTTAGATATTTAAACTTGACAATCATATTTTGAATTCTTACTCATTAACGCTCGCTGGTATTTTGAACCCTAATTTAACTTTATTTATTTTTTTGGCAATTTGTTAATTATTGTCGGGCGCCCGTTTCAGCTATCCAGAGCATAAAACTAATTGGATCAGGAAAAGGGTCGAAACTTAAAAGTATTTGCATTTCTTTGGAGCGTTACAGTATCTCTCTTAGAGAGATAATCCACTGTTAAGTTGTTGAAGAATTTACTTGAGACTGATTTTATAACAAGTAAAATTTTTTTTTTTTATATAAATAAGTGTTTTGAGGTCATAGTTCTATTGTACACTGCAACTTGAAGCTAGTTTAATGCAATATGTCAAAAGATGAGAGTGGAAAGGGTTGAATTTTATATCATTCAATCATTAGAAGTAAACTTGACTAATTGAAAGGTTTGGTTTGACAAAGCATTCCTAGCTATATGAGCATTGGACAGTCACACTTTGAGTGTCACTTGGCATGGGTTTTTTTTTCAGTTAGTAATGTTTGAACAAGTATAAGAAAATGTTTAATAAAGAGCATCTGTAGGCTGCTAACAGTCTTGATTAAGAGAAAAAATTGTCTTGTGCTGGGTAGATATGAACCCATGATCTCCTTATGACATGATTTTAATCTTGTACTAATATTCAGATTTGTAACAATGAATGCCTAGTGAAATTTAAAACAATAAATATAAAATACCAATTAATTGGCCTTTGCATGGTGAATGGTATATTGGTTGAATTTTTGTGTACATTATTAGATTAAAAAAAATATGAGTCATTTTAATTTTTGAATATATTTATTTATTAAGGCTATTATAGATATTGTGCTAGTAAATTACTCACTGAGGTGAAAGAACTTTTTAATATAAATGAAACTTTTATTTTAATATAGAAACACTAAATCCAATAGGGTTTTAAACAAGTTTTTCATTCATTGAGTATTTTTCTAGTAGTTCATATTTGTTTTTGTTTTTGCATCCCTAAGGACATTATTGGGGAAGATTACTGGAACAATACTGATCCCCAGTATGCATTCCATGTCCCCAAAAAATGGAGAAAAAAAGGCATACAATTATGTACTTGTAATTTATAGTCATGAACTCATGAATTTGAAAACATTTAGTTAGGTGACCTAATTTATGGCAAATTTCATAATGAATCAGAAACAACAAATTTGTTCAGTAGACATAATGTTTAATCTTAGAGTTTATGTATTAACCATTGGAAACCAAGGTGCAGATGTGAAATTGAAGTTCACAGTTGAAATACATTAACACTTGACAATAGATATCTTAAATCCAGAGAGCAGAAATGATTAAAAGGCTCATGAAGGTTAATGCTCTATCCTCAATTTCTGTTAGAGTTGAATGAGAATTAATTAACTGGAAACAAAGATGGACCTCTTGATAGATGTCTTCTGTTGCTTTTAGTTTATGCATTTGAAGACTTTGTGACTGTTCCCATATTGTTTGTATTGTTCCCTATGTAACATGTCCCCTGACTATTATGATAGGTATGTCATAATCTCTTGAACCTAAGAACCATTCATAAAATATAGAGGATGTATACAAATTAAAAAATCCCCTGTTCCCTTTTTGCTATTCAGGAGTGTCTGTAAGTTGTTCCATCATATTAATGAAATCCAATTCAATCATATGTTATATTTCAAATGAAAGTTTATATGTAAAAAGGAATATAAGCTAAGTAAAAATTAACCTCCACTCCAACATAAAATTTAGCTTTTAGATCATGCATTAGAAATAAGTTTTTAATGTTTTAAATATTATTGTTACTCCTGAATTTTATTTTTAAAAGTATTAGTTCAAATAGCTGCTAGGGGTATTTGCAAGAAATAGGTTCATGTATTGTGTTACAGAAGTGCTAAAATATTGATTGTTTTTATAGTCTATAGTTTTCATATCTGTGTTTTGCAGATGAACCAACAAGGTCACTTAGTGGCTTGATTCTGAAGAACAATGTAAAGGCACACTTTCATAAATTTCCTCCAGAAGTTACAGAATTTATAAAGTCTGAATGCCTAAATAGTGTTGGAGATCCATCACCTCTGATTCGTGCCACAATAGGTATTCTCATTACTACAATAGCCTCAAAAGGAGAGCTGACAAATTGGCCAGACTTATTACCTCGCTTATGTCACTTGTTAGACTCTGAAGATTATAATGTGTGTGAGGTAAGTGCTGAAACATTTAAATGAATAAAATAAATAAAAATACCCCCTCAAGCAGCTGCTTGCCGCAGAGGTCTGACAGGAGCATGTCAGTTTATATGCCATAGTAGAAGATCTGTGAGGATGGCAGGACCTCAGCAGAAAAACGACACACACATCCATGCCTTACCCGGGGCTCGAACCCGGTCCCTTAGATCAATAGCCAAGCATGCTAACTACTCGGCCATGGGACAGCTGATCATTTTGGAATTTCCTAAACTTGTTAACCTTATCTCTTTTGAGATCTTATATGAATAAAGTCTATAATAATTAATCTATATATGAATAAAGGCTTATGTATCTTACTTTTCTCCTTCAACATTTATGAGCAATTTTTTAATACCATGATAATTCTGTCCACAGACTTGTTTTCATATTGGCCAGCTATGTTCTTAAATACTATGCAGTATAATATAGTATTTGGTGTATTTTGTACTATCAAAAAAGAATTTAAAAAACGACATTTGAAATAGTCATGTTGCCGTTTCATTTTCTTGTGATTCTCTAGCATGATGTCAGTGAAATTTTCACATATCATCACTGAACAAACACATATTGCCATCTTGTGTCCTGACTAGTATTGCTTGGCATATATCCAAAGCTGAAAATGCACCTTCCTTAGATGACAGTGGCTTAATGCATCATTATATCATAATCTCTTTCATTATTATGGTATAAGCATAATTTTTACATTTTTTTCAACTTGTTTTTAAAGAATTATTCAGGTACAAATATATTGATATTATGAGTACAGGGCTAATTTTGTTTTTGAATTATAAATTAATAAGAGTTTCAAATTAGCCAAATACTTTTTTTTATATAAAATTTGTTTATTGGTCCATAAAAATTAAAAGAAAATTCGATTTACACAGAAATTTTGAATTAATCAGGCCTTATTGTACTAATAAATTGTTCAACAAAAGTTGTGTTGAATATTTTCTAGATAAAGTTCCATAAGGTTGTTCCCATGATTTTACTTGAGATATCACTTTTCAAGAAAGCTAATCACAGTTCTTTTGATTTATGATTGATTATGATCTTGATGACATTTTACTCTTTTAGGTAAAATTCTTTGTATTTATTTTGCTTAGTTGAATTAAATATTTGATAAATAACATGGGATGTAGATATGTATTTGTAGGTTTACAAATGGCTTTGTGGTTTATCATGAGGTAAGGTCTATCTGAAAAGTAAGTTAACCTGATAATAGCTCTCTGTAATAACATTGAGTTGTGTGTGAGAGTGGACCTTATAGTTCATTTATTATGTTATGAGGAATTTATTGTAAAGGAGAGAACAGGGCTTTTAGATGATCCAGAGATTTTAAAGTATCTGGCTTTGATTATGCTAATGGGCTGGCCTTTTTGGTAAATGATGTTTAAGAAATGAGCTTTTTCATTATGGCTGTTGATGAGACTGGTAATAGGATAGGGTTGGTAATAGGGAAAATTTAAGGGATGAAAATTGTTCAGGTGGATAATGGTTCGGTTCTTTTGAGAGGCAATGCTCTTGAGCAAGTTTCTCAGTTAATCTCGGGAGGTGCATGGTATTGGTAATAAGCTGCATGAGGGAAACAGAATAGGCATTGTTGCAGGGCACGTACAGTATAAGCTTAGAATACATATGATACTCAGTTAAAGATGTAATATGTGAACAACTTGACATTTAGCAGGACTTATATGATGAACCAATTATATATCTTGATAATGGAGAATACTCATGAAGATTATAAGCAACACAGTGGTATAGCGTTTAAAATAATAACAATTTCACTATAACAGTTTTAAAGCTAATGTAATTTGCTATAAGATCTTAGGTTTACTTTATACTCTTTGCACACAGCATTGGATGCTAGTAGCCATATTTAATTACGATGGCATAAAATCTAAAATAACATACTCTAGGATTACAGTATTACTTTGATGATTAACCCTTACAGTGTTGGGTGTCTGAAACTGAATTCACTGTGGTGGCTAGATTTATTTTAAAGTGTTTTCAGAAAATAAAATAAACAACTTTATAATCTCATTCTGAAGTAACTAATGAATGGAAATATGTTGTGTTATATAACAAAAGAAAGAGCATTTAATTGTTCTTAATAAAATTGTAGGTTAAATTTTTTAAGCATATTTTTTAAAACGATGCAAAATTTTACCGTATTTTTTCCACTTTATTTTTAATAAAATATTCAAATGTATATTTTTTTCTGTTTTTTTCTATATTATTTTATTGTTCTAAATAAACTGTTCTTAATAATACAATTTTTGCTTAAATCTTTAATCTATTTCATTTTTCTAAATTATTTAATTATATATGCATATTTTTAGACTTGACGATTGGTGAACTCTAAGCCTAAGTAAAGCAGTGTCATAAAAATTTGCTTTAAAAACTAGATAATGTAAATAAGAAATGAAAAATATATCAGAAAAGTGATAAAAAATTAAAAAAAATGTTTCAAAGCATTAAGAGTCCCTTTATTATGAAGCTGCATAACTGCTATGGAAAAACAATTCTAAAATTCTGGCAGAAATTTTGGTTAAAAATTGCAGTTTCCTGACCTTAATTTGTTTAAATAAATAAATAAATACCCACTCAAGCAGCTGCTTGCCACAAAGGTCTGACAGGGGCCTGTCACTTTATATGCCATAGAAGATCTGAGAGAATGCAGGACCTCAGCAGAAAAATGACACTAACATCCATACCTTACTCGGGGTTCAAACCCAGATCCCTTAGATCAGTAGCCAAGTGCGCTAACACTCGGCCATGGGATGACTGTTTTATATGCTTTAAATGTAATTAAAAATACTGATAAATCCTACCATTTAAAAATCACACTCTGAGTAATCCTAATGCTTGTTCTGATTGCCACCGTTATAGATCACTAGCAGTTTCATTTTCGATCATTTCTAATTATTGTTTATAATTGAAGTATCCATTTGGGAAACAATAAAAAATAATTTTAGAAGCATTAAAGTAAATAAAAAAGTCTTTAAAATCTAAGGTCTGCTAAAATATTGATCGAAAGTCGATGTACGTAGTTCCTGGATGACACAATTTCTGGTAGTAAAAAAAAATCAGTATCCTTGTGTTAAAAGTTTAGAAAGCATTTCAACTCTAGTAGAGAAAATGCAACCGATTCATAATCTAAGTATGGGATGGCAGAATAAAGGCATAAGCTGAATCGGTTCTATTTGATGTTTCCGGTGACTGAACATGCTCATATGTTCACTGCAAACTCAAATAGATTTGTTTTTAACATTTATCATGATTTTTTCAAATGGAATCAACAGGTAAAAATATATATATCATAGATTTAAATGTCATTTTGGATTTTAAATTAGAAACAGATGAAATTTTTTCTTCACAACCTTATACTACAGGAGTGAAACTTTGCTCTCCAATCACTAGAATGGGAAAGATGAAAGCGATTCTTTGGGCTGCGACACTGTAAAAGTTATGATGTTATAAAGAATTTAAACCACCAGTCTGTTGTTGAGTCACCACCAGTTGTTTACCAGTTGTCCACCAGTTTGTTGTTGTCACTACCAGTTTGTTGTTGAGATATGGCTGGCTGTGGGAGTGTCAGAGCTGTAAACTTTTTTTTTTAATTTTATTTGAATTTTGGTGTAAAATTAAAATTGGTAATTGAAAAATTTATATTTTTGGGCTTTTTCAGATTTGTACTTTAATTAACAACCTAAAATATTAGGAAAATCTGTTCCCAAATTATGAAGCTTTTTCTCTCCTTTTTACAAAAGGAAATGATAATGAAAGAAAAGGATTGTTTTCATTTTAGCTCTTTAATTGCATTAAAAGCACCACTTCTCCCTCTTCTTAACTTTTGTTTACCCTGGAGTATTTGCCTTCACACTAATGCCCTGAAGATCAGATAGGACTTCAGTTGACCATTTCCAGACAAAACACTGTATAAAGTCTCACCCAAATTCTTTTTTTTTACAGAGTTGAAGGTTGCAAATTTGTATCTAAATGAGTGTATACTTGAAACTATCCTTCACCTTCTCTGATCTGGACTGCTATTTGAGGGAGGTAACACTCACCGTTTAGAAAGCTTCCTTAATCTGTAGGTCATGGTTGACCTTGCAGTAGGAATGTCTACTGTTATCTGGTTTGGCATATCTGCAAGTCATGCAGTTTTTATTCAGTTTTAAGGCTTAAAATATCAAGTTAGGATTATCTATTGTTTATACACAAATTATACAGTGGTTTCTGTAGTTTTCAGGGGTGGGGGTGGCTCAGTCGGTAGCGCGCCAGGCTCGTAATCTGTACTTCCCAGGTTCGAGTCCCAGCTGGGTCAGCGTTGAGATTTATCTCCGCAAAATTTCCTCGCCCTGCCCACGGTCAGTAGGGGACACCGATGGGCTTGAAAAGGCCGCCGTCCGTCGGATGGGAGTTTAAGCCGTGACCCCGTGTGTGGGAGAGCCATACCCTGTGCACGTTAAAGAACACGCTGGATGGCCTTGACGGGAGGCTACCATCTGTCTCCCAACAGCTGTTCCAGTGGGTCCCCTCCCCCAACCTTCTCTGAGCCTTCGGGGTCCTTGTGGCCTGGCCATTTAGCCCATGGTGTGCAAAAAAGTGCCGCTCAGAGGTAAAACAATCCAATCTGTAGTTTTCGTTAATATCAAAAGGTGTGCATACCACAGACTTGGATCCACAGTTGCCTTCCTAAGAAAATTTCTCAAAAAAATCTCTGGAGAAAGGGGTACAACAACATCTGTTGCTATTCCCTCTATATTCTAATGTTATTCTTTGCAATATATTGATGAATCTGTTGTTAGTCATTTAGTGATTAGTGACTAAAGTAAATTTTGTTAATATCAAAAAATGGCAGGCCAGAGACTTTTTGCATTCCAAAAATGTTAATAAACATATTTAGTTTGTTTGATATTAGAGTTAATGGATGCCATAAAGTGACTCCTGCATTGCATATCTATTATATAGTTCCCAAGTTAATAAAACTGAGACATTTGCTCACATAAATAAAAAAAAAAGGAGTTGAAACATGGATGAGTTTTAAAACTCAAATATCATAATCAATATCATATAAATAAAAAGTTAATGGGGAAGTCACCTATGAAGTGACAATAAATATTACCTTTATAGTGCAAGGGTTTTTTTTCCTCTAAAAATGCAACTCAACTTCTAAGCCATATTATAGAACAGCTAATGAATTAAATAATTCACATTACATACTAAGAGAAAAAGCATTTGATTCTGAACAAAAAATATAAAAATTAAGAGAAAAAAATAAGCATAAAAAACACATTATATGGTCATTTGTAGTGATTTTTGAAAACCATTTAATTAGCTCTTGGCATTGAAAGGGTTAAAGGAATTTTTATGGTGGGGTCCTTGAGGGACCCCACCATAAAAATTATATTGGAATATTGTTTGTATCTCATAGTGACTGCTGATATCATTCTTGACACTGAATCAGTTAGCATTACCAATTCTTGTTATAGTACCAAATGTAGCTAGATTTCAGTTAGTTCCATTTTATTCTGTACTAGCAGATTTACTTCCCATTGCTCGGGTCTGAAACTTTCTAAAATGTAGGGTATATGGCACTCCCCCACATTGCAAGCTTTCATTTGGCATAAATATCATTAGACTCAATCTCCTCCCCCTCCAGGGGCGGGGGTGGCTTAGTCGGTAGCGCGCCAGGCTCGTAATCTGTAGTTCCCAGGTTCGAGTCCCAGCTGGGTAGGCGTTGAGATTTATCTCCGCAAAATTCCCTGCCCTGCCCACTGTCAGTAGGGGACACCGATGGGCTTGGAAAGGCCGCCGTCCGTCGGATGGGACGTTAACCCGTGATCCCGTGTGCGGGAGAGCCATACCCTGTGCACGTTAAAGAACATGCTGGATGGCCTTGACGGGAGGCTACCATCTGTCTCCCAACAGCTGTTCCAGTGGGTCCCCTCCCCCAACCTTCTCTGAGCCTTCAGGGTCCATGTGACCTGGCCATTTAGCCCATGGTGTGCAAAAAAGTGCCGCTCAGAGGTAAAACAACCCAACCTCCCCATTCAGGGGGTGGAGGTGGCTCAGTCAATAGTGCAGGGGGTGGAGGTGGCTCAGTCAATCAAACAATACTAGCAATACTAGCTCAGTCAATCAAACAATACTGCAGTCCAGACACGTAATCTGTAGTTCCCAGGTTCAAGTCCCAGCTGGGTCAGTTTTGAGATTTATCTCCAGAGTCAGTAGGGGACACTGATGGGCTTTGAAAAGACTGCCATCCTTCAGATGGGACATTAAGCTGTGAACTCTGTTGTGTGAGAGTCATACCCTGTGCACATTATAGAATACACTAGATGGCCTTGATGGGAGACTACCATTTATCTCCCAACAGCTGTTCCAATGGGTCCCCTTCCCCAACCTGTTCTGAACCTTGTGACCTGGCCATTTAGCCCACTAGGTGTAAAAAGTGTTGCTCAGAGGTAAAACAACCCAACATTCCCCTCCAGTTAAAATTTTCTCCCTCTCTTTTAGGGGAGGAAAGAAATGGACATAGTTTGAAGTACCCATTATCTTCCCCACGTCAGAAGTTCTAAACCAAAAATCAGAATTCCCTCTCTTAAATAATCGTACTTTTCAAATCACTTCGTACCCACCAGAATTCCTCAGATACATTTTGCCAGGCATATGCAAATTTATAGCAAAAGAAAATTAACTGTGTACAAAAAAATTTTTATTAAACAAAATCTTTTATTACTCTACTTAATATTTAAAATGTGTATTAAATTGGTATATACTTTTATTAGCTTTTGCATATTTCTCAAATTAAGTTAATGATTTTAACTTCCAATACGAATATATGTTTTGAAGCTTTCACTTCAACAAAGAATCTTGTGTTCTACTCATGCTTAATTAGAACCACTTCAGGATCTATGGATGCTCATGCTCTTGACCCCACAAACTGAGCAAATGAGTTTATCACGCAAAATCAGAAAGAAATTAGTTTGTTGCATTGATTATTTCAGATTTAATAGCTGCAACAGTTATTTTGAATAACTTTCAACTGTTAATGTTTTATCACATGAAATCAGATATTAATTTAGTTTGACATATTCCTTTTTTCAAATTTAATAGTGGCAACAGTTATTTTTAATAAATTTCAAGCGTTAATGTCAAGTCTATGGGTATTTGGAAAATTCAAACCTGCCCACCCCAATTTTGTTTGACCCCTTCGAGTTAACACATAGCCTATATTCTTCTCCTGGGTGAAGGGAATGTTCATGCAAAGTTTGGGGTCTCTAGCTCTTCTGGGGCTGAGTGCGTAAGTGGACAGACACACATTCTATTCTTTATGTATAAGATGTGTTTCTGTATAGTTTTCATAATGTGATAATTCTCAGTTGGATTGAGATCTGGACATTTAGCATCCTGAGCTAAATTGCTAGTATTGTTTGATTTTGACTGTGACCACTGATGAAAGTGGTCATAAAAAATAGTATGTATTTATATATATACCAAGGTGAACTGTGACTTGGCATATAGTTAAGTTATCTTGAAATAACACATTCTTCTCTCCAAACATATGTTAGTTTTGGAAGCATCCAACTTTTTTTTTGCTGTTTCATTTCCCAAAGTACTGTAGGAGCAACTATCTTCTTAAGAGATATTAAAGTAACTCTGCATGTTTCCTTCAACATGATGAATGTCAACATATCATGTATAACACAAATAATCCAGCTGAACTGTATTCATTTGCTTCCAGATATGCCAACAAGTAGCAACAGATAGCCAGTCACCCTTTGTAAAACCTCAAAGCTCCTAATCTGTCTCCTATAATGTTTTCTGTAGACAATGAAAAGATTAGCTGCTTGTTTTTTGAGATTTAAGGTGCTCCAAAAGACAGGCAATTGCACTTTAAAGAAGTTAAAGGGATTTTTTTTTCTAGAAAAAAAAAAGATCTTAAATGTATTTCCTTTGCCCTGAGCTGTAAAAATAATATGAGTAGTGTATATATATTTATATTTTTACATATTACAAATAAAAGTATAATTTCTTTTTAAGAAGAACAAATATTAAATTATATATCTTTAAAAGGCTATTTTTGAAAACACTTTTATTTAAACTCCAAAATTGATATCTAATAACATGTTTTTTAGTGTGATTTGTAAATAATTATTCAAACAAATTTACATTCTATTTAGGGATCTTTTGGAGCTTTGCAGAAAATTTGTGAAGATTCTGCAGAAGTTTTAGACAGTGATGCTTTGAACAGGCCATTGAATGTTTTGATACCAAAGTTCCTTCAGTTTTTCAGACATAGTAGTCCTAAAATACGATCACATGCTATAGCATGTGTTAATCAGTTCATCATCAACAGAACACAAGTTTTAATGCTCCACATTGATGCTTTTCTTGAGGTAAGAGTTTTCATACTTATATATTGTATGCTGTTTAATGCATGCTAATTGCTTAGCAAGTTCCATTTTATAATCAAAAATATAGAATTGAATATAAGTCAATATCTTCAATATTCTTTGATCTTTTAAAGAAATTTTTGTACAATATATATGTGTTCATGTCATTTGTATTTGTTGTGTTGGATGACTCCCAGTATATAGTACAGGTAATGTATTACAATACTCATGGAAGCCTCAGAACAGTCAAAACTTAATTTTCCTCAAAATTTTATTCAGTAAAATATTTCACAATTGGTATAATCTGTTACTTATGTATGCATCTTGTATTTTTACTTGGGTTAATACCAGATATAATGGAATTTTTGTTAAATATGCTTAAAAAAATGGACATTTTTGTTCATAATTTTTTTTATTGTGTGTAAATTCATATAATGTATTTAATTTTCCATTTATGTATTTCTGTAATTCAGTTTAACCTGTGGTGCATTCTTCCCATTTGTAAGTTGTAAAATATTTTATAAATTGAGCAGACTCCTCACTCTCCTGGAGAGTTGAAAGTTGGAAGCCTCCCAAATCTTTTGTGTCTGTGCCCTCAGATGCCTTAATCCAACATTGCAAATATCTAATAAAAGTTTGATTCAAGGTAATGAAGTTTTAGCATGAATGTTTTTAAATTTCATAAAGTTGTGATGCTTTCTTAAATTGATAACTTTATATTATTTTATCCTTTTTATCTGGGCAACCCATCTGCAGATACTTGCTACTTTCATGACTCTATTGCCTTTCTAGGTATACACACTGAATTGAGTAAATTATCAAAAAAATATATTGAAGGACAATATAAGATAAACCCTTTTTATATGAAATGACATGTCCAGGTTTATAAAATGTACTTTTTATTAAAAGTGCAACTGCAATTTGGAAACATTGGGTTAGTTTCCAAACATGTTTTTTTTTATCGTACTAGATTAAAATCTACTTGAATCCACTTAGTGTATGCAAAATGAAAGAGGAGTGCCACAATAATACCACTGATTCTTATTGGTATATGCTTTAAGATTTTAAGTGAACAATGTAAAAAATATTCCCATGTAATTTTTTATGAAATGCTAGTGTGTACATAGGCAAATGGTCTGGCCAGTATTTTTTTATTACTTTTCAGACTGAAAGAGCAAACAAAATGCTGATTAAAAACCCTTATTAGTAACATATCACACATATCAGTGTGTCTGCCATGCTTTGGGGGGGGGGGGGGGGGTCAGCTCAGTCAGTAGAATGCCAAGCTTGTAATCTTTAGTTTAAGTCCCAAGTGTGCCTGTGTTGAGAAATTTTTTTGCTAACTTTTGTTCTGTTCTTGGTGAAATAGAAGACATCTGTGAGCTTGAAATGGGTATAGTTTGTTAGATGGGATGCCAAACTGTTGCCCCATATGCAGGAGAGCCATACTCTATGCACATTAGAGAACATGCTGGATGCCTTGATGGGAGGCTTCCATCTGTCCTGACAGCTGTTTAGTGAATTCTTTTTCCCTACCTTCTCTTGTCCTTAGATTCCTTGTAACCAGATTTAGCCCATTGTGTGCAAAACATTGCCTCTCAGAAGTGAAACAATCCATCCACACTCAGACACTAATCAGATTCCTTGTAATACACAAATTTTTCACTAAAAGACTTTCTCTTTGATCTGGGCAGTAGTTTTCATTACTTATCAGCATGTTAAGAGAAAGCAAATAAAATGCAGATTAAAAACCCATTTCACTCACATAAGTTTATGTGAATTTGAAAGGGTATCTGGAACATTGTATCACTAATAAAATTCCTTTTAGTACACATAATTTTCAGTAAAAGACTTTCTCTTGGATCTGGTCAGTATTTTTTATTACATTTTAGCGTGTAAGAGAAAGAAAATAAAATGCAAATCAAAAACCCATTTCACTCATATAAGTATATGTGAATCCGAAAGAGTCTGCCACACTGTATCACTAATCAGATTCATTTTAGTACATATAATTATCACTAAGTCTTCCTTTCTAGTATGGCTAGTGTTTTTTTTTACTTTTCAGCTTTGAGAGAAAGCAATAAAAAGCAGATTAAAAACCCATTTCATTGATATAAGTATATGCAAATTTGTGTTAGAAATCCAATTCCTTTTAGTACACATACTTTTCAGTAAAAGTGTTTCTCTTTGGTCTGCTCAGTATTCTTTATTACTTTTTCAGCTTGGAGAGAAAGGAATAAAAAACTGATTAAAAACCCATTTCATCACAGAAGTAGATATAAATTTGTGTCACTAATCAAATTCTTTTTAGCACATACTTTTCAGTAAAAGTCTTCTTTCCCTTTGGTCTGGTCAGTATTTTTATTACTTTTCAGCATTTAAGAGAAAGCAAATAAAGTGCAGATTAAAAACCCATTTCACTCACATAAGTATATGTGAATGTGAAAGAGTGTCTGCCACACTGTATCACTAACCAGATTCATTTTAGTAAGTATATTTTTCACGAAGTAATCCTCATTAGTATGGCTAATGCTTTTTTACTTTTTGCTTTGATGAGAGAAAGCAAAAAAAAGCCGATTGAAAACCCATTTCATTGTCGTAAGTATATGTGAATTTGTGTTATGAATCCAATTCCTTTTAGTACACATACTTTTCAGTAAAAGTGTTTCTCTTTGGTATGCTCAGTATTTTTTATTATTTTTTCAGCTTTGAGAGAAAAGAATAAAAAAAACTGATTAAAAACCCATTTCATCACAGAAGTAGATATAAATTTGTGTCACTGATCAAATTCTTTTTAGTAGACATACTTTTCAGTAAAAGTCTTTCTCTTTGGTCTGGTCAGTATTTTTATTACTTTTCAGCATTTAATGAGAAAGCAAATAAAGTGCAGATTAAAAACCCATTTCACTCACATAAGTATATGTGAATGTGAAAGAGTGTCTGCCACACTGTATCACTAACCAGATTCATTTTAGTAAGTATATTTTTCACGAAGTCATCCTCATTAGTATGGCTAATGCTTTTTTACTTTTTGGTTTGGTGAGAGAAAGCAATAAAAAGCAGATAGAAAACCCATTTCATTCTCATAAGTATATGTGAATTTGTGTTATGAATCCAATTCCTTTTAGTACACATACTTTTCAGTAAAAGTGTTTCTCTTTGGTATGCTTAGTATTTTTTATTTTTTTTTCAACTTTGAGAGAAAGGAATAAAAAAACTGATTAAAAACCCATTTCATCACAGAAGTAGATATAAATTTGTGTCACTGATCAAATTCTTTTTAGTAGACATACTTTTCAGTAAAAGTCTTTCTCTTTGGTCTGGTCAGTATTTTTATTACTTTTCAGCATTTAATGAGAAAGCAAATAAAGTGCAGATTAAAAACCCATTTCACTCACATAAGTATATGTGAATGTGAAAGAGTATCTGCCACACTGCATCACTAACCAGATTCATTTTAGTAAGTATACTTTTCACTAAGTCATCCTCTTTAGTATGGCTGTTTTTTTATTTTTTTGGTTTGGTGAGAGAAAGCAATAAAAAGCAGATAGAAAACCCATTTCATTCACATAAGTATATGTGAATTTGTGTTATAAATCCAGTTCCTTTTAGTACACATGCTTTTCAGTGAAAGTCTTTCTCTTTGGTTTGGTCAGTATGTTTTATTACTTTTCAGCATGTAAGAGGAAGCAAATGAAATGCAGATCAAGAACCCATTTCATTCACATAAGTATATATGTGAATTTGAAATCACTAATCAGATACTTTTTGCATGCATAATTTTCACTAAATCTTCCTATCTAGTCTGGTTAGTATTTTTATTAATTTTCAGCTTGTGAGAGAGAAAATGAAATGCAGAGTAAAAAACTCATTTCATTCACATAGCATATGTCAATTTGTGTCACTAATCAAATTCTTTTTAATGATTTTCACCAAACGACTTTCTCTTTGGTCTGGTCAGTATTTTTGTATTACTTTTCAGCATTGTTGGAGAAAGCAAATAAATGCAGAGTAAAATTCCATTTCAGTCACATAAGTATATGTGGTTTTGAAAGCGTCTCTGCCACACTTTAACACTAATCAGATTGTTTTAGGACAGTTTGTGTTCTCTGGTTAGTTTTTAAATCATTTCATTCGCATAAGTATATGGTTTTTTGAAATAAATTCTTACTTGCATTGCCAGATGTATTTTTTATTACATAACTCTGAAAAAGCCCTATTAAAATAAGTTGTCTTTTTCATTAAATATTTTATGTTCAGAAAATTTTGGATATAACATATAATAATTCCTTTCATTAGTTATTTGGCTGAAAAAAGGTTCTAAGGTTAATTTTTTTAGCTGAGCATAGTAAAAATATAGTTGGGCCTCTGGATGTAAACTAATTTTTTAGCCTGGACTTTGGAAAAGTTAACTTTCTGAAAGAGGCCAAGTCTGCAACAGTCAGTGCTAAAGCTAAGAACATGTAAATAAAATTGAGACATTTTGGTTTCCTCTATATAATTAATCTATTCAATTGTACAATTTGCTTTTGTTATTTTTATAAGTTCATTTAGTTTTGTTAATAGAATGAGTAGTTATGGATATGCTTCTTAAAATGCCATAATTCATTAGTTCATATAAGTGCCCATGTTTGCTCTTAATTTTTATTTTTCCTAGCATAAAATATTCTTAATTTTCATTGTGTAAGATTGGCAGCTATACATAGAGAATCTTTAATCAGCCAAAGGCTAAGGATATCCTTTGAGACTGCAATTTTGTTATCTAAGCTTAGAAGCTGAACAACTGTTACTGTTGTGTTTAGTCTCTGCAAGAAAATTCTAATAAAGATCCACACTGCTCATCAAAAAGTTAGTACAGATCAATTAAATGCACCCATTTTAATGTACTAGTTAATATACCTATGCTACAATTTGGTGTGAAACATGCCCATTGATAACTCTTCCCATCTATAAGTTCATTCACAACTTTCCACCATTAACATACTACTCCATTCACCTACCTTGTGAATGGCAGCATCCCCAGAAGAAATTTTGTACATTTTTTGAGGAATCACTCCCAAGTCAGGGCAGCTATGAGCTGTTAGCTTAACAGGGCTAAAGCTAAGTGGGACCACCCCACCAAATTTGGGATTAATTGCTCAAGTCCCCATGTATTATAGGGAAACCGACATTTTCTGCCACTGATGATGTCACTCTTGTCTGCCCACCCATTCCTTTGCCTGGAATTATGGCTATTATATAATGTGATATTTAGGCAAATTTAATCGAATTTAACAGAAAGATACAAAGATAATGCTTTGAAGTCATGAAAATTTGGGCAAAAATGATTTATACATACCTAAAGAACAAATGAAGGAAAGTATGTGGTAAAAGGGGTGGTGATTTTGAATGAAAATATATAGTAATTAGTGGATGAGGCCTCCTCTAGTACTAATGCAAGTCTGACAATGTTAATTCATTCATTCAATAAGATAATCCAGAAAATGGAAGAGCAATAAGAGCTGAATGGGAGGGGAATAAGAGAGAATATGAGGTCCGTTGGACAATAAAAGGTTTGGAGGGTTTGGGAAGAGGATTGAAAGGCATCAATGTCTCTCCAAGGCATTTCATATATGCTCTATTGAGTTAAGATTCAGAGTAATACAGGCCACTCCATTTGTTGGTTATCTTCTTCCTTGAGTTATTGGTTAGTTCCTCTTGCACTGTATAAAAGGGCATTATCCATTAGGAGGAAATTTCACCTGCATCAGCATAGGCTTGACATAGTCTTCAAGGATCTCAATCTGATGAAATTTTATCAGATATATCAGTTTTTCAAATCACTAGGTAGTATGAGTTGGTTCAATACCATGCCTACCTAACTGCACTAGACTTATTCTTCTGGGGATTTGTTAAGAATAAAATGTGTGTTACTTGCAAATTGTTGAATATCTGTGGACAAGAATTACGGCAACGTTGCAGAAGTCATGACATCAGATGAAGAGATCAAAACAGTGGTGCACAAGTGGCACCAGCACCAACCATAAAACCTTTTTTCTGTCAAGGAATCCAGTCATTAGTTCATTATTGGAGAGAAAGTGCACTGAATATAATGGAGACAATTGCAGACTTTTTATAGGATTAACAATTTGAGTAGTTATTTTTAACTTTTTTAGCTTTTATTTGAATGACCTTTGTTTTATTAAAGGACTATATTTGGTACTATTTACAATCTCCTATAACCATGTTCTGTAAATGGTAGCTAGGCATAAACTGGAAGGAGAGCTGTGTATCAATTCCCAGTGATGATGCACGGAACCATCCAGATCTAGCACCTAATGTCCGACCCTGTCTTCTCGTGGTGCAGGCCTTTAGTACCTTTCAAAAGAGATATTCTCTTTTGGAAGGGAATGGAAGGGGAGGGCTGCCAGTTCAGTGTGGCCTACTGATCTGTTCATCTAAGGCCACTTTTTTCTTTTTTTTCAACCCTGCTGAGGAGTGGTCAACTTCACAGGGTCCTGGTGCTGACCATTTATACCTACTAGACTGGACTGGTTTATGGATTTGAGCTTGATTATGGATCCTGAATTTGCTGCACTGGTTGACATCTGTTGAGGAAGAATCTGCCACTATGTTTTCTGCTTGCTTTTGGGTTGCCAGCCCTAAGTGAGCAGAGGCATGGGATACGTTATCAGCTGGTGGATAATCCTGATCAGAGGCCATTGCAAGTACCTGAACCTCACTTAGCTAGTTGGGTATTGTCAATCCTAAACTGGAATAATGTCTCAGGCAGGCCACATGACTCTTGAAAAAGTCCACTTGAAAAGGTGGTGCCTGAAGTTCCTATCAGCATGGTGACTTCAGCCTTTAGCAGAGGAGGAACAGTCTTTGCCTTATGCCTGTGATCAGGGGGCTGTTTGATATTGTTCGCCCTATCTATCTCAATAAACCTAGTTTCTTTAAAAATCCTTCTAACCGTTTTTTCTCTGCAGGAACATGAATGAACTATATGAATGTGAGTACATTACATAGGGATTATTCTCTTGATGTCCTCACACAGGAATTCCAGTGCTATAACCTAGATATACTAAGCTTGCAAGACACCAGATGGACAGGTAAAGGTGAGATACTTAAAAGTAACTTTAAATTTCTCTTTTCAGGGAGGGAGGATGGAAAGCATCTCCAAGGTGTAGGTTTGCTTCTCAGCAGACACGCCAGTGATGCTCTTCTAGGATATGACTGCATTAATGAAAGATTTCTTAGAGCAAATTTTAAAACAAAAATTAAAGACTTGAAATCCATCTGTTTTTATGCCCCCACAGAGAACTCTGATGAAAATGAGAAGGATACATTTTACAGCCAGCTTCAGGATATTTTGAATTCTGTGAATAAAGGAGATATATCTCTTGTGCTAGGTGACTTCAATGCTAAAATTGGTACTGACTCTGACCTTTGGGATTTTAGGTTCCTTTGGCATTGGTATTTCCAATGGCAATGGGGAACGTCTCTTACAGGTAAGTAAACTTAATAGTTGACGAATAACAAACACATACTACAAACATCGTGACATTTTTAAATATACATGGGTTTCATCTGATGGGGGTTGCACAGGAATATGATAGATTATATTTTAATTAACAGCAAATGGGCCATTCAGTTAGGAATACCAGATCATACAAGGGAGCTGAAATTGGGTCTGACCATTACCTGGTCAAAAGTGTCTTGCAGCTGAAGGTTAAGAAAATTACCTTCAACACTGAAGGTCTGAAAGATCCAGATATAGCCAAAGCATACCGTGATAGGCTATTTTGTCATTATGACAATTGTGGTTTGCTTACTGCTGAAGTTGAGAAAGAATGGGATCAGTTTAAATAGGTTTTTCTTGAAAATGACAGTACTCTTTTGGGTAAATGGGAGCAGAAGAAACAAAATTACTTGAGTGATAATGCTATGGAACTTATTTCTGAAAGAAGGAAGTGCAGGATTAATATGAATCAACACCCTACTAGTCCTAACAGAAGGCATTACGAGTTTAATAAATGTGTAAAGGATCATTTAACAGCTGATAAGAATCTTTGGCTTGATAGCTTGGCTGACAAAGCAGAGGAAGCAGTTAGACAGCACAGCAGCAGGGAGTTGTACCAGATTGTTAATGTTTTATGTGGGAATAAACAGACAGGTACACAGATGGACTGAGGGATAAACATGACAAGGTGGTTGAAGGTGAGGATTCTGTGATGACTAGGTGGGCTGAGCGTTTCAGAAATGTTCTAAATAATGTGGTTATTTCTACTCCCATTGTGTGTAATGAGGAAAAATGCATTACTGGCTTTTACGATGGCCCTATATCACATTCTGAAGTTGCATTGGTTATCTCTAAATTAAAACTGTATAAATCCCCAGGAGTGGACGAAATCACCACTGAAATGCTTAGAGCTGGGAAATCTGTGTTGCCACATGACTGACCGAAATTTTGAATATTTTTTATGATAAAGGTGTTGTACCTAAGGATTTTACTAGAGCTATTATTGCCCCAATTTTTAAAAAAGGTGATCGCAGTTCTTGTGATAATTATGGGGGAATTAGTTACTTTCTGTTCCAGGTAAAGTTCTTTGCATGATTATACTTAATAGAATTAAGAATTTGGTTGATGGACAACTGTGTGATGAACAGTGTGGATTCAGAAGTGGTAGGGGATGTATTGATCAAATATTTTTTTCACTTAGGCAGATTCTTGAAAAATGTTTAGAGTTTCAAAAACCTGTTAACTTTATAGATTTCAAAAAGGCTTTTGATTCTGTTGATCGACATAATTTGTGGTTGATTGTTAGATCATATGAAATACCTGATAAGTTAGTGTAATGAAAGCTCTCTATAATAACACTGAGTTGTGTGTGAGAGTTGATACTTCTTGCAGCGATTGGTTTAGCATTGCTAGTGGAGTTAGACAATGGTGCATTTTGTCTCCTTTTCTCTTTGGTTATTGATTATGTAATGTGAAATTCTTTGCAAGGGAAAGATTTTGGCCTTAAATGGTCTAGAGATTTCAAAATTTTTGATTTAGATTATGCAGATGATTTGGCCCTGTTGACTAATGTTGATGAATTGAATTCGTTCATTATTGTTGTTGCTGAGATTGGTAATAGAGTAGGTTTTAGTGATAAACAGAGAAAAAACTAAAGTGATGAAAAATAAGGGGAAAAACACAATGATGGTACTTTAGTTGCTTTGAATGGCTGTGCTATTGAGCAAGTGTCTCAGTTTAATTATCTTGGGAGCTATGTAACAGATACTGGTTATGTGTGGCATGAGATAAATAGAAGAATAGGGATTGCTGCTGGCACCTTTAAGAATCCACGGAGAGTGTGGAAAAATTATTACATATACCTAAAGACTAAAATTAGGCTGTATAATAGTTTGGTTCTTTCTAAGATTAGTTATGGTAGCAAAACATGACCCTTTATAAGCAGGATAACAAGATTCAAGATGCTTATACAGTATCTTGGGCATTAGGTGATTTGACTTTGTAAGTAATGAAGTTAGAAGAAGGAGTCATAAACCTCTTTTGATCAGCAGAGAGAGAGACTCATTGGTTTGGCCATGTTGCTCATATGAATAGCTGCGGATTGGCAAACAGGATTATGAACAAGTGTTCTTAAGGGTTTCAGAAAAAGGGGGATACCTAGGATGCAAAGGGCAGAGAATGTTAAACATGGCCTTGCTAGAATTGGCTTAAAGTCACCAAATGTAGCAGCTGTATCTCAGAAGAGACACGTGTGGAGAGGAAAATTACACAGTCTGGTTGGACCTCAGTAGCCCATGGCTGCATGAGAATTTTGTATGTATGTATGTATATTTGGTATTTTAATGTACTGGTTTCTCACTACCTTAACTGAGTACCAAATGTTTTGGATGTCTAACATCATTTCCATCAGAAATCATGAGTACATTTAATGTGTGCTATTTAAACAAGTTTTGTTTATGTATATGTTTTGTTTTATCACATTTTACAATGTATTTTGAAATGCTAACTTTGTTTAAAGCAAAAGCTCTGTGAGCTTTTTTTTGTTATTTCACATTTAGTTATCTTTCTTATTATTGGTGTTAGTGAACTTATTAATAAATAATTTTTTGCTTACAGAACCTCTTTCACTTGGCATCAGATGAAGATCCCGAAGTGAGGAAAAATGTCTGTCGAGCACTTGTGATGCTCTTGGAAGTTAGAATGGATCGGCTAATTCCACATATGCATAGTATTATTGAGGTAAAAATTAATATACCGATATTTTTATAAGCTTGCCTTTTGCTTTTTATTGCCAATACTATAAAAACTGGAATATTTTAAACATCATGAATTGAAATAATATATGAAGGTTTATATAAGCAGGTTTACTGCAGTGTGATTAATTGTTTTCCTTAGGAGAGGTACTAAGTTCCTTACTGTATTTGACTGTAAAATATTTTCTTTTTTAGTAGGAAAAACAGATTTTTAGACACCAAGAAATCAAATGCAGAACTATAAACTACATTTCTGTTTTGTTGAATAGTAACTTAATTTTTATTTTTAATATCAGTTAATATTATGTAGATTTATATGATTGTCTAGAAACTAATATTAAAAAACCCTACCAATGTTTCACTGAAGTATCACTCTCTGTATTTCATTGATTTGAACAATATTTGTAAACGTTACTTTTGCCAGAACTTCAATTATCTGTGCAGACATTTTTTGTCACTGTCTTTAAATATCTTCCTCTTCCAGAGTTTTCATGCTATTCTGGTTTGTTCAAAGAGTTTCTGGAGTTTAGAGCATGATCCTCATAATGTAACAAACTTTTACTTTCCTAAACACAAACATTTGACTTTGCTATAATGCTTTAGTTTGACTTGCATTGAAATAAGGAGAAGCTTCAATGCTATGACTATCAGCTTCAATGATTTATGCATCAGAAGGATTGTCATTTACCCATTGTAAGAGATGTGAGCACTTCAGACATCATGATGGGAGTGAATATGCTAGAATTTAATGATATTAACTTGAATCACTTTACAGATGATTTTCCTTGATGTATTGCCAATTCTCTTTATTTGATGAAGTTTTCTATTTTATTTCATTAATAAAATAAAAATGCATATAATGAAATAATGTATAAAATATTGCTAGTCAATATTCACATACAAATGTTTCAGTGTATTTATAAGTCACAGTAATGAATGAAAATTCGAATGAGGCCATTTCTTGCTTGGTAGGATGATTCATGTGGTTCAATGATGGAAATATAGTTGCCTTCCCACAGTAACAGACTATAAGCAGTAATAACCATCATACCAGTAATAGAATTAATTAGCATATCTATTTTAGTGTCAAAGATCTTTTGTGAGATGCCATTCAAATCTTCACTATATGAAACTTATGCACAACACACAACAAAGTGATTAAGAAATGATGCATAGCTGGTAAGGAAAACATGTTCTGATTTCCAAGAATCTGTCCCTTACATTGTGAAGCTTTTTGAAAGTTTCCTTCATAAAAGACTATGGAAATAACCATATACTCTATATTCCTATGATTAAACTTAGTACAGTCGCTCAAAAAAGTATCCGAACGCTATGGTTGCATACAAAATTCAGAAAAAAATCTGGCAACGATTTTTTTTAGAAATTAATGATCTGGCAACTTTCGTGTACGGTACACGAAGGTTGCCAGATCATTAATTTCTAAAAAAATCGTTGCCAGTTGTTTTTTCTGAACTTTGCATACAACCATAGCGTTCGGATACTTTTTTGACCGACTGTACTTGCACTATTCAGTGAACTCAATTCCCTCTGACCCAAATAGATATCATATAAGACAACAGTTCCTGCAATAATATTCTTGGGCCTGGACTATTCAAAAACAACTAGAAAAAAAAAATCCCACTAAAAGTAGAAAGAAGGCATTTCTCTCAGTGTATTTGAACTCTCTGAGAGCAATGCCCTCCTTCTACTTTTGGTGGGATTCTTTACACCATAAAACAATAGATTCAAAAATTTATTGGATAATATATGTATTTTGATATTGTTATCCTAAAACATAACTTATAAACATTAAAATACAAAAATGATTTATGTGTAATTGAGATAAAGTAAATTTTATGGCTATGAGAAATTTTTGGAATAGATGTAAAGTAATTTATAATCAACAAAATTTGTAACTGGCAAATTTATAAATTATTATTTCACTATATTTTACACTATCAGCTACAGTCTGAGGAATTCCCCAGTAAAACCAAGACCATATAGCCAATTTAACTGTACTTCACCTTTAATGAAAAAGAAGCTTTATAGAGTCTATTGTATAGGTTTGACATTTCTGTAATAATATTCATTGATATTAGCTGCTTATAAGATATTATAAGATAATGCATTCTGTAAATTATAATTGGTTTTTACCTGCATATCTCAAATTTAAGGAAATGAATGATTAAATATGGGACAAATTAGCTTTCAGTATATATACTCATACAAAAGTGACCTTTCTATACTCGGTATAATTATTATTTACTTGTTGGAACAAACTTAATAACTATAATAATTTGACAGTTTCTATATTAATATATTTATAATTTTAGTACATGCTGATGAGGACACAAGATCCTGATGAAGGAGTAGCATTAGAAGCTTGTGAATTTTGGCTCTCATTAGCAGATGAACCTATATGTAAAGAAGCACTTTCTCCTCATTTACCTCGCCTCATTCCAATATTGGTCAGGGGGATGAAGTACTCAGAAATTGACATAATCTTATTAAAGGTAAGTTAATTTGTTTTCATTGATTAAATATTGTAATTGCTTGAACTCTCTAAAGTGTATCCAAGTTTAAACCCTTTAGCCATTCCACTGGCTTGGAGGTTTAACATCCCTACCTTTGGCAAATTGCTTTTTTTTTTTGAAAAAAATCCTTAGTTGCTGAATTTTCTTTTCAAAAATTCTTTGTGTCACTGTGTAAAGTATTATTATTTAGTTACATATTAATGAATGCAGTAGAAGTTCATTATTAATGAATGCAGTAGAAGTTCATTGAAACATACCAATACTAATAGAAATTCCTTTGGAATGAGACTTTTTAAAGCCCCTATCAGTTTTATATGTTTTAAAAAAATTAAATAAATTATCCCTCAAGCAGCTTAAACTGACAGAAGCCTGAGCAGAAAGGCAGTATAAGAAAAGAAATACCAATTCCTTAAAGTATACAAGATACTGTAAACAGCAATGAAAAAGTTGATTGTCTAAGGAAACATTACCCGAGTTCATCAATTGTATCAAAAATTCAGAAGCAGAGGACACGAATCTAATCCTTGATTAAGTAAAACAAGAACACATCAAGTGATTGAATCTACATTTCAGTAGCTTCTTAAAAGAAGAAATGAAAATCTTGCTATTAAAGGATTGATTTTGCACAAACAATGCTCGCAGTTATGACCTAAAGTTTGGAGCAGAGAGCTTTCAAAACTTTTTCATCAGGTTGTATCATTTTCATAAATTTTTTAAATTGTGGGTGAGGAATATGACCTAATTACCACTCCACCCAATTTTTAATATTATTGATATTGTTTACAAAAGAGTCATTCAACTCAAAGATTCTTTAAATCTTTCTGTCTCAAGCATTATGGCATAATTGAAATATATTTACATTTTTTTAAAGGAAGTGTGTTTTTGGACCATGGGGCACAATCAATTGGTTTTTTCATCCAAGCCGATAAAGTCTTTTTCTTTCTTAAATTTCCTTTGATTCAACAGATGATGAAAGATTGATGTTTATTAAACAGGAAATCCAAAATATTTCTATTGTCTAATTCTCAAAAACAAGTTTAAAAAAATCTGATCTTCAGGAGCCATAAGTTGTAAGACTTCCTTGGATGAAAAATACAGGATTCAGGATTTCAAATAAAAATTTTCACAGTATGTGGCATTTATAGGCAAAAGGAAGATAAGCTTCCTATGCATTGCTAGACACTGGGAAAGTGCATTTTTAGACTTGATTTTTTCTGCCTATTGATAAGTTATCACTGAACACCTTCCTACCCACTTTAATATTTTTGCTGTGGCTAATGGTAAAAACCGCTGGCTAGTCAGAATATCTACCCTTGAAAAGATAATAAAAATCTTTTTTTACTCTGATGTAATTAAATCCTTGTGGAGTGGAATTATTTTTATCTGCTTAAATGTTAAGTGTGAAAGGAGAAAAAACTTGTAAATTATAAGTTTTAAAGATTCTTGTTAAATGTAGTTTGTTAGAAAATCTATTTTAGATATAAAAACTTTTTAATGCAATGGCTTTAATTTTTCTAACAGCAGCTTAACTTACAATTCATTTAATTGTAAAATATCTTTATTGCAAGATAGCAGAATTAATATAAAAATAAATGATTCAATGCTAATTTTAATTTCAGGGTGATGTTGAAGAAGATGAAATGATACCAGATAGAGAAGAAGATATAAGACCTCGTTTCCATAAATCCAAAACACATAGCCAGAAACACATGGATGATAATGCTGATGTTAGTATTAAATTTATGCAATATGCACTGAAGTATTGCCATATTTTATTAAAAAATTTAAATAATTGATTTTAAATTTTATTTCTATATATTAAACTTTTTTTTTAAATAGATATGTTGTTTCTATAGTTTTGACAAAGTTGCATTAATAGGGTAGTGTTTCAAGTTTTATAACATTTTTATTATGGACTTTAAGCCATTTTTCTGGACAAATTCCAGTAATATGAATAATAATGCTGAAGTAATCTTGATATTTTTTTCATTATATCATTATCACTTTTTTTATATACCTTATTTTTCTAATTCATAGATTTGTTTTTCATAGCCCTAAGAAAGCTTTGTAAAGGTATTGTTATGTATTTAATTCTACGGTTTCAAGTTATTTTACATTATTTCAAATTCTTAGTTGAAACAAGTAAAAGATATGTAACTCAATCTAATGCAGAAAATCATTAATATAACAATTCTCTTATTTTATGTAAAGTAATTATGCTTGTTTTATTGTGTTTCATATGCTAATTAATGTTCCAAGCATTTATCAGTGTTCAGGTATATTTAAGATTGAACAGTGAATTCATTGAACAGTGAATTTGGTCTTAGTGGGGCATGTCCTTGTATGAAAAGGCCTGCACAATCTAAGAGTAGTTTCTAAGACTGTCTCTGTCCAAAATGTTGCAAAAAACAAAAAAAAAAACACTAATATTTGGGTTAACTATGCTGTTTTTATTTTTTCAGTAGTTTTTTTTTTTTTCATGATAACACTAGAAATTCAGCAAACTAGCCTAGAAAGACAATAAAATCTTTTCAGTAAGTTTGCAAGAATCTGTGTGCCATTAACTGTTCGAGAACTGAGTTTGTGGAATGTATATTTGAAGAATTTACCCTTAAATATATAGGTACTTCATAGTCTTCAGTATTAATTCAAGATGAAAGGTATACTCTTGTTTCTAAACAGAATAATCTATGATTACTTTGCGATAAGTCATACTAATACATTCATTGTTTAACCAATTGGACTACTGAGCAGACATGTGTATTTTAAATTAAGTATGGAAAAAATGCCTAGACCTTCTCCTAGACTTGGAGCTTAAGATCTTGAATTCAAGTTTGGTAGGCAGGATTGTTGAGCTTTTATTTATGAGTTCAGATTTTTAGTTGTGTTTGTATAATTAAATATGCAAATGTTGAAATAAACATTCTAGGTTTCTATGCATTGTATGTAAGGTGCAATCATTTTTAGTACTTCAAATATATATGCACCACTTAAATATGAGTTTATACTCACAATGGCCACTGAATTAGAAACATTTATGCAGATGTACGTAAACGTCACTTGTGTAGCATATATGCAAAATACGTGATCACATGCATCAGCACATGATCTAGGCAACTATTTAAGACTGCTGCTCATCAGTAATTGTCAGTAGTGTTGATCACAGTGGAAAAAACAAAGGATCTTTCAGGTTTCGATAAAGGGCTTATTGTGGGTGCCCGTCTGGCAGGAGCGACGATTTTAAAACAGCAAAGCTGACTGGTATCTCAAAAGGTGAGATATCTCAGGTTTTTATTTAGTGGAAAATAACCCAAATTGCTTATCTAAATAATTGTTATGTAAGTGTCATGTGATGACAATTTATCAGGAACAAGATCGTTGTCTTCTGAGAAGGCTTGTATGGAGAAACAGGACTTCCTATGTGCATCAATTGACTGAAGCATTCAATGAAGGCTGTTCCCAACCCATATCTCAGTGAACTATGCACAGGGAATTGAAGAGGATTGGTATTAGCAATCGTATGCCTATATGGAAACCACTGATTTCTGCGAAGAACCGGGAATTTTGTTTACAGTGGTGTTAGGAACACCTTGACGACACTGGAAGACTGGAAAAAAGTCGTGGTCCAACAAGTCATGGTACACCTTGTTCTGTACCGATGATAGCAGAGAATTCGGAGGGAGCCCCATGAAGCAATGGATCCAGCTTGCCTTGTAAATACAACTCAAGGTTTTGGAGGTATTCTCATGGTGTGGGGTACATTCTTTTTGGTACGGAACAGGTCCCCTGATATTGCTGAAAGGTTGGGTGTCCTCCAAGGATTATCTGAACATAGTTGCCAATCAACTCCATCCTGCAATGCAGATTTTTTTTTTTATCCAGTAGGCGATGGCTGTTTTTCGTGGATGACAATGCTACTGTCCATCATGCAAGATGTGTTTAGCAGTGGTTCAGTGAGCATGACAGTGACTTCCACCATCTTCCCTGGCCACCACAAAGCCCAAATCTGGACTCCCATTGAGAATGTATGGGACATCAGAACCAGAAGCAAAGTCCTCTTCCGTCAAATCTGAGCCAGTTAAAGGACTGTCTGGTGAATGCCTGGTATGTTGGAGATGTAAAGTCACTCCAACACCTTGTGGAATCTGCCAAATTGCATACATGCTGTAATTTGGGTTAAAGGAGGTCCAACTCTGTATTGAATAAAGGTTTCTAATTCAGTGGCCGGTGTGCATATCTGTTACATGTTAAATTCAAAAGTAAATCTCTAAAGTCTTGATGCTGAAACTAAAATGTTATATTTAGCATTATTAACTAGAATTTTTTTTTGGCATTTCACAGGTACAAATTTTGATTATTTCATGAACACAAGCATAAATTTGACGAGACAGAGCTTTCGAACTTCCAGTATGATTTAATATTCTGTTGATCATTATTCTATTGATACTGTTTTTTTTTTAAATCTAGTTTGCAGATGAAAAGTATTATTATAAAAAGAAGTCTTGCTACTAAAATAGATTGTTTTTTTTTTAAAAAGTGTTATTGAGATTTAGATTTTTTTTTACCATAAAATCTGGAGACTTGTCAATTCTTAAAGTGTTTTTCTTATATTAAAATTTGTACTTTTATGTTAAAAAAATTATCTGTGAATCAGGACTTAGATATGAAGTAGCGTTCTGAGAGAATAGTCAACTAACCAACCAGATTAATTGTGAATATGTTGAAAAACATGTCTCCTCATGTATACCAACAATAGATAGCTACAAAGCATAAATGGCTTACATAGCTGAACTGCATAAATAATTGCATTTTGTACTGCTAAACCTTTGTTTTTCTGAATGCTAATCATAACCGTGTGTTATAAAAAATTATAAACAATTATTATTGTAGATAAAAAAAAAATTACCCCTCAAACCGTTGCTTGTCACAGAGGTCTGACAGGAGGTTGTCAGTTTAATATGCTAGAGATTTGTGAAGAAGGTGAGATCTCAGCAGAAAGACAACATAAACATTCATGTCTTACCCAGGGCTCAAACCCAGGTCTCTTTGATCAGTAGCCAAGTGTGCTAACCACTCCACTACTGGGATGACAATTTTTTTAGATAAGTTGTATGTTTTAGGTTTTAAGTTACTGTAATGTACCTAATGCCTTTATTATATCAAATAAGTTCTGTGTAGTGAAAAATAAAACAGTGAAGGAAATAGATGTATGCACGAGTTTTAAGGTGCTTCCACCTTATTCCTACAATTTGCTTTATTTCTTACAGAAAAATTATGCTTGATTTATGTGCTCATTTTTAAGATTGCAACCCCCACCTAAATTGAGGGCTGAAAGTACTGTTTATTTACTTGGATAACAGTTCCAATTTTTAATCTGATTTTTGAGTTGAAAAAAACTGGTGTGATCATTATACAAGGATTTAGTTTTGTGTGTGGGAATTGGGTAGAAATGTAACTTATACTTTAATGTGATAAACAAAATTGTATCATAAGACAACAATCCTGCTTTAAAACTTGACTGATTGCATCGCAAATCAAGCTAAAAATTTCCCAAAATTTCAGTTATGGTTTTTCCAAAAAAGGGTGCAACTATCACATGTTGGAATAAAAAAGACAACTTGTGTAACATAAAATGGGTCTAATAATTATGCAAATAAAGTATCTGGAAAAAAAGGCGTGCAATGTTTCTGTTATTGTGAACTATACTGCTCACAAAAATTGGGGGATATTTTTATCGCTTCATATTCATTTTGAAATATCCCCTAATTTTTGTGAGCAGTATGTATACAGGGAAAGCAGTGATAAAGAGCTGATAGACAGTTCAAATAGGGTATGTATAGAAGTAATGCTATAGTGTAAGTTTGTCAAATCATAAGTTATCATGAATCCTTTTGCAGTTTTTCCTTTAGATTCATTAAATTCATAAATTAAGCTAACATGATTGAAGTAAAGCCTCTTTGGCAAACTCGGTATATTTTTTGCAAGTATGGAAGAAAAAAACTTAAGTTTCTATTGGAAAATAGCTGTACTGTCACTTACAAGACTGCAGTTTTGTAAGTACAAGTAGTTGAAAAAGATAACCATTGATACTTGAGATTAAACATTAAAATGCATTAGCTTACTCTTGTGTAAGTTAAGTTTTTAAAAAAATTACATTTACTTCTAGGATGATACAGAATCTGATGATGGGTTGGATGATGATTCATCTCTGTCTGATTGGAATCTGAGTAAGTGTTTTTCTGTAATGTACAAGCTCCCCATGCATTAAAAATATTTGTAGAGGTTGAAGTGTAAGCATTATGCTAATTATTTTTATTGTAACATTCCACTGTATATATAATATATACACACACATTGCCTTGCAATTTAAAAGAAATTTTATATTAAAATAATTCGAAATGCTATGAATAAAGTGTAAAAATATGCTGCAATAGACCTGTGAAGTTATTGAATATGATAGCCTGTAAATAAATGTTCCATGCATGTATATGCATATCACCTTATCTTGATAAGTACTTTTGAATAATAGTTGCATCATTCAATAGAATTATATAAGAGCACAATGATATTAGTTTACTCAGTTTTAATTTTTGCAAAATTCATTGTATATAACTAGAATCTGAAACGTTCTCAAATTGCATTAATTACAAAGGGAGTTTGCACTGATATGGTATATTCAGCTTCAAAATTTGTCAATGACAAATTAGCAGACAGTTCAAATTAACAGACAAATTAGTGTGAATTTCAAGCATTTTAACTCTTTAAAGGCTACATCCCGTTGATTTAATGTTAACTTATGTGGGAGGAAGTTCAAATCTAAAGCTCATTTACCACGAGTTTCTTGTATAGGCAGCTGGCACACTCTAATGCTTGCAGGACATTGATGTAATATTCATTATTGCATGGAGCTTTGATGTTATTCTTTATTGTAGGTAGTTTGATGTCATTCCTCTGCCATTGTTTTCAGGAGAATCAGTCTGCTTTACATAACAGGCTGCTATTGCAAGTTGTCATGGCATGATACCATAGTTGTGAACTTCCTTTACACATATGCTGTCATGGCCAGATGTACTAGCTAAGCACTTTTTTCCTTATTTACTGAAATTCACACTTCAAAAAACTTATTCTTGAGAAAATGAATCCAAAAAAAAAATATTCATTTAAAAGTTTGCATTTTCTTATTTTTCACATTTTTTGCAAGGAGAATTAGTACTTTTGAGATATTTGAAAAGTACAAATTGTAATATTTCATCAATACCTATACAACTCAAAAAGAAATTTTAATTTATCTCTAAAAATAAAAAAAGTTTGTCTCCAGATGGATAGACAGGCAACAAAGGGAAAACTTTACCTTATTTATTTTAAACATGATAAAAAAAACTGAATTTAATTTTTTATGGATGTAGATTTTTTATGGTGGCCAAATTTGAAGATAATTAACCTTGAAAATCAGTGATCCTTAAATCTGCGTAAAGTAACATATTATGGATTGTAATTGTGCTAAAATTAAATAAGGTTTAATTGTACTGTTCAAAGTGCATATTAATTCTCATATGGTGCTTTTAAACGTATGCAACATTCTGTCAGTTCAACATAATTGCATGTAAATTCACCAAAAATGTTGACAACAAAAAAAGCCAACATCTGATTTTTTTTATTGGTTGATTATTATAAGGTTTGGCTACTCATTAAAATAAACTAACCAGAAAAAAAGAAGGACTTCACACCTAAATTGTTTTGCAATATGTTGCCATCCTCTCAGACCTTCTACTATGGCATATAAACTGACAGGCTCCTGTCAGACTTCTGTGGCAAGCAGCTGCTTGAGGGGGTATTTTTTTAACGTGTATAAAAATGTGGTGCAATTCTTAGGTGATGATCATTTGTCAATTTTGTGGAATGACCAAAAATATTATAATAATGGTATTATAGAACCATTAATTAATGGTATATAGAATAGTTTTTTGTAAAAAAAAAATTTAATATAGTTCTTCCAGCTGCTTAGATTTTTTGCATTCAAATTTTACATTTTTGGTTTTATCCTTTTAAGAATATCTGCTCCAAAATTTTCTCCTCTTTCCAAACAATGAATGTAGTAAAAGAGAAGAACTGTTTACATTTTAACTCATTTACTGCACTAGGTGCTCTTTCCATGCTTTCTAATCTGTGCTTGACCATGGACTCACCTACATGCTAATGCCTTGCAAGTCAAAGAGAATGAATGAATTTCAACTGATAATTTTCAGATAGAACAATGAGCAAAGGTTCCACCTAAATTCTTTTACAAAGTTGAAAGCCACAAATTTGTATTTAAATGGTGTATACAACTTGAACCTTTCCCTCACTCTCCATATGATGGACAACTAATTATAAATTGGCTTACTTAGAACTTGTGTGCCTTCAAGCTTTAGGGTGAGAATGGTCACACTCACACATTAGGGATCTTCCCTAATCTGTGGGAATTGTAATGGGGAATGGATGTCATATATGTCTATTGTTATCAGACTGGTTTATCTGCAGATCGTGCTGTTTTTGCTCAGTTTTATGGCTTAAAAGGTTAAGTTCAGCTTATTCGTAAATGTAATTGTATCCAAGCATATAGAGTAGTTCTTGCTGCTTTTGTTAATAGCAAAAAGTATGCATGCTGCAAGCCTCCACTTCCCATACTGTAATCGAAGCATTTTCTCCAAAAAATCACTAGAGGAAGAGGTGCAATAGCATTTGTTGTTATTCCTTTTGTATTGTAACATTAATTTCTGTAATATGTTAATTAATCTATTATTAATTATTTAATAACACCTGCATATTAATTTTATTAGCAATTAAGTTAATTTGTTATTAATATAAAAAATAACCTATGTTGTAGACTTTCTGCACTGTAAAAATGTAAATAAAGAGATAGTCTCAATTTTTATGAGATAGGAATTTTTATCCATAATCAGTTGGTGGGTGCCATAAAATAACCATTGCATTGCTAAACTCAGTTTATTTGAATGGAAAGACATATTTTGACTTCATCCACAACAGCTCAAGGCTTGCTAGGTGACAAGGGATTGTGGATATGGTGGCTCTCAGCACTTGCATGATCCAAGTCCAAGGCATGCATACATTTTGATACTGTGGAAATTTAACTTATTTGCTAATAATTAATAACTAACAATAAATCAGTAGATATATTCATTGATTAATAATCGGTTAACTACATGTTACATAAATACTTTGTAAGAATAGCAAGAAATTGCTTTATTTTGAGAATGTTCTTGGACCAATGATGACGACTCTCAGCATTTTGACAGCCACAACCAAAATGTGGCTTGCATACTTTTTGATATTATAGAAATTTAACTTAATTGTGAATGATTGTCAACCAATAGTCAATATTTATTAATCACACATTGGTTAATAATTGATATATTACATAAATTGCTCCAAATACTAGAATTTATTAGTTCACATAATTGCTTTTAATTTTCATTCTTTTACTCATAATTTTCATTCTTTTACTCATAATTTTCCTCATGTAAGATTGACAGCTCTGATATGCATAAATAAGGGGTGGGGGTGGCTCAGTCAGTAGCGTGCCAGGCTCGTAATTTGCAGTTCCCAGGTTCGAGTCCCAGCAGGGTCAGCGTTGAGATTTATCCCCACAAAATTCCCTGCCCACAGTCAGTGGACACCGATGGGCTTGGAAAGGCTGCCTTCTGTCAGATGGGATGTTAAGCTATGTACCCATGTGCAGGAGAGCCATACCCTGTGTACATTAAAGAACACACTGGATGGCCTTGTTGAGAGGCTACCATCTGTCTCCTAACAGCTGCCCCAGTGGGTCCCCTCCCCCAACCTTCTCTGAGCCTTCGGAATCCATGTGGCCTGGCCAATTAGCCCATGGTATGCAAAAAAGTGCCGCTCAGAGGTAAAACAACCCAACCCTATGCATAAATAATCTTGAAAAAGCTACAGAGGTCCAACCAGGTATAATTTATCACTCCAAATATGTCTGCATTGAGCAACAGCTGTTGCATTTGGCCCAGTTTGACAATGTCTGCTCACTACATTTTAGGTGGGGGATGGTTCATAATCTGCAGTTCCCAAGTTCATTTTGGGACAGTGCTGAGATTTATCTCCACAAAACTCCCTGCCCTCAGTCAGTAGGGGAAACCGATGGGCTTGGAAAGGCTGCTGTTCGTCAGATGGGAGAGATCCATCCTGAAGAACATACTGGATGGCCTTGACTTGAGGCTACCACTTGTCTCCTAACAACTGTCCAGTCGTCCCCTTCTCCAAACTTCTCTGAACTCTGTGTCCTTGTAACTTGGCCATTTAGCCCATTGTATGAAAAAAAAATTGCTGCTCACAGGTAAAACAATTCAACCTAAATTCTAGGTTTCTTCCTTTTTCTGTCAACCTTTAGGTACTCTATTCATGTATGACTTTGCTAATCTTTACTTTAGGTAATGAGCAACTGGCCAAACCAATGCAGTTTCTTCATATGTAAGATGCTGCTTAAAGGTGGTTGATTACTCCATCTAACCTCATCATTATTTAACCAACACCACCTAATACCTAAGATCTAATTTCCTGTTATCTTATTTGCAAAGGGTCCAGTTCTCAATACTGTTGCACACTTTAGAAGGGGCTATACAATTATATGACCTGATTGTTTATGATGTATAAGCCTATTTTTCAATATTCTCCACAGAATTTAAAAAGTTTCAACCTTGCCCATTCTCTTGTTTGTCATGTCACACCATTACCAGTATCTGTCATACACCTTCCAAGACAAACTGAGAAACTTATTCAAGAGCATGCCATTTAAAATGAAAGCATCACTTGCCTGATCGATAATTTTGTTTTTTTTTTTCTCTATCACCAAACCTATTACCAGTTTCATCAATAGCTTTAATGCAATATCATAATTTTAACATCATTTGCCAAATTTTTATTATAAATAAATAAAAAATTACCTATCATCCCATATGCACCTTAAAAAGTAGAAGGTAAAACTAAAGCATATTGATGGTGCAATCAGTCACTGAATTTGTATTCACTTCAAAAGAAGATAGGGTGCTGGCAATCTTGTTGAATAGGTAAATTGGCATCCTATCTTCCTTTGAAGTGAATATGAATTCACTAACTGATTACACCATCAATATGCTTTAGTTTTATTTTCTACCTTTTAGGACACATATGGGAAGATATATTTTAAAATTTTTTTTATTTATTTATATTTTTTCTTTGTCACTAAAAACACTTACTTTCATTTAATACATGACTCATAAACATTGACCACATTTTCCCTCCCCCCTGCTTTTGGAGTAGTATTTAAGGTAGTTCGTGACATTGGAGACATAACAAGCTTTAATTTGAGATTAACTCATTAAGGTTGACCCATGAAAGCCCATGAAAATCTTCCATCCATCCAATCCATGAAAAAAGGCGATTGGTGAGGGAGGGGGGGAGTTTGAAATAGTTTGCAACGGTCCTCAAATGAGTTTTCATTTGACATTTGTAACTATAGGCCCTTGCATTCGGAAGATATAATACAAAAACACTTTCACATTTCCCATCTTTTAGAGGGGAAGAAAGCAAGGAGGTATATTTTCGTTACTCACAACACTCCTCATATCACATTCTTTCATTTGATATACAACTTGTTACTTTCAGCACTCAAGTTCTGGAGATATAAGGGAACAACTGTTTTCATATCTCCCCTTTTTTAAGGGTGAAAATCTTGGGGGCTCAATTTTTTATAGCCTATGACAATACTCTCCCTGCCACAAGCGGGGCGGGAGTGGCTTAGTCGGTAGCGCGCCAGGCTCGTAATCTGTAGTTCCCAGGTTTGAGTCCCAGCTGGGTCAGCATTGAGATTTATCTCTGCAAAATTCCCCGCCCTGCCCACGGTCAGTAGGGGACACCGATGGGCTTTCCAAGCCCATCGGTGTCCCCTACTGACCGTGGTACTTGCCGTCCGTCGGATGGGACGTTAAGCCGTGGTCCCGCGTGCGGTAGAGCCATACCCTGTGCACGTTAAAGAACACGCGGGATGGCCTTGATGGGAGGCTACCATCTGTCTCCCAACAGCTGTTCCAGTGGGTCCCCTCCCCCAACCTTCTCTGAGCCTTCGGGGTCCATGTGACCTGGCCATTTAGCCCATGGTGTGCAAAAAAGTGCCGCTCAGAGGTAAAACAACCCAACCTGCCACAAGCTTTCATTTGACATATAGCTTGTTACTTTCAGCACTTGCGTTCTAAGATGTAGTGGAACAGTTGTTTTCACATTTTCTCCTTTTAAGAGGGGAAGGCATGGGTGGTCAATTTCTTTTAGCCTATGATACTTCCTGTATAATAAGCTTCATTTGAGACATAAACCATTAAGTTTCTAAATCTCGTTCTAAAGATATGTTGGAACAACTGTTTTGACAAACCGACAAATGATGAACGAAAAGCAATAGAACGATAGGTAAAAAGGTCAAATTGTAATCTAAGTCAGGATTTTTAAAATCTCTAGACTATGTAAGCTCCAATCTCACTCAGTGAATTCCTGGTAATATAGTTGATAAACAGACTAAAGAGACAAAATGCAGCTTTGTTGAATTCTTCTGGTAATCACTACGGGATTATTAAATAAAAAAAAATAATAATAAATATTCCCTCAAGCAGCTGCTAGCCACAGAGGTTGACAGGAACCTGTCAGTTTATATGCCATAGTAGAAAGTCTGAGAGTATGGAAGGACCTCAGCAGAAAAACGACACATGCATCCATGCCTTACCCGGGGCTCGAACCCAGGTCCCTTATGTCAGTAACAAAGCGTGCTAACCACTCGGCCACGCAAATGTTTTATCCTCTGCACTACCACTTCTGATGGGTGGAGTTTGGGTCAGTTAGTAGTGTGCCAGGCTCATAAGCTGTAGTTTCCAGGTTCAAGTTTCATTTGGGCCCCCTAACCCCCACCCTGCCCTTGGCCATAAAGAGGACACCAATTGGCTTGGAAGGAAAGGCTGCTGTCAGTCAGATGGAACATAAATCCGTGACCTTGTATGCAGGAGCCTTGTGCATGTTAAAGTACTCTGGATGGCCTTAACTGGAGGCTACCATGTCTCCTACAGCTTTCCAGTGGGTTCTTGTGACATTTCTGAACCCACATTGTTCATCTTAAAAGTTGTCCAACAACTAAATGCTTAATTCTATTTAGCATAATAATGCAAAGAACTATCTGATTGTAGACTGATGCCCCCCTGTTATTAGCAAGAGTTATAATCGCCTTTTTTGAAACTAGGAATAGTAAGAGCTCTAGTAAAAAGATGTTTAAAATTGCAGTCACCCATGTGACAACATAAACATTCTTAGCTCTTAGGGGGAGTGCACACTGGCACAATTTGCAACAGCAATGCAACAATGAACCTCCTTAAGGTGCATTTTATCAATGTATCTAAAAGAATTCTAAAGGTTTACGAGTGCACCTAAAGGTACTTAGAATATTCTATGGATGTTCTTAGAATACATTTTAAAGAAGCAATTGCAATGGTCATCGCATTGCCTGTTGCAAATTGCAGCTGTGTTTCAGCAGCAATTTTCATCTACCACTGAGAATTTGTGTAGTTTTAATTTAGATGTAGCCAAATAATTTCAGATTGTAATATAGGTGGCATTAAAGTCAGTGATATCTACATTCATTTGCAAAATATGAAAGTAGAACTAACTAAATTGTTCAGAACATCTGTGAAATACCCCTGTATCTTACCATGTTAGAAACCTTGTCTCCAATGACTTTGCTACGTTTCTCTCTCAGTCCGTATGTGCCAGTCTGTTTTTCCTCCATATAAAATGTTTACTCTCTGTCACAACTCTTTTTTTGTGCTATCTATTTTCTGTGCTTTGTCAGCCAGGCTATCCAGCCAATGATTCTTTAGTCATTGTTACACTCTATAATGTCTCATAACATTAGACATCTAGTAACAACATACTCTCATTTGCAATAATTAAAATTGATCAAGAGCTTGGAACTTTAATGGTGTGTTTTTTTTTGAGGTCAATAGTAAATAACAGTGTATCTCACTGCTTATTGGGGTGGGGCTGGCTCAGTCAGTAGTGTGCCAGGTTAATAATCTGCAATTCTGAGGTTTGAGTCCCAGCTGGGAAGTGTAGAGATTTATCTCTGCAAAACTCCCCCCCCCCCTGTACTTGGTCAGTAGGGGACACCAATGAGCTTGGAAAGGCTATTGTCCTTTGGATGGGTTGTTAAGCCATACTCTCTGTATATTAAAGAACATGCTGGATGGCTTTGACAGGAGGCTACCATCTGTCTCCCAACAGCTGTCCATTTGGGACCCTTCCCCCAACCTTCTCTGAGCTTTCAGAGTCCTCGTGACCTGGCCATTTAATCCATTGTGTGCAAAAAAGTTTCTCTCAGTGGTAAAACAACCCAGCCCTCACTGTTTATTTTTGCAAATATGTATAGAAATGTTTATTGCATCAATCACTTACAAACTCATATACCTCATATATTTAAACTTCTTTTTTGATAATTAAGATATAAGCTGATTTACAGAAGTAAGAAATTCTACCCTTTTTCATTATATAATTAATAATTGTGCCTAATTTGCAAGATTGTGTTTGCTAATTTCTGTCTGTAATTTTCTCATTTCAGCTTATTGCAAGTTGTTAGTGATAATTTGTCTCATTTGATCTTGTGTTATCTAAATCACACATATATATATTTTTCTTTTCAGGAAAATGTTCAGCTGCAGCATTAGATGTACTGGCAAGTGTGTTTCATGAAGAATTACTACCAGTATTGCTTCCTATATTAAAAGAAACTCTTTTCCATCAGGACTGGGAAATAAAAGAGTCTGGCATATTAGCTTTAGGAGCAATTGCAGAAGGTAAGCATTTTCATATAATTTGTTTTCATGCTGACACAAAGAATAATTGAACAAAGAATCTCTGCACTGTCTTTACCTGTTGTAATAATTTGACAGACTAAACAGTCAGCTTTTGTGCCAGTAATAGAAAAATGAAGTAAACATAACAGATACATATCCTTTGTCATGAATTGAAAAACCTCATTGATTAACAGGTTGGAGCTCAATATTGTACGAACCTAGATCTTCAGAGGATGTTGGTAAGTTGAATCCTTCAAGCAGAGAAAAACGTATTTGTTACCTTTTTATATATTGTTTATTTTTGTTTTTACAATAGAAATTAAAAGAAAACCAAAATGTTAACTTTTTTTGTGTTTTATTAAATTAAAATGTGAAGATAAGTTTCATTAAATATTATTGTATTATGAAATACTTTGAAAGATTGGAATATATTGAGAGCTCAAAGATTAAAATAAACTATTCCATGCTATATCATTAGGAAACCAATTTAAAGATTCACAACTTTTAAAATATTTAATTATGAAAAAATGTTTTTGGTTAAAATTTTTTATTTAAAAGGTACAGGTATTGATAAAGTTTATTAAATTGTTTTATTAAAAGTCACTCTGGATTATACATATTTTATTTACTTTAATATGGTTGTTTCTAATTAGTGACTTCAGTAATTGTTAACTGTGGATTAAAAAATTAAGTTTTAATAGTAGTTGTAGCCAATCCTGAAAAGGCATCCCAAAGTAATAACATGTTATATGTACCCTTAATCTAATAAATTCAGTTTCTGAAATGATCTTTGTTATTTATCAGTTTTTTTGAAGAAAAAAATATTCAATAAGCAACAGTACTGTTATAATTCAACTTTCATAATTCTGTAAATAATGGATATTACTGAAAGTCAGTGTATAGATAGGTTTATTGTAGAATCCTAGATTTTTAGTGTGTGTGTGTTTTTTTTTGTAACAAACTTATTTTTGTAGTTGAGCTTTGAATTAAATATCTTTGAAATGACAGCAATGAAACAAAGCCCATTGGTGTGCTGCAAGACTAGAATTGTTAACTACACATCCCTCAAAAATGCAACTAGTTTTGATTTACACAATGATGGACTTGGTTTTATACAGTATGGATTGAGATTGTTTTTTGTGTGTTGATATAACAGATATTATAAAGTAGCAGTTGTATAGCATTAAGGGAGATTATTGAACTGTCGTCCCAAAGTAAAAATCAACTAAATGGTTTTAGTCAATATTATTTGTTTTCAAGAATAATAGTAAATAGGTGATTTTTATTAAAATACTAATTTACATCTGTAACAAGTTATATTGATAAATTTATAGTCTTGCCATTGCAATGCAATCTGTCTTACGGCAGATTAGGAGATAAAGCCTGTTTTAAATCGGCAGCAAGATCTAACTTTTCTATGATGGAATTTTGCAGACTAGTAAAAGCCATGTTTTATCTCATTTTTAACAACAAATTTAATTTTGTAGACTATTATATAGGCTACAGCTGATTCATAAAGTACATTGTTTTCATAAAATATATAAATACTAATTTTCACAAAATAAAGCACCAAGTGTTGTACAAATGCTGTTTCATAAAATATATAAATACTATTTTTTATAAAACAAAGTACCAAGTGTTGTACAATTGCTTAATTTCTAATTTATGTTCTAATTTATGTTAATTTCTAATTAATGTTCTAATTTCTAATTTATGTTTATAAAAATCCTTTTTTCAAAATTTGTCTTCAAATTCAATAGTGTGTATCTACATTAATGATGAATATTTTTCAAGACCGAAAACAAATATATGATTTGACCAGGTTACAAGGACCCCAAAGGCTCAAAGAAGGTTTGGGGAGGGGACTCACTGGAACAGCTGTTGGAGACAGATGGTAGCCTTTTATCAAGGCCATCCAGCGTGTTCTTTAATGTGCACAGGGTATGGCTCTCCCACACATGGGGTCATGGCTTAACATCCCATCCAACAGACAGCAACCTTTCCAAGCCCATTGGTGTCCTTTTCTGATTGTGGGCAGGGAGTTTTGCAGAGATAAATCTCTAAACTTATCTGAATTAGTGCAAATAAAGTGCAAAATAATGTTGCATTGATGCTTATTATTACTGTTGAATGGAAATTAGAGGTAAATATGTATAAATAAAGCTATATACAATTTATTCATGACAAGGATTTTTTTTTCAGAATCTATCCCCCTATTTTTCCATAAGAATGATTTGTTACTGATTTGTTAATGATAGTTGATGGTGGTTTCAATTTGCATAGTTTTGATTTATATGGCAATTACCCTGAACCTATCTGTAAATCAATGGCATGAGTGCGTTCTGGTTTGTCGGGTATATTCAGAATTAAAGATTTGTTCCATTAATGTGCAGCGAGCTCAACTTAATTATTACAACCCTGTTTCTTTCAAAGTGCTCCTCATTGCTGTTTAAATAAAGTAAAATCATATGAAACTGGTGTAACAATAATCTAAAAACAAATGCTGTATAAAAATAAGAGTAATATAAGAATGAAACAGTAAAAAAAAATATTAAAATTGCTTTGTTTTTCTATTCATCAGCAGTCAACAGAGAGTGACACATGAGATGCAGAGGTTTGAGTATTGTCAAGCTCAAAGAATATTCTCTTCCATAACCATTATAAGTGTTAAGTTTTTAAAACAACTTGGTCTGGTAGTGAGTTAATTCTTAAAAATTTTCAGTACAGGAAAAAAACGAATGAAAACTTTAGAACTTTATTTTTAGGTAAGCAACAGATATAGGTCATGTCATACACTATATTGCAAAAATTGTCTGGATACTTTCATGTTAAGTGAATGAATAGCCACATTCAAATCTATTTTGAAAATAAGCTTTTTACGGAAAAAAGTCACTAGACATAAATTGAAGATCTCGGTTAGACCTCTAAATCTCTATTTTCTATAATATTGATCTAATACTTAAAGAGTTATGGAAGCTGAAACATTTTTGAGTGAAACTTTTGCTAGTTTTGAAAATTTACTTCAAAAAGTTAAATCACAACTGTTATAACAAGTTCACAATATAAATCGATATTTGAATTTTGTGTAAGGATTTTTGAAGTTTTCATTAATTTTTTTTTTTTTGGGGGGGGGGGGGGAATGTTTTGGAAGTGTGTGTGATAACACCTATTGTTAAATATTATAACTTCCACAACTCTTTAAATATTTAATATTGTAGAAAATACAGATTTAGAGAGCTCTGACCGAGATCTTCAATTTATGTCTAGTGACTTTTTTCGTAAAAAGCTTATTTTCAAAGTTAGGTAGATTTGAATGTGGCTATTCATTCACTTAAACATGAAGGTGTCTGGACACTTTTTGCATTATAGAATAAACCCAAAAGAGCATTTAATTGGAGCAATAAAATAAAAATTTGAAGAAATTACAGGGTTGAAAAAATGTTTTGCATATGTTTTTTAGGCAAAAATTTTACTGTATAATTTCACTTTGATTGATTGCAGTAAAAAATAAAAAAAAAAAATAAAATTACTGTTCTAATTTATTTCATTATTTCGATGTAAATATTTCATTATATTTCTAGTCACAAGTATGAACATACTGTATTTTCATAGTTTTTGTCTTAGAGATAAGTTGATTTTCTACATACCACATTTTGTGTGGATTTACTGGCAGTATTTCTTAGGAAACTATCTTAGTAGTAATATAAAAATACAAGAATTACTTCATTTGCAAAACAATTTGGGGGAAAAAATGAAAATTTTGGGGGAAAAAACGAAAAAATGAAATTTACAGCATATCAGAATTTAGCTGATGCATTTAAATTTTCATTTCTTTTATGTAAAACTTCAAATTTATGATAAAAATTTTGTTAAATATCATTTTACATTTATAAGCATTGAACATAAACTAGATACTCACCAATTCCTTGATTTACACAGTAGACAGGTTCCGGAAAATTACCATGTAAATTGAAACTGTGCAAGCTTGAACGTACTTGAGCAATAAGCCCAAATTTGGTGGGTGGTCTGGCTTTTTTTAGTTCTGGCTTTTTTTTTTTAACCATTCAATTAAGCTTAAAAAAATAATTTTTAATAAAATTAAATTGTGTGTGTGGGGGGGGGGGGGAAACACTTGCCTAAATTGCCTATCCATAGGAGGGTTTTCATGCAAGGCAATCTTTTTGCTTCTATGTCAAAGACTTCATTCGTTTTCAGGAATTGATAAAATATGATTTTTTTTTACTGGAAAATGAAGAAATAATAAAAGAAAAATTAACTTATAACCTGATGCGATGTTAATAAAATATTTCACAGCAAAAAGTTGTAAGCTGGCCATCTAATGTAACATAACTCCGAAAAATCGATAATGATCCGTATGTCATTCGAGCAAAAGATCAATAATTTACGGAAATAAAGTGAATCTACAGAATTGAAAACTACGGTTTAATTATAAAAAATGTAAATAAAATATTAACTGTATGAATGGATATGATATCCAATTTGTAGTCTGGAAGTATTTGGACTGAAGTGTACCATGGAGTCACTTAACACATGGCTGGCTTGCATTTGTGAGCGAGCAAATAAAGCTGAAATTAGTCTTTGGATTACTCATTTAGGTAAGCTAAGTGTAATTTTTGAGATGCTACAAAAAGAAGTTTGCCTTTACTAGACTTAATGATGCCATAAATTTCTTTACTCTAAAAATTGTGTTTTACTAAAAAGTCGTAAAATTCGTAAAAATATTTAAGTAAATATTGCTGCATATTATGAGTTTTTTTTTTGTGTGTATTTGTGTGTGTATGGGGGAAGTATACTATATAAAATTCCTGTTTAAAGCTCCAAAGTTTAATGAATGAAAAGATGAAAATAAGCTTTTTATGAAATGCCCCCAAAAATAAGTAAAGATCTCAATTGGATCTTTCTAAATCTTGATTTTCTGAATGTTTGTTATTTAGAATTATTGAAGGTGAAACGTTAAACAATGCTATCATCATCATAATCATCCTCAAGCAGCCATGGGGCTATGGAGTTCCAACCAGACCATGCAATTTAGTTCTCCAAGCAAGTCTGTCCTGAGCTACATCTGCTGCATCTGGCCACTGCACACCAACTCTAACAAGGTCCTGTTTGACATTGTCTGCCCACCGCATCACACTCAAGAATTTTGGCCAAAAATGATGCAAACTGTTATTTATACATTAACTTTTGAGCTAATTTTATTAGATTGATGCCATTTACTTATCGTTCCAACTTGTACAACTCTAATACTGAATAAATACTCTTGACAATCAAAATTTAGCGACATCAAAATTTAGTGATCTCTGGTGACCTTTTTTAATAAAAACCTTATTTTCAAAGTTAGGGACCTTTGAACGTGCCTTTCCATCAGCATTATCTCCTAATTATTTTAATCAATGTATTAAAAGTGTAAAGTGTTTAGGCTACAAATATTTTGGTTTCTGCATTTTTTGTAACTTTTTAGCAATAAAACCCTGCAATAGAAACACCATTTTCAGTAAATTCAAAGCATTTAATCAGTTTTATGGATTTGAGTTATATAAACCATGGATTGCCCTTTATAAGTGTACTTATATTAATTGCTTCTGTCCATCCATTTTCTTTGCTGAAGTTTGTAGACTGAACAGAGGTACAAAGCTAGGGGAAAAAAAGGAAATTTTGTAAGTAAAGTCAAAGAGCAGAGAGCATATGCCATGGTCTTCTAATATGTTGAAAATTTAATGATTGAAATGATAATTATTAAGAAGGATACTAATTAAAGGTGAATGTTAGTTCTGAACAAATTCTTATGGAGACATGATAAGAACCAATCAATAAACCTCGATTCACAAAATGAAATGCTTTTAAAATGTATTAATAACTCACTGAAAATGTCAAACAGAAATTAAAAATGTTGGTAGCTGATAAAACTGCATGTATTAAATTCTTTTCTGTTTATGATGTGCTAATTTGTTTGTTATATTGGTATTTTTATGGCATTCACATTTAACTTGATTTAGTGTTTAATTTGCAAATGTTTATTAGTGTCTTCATTGGAAACTGAATTAATATGTTAGATCTGGGGTACAAAACTTTTTCACACCAGCAGCTACTAAATTTTTTATTTATGTTTGAATATAAAGCAATAAAGGGGAGTACCAACAGTAGTAAACAATTAAAAATAAGAAATTTAACTGGCACTTAATGCTTTAAAAATGCATTTTTATTTTTGCAGTAAACAAATCTAAAAATTGTTAGTAGAAAAAAAAACTATTTTTTTAAAAACTAGCTCTACTTCTTACTATGTCATGGGCAACTCTTACCTTGCTAATGGGTGACTGGTAGCCTGCAGGTGCCGTAATGGACACCCCTGTGCTAGATTTTCAAAATACATTCAACCTAAAGAGAAACAATGCTAGTAATATTACACCAAGACTGGACATAAAAGAATCTCACCCAAAATTTTTTGAAGAATATAATAGACATTTTTAATGTGTTCTGTTTATATGCCTTGCCAAAGATACTCATGGGGGTTGGAAAATATCATTTCCAATAATTTTGAAATCATGATATACAACAGAAGAATGAATGCTGAAGTAGGTAGGTATTGAAAACAGAGCCAGGATCTTCATTATTTTACTGAAAATTTTAGTAATTAGTACCTTGAGCATTGAAATTAGTAAATATTGTTGACTTGAGCTGTCTTATAAAACGGGATGTATATGGGATAATTGGAATGATATTTATCTTGTACAAATTATAAATTATGGAAAAAACAAGAACTCATCAGCTCTTCAGAAATGGATTCAACTTTTTTATTATAAGGGTGAATTTTAAATGTGAATTAAACTGTTGTGAAAGAATGTATGGCAAGTATATATATAGAGAGACTTACTAATAGCCTAAGGTTTATGCACTTCCTTTTCATTCATAAAGATTTAACTTAATCTATAAACTTCACCCTCAAAGTTTTGTATTTTAAGAATTTAGTGTATAGAATTTTTATTGCATTATAGTGTGTACACTGAAATAATTTCAATATTAGTCTATATTAACATATAAAAATATAGCCTATACAGTAGGCCCTTAATTTACTCCCAGGTTAGATTCCTGGAGATGTTGGTATATATCAAATTGGCATAAATGAAACCCAAATTATAATGTATTTCAATGAGATGTGTTCCAGGTTTACAAAAATTGACTCTCATACAATAATAATACAAAAATTTTAGTATTTTAAACATAAACATTTTACACATGTATTAAAATCACATTTATTTTGTAATACTTACCCGCATAATATAAATAGGTAGGCATTACCGATGAGAAGAAGATCTGGTTGTGGATCATCAGGGTCAACTGGATCAGCTTTTGCAGTCTTTGGATCAGTTAAAAGGCTTTTCAGATTTCTTTTTAAAATAAGAAAGGAGGGTTGTTTGCATTTCTTGATACCTCCTTTCCTTCCAAACATGATAGTAAGGCTGCAACACTGCATTGATTCCTCTTCTAATAGAAGAGCTTTTTTCCCAGTCAGAATCAATGTCACCTAGCCTCTGCAGGTGACATTGATTCTGACTGGCCAGTCAGTCCATTCTGACTCAGCCAGAATTTCCTGCAAGTCATGGGTTTTTATAGAACTTAAAACGGGCTCTACTTGTTCTTGCTGCTGTTCCTGAGTCAACTGTGCAGCTCTTCCAATTCCTCATTTGTAAGAGGCTGAGAATGGTTCTCCAACAACTCAGTCACATCATCAGGCTCAACATTGTTAAGCCCTGTCTCCCGCAATTGCAGCAATTTCATTTGCAATCTGTTGTGCTTCCTCAAATCCCTTGAAATCATGTACACGCTCAGGCCACACTTTTTGTCACAATCTATTCATACAGTTGATGTGACCTCTTTACAAGCAGCATTGATGGTGTTGATGTCCTTCAGGATATTATAGGACCTCCAGTATTCTTTGACAGACATGCAATGGAAGTGTTACAGGAAATTGCAATTGTCCATTTTCCCGTAACATTTCCCTAAAGGTCTGCCGAAGATAGTAAGCTTTAAAATTTGTTATGATGCCCTGGTCCATTGGTTGTAAAATGGAGGTGGTATTTGGTGGTAGAAATTCAGCATATACATCCACAACCATTCTTATTTTTCCAATGTTTGGTAGATGTACTGGGGCATTGTTAACAACAGTTTGGATAAGTATTTTCACCACAGCAGAAATGTACTGTTGGACAAAAATATTTGTATACCAGTCTGTGAAGACACCTCGTATCATCCAAGCCCTTCTGTTTGAAGTCCAAATGGTTGGTAAATTTGCTTTAACAAGCCCCTTTATCACCCTCTGTGTTTTAGAGTGATAGACAACCAATGGCTTTGGTTTTACAGTTTTTGAAGCATTTCCATTAAGAAGAGTTAAATGGCCCTTGACTAATTTAAATCCAGAAGCATGTTTCTCTTCATAAAAGATGAAAGTTGGCATCTTCTTCCAATAAAGGTCGGTCTCGTCCACATTGAAAACGAGATTATGTGGATTCACCTTCTTCTACGAGTCACTTGAAGTGCTCAGGATATGCCCTTGCTGCTTTTTTTATCAGCACTGGCAGTTTCACCTATTATTTTTATATTGTAAATTTGAGTTTGCTGCTTGAAATTAGTGAACCAGCCAAGGTTGCTATGAAAGTTTCATCACTGCCTTCTTTTTCTTTTATCTCATTAAACAAACTCTGCTTTATCACAATACTTTGTGTCAGAGGAATGTTTCTTCATTTAACATGCCAACCCATAATGAGAGTAACTATTCCATTTTTCCAATCACAGGACCACACAAGTATCTAAGAGTTGTAGCAGTTTTTCTTGTAATTTCCATTGTCTTTTTCATTTTATCAGCATTTTTCATGATTGTTACAGTGGAGAGGGTGATATGTAGCTCCCTATAAACAGCTGAACATGACTGCTCACTCTCCATTCTTCTAATGGTGTCCATCTTTTCTTCTAACATTATAGATTTGCATGGTTTTTTTAGCAACATTTTCACCTGCAGTTGCATTTTCACCCTTATGGTCAGACATGGTTCCAGTTTTAAATTTTTGATTTTAAAGAACAAATTTATTACATATTTTAAGGCACAATATTAAAGTACAGAATAAACCTCATTGTAGCACAGATAATTATAAACACTACAGTAGTTAAACACACAGTACAAGTTCATAACTGAGTTTTAAAATAAATTCACCATTAAGTAAAGAGGCACTATCACATGCAACATACTACAGTACTGTGCAAATTAGTTGGGACAATAGGAAAATGCAGTAACAAAGACACAACTAAAATATTTATTTGTTTAATAGTGTAGTTAATAGTGTAGAATGTGACCCCCCCTTAGCTTTAATTACTTCTTCCACCCTCTCAGCCATTGATGCCACTAGCTCTCCACACATCTCCTTCACTTCAGGGTCGTGATACCACACTTTCATGACACTTTCTATCATTTTGGTTTTTGTCGTGCAATCCATCTTAGATATGCGCACTTTAATAATGGCCCACAAATTTTCAATGGGGTTTAGATCGGGTGAATTTCCTGGCCACTCCAATACCTTCAAATGTTGTTGAGTAAAGAAGCTCTTAGCAAGCTTAGAATTGTGGTATGGAACCAGATCCTGTTGATATACCCCATCGATGTTTGGAAACAGCTTCTGCAGTGTTGGGACCATTTTCGCCTCCAGAATGCCTATGTACTTTTCGCTGTCCATCATTCCTTCAATTGGGTGAAGTGTTTGTGGCCCGGAAGCTGTGAAACATCCCCAAAACATGACCTTGGGGTGGGTGTTTGGTTAAGAACAAGTTTAGACTTGCAGCAGTTTAGACTCTGCAGCAGAAGGGACTTAGCGTTCCTTCGCTTGTCCCAACTAATTCGCACAGTACTGTACCTATCTTTAATGAGACACTGAGACAATTCTTGGTTTGCCAGTATTTATACTGTAGCCTTTCATCTAAGTTCTAGACTCTAGAACCTTTGAGACTGGTTGAGTACACCCACCAATTAGTGCTACACAGGACTTTTTTGGTGGTGGCAGCTCAGAATAGAATTTTTGAGGGAAATTACTAGAAAATTCTCAAACTGGCAGATATTCAAATTGGTGTAAATCAAATCATCGTAATCAAGGGCCTACTGTATTTTTGCAATTTTTTAAAGTTAGGCAAGTGAAGTTTCATCTAACCAACTCACCATTGAAAGTGGTAAAAACAATTTTTTTCTTTGATTTTAAATTTTTTAAAAATATTTGCAAGATTTATTGGATCTTATGTTGTTCATAAGTCTTTTCAAATCACGAAAGTTGCACTTCCGTGATTTGAAAAGACTGTTGTTTATCCAAGCTGTTGTTTGAACAATGCAACTTGATAAAAGTTTGTTAAGGAAGAGTGCTATTCTGCTACTTTGTATTCTGTATTTTAAGTGTTGTTGTAAGAAGTCTTCATATTTTATTTGTTCTGTTCTAAAGTAAATAATTTTTTAAATGAAGAATTAGCTCATTTTTTGGCCTAAAGTTTTATTTCTATATATAGAACAATGTACTTTCACAGATCTTACCCTTCAGCATGGCCACTTGTGCCTTCATAAATGCCAGTATGCTTGTACACCAGCTGCACTGGGAAGTTAAAGTAGTAGCTGGTGAAGGAAGCTAGGCTGTCATTGTGGGAAAAAAAAAAGAAAGCTGATGAATTATGGATTTTTTAATAGTTTAAGCTTTAATTTATTTCAGCCATCAGCTCTTTCCTCAACCTTTCTTAGTATTATAACTTTTTGAGTTTTTCAGTTTTATTTTTAGGCATGTTATAAGTAGCTTTTTTACCAAAGGAATTTTTTTTATATTATTTTTTGCATGCTGTATTTTTAAGCTGTCAGCGATTTTTTTTTTTTATGTACTGTTAAGCTTTATGCATTTTAATGTGCCATTATGTGAAGAAGGTTGAGAAACACTTCAATATATATACCAAAGAGCCGAAATATTATGACCAGTGCGTCTTTATCCAAATCGAAGCAGCTGCAGGTAATCGACAGTGTGTGTGTGAAGGTCAGGAAATGGTAGAAATAACATCTGATACTGAGCTCTGTTAATCAGTGTTATTCTTCAGATGGGACAAGCAGTGGACTTAGGTGAGTTTGACAAAGGCCAAATTATAATGGCCAGGTGACTGGGTCAGAACATTTCTGAGATGGCAAGGCTTGTGGAATGTTCACGGTCAGCCGTGGTTAGTACCTTCAAAAAGTAGTTCGAGGAGGGAAAAACCACAAACCACTGGCAAGGTGTGGCTGACCACGGCTCATCGATGCTTGAGGTGAGTGAAGGCTATCCCGTATGATATGAGCCAACAGAAGGGATATACTGTGGTGCAACTCACTCATAATTTGAATGCTGGTAACGGGAGTAATGTGTCGCATCACACAGTACATCGAACCCTGTTGCACCATGTGGACAGCTGGGTATGTATGCGTCTTTTACCTGGGGAAGTGTTGGTACCAGGATGCACCGTGGGATGAAAACAAACTGGTGGCAGAAGTGTAATGCTTTATGCTTTGGTTTTAGGCCATGCCACACTGCCCGAATTGTTCGAGAATGGTTCACGGAACATATGGAAGACTTCTAGGTATTGCCCTGGCCTCCAAATTCCCCAGACATCAATCCAATGGAGCATCTGTGGTTTATGTTGGAACAGCATATCTGATCTGCAGCATCTCAACCACATAACTTACAAAAGTTAAAGGATCTGCTGGTAACGGTGGTACCAGATACCACAAGACACCTTTAGAAATCTTGTAGCATCCACACCTCACCGGGTAACAGCTGTTTTGGCAGCACATGTAGGACCAATATCCAATATCATATTAGCAGGTGGTTATAATGTTTTGGCTCTTCACTGTATTAATTTATAGGAATATATTTGTTGACTTAGAGAACAGAATAAATTAGTTATAAAAATTAAATTGGAAGTAATGGAATTTCAAAAATAATTGTTTTATTACAAAGTGTAACTAAAATAATAATAATAATGAAGTATATCCATATCTTGTTATTGAACAATTAAAATTCATTTTTAAAGAGCCTAAGGAATTTAGAACATTTAAGAAAACTTCATTCATCATATAATTTTCCTCTAAAATTCACCAAACCTAAATATTTCATAAATCAAAGCAAGAAAAAAATTTCATTTGTTAAGTAAATGATTTGGTATAAGTTTATATAAAGCTTTAATTACTTTTGTGAATTTATTTTAGAATTGATACATTACTGTTAAATATTTCAGTTTCCAAGTTTGCTTAACAAATAATAAGATCAAGACAAGCAGATATAACTTGGATTATTTTCTTCTGCTATTTTGCAATATAGATATATAGCTGTTTTAGAAGTTACTAAGCTTTGAGTTAGGTTTTCTGATGTTATAGCATGGATATATTAATTTTAATCAAATTGTGGTCAATATATTCTGTTTGTTAGTAGCACTACTAACATTTAAAGTATAGGGTCTTTATAAAGGAATATCCATGTTTTAAATTGCAATATTTCATTAAATAAGTAAATAAAAATAATTGTGTGTACAACAAAAAACACCCAAAGTTGAGTTTTGTTTTCAGTGACATCAGTGTTATTGGTGTTGCATACCTGTAACCAGAGAGAGAGGGGAGCAGGATCTGCCCTCCAGCTACTTTACAAGACTTTCTTTAGATTGTGATGCTGATGCAAATATTTGTGACAGCTCACATTTTGTCATAAGTTCGCATTTCCAGTTCTCTTTTTATAAAAATTCTTAGGGCATTGGCCAGTCTTCCTTACAAATGCTGAAGCTCCCCCTATTGCTTTGAGCTGGTTATGAGCCTGTGATGGTGCGATATTCAGCTTTTACCCTATACTTGGCTCGACATGTCTGGTGTAACACTTGCAACAGCTATAGGATTCTTTCCTGTAAGTGATATAAATTATGATTTTTTTTATGTATTCCCCAAAAAAGAAAACCAGTGGTAACAAATTGGGACTTTGCAGTGGCCACAAGTTAGTTCAGATGAAAGAGATCTAGTGATTTGGGAATTTGGCATTTGAGGTATTACATGTGATAGTAGTGCCACCATGTAATACCACTAGGGGTGGGGGTGGCTCAGTCAGTAGCGCGTCAGGCTCGTAATCTGTAGTTCCCAGGTTCGAGTCCCAGCTGGGTCAGCGTTGAGATTTATCTCCGCAAAATTTCCCGCCCTGCCCACAGTCAGTAAGGGACACCGATGGGCTTGGAGGCCTCAGTCTGTTGGATGGGACGTTAAGCCGTGGCCCCGTGTGTGGGAGAGCCATACCCTGTGCACATTGAAGAACACGCTGGATGGCCTTGACGGGAGGCTACCATCTGTCTCCCAACAGCTGTTCCAGTGGGTCCCCTCCCCCAACCTTCTCTGAGCCTTCGGGGTCCATGTGACCTGGCCATTTAGCCCATGGTGTGCAAAAAAGTGCCACTCAGAGGTAAAAAACCCAACCCATGTAATACCACTAACTCCATGCTGTCATAACAAGGAAACTTTGACAGTATCTTGACATTTTGGATACAAGTTACTTTTTTTATATAATTATTTAATAAAATGTGACACTTCAAAATATGGGTATTCGTTTATAATGACTATATGTGTTTTAGTAATAAAAATGAAAGTGGAAGCATTTCTTGAGTAATAGCCAAATAAAAAAAAAGTTTTAAAATTATAGAATAAATGATAATAAAATGCAAAGGCAAAATACTTCTTTATTAAGAAGAAATTAGGTTCAAATTTTTAGGAAAGTATGTGATTTCAGATTTTGATTATCTTCCATACTTTTCCTTTATTCCATGAATGCTTTTCCAGCATCCAAAAAACATTTCAAACCCCAACTTGAAGTGTGTGACATTCCTTAGAGTAGAAATAATTCAAGATCAACATTTCTCAATGTGATCTCAAATTACTTTCTAATGAAAGGAAGCTGGCATTTCACCTCCATGTTAGTCTTTGTTTGATCTTGCTTCATAGAAGTAACTTGAAACTCAATTTTTTTTATAAAGGGTTTGCTATCTCTTATTCACCTATTATAAATCCAACATTGAGGTTGAGCTGAGTACCTTTTTTTGCATACGGTGGGCTAAATGGCCAGGCCACAGTGACTCCAGAGCTCAGAACTAGATCGATGAAAGAGATCCATTGGACAGCTGTTAGTAGACAGAAGGAAGCCTTCTGTCAAGGCCATCAAGTGTGTGTTTTTTATATACACAGCAAATGGCTCTCCTGCAGACATGGTCATGGTGTAATATCTCATCTAGTGAAAGGCAACTTTTTTAAGACTATTTACTGTTTCCTTTTTGACTGATAGCACAGTGGAAGTTCGGAAAAATTGCAATGCTGGCATAAATTACGATTCAAACCAGGGAGCACCAGATAATGAGTCTGGCACACTACTGAATGAACCATCTTTTGCCTCTTTCAAGATGCGGTAAACAGGTAAAGGGAAGTGTTAGTAGTGCCAGCACTTGTTAGATATAGTAAATGTTTTTGCTGTAGTTTTGAAATGCAAAATGTTTTCAGATATTGTACCAAACTCGTACTTGCCAAGCACAATTGATAATTCACAGTTTTGACAGATTTAAGAGTTCTGACAACAAATCTATAATTAAGAGTTCAAGTTTATATACAGTACGTTATAAAGAGGTAAGTTACTTTAAAAAAAATAGCTATGAGAACTAATGTAATAGGCCTGGTGGTGTAATCAGTGAATGAATTGCAAAATTACTTTAGGATTTCTTCACACTTAATATCTAGACATAAAAATTAGTGGTGTAATAAATTCAGGTGACAAAAGTTTCTTATGTAAGCAGCCAGTGGCTGTGTGGTTTAAGTTGTAGCATTAGCTAGAGAAATTGCCTGTGAATCAGCTATGCTCATTTTGTCATTATGGACTGTAGAAAAATACATATAACTCTTCTATTTTGCTATGCTGCCTGTTAATATTTGAATCTTTTTTCCTCATAAAATGCACCTTGCATAAAATCTGCCTTTATTTAATCAGAAAATCCTGTCACTTACAAATTGAAGTCTCAATTTTATTCTACATTTATTCTTTTCAGACTTTTTAAACTCAGTCTGAGAATTGCTCTGTCTCCTGTGCTGTTACATTCTGATATCAGTCAATAGCTCTTGTAATGCTTTACAGTGCCAAACCTGGAAAACTGAATTGTACCAGGTGCACAGCAGCTGTGCTCAGTCAAGGAAAAAAAAAGACTTAGTAATTTTTTGCTGAATAGCCAATAAAAGAAAATTAAACAGTATTTAATTCTAGATTTTATGAAAATAAGATATTTAAATAAAATTACATTACATTTTAATAAACCTTTTTCTAAAAAAAGGTGGGTAAAAAAATTTGACTATATGAATAAAATTTAATTTATTTAAAAAAACTAATGAACAAAAATAATTATAACATTTATGAATAGAAAGAAACATTCTTTCTGTATAACAGGAAAGCAAATTTTTACTTGAAACAGGAAAATTCCTCTTTTTATCAGTGACATATTTTGAGAAATGTGCAAGTTTATTATTCTATCTTCACAATTTATATTGCAAGTTAAAATATTAAAAATCTTGAGGAGTGCTCAAATATTCATGTAGAGAATTATTGCTACTAATATGCCAACATGGCTCCAGCTTAATGACGTCTACATTAATTCCTTTTCATGTACCTTTGAAAGTACCTTTCTTGTATGCCAGCCTTTCCCTTGTAAAGGCGGTCAAGATACCAAACAACAAGCACTAAACATTAAATTGAAACTATGTTGATTCATGCTGATAAGCATATGCTCTGCAACACAGATACTCCCTCCCTCTGCCAGCGGCATGGAATCTCCTGAGAAGTATCTCTTCAAGTTGTAGCTAATGCTACAACTTGAACAGAATGTGCAAGCAGATGGTGGCATTGAGGGGGAGACATGTATATAGTTGATGAACAACCAATGTTAGTGGGCCTGATGAAGCCAAGGGTATGGAAGGTGGTGAAACACATATCTCAAGGGGGAGATGGTGACTGTTTTAATAACTTTTGGAAAAGTTTATTTAATTTGAAGAATTTTAGTATTTTTAATCTTTGAGGATGTGCAGAAGATATGCTAATACGAACCAGGAGTGAGAAAATGAGACTTTATGGTGGTGAGAGATAACAGCCAAGGTCGAAAAGAAATCCATGACCGTAATCACCTGTAATTCAGGACTGGTATGCAGCTAAAGAAATAATAATTGCACCTATGTCAACATTTTAACAACAACCTGAAAAAGCAAGTGCAAGCATAAAGCAACATCTTGCAAGCTGCTGCACCTGTGCTAGTGGAATAAAGATCTCCTAGACTGGTAAATATCATTCTTTTTTCTATCTTGACCACCTTTACGAGGGAAAGACTGGCATACAAGAAATGTACTTTCAAAGGTATATGAAAAAGGAATTAATGTAGACGTCATTAAGCTGGAGCCATGTTGGCATATTAGTATCAATAGTGCTTTACATGAAATTTGAACACTCCTCAAGATTTTTAATATTTTAACTTGTACAGCTTATAAATTGTGAAGATTAAATAATATCAGATTTGCTGGAAGTCTGATTACTTTACACGTGCAATTACTTTACATGTGCAAGTTGTTGTTGTTTTTTGTAAAATGTGCACAGTTTACAAAATCACAAAAATATGAATTCTAGATTTTGCCATGAGATGTAACTAGCCTATTTTTGTTGGTCAAATAATCAACCAACAAAAATAGGCTAGTTATATACCAAAAGAAAGAGCATATAATTGTGATTAATAAAATGACAATTAATAAAAATCCAAAGGAAAAAAGTAGATGCATTTCTTTGTACATTTTTTTTTCCAAATATTCAAAAAAATTTCAAATATTGTAAAAGAAAGTGGTTTAAGTGACAGTGCTGATTTGAAATTAATAATTTTTCTCTTTATCACTGTAATGGTTGGAAAAACTGAGACAATAAGTTGGATTTACTATATGAAATTGCCTGGATTTTATTTATTTATTTGTTTATTTTTTTTTTTGGGGGGGGGGGGGAAGATAATCTAATGAATGGGTGAGTCTATTGCCCTGTGGTGGGTAGTAGTAGTCCACTTATTAAGAGATTACACATATTCTTGATTTTGCCATTGTTCTTGTTTTGGGTTCTCTTGTAGGGTTGACATCAATTTGGAAGTGGCACTGAGAGATGAAATACACTGGTTTCCATAAAGTAAGGAAAATCCCTATGTCAAGTCAATGGGAAGCTAACGTCAAAGATCTATAACTTCTAAAATAAGTGTTTTTTCGTTTTGAAAAATGTGATTGCAGATAAAGATCTCAATCATATAGATCAATATCTCGAGTTTTAACAATATTCGTTCAATATTTAATGAGTTATGGAAATTTGAATATTTAACAACAACAATGTCAGTCAAGAAATTTATACAAAACTGAAGAATAGTGAAAGAATTCTTTACAAAGTTCTTTGATACAATACTTATTACCAAGTTTTAATTACCTTCTGATGTCAATTTTTGTGGCTAGCATTATTATTGCTGAATATTAAAACTTCCATAACATTAAATACTGAACGAATATTGTTGAAAATCTAGATATTGATTTATATGATTGAGATCTTTATCTGCAATCACATTTTTCAAAACAAAAAAAAAAAACTTATTTTAGAAGTTATAGAGCTTTGACATTAGCTTCCCATTGACTTAATACAGGGATTTTCCTTAATTTATGGAAACCAGTGTATGTTGGTGGAATCTATGATTTGCTGCACATATTAACCAATGTATATTTAGATTTCCTGCATATGCCACAACTTTTCTGGAAGAATGAATCTTAATACATATGCACTGAGTGTTTCGCATTGTTGCTCAATGCATCTTCAAGTGAAATAGTTGCTTTTCTATTATAGATGTACAGGGTGTCCCTGAATTCATGGCCCAAATGTGAGGGGATGGTAGTACACACCAAACATACCAATATTCATCATAGAATATGCCGCCGGTGCTGGGGGGGAGGGGCGCAGATGAGGCGGCACGGCTTAAAAGTGCTGGATCGACGAAACCCCAGCATTCTCAGTGTCAACCAGACACGAGATGGAGCAGTTTGCGAACGTAGAGAAAGCTGATATGCATCTGAAGTTAGGCGTAGCCGAGGGCAACGGTAGAGAGGCGCAAAGACTCTACCGTGAGCGATATCCTATGCACTGTGTGCCCAATCATAAAATGTTTGTGCGACTGCACCGCCAGCTGTCTGAGGCAGGCACCTTCCACGTCAGTCGACATGATGACAGATGAGCACGGACAGTCAGAATGCCAGCTATGAGCGAGGACATCTTGCATATGGTGACAGATAACCCAGGTACAAGCATGCGATCCGCTGCCCGGAGCCTGGGTGAGCACCGGAACAGTGTCTGGCGAGTACTGCATGAAGAAGGACTACATCCCTATCACTTGCAGCGAGTGCAGGCATTGACAGCTGTTGATTATCCACTGCACATGGATTTCGGCCAGTGGTTCCTGCAGGAAAGTGCCGCACATTCCAATTTCCATGTGCTCTTTACAGATGAATCAACATTCTCACGTGAAGGCATAGTGAATGTCCATAATGCACATTTGTAGGTGGCCCAGAACCCCTATGGTACATGTCCAAATTCAAATCAGCAACGGTTTGCCGTCAATGTCTTGGCGGGGATCGTGCATGACTACTTAATTGGACCCTACCTACTGCCTGACCACCTCGATGGTCGAACGTACCATATTTTTTGGCAATAGGTTTTGCCGGAATTGCTTCAGGATGTTCCAGCCGCAATCCGCACCCATATGTGGTTCCAACACAATGGGGCACCCACCTATTTCAGCATGGACGTGTGTCTGCATCTTCATATCACATTTGGGAACCGATGGATTGGGCATGGTGGTCCCATCTCATGGCCCCCCAGATCACCCGATTTTTCTTGTATCGATTTCTTTCTGTGGGGACATTTGAAGAGTGATGTGTACGAGACGACCGTGCAGTCCGCAGAGGATCTAGTAGCCTGACTATCTGTCGCAGCCGCCGATGTGCATGACAAGCCCGGTGTTTACGAGCAGGTATGCTGATCACTACTCCGCCGTTGTGCCACCTGTATCAACATTGGTGGGTGGACATTTGAGCATTTGTTGTAATGATCTCCAATAAATGTCACTCTAGAAATCTCTGTGTCTGTCCTTCATTTCCGACTCCTCACTGCATTTGTAGCCACATTTTCTATGACGAATATGGTGGGTTCAGTGTGTACTACCATCCCTTCACGTTTGGGCCATGAATTCAGGGACACCCTGTATATTATTATATATACTATAAATATTACAAATAGATATTAGTGTGCTGTAATCAGTGTTTGTTTATGTTGTGGAGTACTTGTGATGCCCTCTATTGAGGAGTTCGGGAGATAAAAGTTGAAAATTCTGTTATATTATTAAGGACTTTATTTATACAAAAGTGTGGGTTATTAAATCTGGTGCTGGTGTGTTTATTCAGGAGTGCATATAGAAAAGGAGGCATTGTGTGTGTGTGTGGGGGGGGGGGGGTATTTTAGTTTAATGTTGTAATAGTTATTGAGGTGTATTTTGCATTCTGAAGGTGGAGAGTTTTTTTTCTACATGCACTCCTGGATAAACACACTACCACACATAATAACCCACACTTTTATATAAATAAAGCCCTCAACAATATAACAGAATTTAGAAGTTTTATCTCCCAAATCCCTCAATAGAGGGCACCACAAGTGCTACCACCCACCCCTCCACACAACATGCTCCGAACCTAATGTAAACAAACACTGACCATAGCATGTTAATATCTGTGCTTGCCATAAGACAACTATTTCACCTGATGATGCATTGTAGCAACAATGTGAAACGTGTAGTGCATATGTATTAAACACATTATTTGCTCTTCTGGAAAAGTTGTGTCGTATGCGGGAAATCTACAAATACATTGATTAATGTGTGCAGCAAATCAATGATTCCAATAACATATTTTGTCCCTCAGTGCACTTCCAAATTGATGTCAACCCAACAAGAATAACTGCAAAATCAAGAACATACATGGACTCTTAATAATTGGACTGTACTACCCACCACAAGACAATAGAATCTCCCATTTATTGGATATCATCCCAAGTAAAAAGGTCGAGGTAATTTCAGAGATATCATAATTCCAACTGATTCTCAGCTTTTCCGATCATTATAGTGACATAGAGGAAAAATTATTGATATTGTGAAATATTTTTAAACTACTAGAAATGAAATTATACTACATTATACATAAGAAATTGCTTGCCCCAAAATATGGCTGTCTCAAAAATAACATTAGATCATGGATTACAACGGCAAACTCAGTTTGTAGAAAGTAAGACTTATATTAGTACTAAGTTTAAATAAAAATAATTTCAGGACTGAAATGAAGAAATTGTGATTTTTAAATTAAATTTTTGCTGCTGTTTTTAAATTCAACTTTTTTGTAGTACTAAAGCAACTTGAGCTTTATATATTGTTCAATATCAATTTTAATGCTTAAACTTTATATGCTTCAAAATATTTTTAATTTCTTCATAGTTCTTTGGATCTTTTTTAATTATATATTACTTTTATTTAAATGATTTTGATTATAAAATAAAATAAATTTTTGTAACACCTTTATAAGCTTAGTTTGCTGTTCTCAAAAAAAAAAAAACTAAATACGTGTATTGTATTGTTTGCCTAAATGACTGAAAAAGTAGGAAAAACTAAATTAATGAAAAATTTAAATAATAAAAATATGTGAACTATTCATATTGAAATAATAATCTAATTTAGAAAAGATGATCAAAATTAATTTTTTAAAAACATTTTAAGTTAAAATGAAAAAAAGCAATAAAATTTGACCATTTTTGAAAAAAAGTTGCATAAAAATTTCACTTTTCTTTTCCTTTGAATTTTTGCCATAATTACAATTAAATACTCTCTTGGTGTATAATATGACCTATTTCTGTTAGTTGCCTCAGGATGAGATTCTAAAGTTTATTTCCTGGAAACATTTCAAAATTAATTTGGCCAACAGAGGGTTTTATTTTAGAAACTTGACACTGTAAGGGTTTAACTATTATAATAATTAAATTTGTAGAGCTGTAATGTGATAGTAATTTTTTTTTTTCTAAAATAGCTAGGTGTGAATTTTTTTTAGAAGCTTTTGCAAATTTGTGTGGGGATAGATTGTGTTGTTTTGACAAAATGGCCATTATGGTTTTTCCAGAATTCAAGATACTACTATTCTTGGATATCTAACAGTGGAAATTCAAAATAATGGATGATTGGAAAAATGCACATAGTAACATTTTATTATATACACAAAAAGAATTTTCACTTTTTTTCATAAAATAAAATGAGTTTTCCATCCATTGGGTTCGATTGTTTTTTTACCTCTGAGTCATGGGTGTCTGCATGGAGGGCAGCGAGGACACTTAACTCCCCCTCCCCCAAGCTTGTTTTTGACACTTTTTTGTGCATAATGGGCTAAATGGCAGGTTACAAGGAACCCAGGGATGCTGCCTGTAGTAAGTGAATTCATGTGCTTAACAGTGTGGTGTTATGAAAAGAGACAGACAAATTTAGCCTCCTTCAAAAATCAAGCTTATACAGATTTCCTCTACATTTGCAGGATAATTCCATTGTTTATTATATTGGGAAAACTATATGTTCTCTACAGAAAAGGTTTGAAGGCATCAGAGATGTCAGCCAAAACAAACACTGCTGTTGTCAAGCTAGCAATACAATGCGCAGCTACCATAGACTGGGAGCATGCCACAGTGCTTGTATGTGCATCCATTTTTTACTACAGAACTATTGTCCATGCTATTGAAATAACGGCCTCTCCCATCCCCACCTGCAACTGAGACTTTGGAATCACCCTTTCATGACTTGTAAAAAGAAGTTTTTAACAGCCCAATATTACCATATCGTGTCATTTCACTGAAGATGAAGCACTGTCTGGCACACTAACATCTGAGCCACCCTCCACCTGTTTCATCCGGGGGTATGGGGGACAAGTCATTGTTGCCAGTGTTAGTCCAGTCTTTGACACTTGCCCTCTACCACCCAAATTTCAAATATGTAGCATAAATAGATTGTTTGCAATATTTATTTAAAGTTTTGGCATTTTCCACTGTTTGAGAGCATTATTATAGCTATTGAGAAATTCTGAAAATGCAAATCATAATATATCATCAATACTTAGCCAACTCAGATAGGATTTTTAATTTATGTCTAAAAACAAAAATGTGGAATGTTTACAGATAGATGAATGGACAAACAGACAGTGAAAACATTAGCACATTTTTTTTAAATGATGTGAAACTTATGAGCACTTTCACTAGCAAATTTAAATGCTACATGGTGAGGCAGCCTGTTAAAAAAAAGTTTAATGATACCCTATGGTATTTCATTCCATGCTGATTCAATATGGCACCACAGTTCATGATCATTCCTTCTAGTTATCTTAATAAGTAGGCTTAATAACTGTGATGCACATATTTTTTAAATAGTGACAAGGCTGTATAATTCACTTCTGTATAATTACATTTTATCAGTATGTAAGTATGTATTTTCTTGCTCTGTGTACATTCCTCCATATGTATCTTGTAAAAATGGCACATGGTGTTGGTTCCTATTATATATGACAGAGGATGGATGAGACTTTGAAAGCATGTTGCAGAAGCAGTCTCTAGAACCATATTTGGGGCAGTGAGACATCAAGAAAACTTGGAAGAAATGTTAAAAAAGGGTCAAAAGTAGGATTATTAGCAGTCTTTTGAGTTATTTGTTTTTTTTAGTATCCTTTAGATTCTTCACAAAACATCAATTTCTGCTGCATGGATTAGTTCTGTAATACCATAAAGACTTCTGATCCAATATGGTGTTCATAGGTATCTTCACTTTTCCATCTTGTTCTTATTTGAATTGCTCATTCTAACTGACAGTAGCTGCAAGATCTTCTGATAGACATTTCAGTCTTCTTCGAGTTGAGATACTTTTTGCTCTCACTATCATCAGAAGATCTATATGTTGTTGTGCATATCACTTAACCTGTAATCTGCACTTCCCAGGTTTGAATCCCACCTGGGTCAACATTGAGATTTATCTCTGCAAAACTCCCACCTTGCCCTCAGTCAGTAGGGAACACTAATGAATGGCTTTGAAAGGCTGTTTTCTGTCAGATGGGATCTTAAGTCCTGGTGACATGTGGGAGGGCCATACCCTGTGCAAGTTAAAGAACATGCTGGATAACCTTGATGGGAAGCTCTACCATGTCTCACAACAGCTGCCCAATGGGTCCCCTCCCCCAACCTTTTCCAAGCCCTGTGGGTCCTTGTGGCCTGGCCATTTAGCCCATTGTGTGCAAAAAAGGGATGCTCAGAGGTAAAACAGTCCAAACAATGTATATTATTTGCAGTTTATATTAGCAGAATGCAACCAATATTAATTGCAGTCTGAAGGTTTTGTTATTAAAGAACAACATGCACATAGCTAAGAAGGTGATATAAGCTCCATCTAAAAAACTCTTGGAAGGAGAAATATGCTAAAATTTAATAACACGATCAAGCTGTTTACATTTAGATAGCACAGTGTATTACAGTTCTTAACCAGAGAAATGCCAAGTATATAATACTTGCGTTCGAAACCAAATAACTATAGTACGTTATTATTAGAGTAACTTAAAGTCTATATATAACCTTAAAACTTTGTTAAGATACATTAGATCTAAAAGGAATACATAGATATTTACCATTTCCATTTGCTGGTACAATTGCTATGTCCTAAGGCTTCAGATGTAACATGATGGTATTATCATTGCCAAGGTATTATTAAGCTACCAGTTCTTGTCTACTGAACAAAATCTGTAACATTAGGCCATGTGAAATGCATATGCCCTCGATGATTGTTCATTTGTCACTACTTTCATATCCAAATGATTTTAACTCCGTCAGCATATAAATTCCATGCACTGATACACAGACAGATGGTATTTTGTCCATATTCTATTATTATTCTTTAGAAGTTAGCCGCCATCTGGTCATCTTCCAATACACACAGTTAGGATCCCAATTGCTGACGTCACTGTTCCATTGAGAACATTGCATATCTCATATAGAACCATGTATACTGTAAAATCATTACTTATGCTGACCTTGGATTTTAACTCTTGCATCAATCATTGGCAGCATATTGAGACATGGGTAAAGTTGTTGTTAACCTCATTACAAAGTTCAGGATGAAACATTGGTAAGTGGTAATTATCCAAGGTTGTCCAACATTTGCACTTACTACATAAAGGTTAAATTATTTTTACACCTGAGCTATCCAAACTGTCGTTAAAACTGATAAAATAACATTTAAAATATTAAAAGTTGCCCCATCCTACATCTCGGACAATGACACCCTGAGCAACGCGTTTCACTGTACCCTGAGCAACGCGTTTCACCGTACTCTCGTTTACGGTGTCTTCAGGCTCAGTGAGCTTGAAGATGCCGTAAATCATGAGAGTAAGGGTGAAACGTGTTGCTCAGGGTGTCATATTTTAGATCGAGTTTACAGCGTCTTCAGGCTCAGTGAGCCTGAAGACGCCCTAAACAAGAGTACGGTAAAACACGTTGCTCAGGGTGTCATATTGTCCGAGATGTAGGATGGGGCAACTTTTAATATTTTAAATGTTATTTTATCAGTTTTAATGACAGTTTGGATAGCTCAGGTGTAAAATAATTTAACCTTTATGTAGTAAGTGCAAATGTTGGACAATTTTGGATAATTACCACTTACCAATGTTTCATCCTGAACTTTGTAATGAGGTTAACAACAACTTTACCCATGTCTCAATATGCTGCCGATGATTGACGCAAGAGTTAAAATCCAAGGTCAGCATAAGTAATGATTTTACAGTATACATGGTTCTATATGAGATATGCAATGTTCTCAATGGAACAGTGACGTCAGCAATCGGGATCCTAACTGTGTGTATTGGAAGATGACCAGATGGCGGCTAACTTCTAAAGAATAATAATAGAATATGGACAAAATACCATCTGTCTGTGTATCAGTGCATGGAATTTATATGCTGACGGAGTTAAAATCATTTGGATATGAAAGTAGTGACAAATGAACAATCATCGAGGGCATATGCATTTCACATGGCCTAATGTTACAGATTTTGTTCAGTAGACAAGAACTGGTAGCTTAATAATACCTTGGCAATGATAATACCATCATGTTACATCTGAAGCCTTAGGACATAGCAATTGTACCAGCAAATGGAAATGGTAAATATCTATGTATTCCTTTTAGATCTAATGTATCTTAACAAAGTTTTAAGGTTATATATAGACTTTAGGTTACTCTAATAATAACGTACTATAGTTATTTGGTTTTGAATGCAAGTATTATATACTTGGCATTTCTCTGGTTAAGAACTGTAATACACTGTGCTATATAAATGTAAACAGCTTGATTGTGTTATTAAATTTTATCATAGTTAGCTGTGTTTAATTAATAATAAAGAAATATGCCAGTTGCTCTCACTATTAAGTAATTCAGGATTTTATAGTAAAATTTTCATCATTAGAAGTAGCCCAATTAAAGCTTAAAACTTAATATGTTTTTTTTTTGCATCATAAGTATTGTTTAATATTTCTTAATATTAAAGATTATATGATGTGAAATATAGCATTTTAATCTCGATTTTGAGATAGCATACATTAATGCTCGTGTTTAAAGGCATTTTACTTCATATTACCTATATTACAATATCATTTACCATCATTTACCTATATCATAATATCAATATTTACCTATATCATGATAGGATGAAAAGCACTCTTGCTTTAGACCTGGGAGGCACAGTTAAAATTGACAGATGTAATCTGCCATTTTTATATTTTGATACAATAAAGACCTCAGTCAGTTGTATGAAAGTAAAATGCAGATTTTTGTCAATAAATAATGATTCAGATGGGTTATTTTTTTAGAGCTAAATGCCATTTGGATATTTGAAATTATATCTAAAGGAAACTCAAAATTGTAAGGGGAAATCACAGTTTAATCTAGATCTGTTTTTGACACATATTTCATATGTAATAAAATAGTTGAAAGGGAGGAAAATTTCTGGAAAAAATTAGGAGTTCAAAATATAAAAAATTGTAGTGAAAGGTAGAAAAGGGCACAAGCTTTTTGCTCCCTAACTTTATTTACAAAAGTGTCCAGTTGTTTACTCGACCAAATCTATCACCATTGAGCTAATTTCTACAGATTAAATCTCCACCTTAATGTTGTTTCTGATGAATATGCTTTAAATAAATAGGACGTACACAGTTTATCAGAATAATATGACCACCCCCCATTCCCATTATTAGGTAGGTAGTCATATTATTCTGATACGACTGTGTATAGTGAAATGTAATTGCCATTTTGGGATTTGTCCAATTTTTTTTAATGGCTATGCTCTTGAACAAGTTTTTAATTTTGATTTTTCTTGAGAGTTGTGTTACAGATACTGTAATATGTAATATGAGATAAACAGGAGAATAGGCACTGCTACTGGAATCTTTAAGAATCTGCTGCATTGTTTGTTGTAATGTGATTGACTTTGTTACGTATGATCACTTTCTGCAGCCAAATTTAATCAGACTTGTTGATGGTACTAGAGTGCTTGCAAGAACAGTTGAATTGTGATATAAATATTAGCTGAGATGGCTACCACTCTGCAATCCTCTTTAGTTAAAAAGAGTCCAGAATTCATTTATTATCATCCAGATATGTGTTTTAATAGGCAAGAAAGTTGCTTTGTAAAATGCCTTTTGGAGTGAGGGTGTCAATCAATAGTAACTAATGAAATGGCATTAGTAAGGATGGCTTTAATAGTTTCATTCCCTATGACAAATTGTGGTAATGATTTTTGAGGACTCTTAATTATGCATAGTCTCATTTCTTTTCAGTTTGAATATTACGTTCTGTCTTGTATGGTTTCAACATTTTATTATTACAGATTAAAAAAAAAAAATTACCCCTAAAAAAAAATTGGACGGGGCGGGGGTGGCTCAGTCGGTAGCGCGCCAGGCTTGTAATCTGTAGTTCCCAGATTCGAGTCCCAGCTGGGTCAGCGTTGAGATTTATCTCCGCAAAATTCCCTGCCCTGCCACGGTCAGTAGGGGATACCGATGGGCTTGGAAAGGCCGTCGTCCGTCGGATGGGACGTTAAGCCGTGGCCCCGTGTGCGGGAGAGCCATACCCTGTGCACGTTAAAGAACATGCTGGATGGCCTTGACGGGAGGCTACCATCTGTCTCCCAACAGCTGTTCCAGTGGGTCCCTCCCCCAACCTTCTCTGAGCCTTCGGGGTCCATGTGACCTGGCCATTTAGCCCATGGTGTGCAAAAAAGTGCTGCTCAGTGGTAAAACAACCCAACCCTCAAAAATTGGCATTTCCTCTTTTATGGAAGTTTTTTGTTTTTGCTGAAAGATATGTTTTTAATTAATAATTATCATGAAATTATTCTCAGCATACTTGCTTTTAATTAATTTCATGCTGAATAATATTTACAACTGCAGTTAAATATTGTTTAACTTGATTTTGAAAATTGAATATTTATCTACAGAGACAAGCATGTTTTCTAATATTCGAAAGGTATTATATAATATTTGAAAGGTCAGTGATACTTTTAATCAACTTTTACATATTTGCTGTATTTCATTTATTATCCCCAGTTGCATGCTGCTTATTACCTTTTTTTCTTTCTGTGTTAAGTAATTCCATCTGGCAATAAGAAGTTGGGAATCCTATTTTACATTATACCATGTAGTTAAATGACTTTAAAGCTTATTTCTGTTGAAAGTAGTTCATAATGTTAATGACTTTTTGTGTAACTTGTAGAATTTTTCCACCTATTCTAGGTTGTATGAATGGCATGATTCCACATTTGCCAGAATTAATTCCATATCTGATCTCCTGTTTGTCAGACAAGAAAGCACTTGTTCGCTCAATTACCTGCTGGACCTTAAGTCGTTACTCACACTGGGTTGTAGGACAACCCCATGATATGTACCTGAAGCCACTTATGACAGAGGTAATTTTCTTTAAAAATTTTCTTCAGGAAAAATTCTCATCTGTTTCAAAAGATGATACTCTGTTAATTATGCAAAAAATAATTCTAAAGGTAAGTGAGAGTATGTATTCTCTAGGTCACTTTGTGATTTCACAGTGAAAAAAATATGTGTGATACATTTTAAAATAGTAGAAAAGTTAAATTATAGCATTAATTATCCTAAGATTGCATTTCAATACAGTTCAAGTTTGTGTATCCATCTGTGGATTACTTAATGTGCCAGTCATGCATTTAAAATAATAATTGTATATAAAAATTTAAAATCCTTGTGGACCTTTTTTTTTGCAGTGTATGCATAGTCTTAACAATACTGCTGTGGGGAAATAGATATATTGTTAACAATTTTGTTCGTCACATAGCACACATATTTACGAAGACCAGAGAATTGGAAGCTAAGAAATCTTACCTTCCATGTGTAGAAATGGAACAGGAAATTTGAAATTTTCCACCCAGGACATACCACAAAGTGTTATAAATATCAGAAATAATTTTTTTTATGTTTCAAAAAGTAGTAAGGAGGACTGTGTTACAGATTTCATAGTGACTTTTGCTGGATTGTTTTATTGTGTAATTTTTTTCTCTGAACTGAATACTTTTGATCTGTATGTAAATATTAACTCACTAATACTACTAGTTTGCTTACGAAGTGTACAAAAACTATTTCTCCATTAGGAGAGGTATGGATCAAATTTTTTGAGTTCTACATTAAGATAGTACTGTACTACCCACATGCCCTGTAAACTACTAATTAGTCAAGACACATTTGTATTGCTTTAAGTTGTTATAGCACTTGTCAGTTTTTGACTTTTGATGAAAATAGAGGATAAAATATCTTTGCCAATTTATCACAAACCCACATCTTTAATGCTGAACTGACTAAGGTTAAATTTTCAGAGGAGTCTGTTTTTTGGAACTTTTGCTTTTAACCCTTTCAAGTCTGATTTTCAAAAATTACGTATGTATGTCATAAAGGAGATGGAAGAAACATCTGTGGAACAGATGTTTAACAGACTCAAAAAAGATAAGATTTTTGGTAATGTCTGGTGGCAGGTGTTTCTATGTCTTTTAAGTGTACAGCATTCATAATGGCTATTGCATTATTAAGCACCAAATTCTTCATCTATCATTATTGGTTGAACAGTGATGAGTGACAGTAAATGGAGATAAAGGTATATGATTTGCCATGAAACAAACAAATCAATGTTTTGTCCACTTATCAATCAGGAGAGTAGTCAGTAAAGTTATATTTTATTGCATTATTGCTTGGATATATAAATAATTTTAAATGTTAGGGATTTTTATAGTTTGGAATATATGTATATTAAATTTTGTGTTTAAGCTCTAATCATTCATGGGATAGTATCAATCAACCAACATATGTATTTTAATAACTATTTTTTAATTTGGACATTTTTGTTAATAATTCTAAGCATCTCTTGGATCTACAAAAAAAATCAAAAATTCAGGGGGGGGGGGGGGCAAGAGACCGGATTTCCAATGCAGTATATTTCCCCCTTCATTTTACAGGTCTTTGAAAATATATCTTGAAAAATGTATGAAATATAAGTAAGTTAAATAATTTTTTGTTTCTATTACCCTTCTAGCATTCTGAAAGCCCCTCACTCTCCATTATCTGGCCCTGACTCTAAGCATTACAAAAAAAAAAACAGCTTAAATTATTGCAGTCAAATCTCTTAAAAAAAATCCACAATAAAGAGGAAAAATTCTGTTCAAGAAAGTTTTTCATCTTAAAAAATGCCAATTTCAATGATGCAAAACAGGTTATTAATTACAGATAATTTATTTTGATGATTAGTGACATTATTATGTCTAATGTCCTATACCAGGGAGGGCCAAGCTTTTGGACTCTGTGCAATCAACTTTTAAGACAGAAAATCTTTTGTGATTGACCATAGTACATAAGTCACGATAATTTATTTTTATTTAACACTGCTTGACCAGCTAAGTTGACCAGCTAATCGACTGTTAAAGTCCAAATTTGGCTAAATATTTTGAAGTAATAATTTAATAGAGGAAATAAGTAAATATGAATCTTTTAACATTTAACAAAAGACCTGTACACTATGACTTTTTTCAATTCATGTTTATGAAACATAATGCTAACATTAACATGGTGATAAATCAAAATATCAGGCCAGCCTGGTATTTACCATTTTTTCCAACACATTGCACACTCGGCTAGTCAATGCAATCGGACAATAATTGGAAGGAATCTTGGGATCTTTGCCTGGCTTGGGGAAAGCCAAGACAATGGCCTCCCGCCAGGAGTCCGGAAACTGTTCCTCGAGAAAAATGCAGTTGAAGAGTTGGAGCAGCCGATCCTTACTCGATGGTGAGAGATGCTGAATTATATGATTATACTAGAATTACACGATTTTACTAGAATTATACACTTTATTAAAAAAACATCTGTTAAATACAGCTGCAAATTCGCTAACAAACACCAAGACTTGTGATACAGTAGTGGCAGCGACCAGTGTGTTCACATTAGTGTAAGCTGATAACCAGCTATGGCATCTACACTATCGACCAAGCAGTTTAATGCGATCGACTATTTGGCCACATCTGCACTATACAATAGTGGAAATTATTAAAATCCTTCAATAAAAAATGTCCCTTTTCCTTCTGATTTTGTTTGACTGAAAACGTGCATGGATAAAACTAATGTAAACTAATTGATGCTTTTTGAGCTAGTGCAGATGTCTAGGATTCAGAAATAAAAATTAGAAACCATGGCAATAGTGTCATCTGGACTGCAACTAATGACAGTCTGAAGAATCATAAAGATTTACTTTCTAGCACATCAAGTTATGAAAAGATTAGCATCGTTAAAACTTTGAAATGTATATTTTTAACATATATATAAAAATCAAAGCTGGAAATTTTATAATATTAAAAAAATTGAAATTTCTTTCATTGTACTATTGCCTTTAATATTTTGTCACCCATATATGCAGGCTTGGTAAACTGCATTTTTGCAGGCAGCGTAAGTTTTAAATTGAAAGAAATCTCTTTGATAGTTGTATCTCAGGGTTCCAGTTTTCTGACCTTCAGGCAGTAAAATATATCTATGGTAGTGGCAGTCACACTATTTTCAGTAGTAGATTCCATTAACACAGCCATGTTGTTGCATTTTTAGACGAGTCTCAGTTAAGAGTTCTATTTGTCAAATGTTTGTCTAAGGCATTGAAAGATTACTGATAGCTAGCTTTTGTATCCTGTACATACTGTGATGTGTTTGGTCAGTTGTTCACTATAAAACTTCTTGGTTCACTATTGATCCTACTCTTGACTGCCACTACCATAGAGGGGCGGGGGTGGCTCAGTTGGTAGCGCGCCAGGCTCGTAATCTGTAGTTCCCAGGTTCGAGTCCCAGCTGGGTCAGCGTTGAGATTTATCTCCGCAAAATTCCCTGCCCTGTCCACGGTCAGTAGGGGACACTGATGGGCTTGGAAAGGCTGCCGTCCGTCAGATGGGACGTTAAGCCGTGGCCCCGTGTGCGGGAGAGCCATACCCTGTGCACGTTAAAGAACACGCTGGATGGCCTTGACGGGAGGCTACCATGTGTCTCCCAACAGCTGTTCCAGTGGGTCCCCTCCCCCAACCTTCTCTAAGCCTTCGGGGTCCATGTGACCTGGCCATTTAGCCCATGGTGTGCAAAAAAGTGCCGCTCAGAGGTAAAACGACCCAACCCAAAGCCACTACCATAGTTGTTACCTTGATGGAAGTTTATTGAGCATGATTACCTCAATCTGCTCATCCCAACAAAAGTCCTTTACCCTAAACTTGGTAACAATATACAGAATACAGAAAGAGCCTCAGTTCTTTTACTATAAGTAAAAATGGTAAACTGAAGCTGTTTTAAGATATCGTAATCTGAGAACATGTTATAGATTTAACAGTAAATTTTTGTGAATTAAAAGTAATTTGAAAAATGTTTATTGAATTCCACCACACTAAATTAGAAGTTACTATGTTCAATTTAGATATATTTATATGTGGGGAATTGAGGCTTTTTCATTTTAATTGTACCTATAGATGCAAAATTATTTTTGTCATAGTTCTTCTATATTGTGTCAGTAGTAAATTTTGTAATCAGTAATTGGGGCAAATGTTTGCGTAGCTTCTACTTTGTTCGGTGTTTCTTTACAATTTTCATCTTTTAAAAAAGTGCAAAATGTGTTCCTAGGCTTGAAAATTTTGCCTTGTAAACTATTTACTGAAAAACTGGACAGACCAAAAAGATTCCCATTAGGAATTATAATCAGGTTGGCAATAGATTATGAATGCTTTAAATATTTGTGATGACTAGCACAATATAGAAAAATTTAGTCTTTTCAGTTATATTATGATCAATTTAATTTAGGTATTATCTATACAGTATAAATGTTTTAAGGAAATAAAAGTGCTTATATGCAAAGAGTATAGGCCGAGGTCAGTCATGAAAGCTGGCTACATACTAGGCCTATTGCAAATGAATTCAACTGTAACAAGGAAAACATATTCTTGTGTTGTTGGCTGCTTTGCTTGAGTGAATGTGGCATCATTATTTTTCAAAAATCTTATATCTAATGCTTTGTGCAGGTTTATCTGGATTGATATTTCAGTGTTTCAGTTTCAATTCAGATTAAATTTAGGTTTAAATTTTATATTAATGGACTCTGAATTTTGGTTATATTAATAAAAGTTCTTGGTTAAAATATATATTAGTTGTAAAAATGCAAGGTACTTTTACATGTAAAACACTGAAATTTAAATGCACGAAGTATAGTTGCATCAAAAGTTTTATATATTTATATTGTATTTCATTTAATTATAATAAATCAATGAATGCTATTTGATTTTCAGTTACTAAAAAGAGTTCTGGATGCAAATAAACGAGTTCAGGAAGCTGCATGTAGTGCATTTGCAACTTTAGAAGAAGAAGCCTGTACAGAGCTTGTCCCATATCTGGGCTTCATATTAGAAACCTTAGTTTTTGCATTTAGCAAGTATCAGGTAAATGCTTATGTTTGTGAACTTTTGATGTATTTTGAAAGTCCTTTAATTGTTTCTCCCTGTATATGCATTCTTTATTTTTAAATTTTTGGTTATAGCAGTTGATCTTGTGAAAACAGTAATAATAATGGAAAAGAAAATTGCATTTTATCAGCAGTGAAGTTAACTTTACTGACTGTAGAGTCATTTATAATAGTATACTTGTTCACAAGTCAAGTGGTAACTTTGTGAATTAGTGAAGCAAACAAGAAGCCAGTCACATTATATGTTATTACTACACACAAGTTATCTGCTTATTCCAAATTTTAGTTTACAGAGTCAATCTTAGAATAATTAAATCTGATGTCTCAATTTATTTGTAATTAATATCATCAGAAAAAATTAAGTAAATGTTTTCAGGTTTGAATTAAAATATACTTTTTAAGGGTGTTAAAACCATAGATTTCTAGAAGAAAGGTTATAATAGAGTACAATAGAATAAATTCCTTAGAGATTGGTTATGAAAAAGGGAAAAACACACTTGTGATACTTGAATAGTTTGTATAAACAATATGGACAGGTTTGCATTTAGATGTTTTCAACCTTTAGGTGCAAAGTCGTATCTGGGTCCCCTCCACAGCCTTGCACCTAATCTTGGACTCATTCTCAGGCCCTAAGTATGTGCCTAGTTAGCTTTTGGCAAGGCATGTCCTGAATATGGATGCTCTTTATACAGAAAATTTCAATCATACATTTTATATAAGCTCACCGGGCAAAAAAATAGTCGTCTCCCTCCATAAGAGGGTTATGTCCATTCGACAGCAACAAAGGGCTCATCAGTAATAAACGCATCCTACAAATAGCTGTATCGTGTGCTAGGGGGTTCATACAGTGACAAGAAGTTGTTGTGTGCCACGTGCTTGTTAGTCGCTCCTGAAACATGGGTCGCGTGAAAGATGTGAATGAGTGGCAAAAATATGTTATTTGCAATAAATATTCAGTGGAAATTTTTTTTGCTGACATATGGGATTTGAACCCGCATCTCTCCAGAAACATGCCAGAGTATTCTTCCAGTTGAACTAATGCCAGCTCGTCTTTTTTCGGCAAATTTTAAGACTTAACTCTATCACGGAGTTTTTCAGGCCAACCATTGGCGCCAATCTGTGATCTCCGGTGGCAGTTATTACTTTAAAATTGCACAGAGTGAGATGGAAATAAATAAGTCTCATCATGCTATTTAGCATTATTAATGATTTAAACATAGATGAATAATCACAGCATTACCTGTTGCTCATTTGGCATTGATAAATCAATAAATATTCAGTGGAAAAAATTTTCGAAGACATACGGGATTTGAACCCGCATCTCTCCAGAAATATGCCAGAGTATTCTTCCAGTTGAACTAATGCCAGCTCGATTATTCATTGTATGTGATTGATGTGATTATTCATCTATCTTTAAATGTTATTGTGTTTGGCCGAGCCAAATGGCATAGTGTACAAGGAGTTGCTGCCTTTGCAGGGTGTCGAAACGTACTGTCCAAAGAGTCTTCCAGCAGTGGTGTGCATCACAGTCCACTGCTAATCATCACCAGAACTGCGACAGAAAGACTGCTCACCAATAGGGACTGCCGCAGTGTGTCATTCACTGTTAGGACAAACTGCTTTGTAATGAGGCAGGAATTGCTCCAGTCAGTCAATGCAGGCCTACAACAAGCTGTTTCCAAACAAACACTCCAAAGGGAACTGCATGTCATGGATATATGGAGCAGAGTACCACAGAAGAGACCCATGTTAACAGCTCTGCACAAAGCTGCATGGCTACAGTGGGCACGGCACCACAAAGACTGAACTGTTGACTCTTGGAAGTGTGTGATCTGGTTGGATGAGTCACGTTTTTGCTTGTACTCGAATGATGCGAGGCGATGGGTACATCGTAAACCACATGAAGCCTTCCATGCGGGACTGTGTGCAAGGTTCTGTTCAAGCTGGAGGAGGCTCTGTGATGTTCTGGGGGTATTTCACATATGAGGAAATGGGTCCTTTGGTTGCGGTGACATCACACTTAAACCAGAAGGACTATATGGAGCTACTGGACGACCACATATTGCCTTTTGTGCAGTATCTCTACAGTGAACACCAGAAGAAGGATACCCCAGTCTTCCAAGACAACAATTGTTGCATGCACAGGGCTCGAAATGTGTCGGATTGGTACGACGAGCATTCTGAAGCCTTTGAACATCTTGACTGGCCTGCCAAATCCTTGGATTTAAATCCCATAGAAAACTTGTGGGACCATTTGGGGCAATGAATGAAGTGGCGTCCCAGCCATCCAGCCGAACTGTGGCATTTGCTGCTGGAAAAGTGGATGAATAATTGATGTGCACCGCATCCGCACACTGGTGGCATCCATGCCAGACAGGATTTTGGCTGTTCTTCAGTTGCATGGAGGTGTTACGCACTATTTGGTGACATTCAACTAGGTGTGACTAATTTTTTTGTCTGGTGAGCTTATAAAGCATATATAAATTATTTGCCAAACTGATATTGGCCTAAATATGACAATAATCTAAACTCTGGGTTACATTGGAATAATTAATACTGTCTTGCCACTGTTCTTTGATATATGTATATATGTCTGATTTGTGTGATATTGCTGATCAAAATTTTCCTTATTTGCATTAGAAAATACTGGCCAAAATAATATATATCTAAAAATGTATGTAACCATTAAACTACTGAATACAATATTTAATCATAAAAGTTAGACAAACATGAACAAAATAAATATATATTCTGTTAGCAAGAGTTCTTACTAAATGCATTATAGTAAATTAAATAGTTATTTTACTATAATGCATTTAGTAGTGTTATTTTTCCATTAAAAAAATTGATTTTTCCCATTGATATAATATGAGGAACAGTAGTACATGGATATTTCATTAAAGGAATATGATTGAGTTAGTATATACTTTTGTTTAAAATGGTTAAAAAATTTATGTTAATATACATGAAAAATGAAAAGAAAACTGAATTCCTGATAAAACTTTGTATTTCAGCACAAGAACCTTTTAATACTTTATGATGCAATTGGCACTTTAGCTGACTCAGTTGGTCATCATTTGAATAAGCAGGTAATGTTAAGAATTTTGTTCTAAATGTAGTACTATAGTTGGGTAATAAAAGCATTTAATACAAAGAATTCAGAAGAAAAATTGAAAAAAGATTAATAAAAATAATAAATGAAAATTTGTAACTCTTTCTACTTTTGTTTGTAAATAATTTTTTGATAGAAGGTGCTAATTAGTTTTTGAATCAATGTTAGCATCTTAATATTTGTGATTATTCTATTTTTTATAAGGAATGTTTCTGATAAGTGAAATTTAAGTCTTCAGGTTCTGCAAAATCGAAGATGAATTAAAAATGTAGCGAACTTAAGAACTTTGATCATATTTTTAGTAGGAATTTACAGAAGTTTTACTTGATTTTAGCAGTTCCACGGAAAAAAAAGTTACCAGTTAAGCCAACTTATGGAGGTGACCAATTTTCAGGTTTTATTGTACTTGGACATTATGTATCCCTACACTATACATTTATTGTACTTGTGTAGTTTTTCCATTGTTATCAGTGTAACTGCATTTTTTTACATACTCATTCCTTTGTTAAAGCAGTAATTGATGTTATCCATAAAATTTTTGACCTCTGAACTGGCATAAAATAAGCACGCCAGAGTTTGTGCACACTAAGCTTTCTTGTAAATAGTGCTAATAAGAGTGGAAAAAGTCAACCATCAAACCATTTGTATAGAATGAAAAGGATTCAAAATGATACTTTGCCCATCTTTTCAGATTTGCTGCTAATTAGAATCGCTTGCCAACAGTTCTAAAGCACAATAGAAAACTTTCAAATAATATTGTAATAATTTTTTCTCTATAATTAAGACTGCATTCAACTGAATAAAATGGCTGGTGGCTACAAAATATCAAATATTATTGAAAAAGTGACATGATTTAACCCTTAACATTCCAGTAAGACATTTTTTGCTAGGACTGGAATCATTATATATAATGGCTAGTAGATAGAACTTAAGAATCACAGTGTAAATATCAGAAATTTAATAAATTCTCTATAACTAGAGTTTAAAAATAGCAGAAGTACTGCAGCATGATCTAACAACACTGGTAGCTAAATAATATCATAACATAAGTTGAATGGAATCAAGCATGATAATACTTGAACTAAAATAAATGCTGTCATGGCAGAGTCATATTTGTGCACATTGTTGCTTTAGCTAACATTGCAAGAGTACTATGCTTCTTAACTTTGACAGTTGTCTGAAAGGTAAGTGGCGATGTGAGTCTGCTAAAGCAATGATTAACAGGAGGAAAATATCCATTTTGTGACTAGTAGTCATTATTTTTCTTATATTATTTTAGTTATGGAAACACTCTATTTTGCTAATATGTTTTGGCCATGAAAACATTGCAGTTTTTCATCTATTATTGTGGATATCTCATGTAACATTTCAGTACCTCTGCATATAAACTGACAGGCTCCTGTCAGACCTCTGTGGCAAGCAGCTGCTTGAGGGGGTATTTTTTTTTATTTAATAATATGTTAATTTTGGCTGCTATTGACTCTGGAAGTTATTGCTGTGCATTAGTAATAAATAATAAGACTGAACCAGTGATAGTGGAATTGCCTTTGTCATTCTTCATTTAGTTATAATACCAATTCAATACTTTGAAATAAGTATATAAAGCTTTTACCAATATTTCAAGTATTTTCATATTAATCTTTATTAGCCCTGAGGTTATTGAAATGAATAATATTAGAAAAGTTATATTAAGAACTAGAAGGCTTAAAAAGTTTTTCAGAAATTTTAGACATCTCTATGTTATCTTTAGGAACCCTTTTATGTCTGGAGTATATGCTGTTGTTCTTCAGTTATGCATCTCTATGCATTGCATAAGTAAGCAACAGATGTTGCCACTTCATATGATGCTAGAAGCTGTTTTTTTTCTGGGACAATACACAGGCTAGTATTAAAATAGCACTGGCAACAGTTGGATTTAAATGAATCGAGGTGTGCATTTGCTGTGGTAAACAAGCCATCTTATAATAATTTCAGTGTTCATGGAATATGGATATGTGATAGAGCTTTTATTTTGATTAATGATTATATTTTTTAAATGTTTTGGTAGAGAGGAAGTATTGCAATTTGTTGCTAATTAAAATTTTTATTTTTTGTTGAAACTTGATTTTTATTTTTTATTGTTATTATTTCTGGTATGTCTGGGTAACTGAATGGTTAGTGCACTTCACTACTGATCAGAGGGATGTGGGTTTGAGCCCACAGTTAAGGTATGGAGGTTTTCTTTTCTGTGTTGTCTTTCTGCTGAAGTTTCTCACATCTTCTCTGTGGTGTATTATACTGAAAAGCTCTTGCCAGACTTCTGTGGCAAGCAGCTGCTTGAGGGGTAATTTTTTTTATAGTGACATAATTGTCATCTAATTATTAAGTTATTATTATTAAGTATATTAAACTCATTAAGTATCCACTAATAATTTCCACTCTGTAAATTAATTCAAATATTTAGAGGAAAAATTTAGAGACAAATTTTCCTCTAAATATTTGAATCAATTTACAGAGTGGAAATTATCAGTCAATACTTAATGAGTTGAGTTTAATAATAATTATTTGTAGATTGCATACTCGTAAGACATGCATTCCATCTAAGAAAAGGCATTAAAAAAAACCACTTGAGGCGGGATTACCTTGAACACTCCCTACATATTAGGAAAGTAGGTTGAGAATGTTCATGACATCAGTTAGAGGAGATTTTGATCTGTGGCCGGTAGCTCAGTGGTCCAGAGAACCTGGCATGTTATCAGGAGGTCGTGGGTTTGTATACCACCCTGCTCAAGACAATTTTTCCTCTAAATATTTGAATCAATTTACAGAGTGGAAATTATTAGTGAATTCTTTTTGTTTGAATAATAAATTGTTATTTCTGAGTTTTCCCAATAAAATGTCAATAGTTTATCATTTAAGACTGACTGAATCACAGAAAATTTTCTTTGTCAGAAATCAGTAGTAGTGCAACAACAAGAAGGTAATTGTACGTTGTATAGGAGTAATATAAGCGTAATAAGAAAATTGCACTTCAAGGCAATTTACCTATATTTAGTAATGAACTGAGATAGGCTCCTCAAGAATACTTTTAATTGTAAAACAGCCAAAAATCATGTATAATTAAATTTATAGAATTAGAACTATGGTTGTAATTATTTTAAATAGTTCATGAGTTTATATTTAAATGTTAAAATGTTTTTAAACTTTGCAGTCCAAGAATTTTGGCTTTGTGTTTGCAAGGAAATTAAATTTTTAAACTTTAATACATCTAATTTTTATACACTTTACTAGGAAGACCCCCTACAGTAGCTGAGCAGAAGAATTATAGTGTGTGCATTTCAAAAAAAAAGTGATTCCTTTTAATGTTCATTATCAAGTGGCCTTATGCATTCACAGACTTTACTTGGAGGATTAACATACAAAAAAAGTATGAAAAAAGCATGAAATCCCATCTCAGATAAATCTGATGCAATATATTTATTCAAAGTTAAATGCTCTTATATGTGTAACATGATATAATCTTTGAATTAATATTTTCAGACTAAGATTCAAATCAAAGGAAACAACCTATTTTTCTAAAAAATACCTTTAAAGTTAATAGCCCAGTATTTATTAAATGTGTTATGTTTATATTCAAAATTAAATGCTCATTTGTATTACATATTTCCATTCATTAGCTACTTTAGGATAAGGTTCCAAGGTTTTTTCCTCTGTAATGAAAAATTAATTTGGCCACCAGGCAGAGTTCATTGTTAGAAACTGATTGTTAGATTAGATAGCCATACTGGTTTAGTTTTGTGCAATGCATAGAGATCCATAATTGAAGAAAGTATCTACTCCAGCTGCAGAAGAATTCTTAAAGATGGTTACAGAAAGGGCTGAAAATTCTAGATATTTTAAGCAAAACAATTTTTGTCTTTTATTTTTGAATTTACTACTCTAATTGACAAAAACAGCCATAGGTACAGTTGTTAATGAATTTTTTTTGTGTTTAGGAGTACATTAATTTGTTAATGCCACCCCTGATTCAGAAATGGAATGTTTTGAAAGATGATGACAAAGATCTTTTTCCATTATTAGAGGTAATGTATATATATGTATAAAGCTGTTATATGTATTTAAATTATTAAGCTGTTTTAGTATATATTAACTTGTTCATTAGCTTGATTTTTTGAAAGAGAATAACATAAATATTTAATATAAAAAAATAGCATAGTACATATGCAGTAAAACCTGTTTGCAGCAAAACTTACATTTTTTAGAGTAATAGATTCTTTTCAAAATTAAATGAAAATTATTTTAAATTTTTATTCTGGGAAACAACTTTTAATAATATATCATTTGAGACATGGATGTGCAACCTATTGCCTGCAAATATAATTTGGGCCCACTGAGTAGTGGTAGATGGATATTAATATTTTTATATTATTGAGAACTGCCATTGTTTAGAGCATGTTATGCCTATTTATAAAGAAGCTATAGGAAAGCATATGAATTCATTCAGCACATTATACAAGGTGGTTATAATTAAACCGACAGTACTCAGAGCGATGTAGAGAAGGATCTACTTGATGGATCACAGCAAAAAGTGGTGGATACCTTAATAATAACATGGGATAGAGAATTTGCGAATAAAAAAAAATAGTTAGTGTTAGTGCCACCAGGTGGCATGGGTGCACTAAAATAAAGAAAATATCAAGTTGAACAAACATAACTTTTATTTTACAAATCAAGATTCTTAATATGTGAGCTATTCATATGCAAAATGGGCTGGAAATGTTTCTGGGAATGGCTGCAACATGTTGCTGTGTTATTCTTGCTTTCAGTTCAGCAAGCAATTCAACATTGCCTTGGTAAACTCTAGTGAAATAACCTCATAACCAAAAATCACATGGGTTTAAGTTTGGGAAATGTGGTCGCCAAGCATTGTAAAATGTTCGAGAAATTATTCTTCCTCACCAAATGTGGTGCACAGCAATTGCATTGCCATACGTGCAATATGGGGTGGCGCCCTAAGCAATTTCTTTCTTGCAAAGCTTGATAATCTTGCAGCAGAGAAGATCTGTGTAATGTGGTCCATTCGCCGATTGACACACGGGGCCTTGAGGCATGATTTCCTCATTGAAAAATGGTCCAATTGTAAAGTTTGCAGTAAACCTGCACCATACATAGTCGGAGTGTAGGTGTAATGCTCCAAAGAATTAAATACTTTTAAAGTTGGACCCTTCGTCTGATCCAATAATTATTTAAGCTCCGGATAGCTGAGTTGGGCGCAAGGTAATAATTAACAAATTGCCAAAAATAAAGTTCAAGTAGGGTTCGAATACCAGCGAGCGTTACTTAATGAGTAAGAATTCAAAAATTAAATGATTGTCAATTTTAATGCAAATTCTAATCAAAACAATTAACGTTTGCTCAAGAGAAAAATTAGTAAAGATTCAAAAAGGTTTATATAACAAACTAATTTATTTCCAAAATTATTTCAAACTCGCCAAACTTCAATGAAGAAGATACTACATCATTTCTATCTTACTACAAGCTGACAACTAACAAACACCTCTATCTGACTCCAACTCCTTCAAACTACACTGCCTGTGACTAACATGTCACCAGGTTATAACAAGAGGCTACAAAGCCAGCACGTCATGTTGCATGCCGGGAAAGACATTTGCATAAATCAACAATCGTGCAAGCTATGACGCAAGAGGGGGCGTGTCCTTGTACATGTGCTTTAGCGGGTGACAATCAAAAGTTTGGAGTTGCACATGCGCAACTCTTATGTTCTTGAAAACGAGCGCTGTGATGCCAAAAATGAAATAAAAATCCCCAAAATGATAAATATAACGTAAATTAAGCAAAACTGGTTAAGGTAAAGTAAAAGTGAATGAGGGGGCATCACATAGGGGCACAAAATGTAGATGTGTAGGTCCCCCCCATATTTGGCAGTTGTCCATATTCACTGCTCCATGTAAGGAAAAATGTGCCTCATTGGTCCATAAGACTTTAAAAGGCCACGTTATGAGCTGCATCCTCACCAGAAATCGCAAAGCGAAGTTGGTGCACTGTTCAGGGTCATGTGGTTGCAGCTTCCGCACCCTATTAATTTTATAAGGATACCATTTCAGGATGCACCATATAATTTTACGGACAGTTGCACAGATGTTGCACTTGCCGGGATATCTGTCTCGCACTAACTATGGGGTAGCTCCAATTGCAACTGGATTTCTGCAACAGTAAGTGTGACTACTTCCACATTGCTTTCTGCAACAAGCGGCTGGCGTCTACCCAGAGCCACACCCAGCTCGCCTATTTCTTTGAATTACTGTATCACATTCTTCAGTTAATTTAGCGACAAAGGTCCTTTTTTCGTATCTTTCTGATGACGATATTCACGTAATGCAGCAGCGGCATTACTGCTGTTTCGGTAAGAGTTTCACTAGCAAAGCTTGGTTCATCTTGTAGATACCCACGGTTCCTTTTAGCTATTGCAGGGAAGACATCACATTTTATAGTGTGCCTCATGCAACTCTCATGTGTGATTGACTTCAATGTTACGAGAAATTAGCATGTTCTACCACATTCTTAGTGCACCCATACCACCTGGGAGATTTTCTTTCATAGATCCTTCTCTACATCACTCTGAGTACTGACAGTTTAATTATAACCCCCTGTATGTATAAATGACTGTTTATAGTCCATGATAATTGTATCTAAAAATGAAATTCAGTTCTTATTTAAAAATTTCATGCCACTTATTTATTCATTGTAGTGCAGTATTTTTGAGTAGTTTCACAGTAATGGAACAATAAATAATAAAAAAAAGTTCCTCCATTATCCTCCATTCTAGTTCAAGTGCACCAACCACATGACCACCAGAATGATAAAATTTTAATATTAAATATTTGTGTTTCTCACAATGAAATTGTAAATTTTGCATTTGCTTTGTTATTGATCAGTTTTATGTACATATTGCAGTGTAGTAAAAATAAAAGCTTCATTCTCATGATATATATATGTAATGATAAATTAAAGAAAAACCATGAAAAAAGAAAATTATGAAGAGTGTGGATGTTAGATTAAATTTATTAATTCATAAATATATGCAAAAATGTAATAGAGTTGATTAACATTTTTTTTCTTTTTAATAGATCAAATTCAACAGACAAGATTAGTATACTCAATTATTTGGGTTGTGGCCTATAATAAGTTGAAAAATGCTGATGTTGATAGATTGTTTCATTTATTCCAGTTAGTTTATACAATGATGTGATTTTAATATATTGGTTTGTAGACTATCCTGTGTGAAGATCATGCTTTTATTACGTATCTTAGTAAAAATCAGCAATATTAAATTTTTTTGTGTTTTTCAAAATTTTATTGTCGTTTTTCTTAATTTTCAAACTTTGTATAATTTATTTATAGTGCTTGTCAAGTGTAGCGACTGCTTTGCAGTCAGGATTTCTCCCTTACTGCGAGCCTGTGTTTAGAAGATGTGTTTCACTTGTAGAACAAACTTTAAACCAAAACATGGTGAGCATTTATTCTATTATTGAGAAATATGTACCTTACATAATTTTTATTGTATGTGCAAGGTCAAATAAGACAAATGAGAATCTTGTTACTCAAAAAATAAATACTATGACCTTATGGTACTCTGCAAAATGTTTTAAAGATCTTATTTGATACACTTCAATAATTGATTACCATTGGCATTTAATCTGCAGTCACCAAAACACCCAAGTATAATATCTAATTCTCTGCCAGTAATGCCGACATAAGTATTAAAATCTAGTTAAATTACTTTCTGATTTAATTAAATCTTGTTCAGAAATACTGTAAAAATTAATGCAATATTATTTATATGAAGAATAAAGTTTATGCTAGTAAAATGTTTCTTTACATATTGGAAAGTGATTACAAACATGCAGCCTGCAAAGTCTGTGAAATACCCATCAGGCAGATGTTAAACAACAGGCTTTTACAGTTTACATTGCGAGTCTCGTCCTACACTGCATTTGCCCCTTACATCTGCCCACATGCAACCATGTCTTCAGTGGTGCCTCAGAACAAAAAAAAATGGAAAATTACCACTTTACTGGGTAGGTAAAGTGGTAATTTTCCATATTTTCTTTTGATAATGTAATCAATCACCTATCTCAGTGTATGCTAACAGTTGTCTGTGTTTCAATAAAATGGCATTAATCCTTCCAGGTGTGAAATTTTTTTCCTGTAGTGTATTTGCTAAATTTTTTAATCAATAAATGCTTATTATTTGACACCAATAACCAAGATAAGCTTTGTTTTGGTGCCCCTGGTTCTGTTGTCTGGCAGCTTCACTGAATATTCAGCTGCTGTAGAATTAAACTAGAGTAGTTTTTCCCAATCTTTTTATCTTGTTGATACACTTCAGAAATAATTCATTTGCTGCAGCAACTTCTGACCTAAAAAAAAGCCACCTTTTTTTTTGCTTTATTTATAATAAATGAAATTTTAATTAAAAAAAATTCATATTAACTTAATGTGTAAAAAAAAGCAAAATCATAATGTAAAAAAATTTAAAAGGTACTAAAATACAAATTATTATGCAATATTGTTTTTCTTAATTTTTTGCGACAACTTGGACCATAGATATGACACTCTACTATGTTTCAACACACTGGTTGAACATCACTGGTTGAACACGCTATTACACACATCTATGGTTGAACACACTGGTTGAACATCTATTTCAATGTCACTCTAGATCAGTGATTTCCAAAATGCCTGTCCCCACACATGGGAGAATCACTGATCTAGAGTGTGACACTGAAATTACTTGGAGTACTGAATAGTTACTTTCTTAATTCCAATTTTTAAAAATCTGGGGATCCCAGCATAGGCACAGTGAATTGCATTAAAACTGCATTAGAGATTTATTTTCCATTCACTGAATTTCTCATTTTACAGATGTCTTTAAGAGGCAGGGGTTGTTTTAGTCAATAGTACCAGGCTTATAATCTGATATTACCCATGTTCAACTACCCACTGTTTCTACGAGATTTTATCCACTAAACACCCACTCTGCCATGAATGTTTATGAGATCTATATATCTAATTAATGATAAAGTGTTAATAAAATGAATGAAATGAAATTCAATACCTTAATTAATAAATTTTTATGATCTGTAACTATTTCAATGAGTATTTAATCATTTGATGCTTTTTAGGCCAATGCAGCTCATCCAGACCAGTTTGAAGCACCAGACAAGGACTTCATGATAGTGGCTTTAGATCTATTAAGTGGATTAGCAGAAGGCTTAAATGGTCACATGGAATCCCTAGTCATGTCTAGCAATATAATGCAGCTTCTCTACCAATGTATGCAGGTAAGAAAAAGTTATTAATTCCTTAGAGTAACTTTTATTAAAATACTGTTTTCCCATGTAGTTGCATAAAAAAAATTGCTTTAACTGCAAAGTATGTTGTAAAAGTAGTGTAAAATAAACAATGTTCACAGGTTTCAACTGAATTATATGTAAAGTGACATGTAAAATATGTTTTTTGGTTTACAATTTGGCTATAAGACCAATCTATTTTATGCATTATGTGAATGCTACTTGTGTTTAAAATGGTTTTCAAAATTTAAATTTATTGAACCACCATCACACAGTAAAACACTTAATTAAATCAGGGAATATATCAACAGAATACTGCATTTTAAGTTTAATAAGAATTTTGATATAGTGCATAAAATTGTATTTGTAGTTTGAAGGAAAAAACAGCTGCTGTAAAACACAATTCTTCTCTATTCCACTTCATTTTACATTCATCTGCCAAACTGTTGTAGCATTACTTGCTAATGAACAAATTCAGGAGCCTGAAAAAAAATTTGTAATAAGAACAAAAATCTCCAAAGCCTAAAAACTATGAGGTAGGGGGGGGGGGGGGGCTCAGTCAGTAGCATGACAGGCTTGTAATCTGAAGTTCCCAGGTTTGATCCGAGGTGGCCCAGCATCGAGATTTATCTCTGCAAAACTCCCTACCTTGCCTTAGTCAGTAGAGGATACCAATGGGCTTGTAAAGGCCACAGTCTGTTGGATGAGACATTAAGCCATTGGCTCAATTACTGAATTTTGCTTTTAGAAACATGATCAAGAATACCTTTGATCCAAAACTGATTGGAACTCCCTTCTAGTCTTTTAAACCCCATGCAACCCTCATAATTCATCCATGTTCAGTATAGTGAAACAAAAACTTATTTCAGCTTAATTTAATAGATTAACTTTTTGACAAAATTGGTTTCAGTAAAGAATTTTTAAGGAAATTGCCGAATATTGAAGTATATAATATGTTATAAAATATGGAAAAGGAATAATGGATTTTGATCAATTTGTTTTAAATTCAAGTAAGGTTAATAAGAGTGTATTACTCAGTAGCCACTATTATTAGTAACCTCCTATATTATATTAGAATTAAATGAAATTCTGCAACATCTTCAATGAGCTTTTTTTGAAAGAACTTGACTGAAGATAAAGATTTCAATAAACTATTTATTTAAATTTGATTTTCAACAATATTCATTAAATATTTAAAGAGTTATAGAATGCTGTAGTGTTGATAGCAACAATACCAGTTAAAATGCCATATTATATGCAATTATAAAAAATAAAAGTTGCATAATATGGCAAGTGGTGCAGTAATTTTGTAAAATCTTTTAAAGTAATTAAAATACCTTGAAAATATTTCAAATGACAATACTAAAATCGTATCAATGACTTGAGTGCTCTAATGCACAATTTTGTCTTATTATGTAAACATACCATGTGTTTTCATGTACCAAGCACATATTTAGCACCCAGATAACAAAGTGTGCACCTTAAGCAAGTAAAGATTTTACCTGTAGCCAAACAGCATTACTTGCTGTAGCAGCAACACCTCTTAACTATAAAATATGTCAGTGTGTCACTATATTGAGAAATAGTGTGCATATGCAATTGTTATTTTTCAATCATGGGTTGTACGAGGTGGCTATGGTCATTTGTGGCATATGAAAAATTGAAGAAACTGAGAACTGCATGCAGGGACAAAATACTTCTTCACTTCTCTGCTGCCAATATTTTAACACACTGTTTTTTTCCTAGATGTAAACTCTTATGTACATAAAACAAGCATCAAAAACAAAATGACACTATTATGATGAGCAAATAATGACAGATTTTTATGTTCGGTGCATTATTAAAAAAAAATTTCCCAAAGAAGGTTAAAACAGAGTGGATGTTACATAGGCACATATGGTACACAAAAATAACAGTACTGAATAACAATAAGTATTACTTCAAATATAAGATGCTATTTATTAGAAAAAATCCTTAAAACCAGACGTATAAAAAGTTAATGGTCTTATGTAGAGGATATTTTAAATTGCCCAGACAGCTGCAATTTTTTCATCCCTCTCTGCCATGCATTATTCACTTGTTATTACTGATATTGCATTTAACCTTTTATAATTGAACTCATAAAACATTATCTTCATTGCCTTTCATTGAATTTGAAATTATCTATGTATTTTCCATTTTTCAAAATACTCTATTCAGCTGTGTCTACTGATTTGGGCTTAACTTTGAATAAATTATTTCTGATGCATCCAGATATATGGCTAAGATGTCCCATTGCATGAGTAAAATATTAGCTAAATCGAAATCCTTTGTAAATTAAAGAACAACATGATTATAGCAATTCAAAAAAAAAAAGTAGGCAATCAATTTAACAAACATCTGTATCATATATGAATTAGTAATATGGTAGAAATGTACTACCCACAATTTGAATCAATATAATTTTAAAATTGCTAAAGAACAAAGTTTCCCAAATAATAAACTTGTTTAATTTTTTTTTCCATTTTTTTTTAAAGACACATTTTCTCATAATATTGTTTTTCCTGTTTAAAAAATCTGTTCTTTCCAGGATCCAATGCCTGAAGTAAGACAAAGTTCATTTGCATTATTGGGAGATTTAACTAAAGCATGCTTCCAACATGTTAATCCTTGTATACGTAAGTAATTTTTATAACTGTTATTTAGGTCTGTTTTTTACAATTATAATGATGAAAGTTGCTGTCCCATGGCCAAGTGGTTAGTGCACTTAGCTGCTGATCTAAGGGACCTGGGTTTGAGCCCTGTAAGGCATGGATAATTGTGTTGTCTTTCTGCTGAGGTCCCACCATCCTCTCAGACCTACTGTGGCATATTTAACTGACAGGCTACTGTCAGACATCTGTGGTGGCAAGCAGCTGCTTGAAGGGGTATTTATTTTTATATTTATAATGATGAAAGACAAATGTTTCATAACAGTAGCTCTGCCATTCTGCATATTGTATTGACTGATGGCCAATTCAAGGTAACATCTTGGGAGGTGTGGAAACGTCTCTGTAGCAACATGTTTTCACACCTTTGAGATGGTTGCAGTTGGGAACTGAAAAATATTACCCTGTTTGTCTTACTGTTTGTTGCAAAGAGTAGTTTCATAATTCCAATACTAAGCCAATATTCACTCAGAAATTCTAAACGATGAGCACCTTTAAGTAAACTAATTCAGTCCCCCCTCTCTTCATTTTGAAGGAATTACATTTTCTAAATTCTCCTTTCTTTCCATCTTATAAACAATAATTTTGCAAAGGTTACAGTGATCAATTACATTTATGATACACCTAGATAAGCAAAATATTAAGCATAATAGTTAAATATTGATAATGGAACATATTTCTTGTTTCATTATTAACATTAATATATTAACATTAATATTGTTCAAATGAGTAAAGAAAGAATCACTTATATGTTTAACATTTTTGTACTGTATATTTCCAAAATTGTGAATTTTTTGTCTTGCAAATCTGATGAAAATGTAAATGTCCTTCCCAAATTATGGAGCTATCAGAATTTTTACCTAGTAATAGTTCATGTTCCTATCATATGAATACTTCATTAGGCATTAAATCGGATATAGTAGTAGCATGAAGTGTCAGACTTCTGATATCCTCTTTGCTATAAAATCATAGTCATGAAATTGTACTTTATAAGTATTAAAATTTTTTTCTGTCTATCTAATTTTATCAGTGGGGTGACAGATGTAATGTTATTGATTCAAATATCTTTAATTATATCAGGATCTGCACTAAGACATTACCTCTGTGCTATCTATAGTTCAGCACAGTAAATTGTTCCCTGGAGATTAATTTCACAAGATATACTTTTTCACTTAATATTCTGTTAAAAATATGAAAATGCTTTTTGTACTGTTAGGATTGTAAGTTGGTAAAATTGAATTTTGACTTTATATTTTCATTGAATTTTATACTGTAGATTTTTCCTGTGTCTTTTATATTCATACAGGACTTATTTACATTTAAAAGAAGAATATCATACTTCATCATTGCAAAATTTAAACTAATACAAGCTATCATTCTGTGTAACACAATGTTTAGTATGTTTCATTGATTAAAAATTTTGTAACTAATTCTTCAGCATTTGTACTGAAATAGTATATAATTTTATCATACCTTTTGCAGAGTATATAATCATTTTAAAAATTAAATAATGAAACACAGCTTTAAGTTTTTATGAAGTAGAATTCATACACTACCCCCCCTTGGTGTGAGCTCCTGTACATGGTGAGAGGACCACCCTGTGAAGGTTCTGCTGGCTTGGGTTCCTTCACAGGGTCCTGAACACTCGCCTGTGTGTTTTCTGTGCGTGGAGACCCGTGTCCCGGGAAAGGAAGATCCTGGTAGTTTCTTTCCTCAGCTCATGACTGGCAGGGTCCCCTTTGGCTGCCTTGCCATTGGGCAACCTGTCATTGTGGAGCTGGGCAGCAGATTTGGGGGCTCTGCTACATACTGCTCTGGCCTCTACTTCTGGTAAATGGGAGCTCCTGGAGTGCCCCCTTCCCAGGAGCAATCGGCTGGTGGGCAGGTTCTGTTAGGGTCAACTATGCGGAGTGGTGAAACCTTGCCCATGTCCGTGTACAGGTTTGCGAATTTCCTCACAACTTATTTTCGTTTTGTAGTTAATCTTTCTTTTTGAGGCCAGTTTGGTCGATCACAATTTGGTTATTTTTCACTTAGTTCCTATTGTGTAGAAAGTTTATTTCTACACATTTCTCTTTTCATTTTCCTTTTATTTATTTGTGAGGGCTTGACTCACTGTCTGTGTGGGTACAGTGCCTGCGTAGCCCTGATGTCCGACTGGGCATCCCCTTGTTGGACTTTGTGGAGGGTGGAGACAGCAGGCACTGAACCACACAAAACCAAACATGAGAGTTGATGAAGAAATTGATATGATCAATGCCAACAAGAGGGCTCGACATGAGCTCCCATCTTCCTCTTCTTTGTTATCTCTGCCATCATCATCTTTGTGTGTGTCTTTGTTCCCAAGATTCTTAATCATCTGCTCCATGGGTGATCAGGTACTTGGGAACATGTCCCCATTTTTTGTCAACAAAGGTTTGAAAGGTCTTGTGGGAGAGCCAAAATCCGTCAAGCGCTTATGATCTGGCTACTTGCAGGTTGAAGCCGCTTGTTCCAAACACTCAGAACTTCTCCTGAAAGTCAGAGAGATTGGTGGGGTGGCTGTTGAGGTCACTCCCCACAAAACTTTGAATTCCTCTTGTGGTGTGATCACTGAGTGGGGTCTTCAATGTCACTGAGGAGGGAATCCTGTGAGCTCACACTTCAAGGAGTAACAGCAGTCCATCGGGTTTCGACACGCTGTGATGGGAAATTGGCACCCACTCAGGTACTGATTGTGACATTTAACACACCATGCCTGCCTTCTTCCATCAAGTCAGGTTATTTACATTGTGAGGTACGGCCGTATATTCTGAACCCTGTGCGCTGCTTTCAGTGCCAGATATATACGGTCAGGCCCTCACAGCTTGCCGGGGCAAACCCACATGTGCTCGCTGTGGCAGTAAGAATTACCTGGATCCTGACTGCAAAGCAGAAAAGGCAAGCTGTGTGAACTGTAGTGGTGAACATCCAGCATATTTACTCAACTGTCCCAAGTGGAAGAAGGAAAAGGAGGTGCAATGCCTAAAGATCATGAATAACATCTCATACGCTGAGGCAAGAAAGCTCTCTGCACTGCCCGCCCCACCTGGCAAGATGTCTTATGCCAGTGCAATTGGAAAGCCCATCATTCCAATGACTTTGGTGGTGGTGCAGACTTACATCAGTGTACCACCAACTGAGCCTTTCTCGCTTGCAGCTAAATACCACCTGACACAGGCGAAACCGAGGTTGGTGTCAACTTCGATATCAGTCCCGGTTTCCATTCCTGCAACTCAGCCTTCCACCTCCACCGGAAGGCCTTCTCCTTCCTGTCTTCAGACAGCTAGACCTTCCAAACCGAAGGGGCCCCACCAGGGACAAAAAAGAAACAATAACTCCTCCACAAAGAGCGGTCACCGATCCGTGTCCCTCGGATGATTCTGAGGACATGGATACAGACCACCTCTCATCATCATCCAAGGCCCTCCTTCCCATCTGTGTGTGCCTGCAGGAGACATACTTGCAGCCAGTCACAGATCCCATGATCTGGCACTTTTCACTCCCCAACCCTCACACTTACTGCCTTGACCTCACCATCTGCTCCTCCTTGATCCTTCCACTCTTTACATGGGAGGTCGATGACAGCCCTTGTGGAAGTGATCACCTCCCTGTGGTGTGCACCATCTCCCGTGGGGGGGCCTTGCAGCCCTTCATGTGTCTCATGGTGGAGGCTTGATCGGGCTGACTGGAGAGGCTTTGAGCTCCTCTCTGAGCTTGATGACACTCTGTCAGCCAGGAGCCCATCAATGTGACAGTAGCAGATATAACGGACTGTGTCATAGATGCAGCTGCATCACAATTCCTCAAACTTCGACACGGTCACCTCGTTTTCCAAAACCATGGTGGAATCCAGATTGCATTGCAGCTTGTAAGGCTCAGAACAAGGCTTGGTGGGTGTTTCAGAGATATTCGACATCCCACAACCTTGAAGCATTCAAATGTGCCAGGGCGAAAGCTCGTTTTGTCCGGCACCAGAGCCAGAAGGAATCTTGGATGAAACGTACGTCTTTTATCACCCGCTCAACCAGTTCTAAGATCGTGTGGGATAAAGTCCGGAAGATGGGTGGGAACTAAATGTCCCATTCATTATCGATCCTGGAGCACAATGGACAGGCAATTGCTGATCCTAAAGCAATTGCCGACACTCTGAGGGAGTCATAATCTTCCTACTCTGAGTTTCTGGACCAGAAGAGCAAGACGGAATGCTCTCCGCTGTCCTTCCTCTCAAATGGCCTGGAGCCTTACAACAAGCCATTCACTGCAGAGGAGCTTTGCCTTGCTCTGCACACCTCGTGCATCTGCTGTTGGGCCAGACAATGTCCATTATGCCGTGCTCCAACATCTCTCACCATTGAGTAAGGATTGGCTGCTCCATCTTTTCAATCGTGTTTTTCTCGAGGAGCAATTTCCGGACTCCTGGCGGGAGACCATCGTCTTGGCCTTCCCAAAGCCAGGAAAGGATTCCAAGATTCCTTCTAATTATCATCCCATTGCATTGACGAGCTGCATGTGCAAGGTGTTGGAAAGAATGGTAAATGCCAGATTCACCTGGTATTTAGAACGTTACAACCTTCTTTTCGACACCCAGTGTGGCTTTCGCAGGCAACAGTTAACTCTTGATCATCTGATATGCCTCGAAAATGCTATCAGAAATTCATTTTTATGCAGAGCACCTGGTGTCAATTTTCTTCAACATTGAAAAAGCATACAACACAGCTTGGAGATTCGACATTCTTCGTGACCTCCATAGCTTTGGCTTGAGAGGTTACATGCTGATCTTCATCTCCAACTTCTTATCAGCACATTCTTTTTGTGTCCATATTGGCAATACTCTGCCGTGGCCATACCACAAGGCTGCGTTATGAGTGTTACGCTTTTCGCTGTCTAGATTAATTCTATTACTAGACAACTTTCTCCATCTGTAGGCAACTCCCTCTATGTTGATGACTTTAGCATGTTTTGATCTTCGGCCAGCATGAGGGTCATTGAATGACAATTGCAAATTGCCCTGAACAATCCTTTTGGTTTGGGCGACGGCAAACAGGTTTTGGTTCTCCCCACAGAAGACCGTTTGTGTGCACTTTTGCCACAAGCGTAATCTTCATCTGGATCCCGAGCGGTGGGTGGCTGTTGGTAACATCATTCCAGTTGTGGCAGGGACCAAGTTTCTCAGTCTCATCTTCGATCGGAAATTGACCTTTTTACCACATATACATCATCTCAGATCCAAGTGCAAGCGGACATTGAACATTGTCAAGGACCGATGTTCTCTGCTGACCAATGTTCTCTGCTCCACCTGTATCATGCACTTGTCCGGTCGAAACGGGACTATGGTGACAATCCAAAGTGGGAAATGTTATACACTAATCGGCTGACTGCCATTCTTCCTTTTGGTTTGTGAGTCTGAGGCTACCTCAGAGAGATCAACACCAGTCTCAGCATCGCACAGTTGAGTCGCTCCCACCGTGTCTCACTGTTTTCCCTTCCTGTGATTTTTTCTTGTACAGGACAGGGAAGGCCTTTATACTGGACTGTGTACTGGCAACCTTTTGCCAGCCATTGTGCTGAGCACCTGGGCTTCTTGCCTGTCTTCATAGATGGCTCGAAGTCTGGCACATCAGTGGGATCAGCCATGGTCTGCTGTGATGTAATCATTAGAGAACATACTATCAGTCTCGCCTTGGAGCACGTGGTGGCTAAGCATCGTTGTGAAGCATCATTTTGTGCTTTACACTGACTCGCTTAGCTCGCTACAGGCTTTGATCTCGGTGAGGCATTGGCTTCACGCAGTTCTTTCTAAGATCCGCCAGCAGCTCCATTGTCTGGCAGCCACAACAACCATCCATTTCTGTTGGGTGCCCGATCACGGTATCAGGGGCAATGACTTGGGAGATGTTGCTGCCATGCTCCTCTCCGGCTCTCTGTTGTCGGTTCCATATTTGGATTTCCGGCAGTGTTTTACCATCGAGCTTCGGAAACATTGGCAGAGATCTGGGTCAGAGCAGCTTGCGAACTTGCTCTTTGAGATCAAACCTATCATCAAACCATGGCAGTCATGTTACCGCAGGAATCGCAAGGAGGAAATTGTACTTGCTTGAGCCCCTTGCACTCGGACATCTCTTATCAGACCATTGTTGTTTTACCTCTATATTTAAATTTTTATGATATACTGTTTATTTTACTTGCTTATAGTTTTACTCCCCTGTTTATTATTCTGTATGTTTAACCCAAGTCACTTACACCTGGGTTACTCTTATTTATGCTTATAATACATTTATACATTTGTTCATTGTTGTCCAATATATTCCATTTTATTGCTTTACATTTGTAGTTTATTTTTAAATTTTAGTTATGGGTATCTTTACTTAATCTTTACTTAAAGTTATGGGTATCTTTACTTAAATTTTAGTTATGGGTACTTTTATCATTTTGTTTATGGAAATTCAAACCCTAAATAACCAACCAACCAATCATACACTGCCAACCATTGAAATTGCATCATTCATCTAGATCTGTTATGTATAGGTGATGCATAATCAAATGGTGGGCTCTGTGAAAGGCAGTAGAATAATTTTCTGTTATTGGAAATAGTTAAATTCTCTTTGTATTCATATTTTTATATGTAAAACTTGGAATATAATAAAATTACATCTTGCTGTATTCTCAATAATCATTGTTTACGCCAACTCATTTGTTATATATCATTTATTTCTTGTTTTATAAGATATATTTTACTTAGATTATATTTTTCTTTAATTTTTTACAGAGGATTTTTTGCCCATTCTTGGACAAAACTTGAACCCTGAATTTATATCTGTTTGCAACAATGCTACATGGGCTATAGGAGAAATATCTGTTAAGTTGGGTAAGCAAGGTGCTTATGGTGATGTTTTTATTTTCTATAGAATCATAATTTCTCTTTTATATAATTTGTTAATTCAGTGTTTAGTCTTGGGAGAAAAATTAATGTTTTAATTTTTGTGTTGCAAAAGCAGAAGATTTCTTACTGTCCTCTTTTTGTAATATACAAAATGGCATTTCCTTGGGTGCTTTTTGTAAGTATAACATTTTGATATATTTTCTCTTTCTCATGATTGGACAAGTTTCTAACTTCTACATAAAAATAAAAAATTTAGTTGTACAGTAGGATTTGGTATTTTGGCAGAATAATATAATCTTGTTCTTTGATTTATATGAATAATGGGTTTCATATCTCACATACAATTAAAATTTTTTACAACTTTAATTTACACTTGGAAAGCATTTGTATATAATCTTATTATTAGGTGCCATTGTCATGTGATTAAATATAGTTAATTTTTCTACTTAGTTTTTTGTAATGTATTAATATTTCAGGTGTAATGAAATGCAAGAAAAAATTATAATATCTGATATTTTGCTGAAGAATCACATTCCATTCAGAATCAAAAATCTAAGATTATTAGAAGCTGTTAGAAGTTTAATAAAGGTGCACTTAATCAGTAGTAAAAATATTTATAAAATTTATTTTTATTGTAATAATTCTATTGAAATTGCCATATTATTTGTTCTCATGCAACAAGTATTGGAAGAAAACACCTCAGTTTTCATGAAATTTGCTATCATAGCATTACACATCGGTTGATTCTGAAACATCAAATCTAAGAATGGAATTTATATGATATTAAGTATTTTAAAAATACAAATGCTAGTGTAATTTTTTTAGTTTCTATTTAAAGGTTTTATTAAATTAGTATTTTTGTTCTTGTGCATTATTTTTCTCTTTCTGTGTTATGAAGTAATATAATTTGGTTTATTTGTTTTCTCAGCTAAGTAAAATTCTTACAAAATCAAAATTTCTGAAATCCCACTTTTAGTGCAAAATTACACTGATAAGGTTTGGGTGTGGGGTAATAATATTCTTTTTACTGCACAGCATAAATGTAATGTTATAAATACCTTCAAACATTAATTATTAACAAATTTGTGCAAATTGTGCCATTTTTTGAAAAAGTGTAGCATGCTCATTTAAAAGAAAATGACATGCTTAAAATGCACCAAATTTTAGTTATCAATTTATATATGTTTATTATATTTAAAAATTTCTTCGTAACATTTTGATTCCACATTTGCAACACTAGACCAAATATTTGTTCATTATTGCCCAGAGTAATTGCATATTATCACCTATTGTTTTTGCAGGAATTCAATGATTTGCACTGTTTCTCATTTGATTCAAGTTCACAAACCTATTAAAGAAAAAAATTTTCAGATTATCTTAAGGTGAAAAATATACAATTGTATCTGGTATAATGGTATTTTGGAAAATGCAACTAGTTACTCCATCCTATTGAAACTACGCACCATCTAAAACAATCACCTGCCTTTGCAATTCTAATATAAAGAACGTTTTTAACATTTTGTAATGATCAAATGTCATTGTAGTATCATGCTTCTCAAAACTAGGGAGTGACTCAGTCGATAGTGCACCAGCTCATAATCTGCAGTTTCCAGGTTCGAGTCCCTCTTGGGCCAGCATTGAGATTTATCTCAGCGAAACTCGCTACCCTCAGTCAATAGGGGGCATCAATGGACTTGGAAAGGCTGCCATCCATTGGGTGGAGTATTAAGTCATGGCCTCGTGTGGGAGATCCATATCCTGAGCACATGCTGGATGGCCTTGATGGGAGGCTACCATCTGTCTCCCAAGAGCTGTCTAGTGAGTCCTCTCCCCCCAATCTTCTCTGAGCTCTTGAGATCTTTGAGGCCTGGCCATTTAGCCCATTGTGTGCAAAAAAGTGTCACTCAGAGGTAAAAAACCCAAGCTCAAAACAAACTAATAATGAACCTGAAGGATTTTTTTTTCTTTTCCAAATAATGTATATTTTTATGCATTTTTTTTTTCTTGTCTTCAAATGAATGTACTTAAAGTGATCAGTAAAATTTTGTGCATTTTTCATTAGGCTTGGTCTCTTTAAAAAGAAAAAGTATTTCTACAGTTTCAGGTAATGGGGGTTCTGTATAAAAAACAGGTATTCCTGATTGAATATATTTTGCAATCACTAATTGTAAAAAATAAAGATAATATTCTCAGATCAATTTAGGCACAGATGCATAAGCCTAGTCAGCTTATTAATCAAATGATCTAATTATTTTGATGAATAATTATAAAACTTTTCAAAGTAGTTGTGTTTAGTGACATTTCACTGAAGAACACTTAAGAAAAGTATTTTTACATTAGTTCGAAAGCATTGCTCCGAGTATTTTTTGCTGTTAAATTGCATCTATAAACACAGCTGTAGCTGACATATGTTAGAATATTATTAATATTGGTGGGCTCTTCAAAAAGTCTGCAAAAATTCTTTACCATCCATCTCTTGACACCTTATTCACCAGAATGACCAGAATACAATATTCAGTTTTGTTATGTGTTTTTTATTTCATTTAGTTTTTGTTGTTTTAAATGTTGCATTTTGTTCATAGGACCAGACATGAAGCCTTACATACCAATGGTTCTGAATCAGTTGATAAACATTATAAACCGTCCTAATACACCAAAAACTTTATTAGAAAATACAGGTATGCATGCTTTTCTTGTAACTATTTCTTATATACTACATTATAGTTAAAAGAACTTGCATATTTTTCCCAAACACTTGTATATTATTCTATACTTGTCTTTGAAGATGCAAATGTAGAAAGAACTGATAAAGGGGAAAGAGTATTATGTTTTCATTTTTCAAACATTATTTTTCTTTTAAAATTTTGCATTTTCATGATTATAAAGATAGATGTCATAGTCTGTAGTAAATGATTTCATTCTATGATTGGTTTTAATTATTCTCCATGGTAGTATATTGGTGTTTATTTATTAAGAAAGTGTCAGGATGACATTTAAAGCATGTCAAATTAATGTATAAATTTTAACTTATGATGAACTGTAATTACAGTTAAACTTCCTAATATAAGAGTGCTTTCATTTACTTAACATTGTTTTTCAAAATTTATAACAAAAATTTTATGAGGGAAAAATAAGAAATATCATTGATATTTAAATTGAAAGTGGTTTTGGATATAAACAAAAGAAAAGTAAGCAGCTATAATAATGTTGTGCAAACAGTTTTATCACAAATTTTACTTACTACTAAATCTCACTTTAATGTTTCTCCATTAAGATGTTTTAAAATTAATTTTAATGTTTCTGAGTGCATAATGATCTTAACCCTTCCAGTGTCCAGCCTGAAAAACAGGTTTCCATCCAGAGGTCAAGGTATTTTCTCCCTATGCTAAGCCAAAAAAAAAACTTTAACTTTAGAACTTTTTTGCCCAATAACTAATGAAAGGAGTTATGGCATGTTGTATGCCAAATTAATCAGCATTTAATTCTGGATTTTCTGAAAATAAAGTATTTAGAAAAAAAAAAGATATGTTTTATTTTAAAAGGACTTTTTTAAAGTCATATAGTAAAAATATGCATCTGGCAACACAAAAATATATTTAAAAAATTAATAGACAGAAATGATTACAATGCACATGAATAGAATGACTATACATTTCTGAATAACAAAAAAAAATATTGGTTTTAAGTAAGTTTTTTTTCGTTTAGTAATTTTTTTTTCTCGGTACCATACTTTGAGAAAATTCCAGGCTTTTAGCCAATTGTGCTGAGTCACATAAACAAGTCAGCTTAGAATTAAAAAAAAATAACCAATCAACAGAAATAGGTCATGTTATATATCAAGTTAAACAGAATTACGAATTTTATGAAAATAAATAATATAAACAAATTTGCAAGCATATTGATTTTAATAAGCCTTTTTCAATGTGACATGGTGAAAAAAAATATAGCACTATATAGTTAAAGCTTCATTTTCGAAAACCTTATGAATGAAAATAATTAAATTATATATTTGTCGAAAGGAAATTTCCTCCCGAATAATATAATACTCAACCTAAAATATTATTTCTTTTAATGATTATTTTCAGTATCATAAATTTTAAACATGGCCAGTGTTATACAACATGAACTTCTCATATTCACGGGATTTTCTGAACTGGCTATGAAATAGAAAAAACCTCCTTTGCTGCTTTTTTTACTAAACATTCTGAATTTTTTCTTTGGTTGTTGAAGTTTGGCGATCTTGGCTAAGTGCAGAAAGATTTGTGTTATATCATTTGTGTGGTACAGCCAAGGTACTGGGGGGGGGGGGTTGCCTTTAAAAATCATTCAATATAAACATAAAAACTTGTAATTTAAAAAAAATATATGTTTTTCTAGGTTGGGAGGTTATTAAACTTTCTACATGAATTTAGCGGAGGGGACGCCTTCCTGAAATTGCCCTCCCACATGACGGCTGATTTCTGTAGCAAGGAAGTCTATTTTGCTTCCATATCAAAGACATTAATTTTCAGAAAACGGTAAAATAATGAAAGAAACATTACATATAATGTAATGGAATGTTAAATAAAATATCCACAATAACTTTTAGGCTGGCCTTCGATTTAGCATAACTCGGAAGGATCAGCCGATCTGAGGATCGCTAACTAACGGAAATAAATCTACAGAAATTAATCTGCTTCCATATCCAAGACCTCATTTATTTTCAGAAAATGATACTAGATAAAAGTTTTACTGGAAAGTAATGAATAATAAAATAAAAATTAACACATAGCCTAATGTGATGTTTAAAAGATCCACAACAAAGTTGTAGGCTGTCTATACGATGTAGCAAAACTATTGGGGGAAAAAAATCAATACTTATCGATTGGCCAAAAGATTGTTAATTTCCAAAAATAAACTGCTGAAATGAAAACTAAGGTTTAAGTATAAAAAAAGTAAATACTAACTTTACAAAGGGTATCCAATATGCTGTACCAAAACTGTAAAAAACATAGCACATGCAACAGAGATTGCCTGTGTCAACCTGTGTCTTGTTTGCCTCAGTGAAGCATAACTAAATTCAGCTGCAACTAGAATTTCTAAGAAGGATGTGTTTACTTCCAGTTTCGATTTTAAGGTGGGAAAGATGCATAGAATGCTGGGAAAAATGATAATAGCTTGGGAATACTGAAATAGGTTTATGACAGAAAAGAGTGTGAAACGGGGGGAAAAATGACTATACGTATTTTGTAATTTCTTCCAAAATCTATCGTTTTTAAAAATAGGTTTTTTTTTGTTAATTTTTAGGAGATTTTCGAAAATTTAAGGAAAAATTTGTTAATAATAATTCAAATCAAACTTGTGAGCTTAAATCAGAAGGTTGCTTCAGCAAATAGGATTGTTAACAAGCAAATCGGCAATACCGTTTAGTACTTCTAAGAAATGGCAATTGGATGGTTTTATCAAATTATTTATATTGTAATTTAATAAAATATGCATCAAATTAAAAAACAAAATATTATTTTTGAAGCCTGAATTATATATTTTTTATAAGATATATATATATATGAATTGCAATGGTAATTTTTATTTAAAAAAACGATTTTTTTTTTGTTGTACTAAAAACGGATGCATATGTCCTTAGCCTCTCAATTCATATTCTCCGAATGTATACAGATGACGTGGACACTGGAAGGGTTAATACAGTATCTAAAATATATTAATGACAATAATGCATATCTCAGCTTTTGAAAAGTACTAGGCTAATTTTTTTGGTTCTGAGCTTGGTTGAAAGAACTTGGATGGATGACTTACAAGACAGTTTAATAAAATCCCATTTAACATTGAAGCAAAATAAAGTAATGCCTTGAATAATGCATATCTATTCTATGCAAACTCAGTGTAAATGTAATTTGTTCTGGAGGCTAAAAAAACACTTTCACTATTCACTTGTATCATATGCATGAGAAAAATAAATCACTTAATATGGAGTTTGCACATTTGTTTATTGTAGTAAATGGATAAAAAATAATCAATTTGGTAATTATAATAAAATATAAAACCAATAAAATCTTTAAGGCAATAGTTTTTAAGAGGGTGTTCCATGGATATCACTAAAAGATTCCATTCAATTTCCAATTCATTTGAAAAGTATACACAATAGTAGCTAGAAGTAGTTTTTTTTAACTTTGTGCAAAATACTAAAAATAAATATGTAGGGCTCCTTACTGCTGCCAAGTTAGAAAATAATGTGCAGTAGTAGAAATGTAGTGATGGATCATAATGCAAGCTTTGTGTAGTGATGGATCATAATGCAAGCTTTGAGAATATATAATTGTATTATTTAATGTACGTATTCTTTAAAAATTTCTTGATTATATTTTTTACAGGTATTTTCATTGATGCTTAATTCATTTTAGATTGTATTTAAATTATGCAAAATATTACAAAACAATTGACTGTTCAGTAAAATGAGTGAGGTCTTGTATTTACTGGAATCTTTACATTTTGCATTGAATAAGTTGTATGAAATAAATGTGGATAACATCTTTTACAACACATCCTTTGCATTAATCAATGCATTACTGTATTTGTATGTTGCTGTATCAGTGAAATATATATTTATCTAGTACTATCTGCCATCGTAGTACACTGCCTTGCAATTTAAAGGGAATTTCATATTATTTTGAAATAATTAAAAATATTTTAGATAAAACATTAGGAAAATATATGGTGTTCAGGTATGTCATTAAAGATGATAATCACATATAAATGAGGATCAGGGTTTGGCTCAGTTGGTAGCACCAGGCTCATAATCTACAGTTCCCAGATTCAAGTCTCACCTCTAACAATGTTAAGCTTTATCTTTCTAAACCCACTCTGCCCTCGGTCAGAAACAGGACTTCAAAGAGTTTGGAAAAGCCACTATCTGTTAGATGGGGCATTAAGCTGTGGCCAGGAGGCCATACTTGTGCACATTGAATACATTTGAATTTGAGATGAGAGACTATCATCTGGCTCCTAACAGTGCTTCAATGGGTCCTCTTACCACAATTTTCTTTGAACCTTTGATATCCTTGTGACCTGAACATAATGTGCAAAAAAGTGCTGCTCATAGATAAAACAACCCATCAACTTGCATCTAAATGTACACAGTCATTTCAGAATAATATGACCACCTGCCTAATGGGAATAACCACCCTTGGCTCAGATGACAGTGGCGAGATGGTGTGGTATGGATGCAATGAGGCCCTGGAAGGTTGCCAGAGGCACACGTGCCCATTCGTTTTCCAGCAGAGCACAGAAGTTCTGAAGATGTGGGTTCGCACATCGAATCTGTCGATCCAAATGGTCCCACAAGTGCTCTATGGGATTGAGGTTGGGCGATTTCGCCGGCCAAGGGAGAACAGAGATATCACTGTCGTGTTCCTGGAACCAGTCACACACCACCTTAGCGACATGGCAGGGTGCATTGTCCTGTTGGTAGACACCATCACTACCAGGGTAAATGTCCAACATGAAGGGATGCAAGAGGTCAGCAAGGATAGACAGGTAGCCATTGGCATTCAGGGACCCATCCAGTGCTACCAGCAGTCTCAGGTCATACCAGGAAAACATCCCCCAGACATGCACACTGCCAGCCTGTACTTGACCGACAAGTGTGTCCGGGTGTTAGTTCTCGTGTATCTGACGTCGTATCTGTCACTGCCCATCACTTCTGTGGCGTAGAAACCTCGATTCATTGGAGAAGACAACCTTTTTTCACTCTTCCACTGTCCAATAATGGTAGTCCCATGTGAACTGCAGGCATCGTTGCCGAGTCAATGCTGTGTAAAGATGCCCATGTTAATTTTTCAAATTAACATGGGCACCTTTACACAGCATTGACTCCAGAGACCCATGCGCAATAGGTTTCGCTCTGTTATCGGGGACATGTACCTGGGTTCTCCAGTGTTAATTTGAGTATTCAGTTGCTGCACTATTGTGTGTCGATTGCTCTTTACCAGTTGATGTTCCCCTCTGGGGTTGATGGTGTTTGGGGCTCCACAGTTATGATGTCTGGAGGTACTCAGTGTGCCAGCGAATGGAAAAATAATCTCCTTTATTTTTCCGTTCAATAAAAAAATGTAAATTTCTCTATCTAGGTGATCCTTGGCAGAACTCCAGCGGTCCATTCTTGGTACACCCTTACTAAGGCACCTTGCGAACAGCCTATAAAGTGTTGTTTCCGAGATGCTTCCATCCTTGGCATCATTCTCCAATGTCTGTCAAATCAATACTTCTCCCCATTGTGTTCACATTATGCACTATGACTCATCTGTCCTGGCTGGCTGCTTATATCTCCATGTGGTCGACCTTGTCATGTGCACTCTGTGACACACCTGGGTGGGTACACTGTGATTCCGTGGGTAGTCATATTATTCTGATTTTTTCCATCTAAAATCTTTGGTAATTTTTTAATTTGGGTGTCCCAGTTTTTGTTCGATGAAAAATCATCTCAAAGCTGGAAAAAAAGCATAAAATTATTTTCTGATCCCATTGCAGAATATGAGTACTGAATATAAGAACCAAATGCAGAATATAAAAGAATTAAAATTGAAAATTCTCTAACTAAAAAAGAAGCCAGAACAACAAATTGATATAGAATATAAAATAGAACAATTCTGCAGAAAAAATATTCAGATGTTTAAATGAACCTTTTTTATTTGGGATATTGAAATAAATTTTTTTTTATTTTGAAATTTCAAGTGTTTTAATATGTTTTAAAGAAACAAACTATTATTGTTCTGTTTTATATTTTGTATCAATTTGTTGTTCTAGCTTATTTCTTAGCTTAGTTACAGAATTTTCAAACTCTTATATTCCACATTCAGTTCTGCTGGAAAATGCAGGATACAATTAATGAAACAAGCCAGAATCACAAACTGATATTTACAGTTTGTAAAGTAAGATAACTGGAAAATAATTTTCTAAAATTTTGGCTTTTTAAATTTTACTAGGGGTGCTCTTGTCCCTATAGTTAGGCTGCCAACCATGGCAAGGGAGCTCTTCCCTACTGAATCCCCCTTTTTTGTCTTCTCTCACTTCTTCCAGACAAGTGACTTATCAAACAAAACCATATAAAAATTTTGCATTTATGGATGATGTAACAAGGGGCCAAGCTTGCTTTTTGGAATATATACATTTAAAGCACTTGATTAGAACGTAATGTATTAACTGTTTACTGTGTGATTGTTCAGTCAAGTTGCCATTCAATGAAAACTAATCTGATAATCTAGTAAATACATTTTGACTTATAGTCAATTGATAATTTATCTCCACGATAGACTAAAGAATAAATAGCTATGTAAAATAATCTAAAAAACTTTCATTACTCAGTTTTTACTTAATTGTAATTTTAAAGTTAATATGTAGGGAAAGTTACAGAATCATCCTCACTCAGGCATGAGGTCAGCTAACATATCTCAATTCTTCTCTGGCATCCAGAATCTGTTACACACTGAAAGGCATATTATGGGATTCCTTTTAGCAAAATTAACATCTGGAAATGTACTTTTTATATATTCTCCCTTTCATTTTCTTTTAGTTTTTTTTTTATTTCAATTTTTGTGATACTTAAAGAGATTACGATCCACAATTGATACTTATTGTAAGTAAAGTAAAACAAGGTAATATTAAGCAAAGACATTCTCAGTTTTTTAACTCTGAAATCACTCTGTTTGCTGACTAATCATAGCAAAATTGATGCTAATGTGTGCAGTTGTAGATTTAGACTTTTTTTTAATTTTCAAATTTGCTAATTGTGAAACAGATCCGAACCAAAAAAGGATACTCCAGTTAAAGTATAGTAATGGATGGTATTATTTTTAATAAAGTTGAGCCTTGGGGGTATTTATGGCCTTGCTATTTAGTCCATTATGTGCAAAAATGGGATATTCAGAATTAAACCAGCCCTACTTTTCTCTAATGATGCTTGATTAATTGCTAATTAATGTTGATTACCCCCTCTCCCCAAATGGAAGTGATACACTACTATGAAGACCCTTGTTAATAATCAGTAAAATTATTTTCTAAAGGTATTTAACATTTGAGCAACTACATAAATATCACATGATGGCAAGTGTTATATTTGCTAGTCTTCCCTTTGTGTTCTTCAGGTGGCTATTTGTTTACCTAAGATTTCAATAAAAAAAAATTTAAGAATTTTTAATTTAATAGTTGTGGAATAAGATTCTGAAAAGAGTGACGTTATGAATATTTGAGCCTCTGTGATTTTTTGAGTACTGAACAATATTGGTCAAAATTAAATTTCTTTGATTTGAGTTGTTTTAGTTCTCCCATTTTTTGTCATAACTTCTGATAGAATCCATTAACCTACAAAATGGTGTTCAATTAATGTGATATAATCTCCTTTATTTTTCCATTCAATAAAAAAATGTAAATTTCTCTATCTAGGTGATGCTCTTGTGGTCTAGAAGAGGTTGTGGGTAGTATGGTTAGAGCATTTTATCACCTTATACATTGAAAATATTAATGAGTAATTTTTAAGAAGTTCCAGTATCTTCACTGAAATTGCTGAATCACTGGAATAATTATGTAAGATATATACAAATCTATTCATCTTTCCACCTAAAGCAAAGCTACAAAGGTTCAACCAAATTTCAAAATATTTGTTCTCTAGGTGTAATTTCACCTGCTCAAAGGCTTTTAATATTTTACCATTTTATGCCATTCCTATAATATTATATTTAATACTTTAAAATATAAAACTGCAGTTTTCTACCCAGTCTCCTCCAAAAAGTTACCAAGACAACTGGATTGTATATAAATTAAGTTTTACAGTGGTAAAAAAAAAAGGAGAAACTCTCTGAAGTGACACTAAGATTCAGTTAACAATGGGCAAGTGTGGAAAAGTCAATCATTATAGAAGATAACAGTTATAAAAGAAACTCGGTGAAGTAGCTATGCCTTACCCTTTTCACATATTTAAGGCCCTTTGACCCCCCCCCCCCCCCTCCCTTGGCAGAACTCCAGGAACATAGTCCCATCATTAGCTGGTATATAATGGTTATATGTCAAAATGAACTTCACTATAAAAATTGCAAATAAATGTACTGGAGCTTGTGTACATGCTATAATTTAGTTCAGAAGCATCACATACATAATGTATGGTAAGTCCATGCTATTTGCTGTAAACATACTCTTTTCTAAATAAACTGTGGGATCGTTTGTTTTGTGAAACTTATAACAGGGTTACTACTGCCATCTAGTTTCAACTAGTTTTATACAAGAAAAATTATTCTGGTATATATATATATAATGAGGGGGCATCAGAAAATAATACATGGTGAAAGAGGTATCGATTTCAAAAAGGTTTGGAACCACTGGATTAGATCATTAATATTATATAGTATTTAAGTTATATACATTAAATACTAGTAGATTTACCCAGTATAGCTTGGGTCTGAAACTCTAGAATATAGAACAGATGGCACTCCCCATGTTGCAAGCTTTCATTTCGCATAAATATCATTACAATCGACCCCCCCCCCCCCGTTAAAAATTTCTCCCTCTCTTTTAGGGGAGAAAAGAAATGGACATAGTTTGAGGTACCCATAATCCTCCCCACATCAGAAGTTTCTAAACCAAAAACCAGAATTTCCTTACTCAGATAATTGAACTTTTCAAATCACTTCATATCCACCAGAATTCCTCTGATACAATTTGCCAGGCATATGTAACTTTGTAGAAAAAAAAATAACCATGGTATGAGGTGCATAAAAAATCTAAAGGTACTAAAGAATTATTATTATTGTTAAACAAAATTATTTATTACATAATATTTAAAGCATTTATTTATTATATATATATATGATATTTAAAACATTTATTATTTATTTGTATATGCCATTATTATTAAACATAATTGTTCAATACTTAACATAATATTTTAAACATTTATTAATTATTTGTATATACTTCTATTAGCTTTTTCATATTTTTCAAATTAAGTTAAAATCTTTAACTTCAGATACGAATTCAGTTTTTGAAGTGTTCATTTCTACAAAGAATCTCGTGTTCTGCTTGTGCTTATTAGACTGACTTCAATATTCACGGACACTCATGCTCGTAACCCAACAAACAACACAGAGTTTACACATGAAATCAGAAAGAAATTAGTTTGCATACATTATTTCAAATTTATTGATGGCAACAGTTATTTTGAATAACTTGAACCATTAATGTTAAGCGGGTTTGCAAATAGCCTATATTCTTCCCCTGGGTGAAGGGAATGTTCATGCAAAATTTGAAGCCTCTAGCACTTCTGGGGGTCAAGTACATAAGTGGACAGACACAAACTTTTTTATATATTACGATTCAGCCCTTTGGGATTTGTTAGTCTATGGTCCTTTTTGAATAGCTTTGTATATTATATTTTCTTACAAGATTAACAGGTCTGTTTATTGCACTGATGTTAAAACTGTTTTAGGAAACTGAATATGGAGATAATTACCTATTATATATTACCTATGTAATTACCCATTTTGGCCAGTAAATATGTCAACAATGTGTTTTTGTGATGTTTGCACAGTTAGGTTTCTATGTTAAAAATACATGCTCTAGACTGCAGCTGCATTTCTTTGTTTATATCCCTTGCATTGCTCTGTTATTTTTTAAATAAAAATCATAGTGATAGTTATTAATTTTCTTAAGCTTAAAATTTTATTCCTTAATAGTTTTAACTATTTTTGTTGTTTAGTCAATATTTCCATATATAAATAGCTTTTTAAGGTCCAGAAAATATGAAATATAATCTACTTATATGTTCCACAGAAGCTTTAATAAAGGAAAAACAAACTATGAATGTGGAAAAACAAACTATGAATGCATTTCTACAATTGTAAAGTTAATTTTCTGCCTAACTAGTGTCTTTCAAATTTTGATACATTATTCCTTCCTTTGGAATTTTGACTAGTACTTGACCACTCTCAATATCCCAACTAGATCAATAAGTTTCCTTAAGTATTGTATATCATCCAAGTATATCAGTCATTAAATGTAAACTAGTGTGTTCATAAGTCGATGAATCATCTTCTAGCAACTTATAGGAAAAGGTAAAATGTGTTTATCAATTAAATTCAGTCTGAATTTTGGGTATTTTTTTTTCGAACAAGTATATAAAATTGTATTGTTTGAACAGTATATTTTTAAAGCTTTTAATTTTAAGGCTTAAAATAATTGGTAAATGAATTTTTTAAATTATGAACTTTTCAAGGTGAATGTGCTTTATACAAAATTTGGAATTAATGCATATTTACAAGTATCACAAAAGTGTACAAAATATTGTTTAGCTTAATAGCCTCATTCATTGTCAAGAATACTTGTCAAAAAAATTGCAAATAAGACCAATCCAATTAAAATTAATTTTAAAGTTCAAATCAGTTTTTGTGTTCCTAAACCCTTCCATGGTCTCCATCAACTATACACATTGACAGAATCTGAAATAAGAGCCCAGAAATGACTATATCCATTTTAAATACAACACATGAAGAAAACACTAGTTTGATCTGAATTATTTTCTTAACGTTTTGAAATACTCCCAAAAAATTAACTAAAAGCTGTTTTTGTTTAAAAATTATGATTTTAAAAGCAATTAAAAAAGAGTACATCATTTTTCTTTTTTACTCTCTTTTCTGCCTTAATTCTGTTTCATTGTTCCTAGAATTTATTGTTCATCCCAGCATTCAGTGTGCAACTTCTTGTGACAAACTGAAACCACTTATTTCCTCAAAATTTACCACGAAATCTAGGTTATGGCAGAGCAGAAGATGCACAGATATAATAAAAAAAAACATGCATGTGGTGGCTTGTTTACAATGTCAGCCCAATTTCCTTCAGCACTAGATATCATCGCCATTCTTTCAATTAGTATTTAACCCCCCCCCCACACACACACACACCTTACCTCAGTCAGTAGGCAACACCGATGTGCTTGGAAAGGCTGCTGTCTTTCGGGTGGTAATTGAAAAAACATGCATGTGAAACATGCATTGAAAACCCATTTATTTCCACAAATTTTACTGAGAAATCTAGGTCGTGGCAGAGCAGAAAATGCACAGTATAATTGAAAACACATGAATGTGGTGGCTTGTTTACAATGTCAGCCCAATTTCTTTCAGCACTGGATGTCATCTCCATTTTTTCAATTAGTATTTAACCCCTGCCCTCAGTCAGTAGGGCATACTGATGTGCTTGGAAAGGCAGTTGTCTATCAGATGGGATGTTAAACCATGGTCCTGTGTGCAGGAGAGCCATATCCTGTGCACGTTAAAGAGCACTCTGGATAACCATGATGGTGTAAGCTATGATCTGTCTCCTAACAGCTGTCCAATGGGTCCCTTCCCAACCTCCTCTGAGTCTTTAGAGGTCCTCATGACCTGCCATTTAGCACATTGTGTGCAAAAAAAGTACAACTCAGAGATAAAACAACCCAAACCAATTAGTATTTTATTTATACTTTTGTAATTTAACCTTATTTTTATTTCTATAGATTTATATATAATTTATTGATCTTTTAGAGTTATGATATATCAGCAGTTTTTTTATGGTGGGAAGTCTTACGACTAATTAATGCCACTGATTTTTTTTTTTTTTTACATAGCTTTACATATTGGTTAATTTTTTTATTTTGTGGTTTACCAGTGAAGAAAGATTCATTTTTATATCATTTCCTGAGAATGAGATCGTGAATACAGATGGAAAAAGTGTTGCTTGGGCAAACAGTCCCCTTTCAGTTGTTAACAAGATAATTTCCTCAAGGGCATTTTAACCCTCCTCCCTTTTGCTGATGCTGGGGGAGTTTTAAGCCTTGGAAAAAAATTGTTTTAAAGAAAATACTAATCTTATTGAATGGGTTTAAAAAATTATCTCCCCTCTTCATTCTTGGCTATATTACTGTGATATTCAAATTTTCTTTTTACTGTAGTGCACAAACTTTTTAGCACTTTGACAAATCTCCAAAACATTACCGAAAGAAAAAAAATGCATGGTGCTCAGAAAGAAGTTAAAATGCCAAGACAGTGTTCCTCCACTTTAATTAATAGGATAGAAAATCCCATGAGTGTGAGCAGTGCAAAATGATGTTGTGCAATTCTGGACCGTGTTTTAAAGTATTGCAGTGAAAAAAAATTATATAGGTAGACTCATGGCACAAAAATTGCAACAGCCATAAAGGATGAATGCAGTGACACCAAATCATTACCACATGTAGTACAAGATGTCCTACATAAATAATTCCAGGGATGACAGCATGACTTCACGTGGAATCAGAAATAAAGGCAGTATTATCGGTCCTGAGACCCCAATAAAAGCCACTGTAGCAGAAAGTAGGTAAGTCAGTGGAAGCGAAACAGTATATATGTGTTTCAGTTATGCCAAGATAATGACTGCAAACACATTATCCTAGGGTCAGTCAAATGGGGCTGTATCTTGGGGATGCATGAGGCAGGTCTCCTGTTGTATAGCCGACCATCTCGGTCACACTGTTTAAAGAAATGGACGAGGACAGGTACCACTTCATATTGCCATACTCAGGCCTCCACAGACATACCACACCATGATATTGCCTCATATGCTGACAAGCAACTTTTGACCCTTGTGCGACATCTACAGCAATCCAGTGCAATGTGGTGCCTACAATGTGTGCATCAATGTCTGCATGGATCATCCAATGATATTTAAACAAAGCTGAATTACAGGATGGCATCTCCTACACAGGTTGCCTCTGACTGTTAATCATCACCAAGCACATCATCAGTGGTGCATTGAGTGTGTCGTAAGAGAGGGAATGGCACCACATTGCCTTCTCAGATGAGTCACTCTTCTCTTTGGGTGCAGATGATGATCACATCAGAGTTTGGTGGCAGGATCTGGCACACATCCTGGAGTGTCCTAGTGCCTGCACAACTGGCATTTTAGTGTGGGGTGCCACCAGTTATAACTTCAGAACACATTTGGTATTTGTACACAAAACTTTGACATCTCAATGATATGTTGACAATTTTATGGTGCCCCATTATCTACCTTTCCCGTGGAGTTGTCTTGGTCATTTTTCAGCAGGATGACACACATCCCCGTATGACATGCATTATCCAACAGTGTGTCTGGGATGTCAATACCTTACTTTGGCCTACTATGCCCCCAGATTTCTCCCCTATAGAGCACTTATGGGATGTGCTGAGTCAACACCGGACACCCTGCATCTTCATTTGGAGGATGAATGGTGGAAAGTGCCTCAGGGACCTTTATGCATAAATGTCTTGATGTCTGGCTGAATGCATCGTTGCCAATGGGGAATTCATACTCAATGCTGAGATCCCATATTTAGGGTTCTTAAATACATCCTTAATATGCATGCAGGTGATTGTGCTATTAGTCATTACTACTTTGTGACTTTGAGGCTTGCTTCATGGTGTTGCATTTTTTATGTCCATGAGTGTATATAAACAAATAAGTCTCATTTTAGATGGTTTTTTTATTTATGTTCATAAAAAAATTTCCTTTCTATTTATATATTTTAACTGTTTAAGCATATTTTCCAAAATAAGACTTAATTGCATAAGTCAGATATGTGTTTTTCATCATAAGACTGTAGAAAAGTCTTATTTAGGCAGATTAACAAACAATTTTAATATTTTATGTTAATAAATTTTCAAACTTCTGTTTAATTTGGTATGTAACATGAATGTTTCTGTTGATTGGTTATTTGCTAAAAAAATTCTAAAGATGACTTGTTTATTTAACATTAATATATCTCAGCGAAAAATGTCAATCAAACATATATAATAGTCCCTTTGTTTGTTTCACTATAATTTGTTTCATCTACTGATGTTATACAGTTTCTTGAACAATAGTGTAGTAGATCGAAAAATAGGAAAGCTAAACCACATTTCAGAAGTTTATACTTACTAAATTTTGTACACTAATCATGTGAAGATGGATAAAATTAACAAATGAGATGATTATTAAGCACTGTAACAGAGTGTATAAACCATGTTATTGATTTTGAGACATGCAGTGATTGAAAGTAGGTAAAATTTCAAAGTTCTATGTCCACTTCAAATTGTAATTGTGCAGAGATGCAATGCACAAGTCATGCAGTATGGTATGTGAGGTCATATATTATATATATTAAACCTCTTGTCAACAAAGCCTTTATCATTAGCAGTCGGGGCAGGGGTGGCTCAGTCGGTAGCGCGCCAGGCTCGTAATCTGTAATTCCCAGGTTCGAGTCCCAGCTGGGTCAGCGTTGAGATTTATCTCCGTAAAATTTCCCCGCCCTGCCCACGGTCAGTAGGGGACACCAATGGGCTTGAAAAGGCCGCCGTCCGTCGGATGGGACGTTAAAGAACACATTGGATGGCCTTGACGGGAGGCTACCATCTGTCTCCCAACAGCTGTTCCAGTGGGTCCTCTCCCCCAACCTTCTCTGAGCCTTCGGGGTCCCTGTGGCCTGGTCATTTAGCCCATGGTGTGCAAAAAAGTGCCGCTCAGAGGTAAAACAATCCAATCCATTAGCAGTCCATTATCCATCTTCAAGTTATAGTTCACAGAATATCTGCTAAGTTTTGCCAACAAAAACTGTTGTAATACTGACCAAGCTCAACTAAATCCCACATGGAAAATTCTATTACAAAGCTTTCCACAAAGCAGTATGTCTTTGCCACATTTTTTAAGCAAAAATTCATAATCCAACTATAATTCACTAACAATCACTAGCACCTTTTGTGACACCTGACCTCGCTTATCATATTTGTGACTTGTTTATTTGACTTGGCACAGTTAGCAAAAAGCCTAATTTTTTTTTTCACAATATTGTTCCAAGAAAATAAAAAAGCTCTTCCCATATACACCCTAAAAAGTTGAAAATAAGAGATCAGGGGGGGGGGGGGGTTATTTTATTGCAAAATACTCAACCTTCCCCTTGTCACAAGCTTCCATTTGATATACCACTTATTACGTTTGGCTCTTATATTGCGAAGATATAGCTGAGCAATCATTTTCATGTTCCCCCCCCCCCTTTTTTTTTGGGGGGGGGGGTTATAACCTATATGCTCCCTATGTCACAAGCTTACATTTGGCATGTTGCTTGTTACTTTTGGCACTCATGTTCTGAAGATATAGCAGAACAATCATTTTCATATTTCCCTTTTTTAGGGAGGAAGAAAGGATGGGTAGTCAATTTTTGATAGCTTATGACATCCCCTACTTCACAAGTTTTCCATTTGACACATAAGGCATTGTTTTTTCATCACATTTTAAAGGTGTGAATGACAGTTTCGGCAAACCTTGAAACTGACAAAGAACAAGCGAAAAGCAAAAAGAGAGTAATTTTCTTGTTTCAAGTAAAAATTTATATTCTCATTATAAAGAAATTTTCTTTCTGTTCATATGTGTATGAGATGAGTATATAATATATATTCATGTTTAGAAATATATACATTTGCCACTTCATATGTATGTATTTCTATTTATATGCTATAGTTATTTTGGTCTATTAGTTTTTTTTTAATTTTTATTTCCATTGTCACATACATTTTTGCTATATCACTCTAAAAAATTCCCCATTAAAATTAATATTGTTATTTTTGTTAAATATTATAATTCATAAAATCCAGAATTTAATGTGAATTCATTTGTGCATAATTCTCCCCTACACAACTTGTGACTCATGCTCCCCTACACAAAGAACAAATTGCCTATAAGCTTTATCTACCATGATTTTATGTACCATAGCATATATCTTTACATTAGTTATTTTGCAAAAAAAAAAAGAAGTTTTAAAGTTTATTTTTTTTGGCTGAGCATAGTGAAAAAATATCTGAGCCTCAGGATGTGAACCATATTTTCTCATTAACCCAGGAAGGGTTAATGAGAAAATACAAGATGAGAAAGTTTGCATTCATGCTAGAAACGTTTTATGAATGCTTGTATGAATGACTAGCACACACATGCCATAGTCTTCATTTGTAGTACTTTATGGACATCCATCTATTTTGTGCATTCTACCTTTGCTGATTTTTGCAAATAAGTTGCATTTAAGGGAAAGTTTTTAAATGCACTAGACCCTTGCCAATATCACAGGGCTTATATTTCAGAAGATTCCTGCAAATGACAAATTCATGACCACTCAAGATTTAAAGACCTGTGGTAAGAGACAAATAGGGAACATCAACATTGCATATTCTCAACATTACAGCATTTGGCAATGTGTAATGCTTATTGTACTGTATATTTCAGCTTTCTCTGTGCTGAAAAAGCCTAAAAAAGTTTTTAAGCAAATACTGTAGCATTAGAAATGAAAATAATACTTAACATGCTTGAGATTATGTCAGGAGAGAGTCCCAATTCAGTGTCATACAGAACAAGAGAGCCCTCTGAGAACTTATTAAGGTGTGGAGTGGTGTTAACTTGATATTTAGCCTAAGGAATTAAATTAAGATTCAATCATTGCCTAGAATGTAAATCTAGTGAGGTATTACATTGTGTGATGTTTTTGTTGAGACTTGCAGCTTGTGTTGCAAAGAACAAAAACAATCCATAGTTGCTATTTTCCCCATAAGTTACGATGAGTTTCACTTGTGGTACAACCATGAAGTATTTATTTAATAAAGGTAATATTGTATGCAATTTTTAGCTGTACAAAGAGTCAAAAGGGGTTGCAAGTGAGGAATGATAAACTTAACTTTCAAAGATAAGTGTTTCATCATATTTTTGTGAAATATTTAAGCCTGACTTTTGGCTGGATTATAGCGGGGTAGTTATTTTTTAAAAAGAAAAATTCCTCAATACTCCCCTACACAAGGGACAAATTACCTATAAGCTTTATCTAGCTAGTTCTGGTTTCTCATAAAATGTACAAATAGTCAATACACAAGGACATCCCTACTGGTTGCAGTCAGGTATGCCAACTACTATACCAGGTAGGACTAGAATAATATATATTAATATAATATTAATATGGCTGGAATTAGTTACATACCAGCCTTTTATTTTCATTCAGGTATGAATGTAGTTGTTTCAAATTAGCTTCATGTTTATTGGTGGTACCTAGTGTCATAAAAGAGTATTTGGGAAATACCAAGTTGTAATATAACTATATAATGACCTATAAACAGCAAAGTATAGTACTCTTTTTCCCATCATGATTTTCATACTTCTCAAATGAAATAAAAAGTATAGTTTCATAGCCACAGTAATAACTTTTATGTAAATCTTACCACTGTTTTAACAAACAAGATTAATAATCAGTTTTTGTATGTTAAACATTATATTTTTAAATTTGAAGGTTTTAGTAATAAATTTAAAGAATTTTTTCAAGTAATTTTTTACTGTAGCATTGCTTTGTCTGATCTGCAAATAATCAAGCTGCTGACTCATGATTGACAAATCGGAGTTTCAGAGATTTTTCAGCAAATACCTGAATTTGCAAATGACAAACCCATGATTGGCAAGGAACTACTGTACTCATGTTTCCATACCTTGCCTATGGAAAGTAAAGTCTATTGATTTACAGTAATCATTATAAAAGGAATGCACACTATAATATTTTTTATGTGCTTTAAAGTGGTACTTAACATTATCATTTTCTTGCCTGCCAAATGGCAACTCTTACCTTGCATAAAAAAAAATTGAATAAATGGGGAAATGATATCAAGCTTTCAAGGAAATAGTTCCAAACTTTATGTAAAAAAAACTTGTACAAGGCTTTGTGCAAGGATGTAGTGCAACATTTTTCATGCATGCATTCTTGAAAATGAATGGGATCTTTTAGATAATCAGTGACTTAAGTTAGAAGACCATGAATTCCATTCTTCTCCAAGAGTATCTGAATTCAGGGTCATGGCTGATTAGTATTAATATCTCTTTCTAGCAATAGAAAAAAAAATTCTCTCAGGCTACAATTTTAGGAAAGAATTAATCATCCTTATATTTTCACTTTCAACATTAAACATTAGATGTATGCATTGTTGTCTGCAAAAAGAAAATTATAAATTATACCATTGCTTTGAAAGTTAAATATATCAATAAAGGGTATTGTTGCCTATATGTGTTTAATTTGTAAATCCTTCATCATATTTTTTGAGGCTTATAAATTATAATTCTCTTATTTTATATGCAATAGTGTAAACATATAAATGACATCTTAGAGAATGTTGAACCTTTAATGCATGATAAAACAATTGTTTTGAAGGTTGTGAAAAAATTTTGAAAAGTTTAATAAATTAGTTTATGCAAAAACTTTTTAACATAATTGTATATGCTAAAAGTCTAATTGATGGAAATTTTTCAAGTATTCTTTACTAGCAACTTTGTCAGTGCAGACACTTTATGTAAACTGGGAAAAAAAGATCGAAGAAGAATATTACAGTGGAATATATTTACATATTAAATGCTTACAGTCATGAATTCATTTTATAATGCACAATAAATGAGCATTGTCATTCAGATATATAGGTTATTAAGTAATATATGTTTACACAATTCTATATTTCTGGAAAGCAGAATTTTTAAAGCAACTCTCATGTCACACAAACTGCTAATGTTTCTTTAATTGCATTCTTAAAACTTTACTGTGCACAGTATATTTGTGGTTCTAATACTCTGAATTCATTTATTAGCTCATCACCAGGCCATTATTGCTGTTAATATCAAAAAGTAATGCTCTTGGATGCTACCGTTTTTTTATGCCAATTTAATGAGATTTTAGTTTGTATTACCAGCTTAAGTTACAATTTTATGACAGTGATGGATCTGTAGTTTATAAAGTTTTATTAATGAAGCAAGTTTATAGATTTAAATGTTGTTTTCATAGAGAAACATGTTAATCAGATTTATATCATTCTTTGAACATGTGAAAGGAATACAATATATTAATGGCTTAAATGTAGATTGTTTAGTACCATTCAAAATTAATAAACCTAAAGAATAAATTGCAATTTTAATTTAATTCAATGAAACATCCCATGTCCATTAGTATCTGTTCAGTTTTCTGGAAATGACTAGTAAATGCTTATAATTTGTAATGTTGAATTCTGTTTATTAATTATTAAATTATTCTAAATTTTGAGAAAATTTCCCCAAAAATTTCAGTGAAAGTAACTAAAATTGTCATTTAATGATTTCTTCTCTGTAGTCAGTGCATCCGATATGAAATGCATCATTAAGATAATCACCACTAGCCTTAAAGCACAAGGCTTTTGATTTGGCATCTTGCTGAAACAATTCATATACAATTGCCCATAATCTTTAAAGTGAAATGCAGAAAATCTTATTTTATATCACCAGATGCATTGTTCTTTGGAAGAAATTCCCCACATATCTTATTCATAAAAGAGTACATCAGACATTAAAAGAGTGCTCTAGCTCCAAACTAAACTGTAATATATGTTAATTTTGTTATGGGTATTAAATATAATTTCACTGGATTAGTGCATTGGGTACATATCAAGGAGCCTATCATAATTCTCCATTGGAACTAGCGAAGAATAATTGCATGGATGCAATGAAAGATTTATTTATAATATTTTATGGATTACAGAAGATTATATTTGTCTAATTCAGATGCAATGCAAAATGCTAATTTAATTTAAACTTATTCAAAAGCATTTTAATTTTTTGTGTTATCTTCTAGGTATAAAAATAAAATAAATAAATACCCCCTCAAGCAGCTGCTTGCCACAGAGGTCTGACAGGAGCCTGTCAGTTTATATGTCACAGTAGAAGGTCAGAGGATGGCAGGACCTCAGCAGAAAAACGACACATACATCCATGCCTTACCCAGGGTTCGAACCCAGGTCCCTTAGATCTGTAGCCAAGCGCGCTAACCACTCGGCCATACCAGATTTTTATCAGTTAAAAAAGATGGGGACAGTTAAATTAATACAAGTTAAAAAAAAAAAAGGTTTTCTAGTGTAATTTAGAGTGCTTTGATTACACTATGCATTAATTATCTTTGTTAAATGTGGATGTTATCCTTTGACCAACAGGCTGCGCATGGTTTACTGAACTATTTTCATTACTTAATAGCACATCCTCATTTGTCACATGTCAGCATTGCAAATTATAAGCAACTACTGGTTATTCTAAGAATGCGGCAAAAATTTAAAGCAAAAATATTTTTATCCATTTCTTTTTCCTATGTATAGAGTTTTCGAAAGACTATTAATAGAAAGGTCTACTCAACATTAATTTTTCTTTTCACTTAAAGCTTGTCTTGACCATTTAAATATCATGGCATTAATATTGCTTCTCTGTCATTGGGGCATAAGCTGTCAGTTACATGGTCAGTAATCTACTAGCAGAAACGTAAATTTTGACCTAGTTAAATATTACTTGCTCCTCATTTAACATTTTGTTTGCCATCTGGACTATGAGGTTTTGGTTGGGACCTATGTCTAAAATGGAGGACAGCCAAGTTTAAAATGAAGCTTAAAACTGAATGTAAATTACTGCTATCCTCTGGTGAGATTTTTGCATCCCTCACAGTTTTTCAATATTACAGTTTAGACTGCCAAACTCCTTTCAGATTCCTACAGAATCAGCTCCATATAATTGTTTGAGTTCATTAATTAAGTGTAAACTGTCTGTATCTTAGCATTTTAGGCAAAATTATAACAGTGACTAATACATATAGGAGTTTTACTCACATTTTCTCATTCATAAATCTGATACTAATATTTAAAAAAAATTGCATTTGTCCCATTTTAGATTAGTGTATTGTCTCAAAATAAACTGCTGAAACATTTAAATTCACTGCATTAACTGAATATTGACAAAAAAATTATTTATTTGGAATACTATTATGCAAGCTTTTTTGTTTAATGCATAATTTTCCTTTAATGAAGACAACTTGAGCTTTTGAAACAAAATATCAGAATTTCTTAAAACCTAGAATATTGGATTATCAATAAGACTTTACTCTGACTATTAGATTTGCATTCAGAGCCCACATTATTTATTTAGTAAAGTTATTAATACATAATTCATTGATTGCTGTTAAACAATCCAGTTGAAACAATCAGTAAGTATAAAGGTTTTTTTTTACCACATTGTCTGTTTATATTTCATTATTTTTTTATTGATTTTAGTATTTGACTATTTTTATTTGTAGATTATGGCATATAAACATCCAGTCTTATGATTAGTCTCACATAAGTAGCTAATCAATATAAGGGCTGCATTCTTTTTAACAAATCAAAGCTGAAATGACATTATAATTTTATTAATGTGTGCTATTAATTTTTACACTAATATACTTCAAAATTTAAAGCATATATTCCCAAATTTTTGGATCTGACTATGCACCCAATGCAATATTTAGTTTAATTTTTTTATTTATGTTTTTGCACTATGTAAGTTAATAAATTTATTTTCTACTAGTTTTAACATGTTCATTTTGGGTGCATGGTTAAGTCTAGTAAAGAATAACTCTTTTATTATTATTTGGTAAAATAATGTCTCTTTATGCCATGTTTATGGTCCATGATTTGCCTTGTATGTTTGTTTGTTTATCAGTTGTTCTTCGCTTTTTTCTCCCATTTTTTGCTCCCCGTCTCGTCTCGTTCCACCTCCCTGGTAACGTAGCCATAACAATCGGTCGCCTTGGTTACGTATGTCCTGAAGAAGTCGCCCCTATGTTACAGCAGTTTATACGCCCGTGGTGTGTAAATGTTTTTTATTTATTCTTTCTTGATACTTTTCTTCTTATATTATAAAATTTCCTTTTGTACTACTAGTTTTAAATACATTTTATCTTGGATGTTATGGTTTTATTAACTTTATATTTGTTTTAGTTTTTGCCTTCTATTTGTACTCTAGCAGTGTGTTAGTTCTAACTAATATGCAGCCCAATTTGTTTCATAACACTCTGTCAGAGTTTTGTCAGTTAATTTTGCCTGCTTAAATGTTCTAACACTTTTTCTTTTTGCTTATTTGTATGATGCTTATTAGTTGACTGAGACATAAGACTATTCCAGCACAGTTATATTTATTGAAATTTATATTTTTACATTTGAAATGATTTTGTATTTTTTAGGTTTGTTTTACTATAATTTTATGTATGAAGCGACTTTCAATGACATCGTAACTGCTACCTTTTAAATACTGCAATACTAAAAAGGACACTACTGTATTTTTTTGTAAATTTCCTCAATTTTGAAGTTTTAAAAATTCAAATGCTTCTGCATTTTTTGCAGTTGCTGAAAGGAAAAAAAATGTAAGTTTAATAATTGAAGGTACAGATTTGCATAAAAAATCTTAATGGTCAGTATTTCTTACTGCTAGTTAAAGAACAGCAACTTACCTGAAGGAAAGGTTTAAAGTAACTTTTCATTTCCACTTCAAGCATCAAAAGTTTAAAAAATCCCCTTATAATCATCCTGATGTTAATGCTGCTTATGTAAAGCTAGTTTTAATTTCAATATTTATCACTTAATTTTGAAAATTTTTATGGAAGTGTAAAGAAAAAAATTTAGATTTCTCAATGATTTTAAAAGTTTAAAAAAATTACATATACACAAAAAATTGGAAGATATAAAATGAAACAATATCTGAAACCAATTAATATGAAAAAGAACAGTAATGTGTACTAACCAATCGAAGATATTTCCTTCAAAGTACTCTCTTCCTGTACAGATCTAGTAGTTCCAACAATCTTCATATTTCTGAAGTATATGAGATACACTTCGTATTGCTGTTCAACTGCCAAATTGCATTGACATTTGATATTCCCTGAAATCCCTTCAGGTTACTTTTGAATTAGGGTAACAAGAAAAAAAAAGTGTCCAAATTCGATGATTGTGGTGGATATGCAATAGATATTGCAAAAGCCTGATAAAAATACTGATTCACCAATCTCTCCATGTGATAAGAATTTGTGGTACACACGCCTGCTTTATCAGAGAACACTGTTTTAATAATTGTGACATTTGAGTTTCATTGTCTCTTTTTTATTCACTGTGCTAAGACAGCCTTCCACAGGAATAGTTGATGCTTTGTGTCCAGATTGTTGTGAACCCATATTGCTTCTAATGATGTTTCCAGGAAGCACCATATTCTCAGCAGCAGGAAATATTTGGAACATACTTGACTGTGATTTTATGCATTCCCAATATCTGACATGTTTCATATGAAATGCCTACTTTATCAACCACCTTCCAGATTGCTGGTCAGCTGTTGTTGCAATTCACAGAATGAATAAAGGTGGTGAACATACATAGGTTGGGGTTATCCACCAGTTGCTTATTGGCAGAATTTATTTCTTCTCACTTCTATACAGCTCTCAGCAGCTGTGTTTCCAACTAAATTTAAGGAATGGTTTGCACAAGCTGCGTGGTTCAAGAACTTCACTTTTTTTCTTTATAGATGAACTCATCGGTGGTTTGTTTTGGAAAGTTTATAATAAAAAAAATATTTTTATATAAAGTCAGTATAAAATATTAGGTGGAATAGTTTTGTATGATTTACAAAATGATAAAAATTATATTGCAAAATGTCATTAATGATATTTTGCTGATTCAAGATTGCTAAGCATGACGAAGATCACAAGGTTACTATTCTGAAATGTATTACACTCTACTAATGTTGCAATGACTATCAATTATCTGATCGTTGAGTTGACAGAAAATTGTTGCAATAATAACTAGTTCAATATTTGTTAAAGCATATAACCTCAATTCTGCTGTTTACAGGATAATGTTTGTATTTGTGATTTCACATTTTTGTGTTAATGCATTATAAGCCCAAAAAATAGAGGACCAATTAGAAGTTTTAATTTTTTATAGCTCACAAAGATGCAAACTCGGAAAGTCTTAATAGTTTCATCAAAATGCAAAGAATAATAAATATGAAAAATGTTAGTAACTGTTTTTTAATATTTCCATTTGGGAATGTAATTTGTAATTTTTACACATGATGTGTAATTGTGCTTATGATTATGAATAATAATTGCAGGAAAAGTTTTATTTGCTAGAACAATTTCAATTTGGCAAGATGTGTGAAAATTGCACAATTTAAGTTGGACAATTAAATTAAGACCTGGTACAAAAAGATATTGCAAATCATGAAAATTTGGTTCCAGTTTTGTCCCTAATTTGCAATAAAGATCAGATGCATATTGATGTTTGGAATTCTTTTATGTTATTAGATCAGAGTTTGTAATAAAGAGAGAATTCCATGTAAACAATAAAAACTATTTGGGATTTTTCATAAACAGCTTAAATTAGACAAGTACAATTTAATAACATGGCCTCTTACCCTTGTAAAGTGTACCTTTGCATAACACCAGTTTATATTGATTGTAAAACATAGTTGACCCAAGCAGCATGCAATTGACTTTGAATATTTCTCTACATCCTAACTTGCTGAATAGACTAACAAATATAGAAATAAAGTTTACTGGTACAATATGAGTAATCAACCAAAAGTTGTCTTTTTTACTTGGAGAAGACACTGGAAAAAAGGAATTTAGAGCCTCATTTGATTACTCTAATGATGAGACTACTGATATATATTTATTAGTAGTCTCCTTTTGCATGACAATAAATTCCAACAGTAGTATCAAATTAACCAACTTCTTTCTGTTGCTAAACACCAGCCAACCTACTATTTTATGCCTTTATTACATTTTTCTTTGGTTTGTTAATTTACATTATTCTACTCTATTTCTGCTATGTTTACACATTATGTGTTATCTGTTTTATTGTGTTTATACCATTATTTGCATAGTTTCTGCAATCATACATACATTAAAAATATTGGCTTCGGTATAATGCATAAATGATAAAAATAATGTAAATTAATATGATATAAAAATATATGATATAAAAAAAAAGTAATAAAGGCATAAATATGATTTGTATTGGGCTGGTGCACGTGAAATGTCTGAAATGAGAGTACCACCTGTGAACACTCATAAAAATAGGAAGCAGTTACCTGCCCCATCAAAGTAGTTCCTCCCAACATCAACACATTTCTGCCAGTGGGTTACGAGGCTATGGATCCCACGGCAATAAAACTCTGTGGAGTCTGAGGTAATGAAGGTGGCAATGGTTTGACACACAGCTCAGTTATTTGGGAAGGTCTTCTCCATAAGGAAATTGTCCAGATGCCAGAAAAGGTAATTTGCGCAGTAATTTGTGGTCCAACTGGTGGATTTGTTGGATGGTCCTCTATGAGACACGTGGACAGATATTGTCATGCAATGGGAGAACCCCATGCCTCTTGATCAAAACTGGCTGTTTGGTACAGAGCTTTCTGTGTGTCTGCAACATTTCAGCACAATAGCAGTCTGCATTGATGATCTCACCTGGTTGGGGAAAAAAATGATGGATCATGCCATCAGCAAACCACCATATGAGAGCCAGCACTTTCTGCAAGTGTAGGGGGTGGCTTTGGACAATGTTTTGGTGGCTCCATGGTATTTAATCACTGTGCTGATCAATGAGTGTTACCATAAAGGATCCACTTTTCATCACAGGTTACGATCTGATGTAGGATTTCATCCCATTTGTCCAAGCAATGAGGGAAATGCACACTTCCAGACGGCATATCCTGTTGGCTGCTGTCAATTCATGTGGCACCCAAATATCCAGCTTTTTCATCTTCGTCAGGCAACCATCAAGTGATGCACACAGACCTTTGCTGCGATCTCATGGACACTTTGTTGTGGATCAGCTTCCACGATAGTCTTCACCTCCTCATCTGTTACAGCTACTGGTGGACAACCACGAGGTTCATTTTCAAGGGATGTGTCCCCTACTTGGAATTTTGCGAACCATCAGCATATGGCACATTAATTTGCAGTACTCTGCCCAAATGGCACATTAATATTTCAGGCCGCTATACCCACAGAAACTCATACAGAAAAATTATGCACAACTGGCCTGTCTCCACGGTCCACTTTGACCGAAGCCTGTAAACTCGTAGTTGAACCTCATCACGAAATGAGGCACAAAATGTGTACATCAAATATATATTGACCTTGTGACATATGCCATGTGATGTTGTTGGATGACAGCAATCTGCTGAAGGGGTCGAACATGTCCAACCACTGAAATCAGTCATTTCATCTGCACCAGTGGTGGAGGTGGTTCAGTCGGTAGCTTGCCAGGCTCGTAACCTGTAGTAACCCATTAAGAGATTTGTCTCCACAAAACTTCCTGCCCTGCCCACAGTCAGTAGGGGGACACCACTGAGCTTGGAAAGGCTGCCATCTGTTGGATGGGATACCAATCAGCAGAGAATAGTTCCACCTTGAAAAGAAACATTAGATTTGTTCCACAATCCTTTTGTTGCATTTGGAATTATCTCTCAACTATCATTAAAAGAAAAAAGAAACTATATTATTTATAGTAGTTCAATTTTTTTTAGAATGTAGAGTGAACTGTTAATTTTATAATTACCATAAAGTTTATTTCATCAGCATTTGGCTTACTGTCTCCTGATTAAGTACAAAAAAGTTTAAGAGAAAAAATGTAAATGCAAGCAATAGTGCTGGGCACAAAAAAAATAAATGTTAAGGGTTTCTAGGCAGAAAATTTTACATGCAAGTTTTCTGACAGGAAACATTTAATGCAAGGTTATGTGGCTTCTGAAAGTTTGAAAACCCTTGATCTGTATTTCTGCTTTTGTTTGATCTCTCGTTGAAATAACTGCATTTATGTTGAATAAACGGACTTCCCTCTAAACAACATAAGGCCTCTGTGCAACTGTGGTTCTGCTATATGATCCTGTAAAGGTTATCCAGTGTTCAGTCAACTTGGATATTTTTACCTGATTCCTATGTTATACTTCATCTATAAAATTCCATCTTTTAACTGGAATCAAAGCCCTAAATTCGGACCCTGTACTTAATGTAAGACTCCATTTTTCCTACTAAACTTTTCCACTCCTTTCTTTCACTGCACTTAGCTATCATCATATTACTACATTGGAATGTTTATCCTTCTGTGAATAAAACTAGATTATTTGGCATATATTGAATTGTAATTGGTGGATAGTTATTTTATTTACAATAAAAAAATTCAAATAACAATTTCAGCCAATTATTTATTTACTATTGTTGAAATTTTATTAAATTTTTTAATATATTACACTGTGATAGAAATTTTTATAGGATGCACTTGGGTTACTGAACCATCACTGTGAGTGGGTTTGTTGTTTGTCTAGAGCAGGCCTGGACAAACTACTGCCTTCCACCTCTTTTTGTGCTACCTGTGGGCTACTGATGACAAGAAGCTAAGAGGTCCAACTTCACCGAAGATGATTCTTGTTAAAATAATTAATTTTCTACAGAAATTAATCTGCTTCCATATCCAAGACCTCATTTATTTTCAGAAAATGATACTAGATCAAAGTTTTACTGGAAAAGTAATGAATAATAAAATAAAAATTAACATATAGCCTAATGGGATGTTAAAATATCCACAACAACAAAGTTGTAGGCTGGCTATACGATGTAGCAAAACTATGGGGAAAAAAATCAATACTTATCGATTGGCCAAAAGATTGTTATTTCCAAAAATAAATTGCTGAAATGAAAACTAAGGTTTAAATATAAAAAAAGTAAATACTAACTTTACAAAGGGTATTCAATATGTTGCACCAAAACTGTAAGTAACACATATAGCATATGCAACAGAGATTGCCTGTGTCAACCTGTGTCTTGTTTGCCTCAGTGAAGCATAACTAAATTCAGCTGCAACTAGAAAGAATTTCTAAGAAGGATGTGTTTACTTCCAGTTTCGATTTTAAGGTGGGAAAAATGATAATAGTTTGGGAATACTGAAATAGGTTTATGACACTATATATACGAGTGTGAAACGGGGGGAAAAATGACGATACGTATTTTGTAATTTCTTCCAAAATCTATCGTTGTTAATTTTTAGGAGATTTTCGAAAATTTAAGGAAAAATTTGTTAATAATAATTCAAATCAAACTTGTGAGCTTAAATCAGAAGGTTGCCTCAGCAAATAGAAACGTTAACAAGCAAATCGGCAATACCATTTAGTACTTCTAAGAAATGGCAATCGGATGGCTTTATCAAATTATTTATATTGTAGTTTAATAAAATATACATCAAATTAAAAAACAAAATATTATTTTTGAAGCCAGAAATATATATTTTTGTAAGATATATTAAAAAATTACAACAGCAATTTTTATTTTTAAAAAAATCAATATTTTTTGTTGTACTAAAAGCAGGTACATATGTCCTTGGCCTCTCAATTCAGATTCTCTGAATATATACAGATGACGTTGACACTGGAAGGGTTAATAGTGTTCCAACACTGGTTATGTTGCAATGATGAAAGAGAATTTTGAGAGTAAAAATTTAGAAAATCGCACTTACTTACTTTAGTTCCAAACACAGTGATTCAAATAATAGAAATGTTTCAAAAGTAGGTTTACAACATTGAGAAGATGTTTATATTTTTTTAATAAATGGTAAATGCAAATTAAATACCTAGGAATGTAGCTAAAACATAAAAATTTATTTCTTTTTAAAATTCTTTTCAGTATAGCATATTTTAAAACATGGCACAGTGTTATAGGAGGTGACTTCAACTGCTCAGATTAATGTTTATCATCAGAGTGGCACACCCAAATATTGTGGGATTTGGGGGGGGGGGGTTAAGCTACTTTAAAACTATTCAATATAAACATAAAAAGTCATTAAAAAAAGGAAATTTGGTTGGAGGGGGGAGGATTTATAAATAGAATACTAAGTGAAAGGATATCAAATACTGTAAACAATCCACCATCAACACCAGTGAACATATGTGACACATGGTATAGAAACATGGGGTAAGTAATTACTAGCATCTGCTCCTGCTGGATGTGATCTACTTTTATGCCTCGGATTTCTAGAAGATTCAACTAGATTTATCTAGTTATAGTTTTGATTTGAGAAGTGGGAACAAGCATAGAATGCGGGAATAAATAATGTAAATGGTAAAAAATAGTTCTAGGAATATTGAAATAGGTTAAATTTGGCAGAAAAAGAATGTAACATAGGGGGGGGGGATCAAAAGTTATGTACTTTGTAATTGCTTCAAAAGCCTTTTTTACAACAGCATTTTTTGTTAATTCGCTGGAGATTTTTGAAGTTTTAAGGAAAATTTTTTGATAATAGTTATAATCAAACTTCTAAGTTTAAATCAATGGGTTGCTTCAGCATAGAATAACATCAACAAAGAAATCAGGAATACCATATATCACTTTAAGAAATGGCAATCAGATGGCTTTAACAAATTATATCATAGCTAAATATGCATCATATGGAAAAGTAGAGTATTTTTCAGGCATTAATAATGTATTTTTTTTATATGTAAAAAGAAATTAAAAAAATATTGAAGTTTCATGTGTTGTGCTAAAAACTGATATAGGCATCGTTGATCTCTTATTTTGGATTTTGCCAATTTCTATAATGGATGTGTGCCCTGGTAGGTTTAAGGATAAAGTGCAAATGTTGATGATCTAGGTTTGGGTTTTACCTCTGAGCAGCTTTTTTTTGCACACAATGGGAGCTCAGAGAAAGGATAGGGTGAGGGGACCCATTGCACAGCTATTACAAAACAGACTGTAATCTCCTGTCAAGGCCATCAAGCATGTTGTTTTATATGCGCAGGTTATGGCTCTCCCAAACACTGCAAAGCTTTTTGTCCCATCCAACGGGATGGCAGCCTTTCCAAGCTTCTCAGTGTCCCCTACTGACTGGGTGGCTCAGTCCGTAGCACTCCAGTCTCGTAATCTGCAGTTCCCAGGTTCAATCCCAGCTGGGTCAGCATTGAGATTTATCTCTGCAAAACTTTTTGCCCTGTCCATGATCAGTAGGGGACATTGATGGGCTTGTATGGTGGTCTCCTGTCAAGGTCAATGGATGGTGGCCTTGGCCAAAAATTGGCCAAGGCCACCATCCATTGGATGGGATGTTAAGCCGTGGCCACATGTGCGGGATAGTCATACCTTGTGCACATAAAAGAACACACTACATGACCTTGACAGGAGGCTATCATCTGTCTCCCGAAAGCTGTTCTGGTGGGTCCCCTCCCCCAACCTTCTGAGCCTTCAGGGTCCTTGTGACGTGGCAGTTTTGCCCATTGTGTGCAAGAAAGTGCTACTCGTGAGATAAAACAACCGACCAAGAACAAGGTGAGGTTCGCAGAGATAAATCTGAATGCTAGCCCAGATGAGGATTTAACCTAGGAAGTGTAGATTTTGAGCCTGGCATGCTACAAATTTATCAAGAATAGTTTATAGTTGAGCCACCCTTGCCAAATTTTTGTTAGCCAAATCTATGGGCAATAATTAAAGACAATTGCAGAAGCCACAATAGACATACTATGCTGCATCTGGGAAGATATTCATTATAGATGGGATATTTGTTGTGTTACATCTGGACTTTCACTTATCTGGGCAAAATGTGATGTATTTGGCTACATTTTTATATATTGTAGCCAAATATATAAAAATAATTTGTGAATAAATGAGTGATTTGTATCACTCATTTATTCATAAATGTATGTATCCTCTCAAAGTAGTAATTCTACCTTAGAAACACTGTATAGTTAAATTATTGGAATAAGAGTAAACCTAATACTTTAATGAACCAATAAACAAAATAATTGCAAAGAAGCAAAATAGGGAAAGCTTCCTAAATGTATCTAGAGAAGAATGATGATTATATGATGACCATGAAAGTTTAAAGTGAGGCCAATTAGTATTGGCACATTAGATTTATATATATATAAAGTTTCTTCAATATCAAATGCTTGTTTTTATGGGTTGAACTAAAAATAGGAAAATGTTTTATAGGAAAATAGTAAAATGTAAAGCAGAAATTATAGTTCATACACGTTGAAATATTTATTTGAAATAATTCACTGAAAATAATTGAGTGTAATTTGAATCATTTCCTAGAAACTCACCAGGTATCATACCAGTATGTTTCTGGGAGACATGGATACAAATCCCACTCGCCAAAATCAAAGTTTTTTTCAGCTAATTCAAGTGTTTCTGGTCAACAGGACATTTTCTTGTAATACTTTATTACTGGGATATATATATATACACACATAGTTAAAAATAGCCCTTTTCTCTTAAAATTTACATAAACTTTGCAAACTTATTGGAAAATAAGGAGATGACCAACAGTTCAGGGAACATTTTTGGTAAATTTTGCCAAAACTCTGGAAGAAGGAAGAAAGCAGTCTGAATTAGGATAATGACAGTAGACATTCAGCACTGGGGCGGGGGTGGCTCAGTCGGTAGCATGCCAGGCTCATAATCTGTAGTTCCCAGGTTCGAGTCCCAGCTGGGTCAGCGTTGAGATTTATCTCCGTAAAATTCCCCGCCCTGCCCATGGTCAGTAGGGGCACTGATGGGCTTGGAAAGGCTGCCGTCCGTCAGATGGAACGTTAAGCCGTGGCCCCATGTGTAGGAGAGCCATACCCTGTGCACGTTAAAGAACACGCTGGATGGCCTTGACGGGAGGCTACCATCTGTCTCCCAACAGCTGTTCCAGTGGGTCCCCTCCCCCAACCTTCTCTGAGCCTTCGGGGTCCAAGTGACCTGGCCATTTAGCCCATGGTGTGCAAAAAAGTGCCGCTCAGAGGTAAAACAACCCAACCCATTCAGCACCTGTTTTGTGTGGCAACCTAATACCAAAGAAGGTCTAAGGAGAAGAAAGCCTGCTTCACACAAGTGTAAGTGGTGCCACTCTGTGGAATTTTGCCGAAAATGAACATGGCAAATTGGTGTGCAGACACAAAAACAACTGTAAGGGGCGATCTGCACAGTGCAGTCATTTAGCCCTCTGCATCTATGGTTCATCTTACTCTTGAAATATTATTTGCTACTGATGTCTTACTCCAAATACCCATGGCTATTTGGATACAGTGGTAGCTGACCCTAAAGTTATTCAATGAGTATTTTATCCAATTCAGGAGTGCATTTTATGATATCTGGAAAAGCCGCTGTATGGTTATTTTGAGTAATTTGGCAGAATATTTAAAATTAATATGTAAATTAATACATTTAATCATCTTGCGAATATATGTCAATGTAGGTTGCAGTTTTGTGCTCCCTGGAGCATATTGATGTATATAGGTTTCTGCACTTTTTCTAATAGTGTAATTCTTTTTTTTTATGGTTGATATAAGAAGTGCCTGGTGCCATCTGTTGACAGTTTATACAAGTGTGAAACTTATCATATTTATTGAAAATATCTATATCATATTTATTGAATATATATTGTATAATAAGCTCACCGGACAAAGAATTAGTCACCCCTGGCTGAACGTCACCTAATAGCGCGTAACGCATCCGTGCAACTGAAGAATAGCTGAAGTCCTGTCTGACATGGATGCCACCAGTGTGTGGATGTAGTGCACATCAGTATTCATCCGCTAATCTTTTGTCTAATCTTTTGACTAATCTTTTGTCCAGTGAGCTTATATAATTATATAAGACAATTTATCCTGCATTGACACATAAATCTCAAATTATTATAATATACTACATATTGTAGAGTATTCAAAATATTAAAATTTTGTTGTTGAGCACAGCTACTACCTATTTTACAAAATGGGAATTTTGTTAAGAAATATAATTTTGATTATTCTTGTTATTTTCTCTCCAAGTGAAAAGAAAATTATAATGGTGCCTCACGAAGGAGACATTTTGGAAATGAATATTTTTTGGATTCAAAGTGTATGTAAAAATTAGTCACATGGTGTAATCAACTGAAAACCTTGTTTGGTACTGAAAAAATAACTCGGGGCACTCGCTCCTCTCTCTGGCTGGGTGGCTTCACTGCAATGCAGGAATTTGCCATGTTTAGAGGGCACTGAAATCAAAAAGTTTACATTATGCCTGTGGAAGCTGGCTCTCTTACTCCCTTAGACACTCCTTGCTAGTACTATGGTTTTCTACCAATTCTTTATCATTTGACCATTTAACACCCAAGAAATTTCAGAAAGGGTAGAGGGTATTAAAGAAAGGAATAGCACTATTTGGACAAGTCCGTTTCAAAATGTCAGCCGTTATGGGCATTAAAGCATTATCATTGTAATTAGTACTTTCATTATCAATATTTGTAATAATATTATTAACCTCATATGAATAATTATTAAATTCGTACAGATTATCGTCTCTTATACTTCAACCTTGATTATTTACATTTGTTTTAAGGTTACTTTCATGTTTTAAAAATACCAAAGTGGCACACTGATCTTGAAAACTGGCAGAATTATTTTTCTCATTAGTAACCTGATCAATGCTAAGGATTGGCTTATCTACTGATCTATACTCCAGGATATTAGAATTCTCAAAGTTATTGTTTTCTTCAGCTAACTCACCCTGCTTATCTTCTATCTCTATGTTATTTTGATAAACAGAATCATTAATTTGTATGTCACATGACTCACTGTCATTGTCTTTACATTTTAAATCAATCTTAGTGATAGAAGTTGCATGATTACACAATAGTTGTAACTCAAGTTTAACTAGGTCAGCCACCATTGAGTGACCAAACACACTCATGAGATTTATTTTCCCACATGGCTTAAGGTACCAGTCCGGAACGAGATAGACCTAACTGTACATATTTGACTACTGCTATCAATGATTCTGATGATTTGATTCTCACCTATGTTAACAATTAACTTTTTTTTTATTAAACTTTTTTCTCTTGACTAGCATTCAGGTTGGCTTGAAATATGTAATGCATTAGAAACCTTTACCATGATAGTGGAAGTGCTATTGATTTCACTAGCCTGCTGATTTGAACTTGCTGAGACTGTGCATGGGTTAATACCAGTCACTTTGGACAATCTTTGCAAAAGTGAGCCAGGGATTTGCACTCAAAACATTTTTGCACTTGTGGGTTAAATGACAGTTGGAAAGTGGAGTTTTTGGTATTGTGTGTGAAAAATGCAACGACTGAAAAAGTTGCATCTCCTTGAGTATAGATGGCACTGTCTCAGTCACATCTCAGGAAGAAGATTTATAAGGTCATATTCTGAAAGAGTTCGTTGTCCGATGCGTGGTGCAATGGTAGCGCACTCTGGCATGAATCTGGAGAGATGCGGTTTTGATTCCTGCCATGGCGGCGACGAATTTTTTTCAGAATCTATTAATTAATGTTTGATGTCTATCTTAACAGGGAATACTGTGCATTCACTTTGGATTGATTTTTAATTATATATTAACGTCTTAGCGACCTTCTCATTAACATCTGATAATCAAATGCAATGACTGAAAAAGTTGCATCTCCTTGAGTATAGATGGCGCTGTCTCAGTCACATCTCAGGAAGAAGATTTATAACGTCATATTCTGAAAGAGTTCGTTATCCGATGTGTGGTGCAATGGTAGCGTGCTCTGGCATTAATCTGGAGAGATGCGGGTTCGATTCCCGCCGTGGCTGCGATGAATTTTTTTTCAGAATCTATTAATTAATGTTTAAAATCTTCCAGACTCAGTGGGTATAAAATTATTTATTTCTTTTTAAACTTTAAATTTATTGTTTTCCTGCAAACTTTGGCCAAATTTTATAGCTTAATGTTTCAACTTGTAAGAGCATTGTGATTATCAGATACCATTAATTTCAACACCTGTTCAAAATATTCCACTTTTCTGCTACCAACATAATAATTAAAATAATTTTAGTCTAGAATTGCATCCATGACTCTGTGTCTAATTAATCTGTCTCCTCAAAATGTTTGCTATGTGACCTAAGGATTAAGCAACACTCTGTTAATGCTTTTTGCTTAATTAGCTCATAAGATTTAAATTGTTGAATGCTCAATGATGAGACAGCATTGTCTACAAATTTGCCTAAAAGTGACAAAATAATATTTGCATGATTCTCTGGTAATACATTTCCTACTTCAATCAGCTCTCTTAAAATATTGTGAGATCTCTTCCATATTCGGATGGGGGGGGGGGGGAGGCGAGGCAGCTCACATGAACGAGATACTATGTGCCAAAGCGTTTTTTGCTGCAAGTTTAAATTGCTTTCTGCACTCATCCTTTGGCTATTGCATTTATATTAGCCTAGATCAATGTTTCCCAAAGTGGGTGATACCGCCCCCTAGGGGGCGCTGAAATGATCCAGGGAGTCGGTAGTAGCCTTGGGTGCAATTGGGGGACGGTGGAAGCATAAAGAAGGGAAGATAAGAAAATTTTGAAAAACCGTTCATACATGTTTCATCTGTTGTGTAGCATAAAGTCATAGTGATTACTTTATATTCCAAATAAACGTAAAAATATCCGTTATCTTAATTTTCTGTGTGTAATGCGAATGTTACTATGGTTGATTTTAATAAATAATTTTATAATTTTAAGCTTCAAGGTGGCTTATTTACAACAACATCTTTCTTCATTATGTTGTAGGATGTAGGTAAAAAATGTAGATACATAAAAGAACTCAAATTTGTCCCTGCATTTTTCTGTTTGTTCGCTTAAAGAAGGTAGATTTCCAGGGGAGCACTGAGTAATTTTTTTTCCTGAAAAGGGGGCGGTAGGATAAATAAGTTTGGGAAACTTTGGCCTAGATAATTCAGCTTCTAGGTCCTTAAATCTAATTTCTCTTTTTATTTTCATATTTTCGTTCTGCAGCTGATGCAACTGGATCTGCATAGCCATACTAAGTTCCATTGCCCGATCAGCCAGAGGCAATTCTGGAGGCTTCTCTTTGTCTGAGACTATAGCATCCATATCGCTATAATTAATTACCTCTGTGTCTGAACTAAGCCTGTTTCGTAGTCATTGCTACCAGACCCTAAATTATTAATATCCATATTATTTTTAGCTATATTGCCTTTTTAGTTTGTGACTGAGTTTTCATAAAATAAGGTAACTAAAATTAAAATTTTCTTATTAAACTACTCTCAAACATAAATTTGAAGATGCTGAAAAATAACTCGCCTGTCACAGTGTGTTGTCTGCCAAAGATCTCCTGAATTCACCCTTATGGAATAACTGGATGACTCAAACCCCAGATGCACTGACAATGATCCAGATTGCACAGGATGCACTGAAAAATGCAGTATATCCTCACTAGCAGGGAAAGTCTGCAAACAGTTCAGGTTGCACAGTTCTCCAAAATTTTGGAGTTGGTAAATGCTCCTAAAGTTCTTTACACAGCACACTTTGCTGTACAGATAGTAAAGATCATTAACTTCTCGGATGCACTGATCATAGATGCTGTTGAATGAGGGCTTTTCCACTGCATTGAACACTAAATCTAGTCAACTGGGGCCAGTTGTGAGGTTTCTTATTTATTTTCTTACGTCGCCCCCACTTACATTCGATTCTTGGTTCGTCGCCAATGTAATTTTGGTTTATGTGCTCGGCAGCAAAAGATTGTCTATTCCTGCCACCATCAATTAATAACCAACAGTCAAATAAATTCAAAACAATAATATTTAGTTGCTAAAAATTAAGTTATGGTGAGGCAGCCAGGGGCAGTTGTGCACTTATTGAAATCACTCGTCACCACTGGAGAACTTATAGGGCAGATTACTACCTTATGTAGTACCAATGAGGGAGGCAAAAGTAGCAATTATTTAGATGCACAGGGTGTATCACCGACAGCTAAATCAAGGGCATCTCCTGCCCACAGTAAACCATCTCCTTGCCAGAGCTATGTCTCCCCTCTCCAAGCCAGAAATCGGCTTGGAGAGGGGAGACTTAGCTCTGGCAAGGAGACTTTGACAGTGGAGACATCCACTGTCAAAGTTCCCACTCCCCAGATAATTATTTGATCTTCAGGTTAGATGAAATCTGCACCATCATTCACATAAGATCAACTTGTCCATGTCTACTGGCTCCCCTCAACCCTTTTTACAGATCAGAACACCTCTGTGAGGTGTCATAGCAATAAAACTTTAACTCAGGGCCATGCATTGACCACACAGACAGATTTATGACTTGTTTCCTGTTGTTGATTACCAAATTGCAATACTAGAAGTAGGGTTCGACTGCCAGATACCTTGCATCAGTTGTTTTGGATGGGACAATTCAGTGAAGAGAGTATATTTAAAGAAAAAAAAATTAGTTTTTCATTCTTCTATTTTAAAATATTTTGTAACTTCCTGATATCATTTGATTTCAAAATATTTTTAAATGATCTGTTTAAAAAATTTTAGTTTTATTTAATGGCTTTGAAATATCTTAGTAATTTTAAAATAAAGGATGAACTGTAATTCATTTTTTAACATCAGATATTTTGCAGCCTACCCTAGGTATCATTTACAGTGCAGTAAAATATATAATAATTCACCCTTTGAGAATTAAGTTTTTAAAATAAGTACATTAAAAGAAATGGTATTGCAAAATGAATATTGCAAATGATCTATTTATGCTAGAGATTTGAACTTTCGGTGGCAGAGTGTGAAAGTCAAGTGGTTTACATTACAAATATATATTTTAGTTCTCAAATGGTTAAAAAGAATATTTGCTTCTGTTGTGTACTATTAAACTATATAACTTAGCATTCTGTTTGCTCGTATTTTGAATCATTGAAAAGATTAATGGCATCAGTGTTTAAAAAAATTTGCAGGGAAAGGGTTGTTTTAAAATTATGTAGAAATATATTTTGCTATATAACTAATTTAACAGCTGAATTAAAAAGTTTACAAAAATAAAAGTGACAATGGTCAGGTCACAAAGGCCCCAATGGCTCAGAGAAGGTTGAGGGAAGGGACTTACTGGATAATTGTTAGGAGAGAGTCCAATCAAAGCCGTCCAGCACATTCTTTAATATGGTTCTGCACACAAGGCAGTGACTTTACATCACATCTAATGGACCATCTGTCTTTCCAAGCCCGTCAGTGACCCCTACTGACTGAGGGCAGGGTGGGGAATTTTGCGGAGATAAATCTCAACACTAGCTCATCTGAGACTCGAACCTGGAAGCTGCAGATTACAAGCCACGCATGCTGCCAACTGATCCACCCCTGCTCCCTGAGAGATACTGGTGGTGTGGTGGGTTTTGGGCTTGAATGCATATTTCAAAATTCTCCCACAGATACTCAATAGGATTCAAACCTAAAGAATGAGAAGGCCATTAGAGGGTTATGAGCTCATTTGAATGTTTCTTCAACTTGTCCTTCACCAAATGGAAACAATGAAATGGGGCATTGTCTTGTTGAAAGATGGCATCCTGATATGGGAAATGGATAGCCATTACTCATTCTAGGTGGTCAGTGATTACATCAGCTTATCCTATCTATGGTGGTCTCAGTAGGTACAATCTGTTTCAAGGTGTCCCACATAACCATGGCCCAGAACATTGCGCCTCCTACAACACGCATTCAACCTCCCGTCAGCACGTTGCAGTTCGAATCTTGATTCATTGGTCCAAGCTACCTTTTTCCAGTCTTTGACTGTCCATTGGTAATATTCCATCATGCACCGCAACTGCATAGCCCAGTGATGTACTGTTAACAACAGTACCTGATCTGGGCATTGGCTGCCAGAGCAAGTTGTGCCCACATCACTGGGTACTGTGAAATCAGCATTGTTGTTATGGAGCCTATTAAAGATGGAAAATATTTTATGTTGTCACAAGGATGCAAATTAGGGACGATACAAAAAAATTTCATGCTGATTTATCACAAGTATATGGGGATCATGCCTGTTCATACAGCACTGTTACAGATGTGCAAATTCAGAGAAGGGCAGCAGAACTTCGAAGACCTCCCTTGTGCAGAAAGACTGGAGGAGGCCATGAATGAGAGAACCATCATTGCTGTTCGTGAACTCGTTAAGGAAAACCCGTATATCACTGTTCAGGTAAATAAATTTGGATGTGGGTGGCAGTGTGGAAACAATTATTCATCAATATTTAAAGTTCCGAAAGATCTGTGCCAAATGGGTACCCCACAAACTGACAGAATAATAAAAAGGCTGGAGTCGACTTGTGCAAGGAGATGCTGGCAATATTTGAACCTAGTGGCACCAAATGGTTAATAGACATTGTCACAGGTAAATGAGATGTGGTTTTATTACTATACAACCACCAGAAAGACCTACAACTATGTTTGGGTTGAGGAAGATGAACTGTGTCCTCAAATCCTCCGACGACTTTCACTCAAGGAAGAGAATGTTCACAATTTTTTTTCAATTCCCAAGGAGTGCTAGCTATGGACACTTTACCTGAAAAAATGGCTATAAATGGCCAGTATTACACCAACATTGTTTTGCCTAAAATGATTAAGGAGGTAAAGGAACATCATACAACAACAAGCATGTCAAGGGTTCTCCTTCTTCATGGCAATCCAGTGTTCACAAAACCCAGCATGTTACAGCCTATTTGGAGTAGGAAAAAATCAAACAGCTACCCTATACTGCATATTCACCTGATCTTGCACCATGCGATTTTTGGTTGTTTCCAAAAATTAAACTAGAAGAATGCATATCACCTCTGGTGCATATGAGAATCTCATTTTCAAAGAGAATTAAGTTTCCTTTACCTACTTTTTCGCTCCTTAAAAGTTTTAATTTGAGCTAGCGACTGATGTGAAAAATGAAAATAGCATTTTATTAGTAATTTTACAACATAAAAGTGTTCACTTTTAATTTTTAAGTTTAAAAAGTTGCATTTCCCACATTCTCAGAAAAGTGGGTAAATTTTTGCTGTCAGTGGAATAACTCTTAAAAAACTACGACTAAAATTTCAAATTTTTATCATATACATATTTGTAAAACTCATTGACAGCTCTGCTGTTTCCATATTTAATGATATGTAAAGATATATTAAACTCCTTAAGTACTTGAAAAATGTGAATTATATTTCATTAGTATATTCAACAATATTCAAATAAAATAGTTCTCTAATCATTTTCATTGTTTCCAATGGAAACTTCGTGACTTTCACATTCCACCACCAAAATTTCAAATTTCTATCATTAATACAATGCTGCAATATTCCTTTGAAATTTTGGAATTTTCAAAATTTTCCACCGTTAGAGGGCACAATTATAGTTTTTGGAAGATTCTGAAAGAGCAAATCATAATAGTTCATCAATTCCTATCTAACTCGAAAAAGAATTTTTCATTTATCTCTAAATACAAACAATTATATCTGCCAAAAATGTCTTTCCACTCTCCTGGGTCTAAGGTGCCAACTCATTGTTGGCAGTGAAAAATTCCATGATCTTTATGTTGCACCATTAATATCTCAAATTTCTAGCATAAATACAGCTTTTGCAATATTCATTTAAAATTTTGGAATTTTCAAATTTTTCCACCGTTAGAGGGCACAATTATAGTTTTTGGAAGCTTTTGAAAGAGCAAATCATAATAGTTCATCAAATCCTATCTAACTCGAAAAAGAATTTTTCATTTGTTTCTAAGAATAAACAATTATCTGCTAAAACAAAAAAAGTAGTCCCCCCCCCCCTAAAGAATCAAAAAAAAAAAAGCAGTGGAAATTTTACATCACCAAAATTTCTAGCATAAATATATCATTCGCAATATTCATTTGAAATTTTGGGAATTTCAACTTTTTCCACTGCTACAGGGTCTAATTCTAACTTTGGAGAGATTTGGAAAGTGCTTGCTGTTATATTTCATCAATACCTATCCAACAGAAAAAAAACTTTTAATTTATCTCTGTAAACAAAAAAGTTTGATGTATAGAGAAATGTGACTGAAATAAAAATCCAAGGTAAAATATATTAACTCCATACAATGCCATCCTAAAATAAATTATCTCTGGTAGTTTTTTTTTCATTATATTGTTTCAATCTACAGTTCCCATGAAATCTATTACCAATACATTTAATTAAATTAAGACAGAAATTTGTACTCTATAAATGGTGGAGTTTACCTTATACCAATAATTTTTAACAATGCTATAATGCCTCAAGCTATATTGGTATGACAACAACATCTTTACAAGAATGAATAAAGGGCCATCAAAATGACATCACCTATGGCACTTGCCAATGGATTTATAAATAATGAAGCAAATGTCAACTGTAATAAAGCTTCCATCATTACTTCACCAAATTCACTAAAATACAGTGGAAACTTGATGATCTATCTTAATAGCAAATATTGCTGCAAATATTTCTACCATCCTCATAGACCTGCTATGACATATAAACCAACAGGTTCCTATCAACCTTCTGTGGCAAGCAGCTAAAAATCAAGAAGATAATTAAATCAAGTTATATAAATTTAATTACTACCCATTCAAAAATATTTGGTTCATTTTGTTGACAACCATGGCATAGCAGCAATCAGTATTAAATACATGCATGTTTTAATGCAATTTAAATGATATAATTTCTTGTGTAGCTTTCTAAACATCAACTAAATCTGATGATGGATATAAATATATCTGAAATTGTGATAATTGGTCAACTATTATGAATATGTGCAGTAAGTTCTAATAATTAGTTTGTGTCATTTTTAAGTTGTTTTAATTAGTTTGTGCCTTTTATACATTCAAGAAAAGTGCTTTCTTCTGTAACCTTTATAGGACATTATGACTTTCGTGATGTATTGTGTGTATTTGATGAAAATGATGTCTTATGAATATTTAACAACAACTGTGCTAATATCAGTGAAAAGGTGTATATATTTTAATATTGGACAATGAGTTAAGCTATTTATTTATATAAAAAACAGAGGTGGCTATCACCATGGAATATATGCTTGAACCTGCTGTTAACAACTCAAAATAATTAATTTACTATTATGGAGGTGTGATTGTGACATACTGCCTTTCCTACATATTTGTGCTTTGGTTCCTTTGCTCTATAACCAAATGTCTCCTGCTCAGACATGGGACAACATAAAGCAACAGTTTATCATGGGAGCATCCTGCCAGCATTATTCTTTGATCTATAAACATTTACTTGTAAGTTATTGATCAGTTTACCATACACTATACACAAATTATTTGTAAACTAGTATTTTCACAATATACTGGACTTGGGTTTTTTCATGGCTCCAGGTTTTTGTACAATTACTACTGTGCTGTTTATGTGGTCCAAGCTTTTTTCTCCTAATGTGATCTAGATTTTTGAAATTGCCCATGCACAATCCATCGAATATCATGGTTTAGTTCTGTGGCCTCTATAGTTACCTGTTTGGAAGTATATTTTTCACTTTGGAACTATTTAGGCTGTTGATAAATGTTTTTGAAAATCCCGAATTTGCATTATTATTGTTTTAAGTATAATATGTAAGTATACTTGTGGAATATGTGAATGTGTCATTTATGTAAACTGCTTTTCAATGTGAATAATTAAATAATTCTTTTAAAATAGTCTGGTCAAGTAGTGTGGAAAATGAAATAAATATGAGTAAATTGTAATATATGATGTGCAAGAGCCTTCTGCAAAATTTAATTTTTAACATGACAAGAAGGTCCTTGGCCCTAAAACCCAATATCTATCAAAGTATATGTTTAAGTCCACTCCCATAAAAGAAATTACTTGTTAGAATATCTTTTAATTAAACTTGAAAAATAGTAAATTTTTTTTACATAACATGTCCTAATTCTCTTAGTTACTTTTTTTTTCAGATTAAAGTTTCTAGAGTTTTTTCATGCTGAAAACATTTCAGAACTAACTCTGCTACCAAACAAAGTTCAGTTTTGAAAATTGTGCATTTTAATGGATTAAAAGAATGCAATAATATGTTGTGTTCAGCCATGTATAGTTAATGCTAGTAATTTTAATATTTTTCTGATGTATTTTTATGACAGCTGTTAGCTTAAGAGCTCTGATAAGCAGCCAGCAGTCTTTACCACAAGCAGTGCAAATGCAGTGTGCTGCTTTTTATCAATGTCATTTTAAATAAAATTTCATATCTATAGCAATTTTGGCCAAGAGCATCAACAAAATTGATGTATTCTGTAAGTATTCAAAATGAAAGTTAATGTTCTTTTCATTGGAAATATTTTACTTTGTGATTTTGTCTACTTTGAAAGTGATAGGCCATTCCAGAAAAAATTCCTTCACCATTGGCAAGCAGATTTTCTCACCTAGATTATAAATAATTGTGTTTAAAACTAAAAGTATTCATTTCTCATAAAAAAGAAAACTGAATTCTGTCTGTTGGATAAAGAAGAAATGTAATAAGAAATATTGTATTTCACACATTATATACACTGGATGATTGATTGGAGACAAGTCTGGAGAATGTGCTGGCCAAGGGAGTTAGTGCACTACCTGAAGAGTATGTTGAGTTGCCCTGGCAGAGTGTGGGCAGGCGTTATCCTGCTGGAATATCGCATTTGGGATTACACTCAAACATGGCAGGATGATTGGTTGTACGATGTTGCTGATGTACATATCGCTATTCAGTGTACCCTGTGCAAACACATACGAGAGTGATAGCTAATCGCTCCCCACACCATGATGCCCAGTGTGGACCTTGTGTGTCGCTGGCAGATGCATGATGGAAGAAGCTCCTCACCTTCAGATTCATAAACAACCATCAGACACTCCTAAGCAGAATCAGTGTTCATCACTGAAGACCACAGACTGCTATGCTCTTCTCTCCAATGAACTCATTCTTGACACCACTGCAAACGTGCTCAACCATGATGAGGTGACAGTGGTAATCGTGCCAGCTGCATGTGTGCCCGTAGTTCTGCTTCCAAAAGATGATTGTGTATTGTTCTTGTAGACACCTTTGGTATGACAGAGGATCAAATTTGTGACACCGTAGCTGTTTGCTCTGCCACCTCTGCCTTCCTGATATGCCAATCCCCTCGTGCATCTGTAACTCTGTTGCCCAGAACCATGTCTGCAAGTGTGCAAATGCTCTTCTGAACATTGACACTACCATTGTACCACTGCTGATACCTCTTGTCTAACGCAGTGTGCAATTTGACGAAAAGACCAACCTGCTTCCCAAAAACCCACTATACGACCTTGCTCAAACTCCCCTAATTGAACAAATGTTGCACGCCTGGGTCATTCAGGCATGGTAGCTTTTTCAAAGAGCACTGAACAACATGACACAATACAAATAACTTCGTTCTTCAGGCCCTAGCCCTTAAATATGCACAGTGTACATTTGCATGTTGTCATCCTTAGTGACGTCATTATATCATCCATTAACTTTCAATCTTGGATCACAGTTTCTACTGCCCTTAACTATTTAATGTATTATAATATGATGTTCCTAAAGGAATTCCTTCTGGGTATTCTTTTTTCAATTTCCACCAGTGTAGATTCTACACTTTGCAGCAAAATGAATTATTAAAATACTTTATAGAGTTCTGTCCTCTGTCTACTTAAAAGTAATTAGCTCTCCTGTCCCATGGCCGAGTGATTAGCACGCTTGGCTAGTGATCCCGGGGTTCGAGCCCTGGGTAAGGCATGGTTGTGTGTGTTGTTTTTCTGCTGAGGTTTTGCCATCCTCACAGATCTTCTACTATGACATATAAACTGACAGTCTCCTACCAGACCTCTGTGGCAAGCAGCTGCTTGAGGGGTATTTATTTTTTTTTTTACAACCCTAACTCTGAAAATTTATTAGGTGTCACCTTTTCCCACTTGAAACCCTTCAGTTGATTTTGCTTCCAACCCCACTAAGTTCTCACGACATGCTTTTTTTTTAAAGGGAAGATAGTAATATTCTGCACAAAAGATAGAGATAACCTAGAAGCTCTATTGGGTTTGTATATTTGCTGAATAGACTGCCCTACCCTTGGTCAGTTGGGGACACTGATAGGCTTAGAAAGGCTGCCATCTGTCAGATGGAATGTTAGGCCATGGCCCCATACACTAGAGTCACCCTGTGCATGTTAAAGAACACACTTGATGGTCTTGATGGAAGGCTACCACATGTCTCCTAACAGCTGTCCAATGAGTCTCCTTCCCCCCTACCTTCACTGAGCCTCAGATTGAGACCTGGCCATTTAGCCTACTGTACGCAAAAAAATGCCGCTCAGAGGTAAAACAACCCAACTTTAATAGAGTACTTAATATACTGTGTTCTGTATAATCCTATTTGTAGGACAGTATAAAGACAGTAGAAATGGCATGGGGGATATTTAGTTTTATATGTATGAATAGGGTGTAACTGGTGTAATTTGAAAATATTTTAAAAGTACTTCAGTATTGTCTGTCATCAGAAGGGCATGGATTAAAAATCATGGCTGAATGAAAAAGCTCTCATTTACTCCCAGTAGCTGCTCTTGAATCTATTTCCCATACTTGCTCTGGGTCTCTTTGTGACCTGGCTTTTTAACTGTATGTAGCAAAAAGATCCATAAAGGAAGAAATAATGTAAATCAATTATTTAAATTGTCATTGAAAATTAATAACATTCTTTCTAAATTATTAATTACAGTACAAAGTTTAAATTTGTAACGGAATATTCAAATATGACAAATTTTGTGGCTCAGAGAGAGCATGCAGAAAATACCAAAAAACAGTTTATCTTCACAAAAGAAATATGAATAATAAATAAATTGGTGAAAAATATTAAATGCTATATGAATGTGGGATGAGATCTGGCTCAGTCGGTAGCACACCAGGCTCGCAATTTGTGGTTCCCAGGATCGAGTCACAGTTTGACAATAGTTGAGATTTATCTCCTCAAAACTCCTGCCCACGGTTAGTAGGGGACATTGATGGGCTTTGGAAAGGCCGCTGTCTGTCGGATGGAACGTTAAGCCGTGGTCCTGTGTGCAGAAGAGCCATACCCTGTGCATATTAAAGAACATGCCAGATAGCCTTGATGGGAGGCTACCATCTGTCTCCCAACAGCTGTTCCAGTGGGTCCCCTCCCCCAACCTTCTCTGAGCCTTCAGGGTCCTTAGGATCTAGCCATTTAGCCCATGCTGTGCAAAAATGTGCCACTCAGGGGTAAAACAACTCAATGATGTATGAAAGTAATTTTTGGTCATCATGCAAAGTGCCCAAAAGAGCTTGAAACTCACAAATTGGCAACAATTTCAAAGTTTCTTTTGTGAGATGACAGCATATATATATAAATTGAGCACTTTACACCTGTAATATTTAAACTTTGTTTTTAAATATCTCTAGGATTTAAATTTTGTAATTTTTTGTTTCTCACTCATTTTTATTTTAGAATAATTGTTTTTTACATTACTGAACTTGTAGTTGAAATAGGAAGTTATTTCTCATTTATAAATAACCAAAAAGTCAAGTTTTGAGTCAATATTTATCTAAAAAATAACATTCTGAAATAGCAAAAACCAATTAACGCATGGATTATTTTCATGTGATTATGATATTAGTTAAAGGTGGTTTGTTGGTAGCAACATATTAGTAAAGTAGTCATTATGATAAATTGATTTGCTTATCTGCATAGATTTAAAAACAAAGTGCAAATATTTGAAATCTTAAAGTGCAGGAAGACACTAGTTCCCAAAGCCAAAGGGAACTATAGTTTCTAAAATATATGATAGATTAATAAGAATATGGGATAGAAATATATAATAGAATAATAAGAATAGAATCCTAAAATTTTAACTGAATTTGATGATTAATATATTCAATGAAATTGCAAACAATGCATTTATATATTATTAAGTAGAATTAAATGCTCTTTCTTTTGAAATATAACATGCAATATTTTATTCATTAGTTACTTTGCAATAAAGGTTGAAATCCAATAGAATTACCCATTTCTTTACTATTGCTTCAAATAAACACTATTAAAATTAATATGCCTGCTATTTTTGTTAAATATTTTATTTTCTGAAAATTACAATTAAATTCTATTTATTTTGGTATATAACATGACTTATTTCTGTTTAATATTTATTTCAGTTATAAGATTTTGAAGTTGTTCCTTTTCTCTGCTGGAAACATTTCAAAATTAACCTTGGCCACCAGAGTGAATTCTGCTCTATAAACCTGACATAATAAGGGTTAATAAAGGGGGGGGGGGAATGTTAAAATACACTCTATCTTAATTTAGCATAGTATGTTTGTTCCCAAAAAAATTGATAAAATGTTAATTTTCAAAGAAAATAAAGTTTGTCACTTTATGACTTAAGTACCCATTGCTAATGGGGAGATTAAAACTAATAGGTGATTTAGAAATAGTAATATTTCATTATTATCTATTTAATGCAAAAATATTTTTAATTTATTTCTTAAAATGAAAAGATTGCTTTTTTTGTATTCCCCCCTGGGGTGAAGGGGCAAATTACTGCTGTCAGTGTAAACCCCTTGGCCATCACATTTTGCCACCAAAATTTGAAATCTAGCATGACTAAGCAGGTGGGTGGTCATAAATATCATAAAATTCAAACATCCTTTCTTAAAGTTAGAATACACTCCCTAATTTCAGTTACTGTTACTGGAGAAAACCTCTCTCTATATATACACCGATCAGCCAGTACAGTAAAACCACTTCTGCATTATGCAAAGAAGCATGCATGCAGCCAATTAGTGTCACGTGCCAAGGTTGCGAATGATATATATAATACCTGGGTTGGAGCTCTTGCATGCAGTATTTCGTTTCGTCTCAACGTGGGAAAAGCAAAGGATTTATCTGATTTCGACAAAGGCCAGATCGTTATGGCAAGATGCCTTGGTAAGAGCATTCCAAAAAGTGATGCTGGTAGGCTACTCATGCTATGCAGTAGTTAGTACCTATCAAAGATGGTCTAAAACAGGTGACACTTTGAGCTGTCGACAAGGCGTGGGCCAGTCGCGCCTCATTGATGCCAGAGGTCAGTGCAGGCTATCTCATCTTGTCCACAGCAACAAGAGGGTTACTGTGGCTGACATTACCCATAATTTCGATTGTGGTAAAGGGCCCAATGTGTCCAAACACAGTTTATCGTAAATGGATATGGGTCTCCACAGCCACAGACCCATTCGTGTGCATATGTTCACAGCCATTCATTGTCGTCAATGCTTGCAGTGGGCACATAATCATTGACATTGGACCATAGAAGACTGGAAGAGGGTCTCATGGTCAGACGAATCCCATTTTCTGTTACACCATGTGAACGGACATGCTCGTATGTGCCGTTTACCCATGGAAACCTCACCTGGATGCTTCGTAGGACCAATCGAGGCAGGCGGCTGGAGGGAGTGTGATGGTCTGGGCAATATTTTCTTGGGGAACACTTTGACCAATTATCCCTGTAGAGCAAGCTCTGACAGTTGCTACCTACCTGAACATCATAGCTGACCAAATACACCCCTTTATGGTGACTGTATTCCCTAGCAGTGATGGTGTCTTTCAACAACACAATGCCCCATGTCACACTGCAAAGAAGGTTCAGGAATGGTTCTTAGAACATGATGAGGAATTCCATTTATTGCCATGGCCTCCAAATTCATTGGACATGAATCCTATCAAGCAATTGTGGTTTGAGTTGGAGAAACTGGTACGAGTAGCATCACCCCAACCACGTAATTTACGGGAACTGTGGGATATTCTGTTGCAGTCATGGTACCTAATATCAAGCAACACCTACCAACATATCATTGAATCTATGCCTCTTCGTGTGAGAGCTCTTTTGGCGACTAGAGAAGGACCTATATCATATTAGGTAGGTGGTTTTAATGTCTTGGCTGATCGGTGTATATCTTAAAAAAGCTAAAAATAAAGAATTTTTAATTCTGGTATTAATTAGTATAGAGATGTAAATATGTATTAATCAGTAAATAATGCATTATTTTTAAATGAAACACTAGAAGCTCTTAAAATATTGTACTGTACAGTAAATTATCATAAAATTATTTAGATCAGAAGCAGTTCTGTTTCTTCTAATCTGTTGAGGGAGCAGTTATCCTTTTTACATACACAATTGATAGTGGCCAGAGATCCTAACACAAAGTTCCTCATACAGGATTCTTGAAACAAGTGAGAACTGAATTCAAAACTCAAGCTTTCAGGAGTTCACACCAAAACTGTAGAATGGCATGTTTACCACAGTTCTAATTTGTTATATGTATATTTGAAATCTGTATTTTTTTTGTAAATATTTCATTATTTTATTATAGTTAGCAATGAAAAGCAGATTGAGAGATTGGAATTGTGGTAATGTTGCCAATTAATATTTAAGCCACTAATTTAGCTATTGCATTTAATTAAATATGAAGGATTTAACAGAAATTTTCTTTTGAAATCAAAAGTGGATTATATTTATGCATAACAGTAGAAAATATATGATTAATTTAATAAATATATATATCAGTATAATATCTCGGTGTCCAATATTTGTGTATCTGAAATTTACCAAAATTCAGATAAGCAAATTTCGAAAAAATATATTTTTTTTCTCTTTGTATAATACTTTCTTAAGCCTCATATTTCTCATGAGCTGTTCATTCTTGGTTTGCTACCTCTGGTATGCACAGATTTCCTGACTTACAACAGAGGTGGGATGGAATGGGAAACTCTCCATCCTTCCTGAATTTTATAAACCAGTCTTTTCCTCCATGGATCTTTTTTTCTGATGACGATTTTTCTTATTTTTTATCCAAAGATAACTAGTGATTAAAACTAGTGATTAAGATCTAAATCAAATCTCTAAATCTTGAATGTATTTTATAACTATCATCAGATTTTGTATTGTTTAACATCTCTAATGGTCTATTTTCATGTACTAAAATTTCTTATTTGCATTATGTTTTGTATAATTGCTTTATGAATTGCAGAAACATTTGCTTAATAATGACAACATTAACATAATAATACAAATGATTTGAAAAAATGAGTTGAAAAAATTCTTAATTTAGCAATTTTTCTGAATTTCTTGTTTTTCAATTATTACATTAACCCCTTGAATGACTTAACTCACCATCAGAGTTGTGATCATTTGGCAGGGCAGGGATGGCTCAGTCAGTAGTGCGCCAGGCTCGTTAGCTGTAGTTCCTAGGTTCGAGTCCCAGCTGGTTCAGTGTTGAGATTTATTTCCACAAAATTCCCTGCCCTGCCCACGGTCAGTAGGGGACACCGTTGGGCTTGGAAAGGCCGCCGTCATTCAGATGGGACATTAAGCAGTGGCCACGTATGGGAGAGCCATATCCTGTGCTCATTAAGGAACATGCTGGATGGCCTTGACAGGACACTACCACCTGTTTCCCAAAAGCTGTTCCAGTGGGTTCCCTCCCCCAACCTTCTCTGAGCCTTCAGGGTCTTTGTGACCTGGCCATTTAGCCCATGGTGTGCAAAAAAATGCTGCTCAGAAGTAAATCAATTCAAAAGACAAAACTATTTCAGGAAACTGCAATAGGGTGGCTTTAAACTTAGGTTCTGCATTAATGCTTCAGTGCAATGAATACAAAATAATAGCAAACTAAAAGATTGTGATTATGATAATTTTATCAAAATGATTTTTAAAGCTAATGATATTTAAGCCACTAACTTGGCTATTTTGCCATTGTAAATAAATAAAAGAATATCAATGGCTTAAAATGAATTGTGCTTTTTTTTTTAGGCTAGTGTTTTAATATTATCGAAAACTTAAACTAAATAATCATCTATCAGTCTGCTATCTGCTATGAATTGCTAATTTGTTTTTATGCTTTAAAGGTGTACATCTCTCCGTAACATTAGAGATAATGAAGAAAAAGACTCTGCTTTTCGTGGGATTTGTAGCATGATAAGTGTAAATCCTGGTGGTGTTGTGCAAGACTTCATTTATTTCTGTGATGCTGTAGCATCATGGGTAAACCCAAAGCCAGATTTAAAGCATATGTTTAATGAGGTAACAAAAATTGAGTTAAAAATTATGTTTCATGCTATTAAATGAATATATTTCAGTAATCATTGTATGTTTCATTTTATGTGTTCAGTAGTAATCATTGTTAGTTTTTATTATTTCTTCATTTATTATTTCTATGAAGTGTAATAACACTGGGCAACAAATTTTCTTAAAATTCATGCCTCTGAGATAAAAGTAGCCATGTCTTAAAGATTTCAAGGTGCTAAACACGAATATGACAATGAAAATGCAAAATTAGCTACGATTTCTGAGAAATCCGCAATAGTTTCTTATATAATAGAGTAATACGTAATACAACATGCATCGGTACAACTCCGCTTCTACTTCCGACATCACTTTGCCTGTCACTCAGGATCAACTCTGGCGAGCAGCCAACATTGAAGTGGACCAGTTTCCCCGGTATTGTTTCTCTATCATTGCAATGTCCTGGGGAAAACATTCGCCGTGTGCTAATCACTAACCATGCCACAGTTGTTGGGGAAGAAATCTAAGTGGGAATGGAGAAAGTGGATCTTTAAGGACATATTGCAGTGAAATTTGTGATACACAGACATGTTCTTAACCAGTTTCTTGTAGTTGTCTGCCCTAACATTCCCGAGGAATTTAGTTGACACCAGACGAAATGCGTCCCAAGCCTTTTTCTCATTGCCCTGAAGCAGGTTGTCGAACATCTGGTCTCTGAACAGCTCGCAGATCTGAAGACCCATAAAAATTCCCTCTTTAATTTTCGCTTTGCTGAGTCGAGGGAATTTGTCAGCCAAGTACTTGAAAGCTGATGCAGTCCGGTCTATGGCTTTTATGAAGTTTTTCATCACACCAAGTTTCATGTGTAGGGACGGTAACAGGATTTTGTGCATTTCTGCCAGTGCTGGGTGTTCTGCATTCCTCTCTCCAACCTTAAGAGATTTCCTCTGAAGCCAATTTCTCTTCACGTAGTGCAAAGTCTTTGCTCAGCTGTCCCATTCACATAAGAAACAGCAGTACAGGTGTCCCTCGCTTTACGCGATTAATTGGTTCTGTGAAATAATCCTGTAAAGTGAGTTGAATGTAGCATGGGTGAGAGAGATAGGGGTTTCTGCAGAAGGTTAAAAAATGAAAACTTTACTCCTGTGAGCAAAGGGGTGGGGGTGGCTCAGTCGGTAGCGCGCCAGGCTCGTAATCTGCAGTTCCCAGGTTCGAGTCCCAGCTGGGTCAGCGTTGAGATTTATCTCCGCAAAATTCCCCGCCCTGCCCACGGTCAGTAGGGGACACCGATGGGCTTGAAAAGGCCGCCGTCCGTCGGATGCGACGTTAAGCCGTGGCCCCGTGTGCGTGAGAGCCATACCCTGTGCACGTTAAAGAACACGCTGGATGGCCTTGACGGGAGGCTACCATCTGTCTCCCAACAGCTTTTTCAGTGGGTCCCCTCCCCCAACTTTCTCTGAGCCTTCGGGGTCCATGTGACCTGGCCATTTAGCCCATGGTGTGCAAGAAAGTGCCGCTCAGAGGTAAAACAACAACAACCCAACCCTGTGAGCAAAAGAAATTTTAATGAATGAATTATTTAAACTTATATTCAAAACACACATTTTAATGAATGAATTGCTGGATGAATGAATAAATTTAATTAATACAATGTCATAAACCCTAAAGACTACATACTTCTGACAGTCTTCAAATGGATGATGAATGGACTGGGTCTGGTAAGTCTGGATCATCACTCTGTTGCTCTCTTGAAGTCCATGGGATGATAAGCTGATGATCTTCAACTGTCGACAGTTGAAGCAAGAAGTTTTACAACTTTTTTTTATTTTCTCTGCTTGATTTTTTAATGTTCTTAAAGTTGATTCTGAAATTCCTGTAGCTCTGATTATGTCGACTGTGTGCTCATTACATTCATACCTCTTTAAAAATTCTAATTTTTCCTCCAGTGTTATAGCTTTTTTCTGTTTTTTAGTCTTGAAAGTATTTTGATCACAATTACCTCTTTTACCCATAACGTTTGGGTTGCGGAAGACACAGTGGAGCTTACTAGTTCTAGACCTTCTGTTTGACTGACATGCAGCACGATGCCGCCTTGTCAAAGTGGTGCATGCACAAAGTCACATGCCCACGCACATGGTGACTGCAAAATTGCTACTGGTTGCGATTTTTTAAATTAACTTTTTAAAATCGCGTTATAGCGAAAACATGTAAAGCGAGATCACATAAAGCGAGGGACACCTGTACTTCATTTATCCCAGCCATGGCCGAGTGGTTAGCGTGCTTGGCTACTGATCCAAGGGACCTGGGTTCAAGCCCCGGGTAAGGCATGGATGTGTGTGTCGTTTTTCTGCTGAGGGCCTGCCATCCTCTCAGACCTTCTACTATGGCATATAAACTGACAGGCTCCTGTCAGACACCTGTGGCAAGCAGCTGCTTGAGGGGGTATTTATTATTATTTTTAACTGACCCAGCAACAGAGCCACTACCTTCAAGTCACAACAGAGATGCCATCCACACTTGCTGTATTGAAGACAGTTCAACAGCTGTTTTAGGTTGTCATAGATTTCTTTCATGTAGACAGCATGTCTGACCGGAATGGATAGAAGTCAATTTCCATTATGCAGCAACACCACCTTGAGACTCAATTATGAGGAGTCTATGAATAGTTGTCATTCTTGAGGGTCATGTTTGATTCCGAGGGTATTTCATCAGGCCATCTACATATCTCTATTTTTTGGGATGCACTTTACTCAGCTCTTCTTCAGTAACTTTTGATGATGAGCCATTTCCAATTGTTATAACAAATATAAATTTTATCAATTAATATTACTTATTTCATATAAATGAAATAAGTATATATATATTATTAAAAATTAACTTTTGAAATATAAAAAACTTGATGATAATCCTGAGCACAGCTAGCATGAGCGATTTCCGAACTAAAACCACTTTGAACTAACTGGCAGCTGTGGAAACTTTGATGGTTGTGATTACAGTAAAATATCAATTTTTTTTATCAACATCAAAATATATATTTAGTAAGAGAAAAAAATATAAGAATATTGAAAAAAATTTAAAGCAGGAAAGAGTAAAATGAAAATCAAGAGTAAAAGTACATGCTTGCTAAATGCTTTGAAGTTGCTCTGAAAAAAAAATTATTGTTAATTTTTGGCAGTTTTTCAAACTTTTAAGAAAAAAGTAGCTGGCAATACTTCAGATTGTAATTGTAACTGCAAAGTTAATGGCAGGATAAGTTATGTTTTGCTGGGAAGTTAGAGTGCAGTGATACCATAATTTGTGCTGTCTGAATGGCTACTGTAAGTGTAGCAGGGATATTTTATGCCAATTTAGAATAAAATTCATCCTAAATTAAAAAGGTATTTTTTTAACACTTCTAAAATATAAATTTTTCGAGTGTATTTATATATTGAAATATTTCAAATCTGTAATTTGAATTTAAAAAAAACTTGTTTTTTGTGTTGTACTGAAAATGGATGCATACGTCCTTGGCCTCTCATTTTGTATTCTGTGAATGTATACAGATGACGTAGACACTGGAAGGGTTAATTTAGTAACATATTTTCTTTATTTTTTTTTAAATTGTAGATAATAAACTCGAAATTCCATAATTCTTGTGAGCATCAGCTTTCTTTTGACCTTATGTTTTGTTTTATAATTTCATCTTCTGTACTGAATTAAAAAATTTTTCTTTTTTTTTTTTTGGGGGGGGGGGGGTATGTCTTAAGGAAAACTATCAGACCTTTCACTTGAAGAATGAAAAATGGAATGTCTTTCATGAATTATAGAACATGATGTTTAGCAAAGTGAACAGGAAATGTTTTTAGATTCATTATTTTCTTTGTCCTGACACCTCCATAGTGAAATTCATAAATGAAAGTGTCTGTTTCCTCCTAGCTATTCACCCATCCTGCTGACAGACAAATTTTATTGTTCAAATGATGATGGTTGATCACGGTTTATTTCTTATCTTTGAATTTTGATTATTAGTTCAGTGTCTGGTGTGTTATGTAGAGCATCATTAACTCAGCTTGAAATTTTAATGACCATTCCTTCATTGGTAAACATGTTTTCCCACCTATGGAAGGCAAGGGAACTTGTTCTAATGTTTTTGCAAATGAATTTGGACTGCCAGAGGTCAGACAAAAAGGGTAAAATTATCTTTTTCTTCCCAAAAGTTAATTTGATTGATTGATAAGCTTTAACTAAAGAACACTTAACCTTTCCAGGCCCCAGTCCATTATACAAGTTGACAGATTCTGGAATGAGAGATCAATGATGCCTATATCAATTTTTAGTACAACACATGAAACTTCTATTTATTTTTATTTTAAATTGCTGTTTGAAAATTTTCATATATGTATCTTTAAAAAACTCATTTTTAATGCTTTAAAAATAATACTTTTGTTTTCAGTATGATATATATTTTACTAAACTATAATATAAATAATTTGGTAAAGCTGTCCGATTGCCATTTCTTAGGAGATATATATGGTATTCCAATTTTGGTTGTTAATATTATTCTATGCTGAAGCAAATCACTGATTTAAGTTCACAAGTTTGATTTGAACTATTATAAACAAATTTTTCCTTCAAGCCTCAAACATCTGAAAATAAACAAAAACTGCTATTTTTTAAAATGTAAGGTTTTGGAAGTAATTACAAATGAATTGCCAGGTGGGATTAAAACCCGTGATCTTCCTGATAACATGTCAAGTGCTCTGACCACTGATTTACCAGCCCCTGATCAAAATCTCTTTTTGTGGCTTTTAGCGTTGTACCGTATCATTGGAAATGTATCTGACTGTAATTGAAGACTCAAGTTTAAGGCACATTCCAGGTTAGTGCACATGACCAGCCCACATCAAACATCAAGAGGCGTACTTTTTAGCCAACACGTCTTTAATCAAGCATTTGGATTCTGTTGAATAATACAGTAGGTGCATATGTGCAATTGTCTACTGTATTGTGCAATGTGATATTACTTTTTGCCCCTTTTTTCACGAAGTCAAGTAGAATACATTTTCTTTGGTGTCCATGTGTCTGAGAATAGCTGTTTACAGCTGAGGATGTGCTAAGTAGCAATCATACCATAATTACAGCCTCTTGATCTAACAGTGTTGTCATACTGGCCTAATGTAATATTGTGCTACTAATATAAACTGACAGGCTCCTGTCAGACCTCTGTGGCAAGCAGCTGCTTGAGGGGGTATTTTTTATTTTTTTTTTAAATGCAATTATTGTATTTTGCATAATGCATCAGCAATTAATCCTGTAAATATTTTGAACAACCTTGTAAATAAATTGATTTTACTATTTCTAATTTTGGTATCTACATGTAAGTATTTCATAGTTGATGTGGAATCAAAGTGATCCTTGAATAATTTTAACTGAATTCAATGAACAAGCTTAAATAAGTAAATAAGAAAACTTTTTTTTAAATATGCAAAGTTTAGCTTTTTGAATCAAAATTAAAAAAAAAACACTACCGTAGCAAATTAAAGGTAATGTTTCCTGTATTAAGAAAGCTCTCCCAATACCCATAAAACTGAGGGAAAATTGTATTTTATTATAAAGTGTAGCTATATTTTTGATGTAATAGGAAGTGCTTATTGGATAAAAAATTTAGGTTTTAAAGCATAAATTATGTTAAATCAGAGTTGTTGAAAAACGATTGTGTAAACATTTTTTTTTATCATTTATGTCTTATTGATATTAAATTTTTGATTTCATTTTTTATGCAAATCTTAAGAGTATTTATTATGTTATTCAGAATTCATAACAACATTTTCATATATATTAAATTTGTTTATGCTATTAATTTCTGCAGATTCTCCATGGCTTCAAAAACCAAGTTGGGGAAGAGAATTGGAAAAGATTTTCTGATCAGTTTCCTCCACCTTTGAAGGAGCGACTAAATACAAATTATGGTGTTTGAAATGTAAGTGTTCAGTTTAGTTGACATTTTTGTAATAAAATACCATTGTCAATTTTACTGTCTTTATACATCATAATTTATGGTTTTTAAAAAAAATTATATACTCTTCAATTACACAAAAGAAGAAAATGAAAGGCTCCTTTCTTATTCTACACAAAGATTGCTTTATCCAAACCAGTTAACATACGATATCATTCATGATCAAGAGTGTGTTAAAGGGGCATAACTTTTGTGTTCTTTGGTGATGTAATTAAAAAATTTCATGCTATGACTTTTGACAGTGACACTGATATGTGTTGTTAGTTTAAGGCTTTATATGTAAGCTAATGCACATCAGTAGAGATTACAACTTAATTGCCAAGAAAAAAATTTCATCTAACCCAGAATGACCATGGTTGAAAAGTGCTTAATATTCATCAAATAGATATAATAAATGGTTGAGAAATTTACTATTTTTTAATTTCTGAACCTAAATATATCTTAGGAATGAAAAAAAAAAGAAACTTAAGTTGATGATGGCAACATTAGTAGATAGAGTTGTCTCATTGAGCAATCATTCATGAAATGTCAATTAGTAATGTTATTAGTAGCAAATTTATCTTGATTGATAAATATTGTATGTGGCTCACTATGATGTTGAAGAAGTGGATCTTGTAGTAGTAGATTTAGTTAGACCTTGAAGACCCTGGCCTAGGGATTTGGGAGTTAGCTGCTATTCCAACAGGCATACTTGGTGTGGTGTATAAGCTCTAACTGAGGCACGATCAGTTAAGTTAACCCTTCCAGGATCCAGTCTGAAAAACTGGATTACACCCACAGGTGCAGCTATTTTTTTATGCTGATCATCTGAGGAAGAATTTTTTTTTTTTGGGGGGGGGAGGGATTTTTGCCAAATAACTAATGATCAGAAGTAGGTAATAATAACAGACCTTATATTGGGAAAATGGAAAGAACACAGAACATTAGGATATCAGAACATGAAAGACATATAAAATTTGAAAAACATACTACCACATTAGTACGAGCAGTGAAGGAAGGACAATTGCAATCAAAATTTGATGAGATGGAGGTATTAGCAGTACCAGCTAATGAATACCAATTAAAGTAGCAGAGTAGATATACATATATCAAAACTGGAACCAGTGTATTAATGATGATGTAATAAGACTGGCATATCCATGGAGACAGCTAATAGATCAACAAAGTGAAGAAAATGGGTAGCTGCCAATGTAGAAAAGCACAAGCTGAGGACCAATGAGTGAGGAGTTGAACCCATATGTCTCTTGAGACTGCCACCACCCCAACTCGAGTGTAATCACCCAAGTGGTTGCAAAGTATTGGTGGTGTGACTGTGAACAAGTATGTCACAACTAACTAAGTGGTAGCGTAAGGAAACCAGATTACTGTGTGTTAAGAAGAGGCCTCGATAATGACTAAAATCACAAGCATTTCGAGCATTTTGACTGAGTGGGGTCAAAATGCATTGGCCAAAGTTTTTTTAAGTTTTAAAATTATGTAAATTTTAACTGATTATTGCACAAACAGCATGAGTCGATGGATCTATTGTGCAATGTGCCCACTGTCCAGGCCAGTGGTGTCATGGGGCATGTTTTGCTAGTCTGAAATAAGACCCCTAGTGCATGTGGACTGATATGTGACAGGTCTGGACTACCAACAGCTATTAGACACTCTCCACCATGTTGCACCTGTTCCCCTTACAGAATCTTCCAAGAGAATAATGAACTCTGTCACCAGATTGTACACCTTACTATATAGGAGTAATTCGAGGAACACACAGTGGACATTATTCATCTTATCTACTGAATTTACCAGATTTCATTCCCATCAAACACTTCAGAGACACTCTGGAATGTGATATGAGATGTAAGGATCCACCACCATCATCCATTCAGTAACGTGGGACATCTAGTGGAACTGATGCCAAAGTGGGCTAATGGCTGTTTTCCATGCAAAATGTGGCCCAACATGTGATATGGATTGGTGAGTGTTTGGGAGGTTGGATTTGTAATTGTGCCAGAATAAAAATATCTATGATGGCTATTATTTCCAATTTATCATGGTACATGCTATTATTCTGGCAAAATTACAAATCCAATCAAGATGAGCATTATTTTGAAACTTCAGACCCTACTATTTTAGAGTAATATATACAGTATGTGCTTTAAAATCCAGCGCTTTCCAATTTGCAATTTTTTAAAATCTGGCACATTTTGCAATCGTTAAATATTAAAGTTAATTAATATATTAAGGTTAATTTATTAAGATTAATTATTAAATTCATTATTTGCATATATAATCACATTTGTCTTTATGATTTTTCTACTTTCACCACTACCAAGAATTGAAGCTGTGGGATATAAATAAGCAATTATCATAGGCCGTTACTGAAGTGTTTATTAGTGCTATTTTAGTGCAAAATTTTACCCCCTCCTTTAATTATGATGAATAAAAAGCATGACTGAAAGAGAGGACAGAAAAAAAAATGTTACACCTAATTTAGCTAAAATATTGGAAATTATAAAATGTCTAGAAAGCAGAGATGGAAGGAACAAGCTTTTGCACAAATACAATATCAAATTGTCAACATTGCATGACATAAAAGTGCAGAAAGAACACTTACTAAATTAAAATTGCATTTGTAACCATCAACCCTCTCTTTTAGTCATTATTAATTGTTTACAGATGTAAACAAGCTCAATTGTTAGGGCTTAATATTCGTTTAAATGTGTTTTTCAAAAACTGTTCAACCACTAAGTATACCTCTCTAAAATATGACACCTCTCAATCCGAAAGGTAAAATGCAAATAAAAAAGTCAAAAAAGTGTACATCATAAAGTGTAAGGTCCCATGTTTCTTAAAAAAATTTAACATTTTACATGTCTTGTAAAATAGCTAAATAAATTTATTTCCATGCTCTTTATTTTGTTCAGGTTTTAGTTGTTGGGAATGATGCTAATTTTTGATCAGGTATAATATTTTCTTGAATTGAACTTTTGAATAATAAACAAAATATATTACCAGAGGCACAGATAAAATTATGTTTCAGGGTACCTTGTGGCTATTAAGAACCTTGAAAACAACATGCAGACTTATGTATTATTGGCTGAAATAGATTGTGTGAAATACTCTTAAAACTTAATAAGGAGGAAGGATTAAAGTATATTAGCAATGGTGTTGGTGGAGTATAGTTGTAATAAGTGAATATCAAAAGAAAGTTAACAAAATGACAGGGGCGGGGGTGGCTCAGTTGGTAGCGCGCCAGGCTCGTAATCTGTAGTTCCCAGGTTCGAGTCCCAGCTGGGTCAGCATTGAGATTTATCTCCGCAAAAATTCCCCGCCCTGCCCACGGTCAGTAGGGGACACCGATGGGCTTGGAAAGGCCGCCGTCCGTCGGATGGGACGTTAAGCCGTGGCCCCGTGTGCAGGAGAGCCATACCCTGTGCACGTTAAAGAACACGCTGGATGGCCTTGACGGGAGACTACCATCTGTCTCCCAACAGCTGTTCCAGTGGGTCTCCTCCCCCAACCTTCTCTGAGCCTTCGGGGTCCATGTGACCTGGCCATTTAGCCCATGGTGTGCAAAAAAGTGCCGCTCAGAGGTAAAACAATCCAATCCAATCCAAAACAAAATGACAGAATAATGTAATAGCTAATATACAGGTGGGTAAAACTATTAGTGTTTCATAGAACAATGTTAGTATTTGTTAACAATTTTTCAATGCTGACATGTTTTTGTTTTGGAAATGTCATTTAAGTTGTTTTTAAATCTAAGTATTTCACGGTGTCAATAATAAATTACCTTTGTTTTCCCTTTTCAGTTTATTGCTGTAGTTGTTGAAAGTGACTACGTGAAAGAAGAGGGTGTAATATTTAAAATTTGTCTGACAACCATCTTCAGACAATGATTTGGAAATGTGTATTTTGAAATTCTACACCTGCCCTAAGACTGATGCGATAAGAAATCTGTAATGTATACATATTAGAATTATTTCGATTCTTAATGCTAGTTTGCATCTGTTCCAGAATGAAGATAGCAGATGCTTTGAATTTTAATGTTAAAATTAACAAGAAAACTGTTTGACTATGTCTTGAATGCAAACAATCTTAGTGCTGGACATCTGAATTTATTATAATTGCATGTTTGAACATCTATCCTGTGTTCTTTAGACCACTAGGTATTGTAATACTAAAGCTTGAAATAATTAAGTTCATCGCTTTGTTGTGTTGCTTAGTGTCCAGTATTCTAGCTAAGCTGCAAACTTTAGAAAGTAAGTTTAACCAAAGATTTCCTATATTCTGAAAATCTTTGGAAAAATTAGGCTAAGATAGGTTTTAGGAATTGATGTTTTATGTTAAAACCTATTGTGCAATTAAGGTTTAAACTAATCTGATAACTGGACATATATTGTTAATTTGAAATGATATAGATAACATATATATCAGCTGTGAAAAGCTGTTTTATATAACTAATACTTAATAAAATAGGTTGAAATTTTAACCTATTCTGTGTTTCAGTATATGTCCTGATCAGATTATGCTAGAATAACAAACCTTTAATGCAACAATTAGGTTAAATTTGTTGTTCTGTCACCCCAACCTGATGTAAACAGTGTTGTGAAGTGCCTTATTGTTCCCCTTGTTCCCCACATTGTCTGATCGCAGGGACAGCGGGTGGGGGGAGGGAAGGAATGTAGAAACTACCAATATCTCTCTCTCCATAAATACACTATCATAGTGCTGAGCTTGGAGTACAAAGGTGATATAAGTCTTTCATCAGTAATTATTGCAAAGAAGAACTATTTTGGAGGAGGCAGCTGAGAATTGTACTTAGTGTAATTTAAACCACGGGTGTTAGTACTAGAAGAGTTCCTGAGTATATCAGTAATTGTAAATGTTCATGTTAAAATGCCTTTAGATAACAAAAATTGAACTATTGTGATACATGATACTGTATTTTAATGTAATTAGACATTCGTAAACTATGTTGAATGGGTGGGAGGGTGGGAATTGTACATTCTGAATGCATGAATGAGTTGAATCACATTTGTAAAATGTTTATGTTCAAGAATGCATGGGTGCAAGTGAAATGTTTCGTCATGTTTTGCTAAGCAGGAATTGCTCATAAACCACCTATTAACTTAAAGATATGCATCAGTTGTAGAATTTTTAGCATTAAACCAGCTTAGTGAAAAAGAAACAGCTTCTACGAAATATTTAATTTATAGCTTAATGTTTAATGTTAGAAAATCAAGTTTTGTCACATTGATTATTTTTATGTTGCAATCCATTTTAATCAGGTGCAGATTATTTTTGCAGTAATTAAAAGTTTAAACCTAATTCCATTCTAGCAAAATTTAAATAGAGCAAAAAAAATGTAGGTTTATTTTTTAATATATAAATGTTTCAATTGTAAGCATATCGGCAATATTTTTTTATTATCTTGAACTGATGTGATTTTTCTTACTGTTATGTCGTTACAATTTTCTGCTAATTATTTAAAGGCATCTAATGTTGTTTACATGTTTTAGATAAAGATAAAATGTTATTTTTTGTTGATTTAAACAGTAATTTTGTATAAAGTAATAAGCTTGTGAAATAATGTTAGACAGCACACATGTTTTTACTTGGTGCCAAAGTTTTTCCTTGTCATGATTCATAGCATTCGTAGTTAATACATGGTTCAAGAATAACTTATTTTTTTTATGTAATTCTTTTATGATGTTGTCTAAGAAATGTTCATGCAATATAGCAATTTTTAAATGCAAGAAAATAGGACAATTCCAATAATACTTGTTTGCTTACTTCTGTTGATAACTCGTGGAAGTATATGTTTGTATAATTTTCTGTTTGCACTCATATTTTGTACCTAGTCAAATTATACCTAAAGTATTAATGTTTTTGTCTGTTTAAAAATAGACTACTTTCCAAATGTTTTAATACCTTAACATTCTTACAGATACGATCAATTGCATCCCATCGTTAATTCATTTATAAAATACTGCAAATCTGCCAGTTTCAGGTGGCAAATGATGAGCATTCCTGAAGTGTCTTCCTGACATCTCCTGTGATGCTTTTTTGGTCCTATATTCTTTATATGGCCTCTATGAAGACTTTTAATTTACATAGTAAACAATTTAGATGTTTAATGCAATAAATTCCCAGTCAGTAATCTTTTCAGATTTTAGCTAATTTCATAATCATTTTTCATTGTGAAGATATGTCATCGCATACCTCATTTCCATACTGTTTATTCAGTCTTTGTACTATATACTACACAGTTGTGTGTAATGCTTACAGTGGCAAGGGGGATCTGTCCTTACACATGTGCCATTGCTGTCTTCAAGTCATCTCTCTTTCTCTTTCAATGTCACTGCTGTCAGTACTGTTTTTTTTTTTTGTTGTGATCACTGTTATGTAAATCAAGTGTTGGGGCCATATATGTGTAAAATAAGAACTAGTTAATGTTATGGTATGGATTATAAGGCTTATTCAGTTATGATGTGTAAGTTTACTGAAATTTTGTACTTTTGTGAATGAGAACGCTAAGTTAAAGTCTTGCATTCATTCTGCATGTTCTTCTTTTATGCCAATAAAAATATGCATGAAATCTTGTTTTTAATAACTGAGTTTTTTATAATTTTAATCTTAATACACACAGGTTGTTAATATCTAGGAAAATGGACACAGTAGATTCAGGAATTGGTTTCTTTTGCATATTGATTATATAACTGATATAATCAGTACAATTGATATGTAACTGATTACCAGTACATTGCAAACAAGAACTTATTGAATTTTGCATTAAAACTAATCAAACAATTGTATTACATAATATATTCAGTTATTTAACTAACAGGCTACTTAAACATTTGCATGGCAATGTATCAGATTTGTGCTGCAGCCTTTTTTTCTCCAGAAATAAACATACAGTGAAAATGTATCACTAGAAGACGAGTTGAGAATGTACCATGGAAGGTAATAAATTTTCTACAAGCATACGATTTATGTTTGTTGTTCATGCGTACAGACTGGTGTACTCTGTCATGATTGAGTGTCATTGGAGTTGGCTACCATTCACTTTTTATTCTATAGATATCGTAGGTTATTGATATTTATAGAACTTTTGAAGTCCAACCCAGTTCAACCTGGCTTTCTAAATGTTAATGAAAATTGGATCTCAAAGGGATAAAATCTCACAGCTCTAAAATCTTAGTAGTCAAAGCTTGCAAGTTTAACAAATAGTATGAGCAAGGTAAAAAACCATGATTCAGTGGGCACACACAGTCAACAAAATTGAGACCTGCACAACCTAGGTAGGACTGATTAAAATGAGCAAGGCTATAACATTTTACCAAGTAACGGACATAAATGACAAACTTGTCATTTGAGGTTCTCTTTTATTAGTGACACTTTTTTTTTTAGTGATATCTTCTCAATAGTGTACCCAAGATGTGTGCCATCGAGAGGAATACACTCTTCCTAGAGCTTCAACCAAGCTAACGCTGTCGCAGTTGAAGCTCTGACCTGAAAGTTGTAGCAAAACCTGAAAGGGCGATCTGGTAATCGTTTCCTAGGTAGCAAAGTGGTATGTTGGTAAGATTTGACACAAGCTGCCTACGGTTTATAATCGAATCCTGGCTGACATAAATGTTAATGTAGGAGTTTAGGAGGAAATCTAGCGCCTACTCGGGCATTTGTATGGTTTTCCCCCTTGATAAAGTAACATGTATAATGGGATTTCCTGTTACCACTGGATGGGTCCCTGAACGCCAATGGCTGCCTATCCATCCTCGCTGACCTTGCATCCCTTCATATTGGATGTTTACCCTGGTGGTGACGGTGTATACCAACAGGACAATGTGCCATGTCACTAAGGTGGTGCGACAGCGATGTCTGTTCTCCCTTGGCCGGCGAAATCGACTGACCTCAATCCCATTGTGGGACCATTTGGATCGGCAGGTTCGGCATGCGGACCCACAACCACGTCATTTCCGGAACCTCCGTGCTCTTCTGGAGTCCGAATGGGCACGTGTACGTCTGGCAATCTTCCAGGGCCTCATTGCGTGCCGTTGTCATCTGGGCCAAGGGTGGTTATTCCCCTTATTAGGTAGGTGGTCGTATTATTCTGATACGACTGTATACTAAATAAAAGTTTGGCCAAGAATGTTTAACAAGAAGGGTCAGCGAGCAAACCATGAAAGGGCGACCTATTTTGGCCAACTTGATAGAAAGAGCAAGACAACAGCACACAGCCTCAATTTGTGCATGCGTACATCTTTGTATACGCCAAGCAGCTGCATAACATTCGGATATTTCTTGCATTTTAGCGTCAACGAAGATACACAGTGTTACTATTATTGAGCACTGAATTATTCTGTTGTTCACTCGATGAATATAAAAAATTCCGAGATAAAAGGAATAAATGTTATAGTGATATGCTGAAGTTACTGTAGATCTGGCTTTAAAAGTACGACACCAAAACACTAAAGAACAAATGTTTTTAAACTATTTAGCGATCATTAGTGTAAAATAATCTAGTGTGAAATTCATTTTTGTAATTAACTGACTACACTGGTTTCCACAAATTAAGGAACAATAAGAAAAATCGCGATAATTCGCCAAAACGTGCTATCCTCGCCAAACTTGTTTCATATAAAAAAAAAATACCCACTCAAACAGCTGCTTGTCACAGAGGTCTGACGGGAGCCTGCTAGTTCATATGCCATAGTAGGTCTGTGAGGATGGCAGGACCTCAGCAGAAAAACAATACGAACATCCATGCCTTACTCGGTGCTCGAACCCAGGTCCTTTAGATTAGTAGCCTAGCACGCCAAAGACTCGCCACCGGACGGCTTGTTCATATAACCAGTAATGCCTAGTGAGCATATCATATGCACATTAGTCTAGGTTGCGCCAATCTGCGTAATCGAATAGCGGCATAAAAACGGGTGTTTTGGAGTGAATCGTTATTTTGTGTTGTAAATGTGAGTAAAAAAATTCGAAATCGCCATTTTGTAGAAATGATCTCGAAACATTTGCCAAATGAACCGTGGTGGAGAGTCTGAGACGTGGCACTATGGTTGAATGTGAGTCCTCTGGTCCATAGATGAATCAATTAGCACAGATTCCGCATCTTGGAAGTATAGCCGAGGAAGGGCTAGAGTTATGACCATCGTACAAGACCGATATCTGTGATTAACAGCACAAAGGAGCAGGACGTCTACTCCCTCTCAGCTATGATCCTCTCGCAGCAGCCACTGGAAGGGTTGTATCAGCTACTCTGCGTAGAAGGCTTCGTGAGTGAGGTCTGTACGTTAGAAGGCCAGTAATTTGAATACCCCTCCCGTCACAGAAGAGTTGAATTGGGTACGCACGCATGTTAACTGGACAGAAGAGCAATGAAGTTTCTTACACTTCACAGATGAATCCAGATATTGCTTGCAGAGTGATTCCGGACATCGTTTGATATGGAGAGAACGAGGTACCCGCTATCATTCCATTAACATCCACAAAGAAACAGTTACGATGGAGGTAGCGTGTGTGTTTGGGGTGGCATTTCCTTAGGTGAACGCAAGACCTGTATGTGTTGACGAGTGGGAATTTCGATGCTCAAAGGTAAAGACATCCTGGACCTTATATACGTTCTTATGCAGGTGCAATAGGTGAAACATTCATCTTACAAGACGATTATGCTCGTCCCAAAGAGCTCGATTAGTGAAACAATACCTTCAAGAGGAGACCATTATGTGCATGGAGTGGCCAGCTCGATCTCCTGACCTAAATATCCGATTGAGCATGTGGGGGATGCTGTACAGAGACATGTTGCTGCCCTCAACCCGCCACTTGAAACAAAGGGGGAGCTTATTATTGCTTTAAAGGAACAATAGTCACTCCCTAGCTGATTCACAACATCATAAACAGCATGGAATATCACTGTCCTGCCTGCATTACTGTAAGGGGTGACCATACTCCTTATTAAAGAACTTGGCCCATTGCATTCTGACACCTGCAGCCAATAATGTCTGCAGGGGGTTGAAATGCTGATCCCCACTTTCCTCATACCAATAATCATTACCCATTCAAATTCTGACAAACTGACACGCCCTGCCCATACTGTCTATATATTCTGCACTGCTCGACATCAATGCAATGTGGTATGGGACGCGTCCATTCGTGAAGCCAAGGGTAATCATAATGATCTAGTCCATGAGTGTATTTCCAGCTGGGCCAGCGTTGAGATTTATCACTGCAAAACTCCCCACTTTGCCCACAGTCAGATGGGCTTGGAAAGGCCGACGTCCGTCGGATGGGACGTTAAGCCATGATCCTCTATGCAGGGGAGAACCATACCCTCTGCACGTTAAAGAACACGTTGCAATTTGTAATATGCAAATGGATGACCTTGGCTGGAGGGTACCAAATTTCTCCCAACAGCGCTCCCAGTGGGTCCCCCTCCCCCAACCTTCTCTGAGCCTTCGGGGTCTTTGTAACCTGGCTATTTAACTCAGTGTATGCAAAAAAGTGTCGCTCGGAGATAAAACATCCCAAGCCACTCATGAGTGTATCTATCTTCCTATATATGCGCCCTATAAAGAAGAAGATATACCTGAAGCATATCGATGGTGCAATCAATCACTGAAATCGTATTCAATACAGAGGGAGATGGGCTCTGATTTTATCTACTCAACAAGATTGGCGTCAACATGATTTTCGGTGCCCAATCTACTTTTGAAGTGAATGCGAATTCAGTGACTGATTAAGGTTTATTGTATAATTTTTAGGGCACATATAGGAAGATAGGTATTTTTTTTTTAATTTTTATTTATATTAACTAATAATTTTTGTCTCGTTTTTTATAAAGACTTTCGGATTCTTTGTGGCTATAATAATTATAAATTAATTTCTGAGTAATTTGTTTCCAAATTACATTCTTCACAGTGTCTACACGTGTGGCCCATCTGGTGTTGCAAATTTGTTTAACACAGCAGTGCATCTTTCTCAGTTCTGTGTGAAGGAGGTGGGCAGCTGCCCACCATGAAAATTGCGAGAGTGGACAAAGAGCATATTTTGTTGCATCCACGAATTCTGGATTTTATTTCAACCTTGCAAATGATGCTTGCACATAAACGATTTCTGTATTCTATTTCCAATTGAAGACGATAAATGATTCAGATCTGCGCTCTTCAAATTGAATATGGAGTTATCTGATGTTACGATTGGCAAATACGATACAATAATAGCTGATTTCTGGTGTGATTATGGTATCTACTTTGAGTCGGCAACCCGTCGGTTGGAACAGGACTATCTCTAGCAGTCTTAGGAAAAACTGATATCGAACAACTTTGTTATTTTGATTTGCAATTAAAAGGCTTAGCATTGAGTGCAATTTCAACTTCTTTAGGAGAAAGAAAAAGCTTTTCAAAAATGAATGAAATTATAATCGAAATAAATAAAAATGAATGAAATAAAATTATGAAAGTGCGAAGATAAAACCTACTTTAAAAGAAATCCAGAAGAAGGAAAATTAATATTTAGAATAATGACCAAAGACGACAATCAAGAGTTTCTAACTACGAATTGTACATAGTCTATTTAGTAAAACCAACGGTTGAAACACGTGATTTGCCTTCGGTCCGTTCTTAAGATGGTCCTAATTGGAAGCTGTGACGTCAATGGCATAACATATATATAGACAGGGTGAATCTGAAAAAGTGGGCAAAACTTTACGGGGTGGTAGAACGCAGCTATACGAGTAATATTTGTCATAGAATGTATGGTCGGAACGCAAACGGCGAGCCGCTAGGTGGCGTTGGAAATGGTATAAAAGGGTCGGTCCTCGCACCCAACGGCATAAAAATAACGTACACAAAGTGCATATCCGCCATTTCGTGGTTAGTATAACCAGCCATCCTCTCGGCAATTCACGGTAGAAATGCCGTTGGGTGCGAGGACCGACCCTTTTATACCATTTCCAACGCCACCTAGCGGCTCGCCGTTTGCGTTCCGACCATACATTCTATGACGAATATTGCTCGTATAGCTGCGTTCTACCACCCCGTAAAGTTTTGCCCACATTTTCAGATTCACCCTGTATATATTCTGACCACCTCGGATATTTGGATTTTGCTGGCTTCTGATTATTTTCCTTCAGATATAAAACAAGCATATTCATTCGGGTTCGTGAATGCAGGTTGAAAAAGATGCAAATTTTGCACAAATTGAAAAAAAAAAATTTGCAGATTCGTCACAAGACTGCTACGCGGTTTCCGATAAGATTAATGATCATACGTGAGAGATTTCAGATTTAAACAACGTAACCCCAATTCTCTGAATAAAGGGCAGGCTTGTAATCTATAGTTCTCAACTTCGATTCCCAGCTGGGTCAGCGTTGAGATTTATCTCCGCAAAACTCCCCGCCCTGCCCACGGTCAATAGGGGACACCGATGGGCTTGAAAAGGCCGCCGTCCGTCGGATGGGACGTTAAGTCGTGGTCCCGTGTGCAGGAGAGTCATACCCTGTGCACGTTAAAGAACACCCTGGATGGCCTTAACGGGAGGCTACCATCTGCCTTCCAACAGCTGTTCCAGTGGGTCCCCTCACCCAACCTTCTCTGAGCCTTCGGGGTCCTTGTGACATGAGCATTTAGCCCATGGTGTGCAAAAAGTGCCGCTCTGAGGTAAAATTACCGACCAAACAACCAACTTCTACTGCCCCAAGTAGGAGAGAAAACATAAGCAGACTCTGACGCATTCTTTCCTCCCCGATGGCTGCCAGCAGACTCCTCAAAATTCTGGAGCTGGGTGGCTCACTCGGTAGCGCACCAGTCTCGCTATCGGAAGTTTTCATGTTCAAGTCTCATTTGGACCAGCATTCAGATTTTTCTCCCTAAAACTTCCTGCCCTGCTCTTAGTCAGTAGGGACACTTGATGGGTTTGAAAAAGCCACTGTCCGTTGGACGAGAAGTTAAGCCGTGGTTCGTGTGCGGAAGAGCCATACCCTGTGCACGTTGAAAAACGCGATGGATGACCCTGACGAGAGGCTACGATCTGTCTCCTAATAGCTGTTCAGTTGGTCCCCTTCACCCAACCTCCGAGCTCTTGGGGTCCGTCTGACCTGACCATTTACCATGTTTTATGCAAAAAAAGCTTCTCAAAGTTAACCAAATCCGAACGGACGGGCGAACGCATGGGTTCGGGGATACGTGTGTTTATCGTATGTCCGTGGTGACGTCAGCGAAACTATCACGTGGCAGTTTTCGGTGCCCTGTAATATCACAGATGACCGATTGCTGTCAAATTCGAAGTGCATCCTTCTGTTGGATTAAGACAGTGATTCTCAACCCTCTTTGGCTTAGCTACCTGCTGGGGGGCCGGCCAGGTCCTCAGGCACCCTCCAAGATTGTTGTAGATACAGAACGCTAAAAGAAGGTGTGCGTTTCGTTTTTTTTCCGCATTATGGTATTATAGTACAACCAAAAAATAAATGCTTCGCTTAAAAGTATTGGGTAAAAAAATATTAGTATTATTAAGACTCGAAATTAACAAAAATTTAAAAGTAGGCACTCACTGAATCTAGTGAGAGACCTGCTACGACAGATTTTAAGCGTTTTTTGTTGAAATTAGGTTGGGTTGTTTTACCTCTGAAAGGCACTTTTTTGCACACAACGGGCTAAATGGCCAAGTCATAAGGACCCTGAAAGCTCAGAGAAGGTGGGGAGAGAACCCATTGGAACAGGTGTTGGGAGACAGATGGTAGCCGCCGGTCAAGGCCATCCAGCGTGTTCTTTAACGTGCACAGGGTATGGCTCTCCCGCACACGGGCCCACGGCTTAACGTCTCATCCGATGGACAGCGATCTTTCCGGGCCCATCGATGTCCCCTAGTGGCTGAGGGCAGGGCGAGGAATTTTGCGGAGAAAAATCTGAACGCTCACCCAGCTGGAACTCATAATTGGGAACTGCAGATTACGAGCCTGGCACGCTACTGACTGAGCTTACTCTCGCCTCGCTGAAATTAGGTCTCAAACCAAAACAGCGAAAATTTGCTGAAGCCATTGTGAATGTAACGCTCTTGATACCCTTGGTATCTTTCTAGGTACCTTTAATGGTACGCTTATCCCGGTTGAGAAACACTAGTTTAAGATATCGGAATCCGAACTGAGTTGGGTTCGGTTGTTTTACCTCTGAGCGGCACTTTTTTGCACACCATGGGCTAAATGGCCAGGTCACATGGACCCTGTAGGCTCAGAGAAGGTTGGGGGAGGGGACCCACTGGAACAGCTGTTGGGAGACAGATGGTAGCCTCCCGTCAAGGCCATCCAGCGTGTTCTTTAACGTGCACAGTGTATGGCTCTCCCGCACACGGGGCCACGACTTAACGTCCCATCCGACGGACGGCGGCCTTTCCAAGTCCATCGGTGTCCCCTACTGACCGTGGGCAGGGAATTTTGCGGAGATAAATCTCAACGCTGACCCAGCTGGGACTCGAACCTGGGAACTACAGATTACGAGCCTTGCGCGCTACCTACTGAAATTCGAACTGATAAGGTCAAGATAATACCGTTGAAAATGTAGGAAATCTTTGGGAACGCTGACGTCTCCTCCAACAACAAAACAAATACCCCCTCAAGCAGCTGCTTGCCACAGAGGTCTGACAGGAGCCTGTCAGTTTATATGCCATAGTAGGCCAGACAGGACCTCAGCAGAAAGACAACACACACATCCATGCCTTACCCGAGGCTCGAATCCAGGTCCCGTTGATCAGTAGCCAAGCGCGCTAACCACTCGGTCACGGGACGGCTCGTATTTTATAGCTATCTAAAATTAAGATTTTATTGTTATAGATAGATATTTGACAAATTATAAATAGTTATTCTTTGGAAGGAAAATAGTGATATTGGTGATATATTCACAATCTAAATAATTAAAAATATGATGAACCAAGAATTATACTATGCAATATTAATTAATTCGAGTGGAGCTCATAAAATAAAATTAAAAAAATTAAAAATTAATCGTTTTATTTAATCGTTTTATTTAATCGCATGAAAATTTTTGAAAGGTATTCACACTATCCTAGGTTTGAACAACTTCATAGGCAAACTAATTCTAACTTCAAATGATAAAATATTAATATTTGCCTATAGTTAATAGCAATCATGTTAAGAAATTTCACACTTAAAGATAATTCTATAAACGGAAGATTTAAGAAGTTAAAATAAAGGTCATTTTTCTGCCGGTTTTTTTTTTTGCCTTGATTAATGTTGGGTTGTTTTACCTCTGAGCGGCACTTTTTTTGCACGCCATGGGCTAAATGGCCCAGGTCACATGGACCCCGAAGGCTCAGAGAAGGTTGGGGGAGGGGACATACTGGAACAGCTTTTGGGAGACAGATGGTAGCCTCCCGTCAAGGCCATCCAGCGCGTTCTTTAACGTGCACAGGGTATGGCTCTCCCTTACACGGCGCCACGGCTTAACGTCACAACCGACGGACGGCGGCCTTTCCAAGTCCATCGGTGTCCCCTACTGACCGTGGGCATGGCGGGGAATTTTGCGGAGATAAATCTCAACGCTGACCCAGCTGGGACTCGAACCTGGGAACTACAGATTACGAGCCTGATGCGCCACCGACTGAGCCACTCCAGCCCCTTTCATTAATGTAATGAAATATTTCGAATTGCAAATCAGAACCCAGTTTTTCCAAATATTTTCGAAGGCGATGTGTGTAGAAAATTTAGCTTCAATATTTGCTTACTAATACTAATTTAATTAACAATAAAGTTAATATAATGCAATCCAATGCGCTGAGATTAAAAGTGGTATTTGAATTAGTGTGGCCTACTGATCTGGACAACTATGGCTACTTTTCTTTTTTTTCTACCCTGCTGAGGAGTGGTCAACCACATTGGGTCCTGGTGCTGACCATATAAACCCACTGGACTGGACAGATATATGGCTCTGAGCTTGATTATGGATCTTGATTTTGCTGCACTGGTGGGCTTCTGTGAAGGGAAAATCTTCCGCTGTGTTTTCTGTTTGTTTGTGGGTTGACAGCCCCAAGTGAATAAATTCACAGGATATGTTTATCAGCTGGTGGATAATCCTGAGCAGAAGTCATCGCAGGCACCTGAACTCTTTGCTTCTATTGGCATCGTCAAATTCTACATTGGAGGAAGTCTTCCAGTGTAGATGGCTTCAGCCTTTAGTAGTGGGGGAACGGGTCTTTGCCCCATGTCTGCGATTAGGGGGCTGTTTGATATTGTCGGCATTCCCTCTCTCAATAAACATAGTTTCTTTAAACATCCCACTAACCATTTTCTCTCCATAGGTAGTTGGAATGTGAAGACTCTGCACAGAGCTTTTTCTCTTGATGTCCTCACACAAGAATTCCACCGTTATAATTTAGATATTCTCGGCTTGCAAGAGACCAGATGGACAGATAAAGGTCAGATTCTTAAAAATAATCTTAAATTTCTCTTTTCAGGGAGGAACGACAATAAGCATCACCAAGGCGTGGGTCTGCTTCTCAACAGACACGCTAGCGATGCTCTTCTAGGATATGAGTGCATTAATGAAAGGTTTCTTACAGCAAAATTTCAGACAAGCGTTAAAGACTTGAATGTTATCTGCTGTTATGCCCCCACTGAGGATGCCGATGAGGATGAGAAGGATAGGTTTTATGAACAACTTCAGGATATTTTGAATTCTGTCAAGAAAGGAGATATTACCCTTGTTCTTGGTGACTTCAGTGCCAAAGTTGGTACTGACTCTGCCCTTTGGGGAGGAGTAATAGGCCCTTTTGGTATTGGTAGCTGCAATGGCAATGGGCAACGTCTCCTACAGGTAAGTAAACTCAATGGATTCAGAATAACTAACACTTATGACAAACACCGCGACATACATAAGTACTGTCGCTCAAAAAAGTATCCGAACACTACGGTTGATTACAAAATTCAGAAAAAATATCTGGAAAAGATTTTTTTAGAAATAGTGGTCTGGCAACCTTCGTTTCACGTGACACGAAGGTTGCCAGATCACTAATTTCTAAAAAAATCGTTGCCAGATATTTTTTTCTGAATTTTGTAATCAACCAGAGCGTTCGGATACTTTTTTGAGCGACAGTACACATGGGTTTCACCTGATGGGCTGCATAAGAATATGATTGATTACATATTAATTAACAGCAAATGGGCTAGTTCTGTTAGGAATACCAGGGCATATAGCGGAGCTGAAATTGGATCTGACCATTACCTTGTTAAAAGTGTCTTGCAACTTAAACTTAAAAAGTGTTGTGCTAGGGTTAAAAAATTTACTTTTAATACTGAAGCTCTGAAAGATCCAGTTATAGCCAAAGCTTACCATGATAGGTTACTTAGTCATTATGACAGTCATGGTTTGCTTACTACTGAAGTTGAGGAAGAATGGGATCATTTTAAACAGGCTTTTTTGGACACTAACAGTACTCTTTTAGGAAAAAAGGAGCAGAAGAGGCAAAATTATCTGAGTGATAAGGCACTTGAGCTTATTTCGGAAAGAAAGAACTGCAGGAATGCCCTTAATCAATACCCTACTAGTCCTAATAGAAAGCATTACAGAGACCTTAATAAACTTGTAAAGGATCAGTTAGCTGCTGATAAGAATCTTTGGCTTGATGGTTTGGCTGACAAAGCCGAGGAAGCAGTTAGACAGCACAACAGCAGAGAGCTGTACCAGATAGTTAATGTTTTGTGTGGTAGAAAACGGACAGGCATACAAGGATTGAAGGATAAACAAGGTAAGGTTATAGAAGGGGAGGATTCTGTCATGGCTAGGTGGGCTGAGCATTTCAGTGATGTTCTAAACAATGTAGTTAGTTCTACTCCCATTGTTTGCAATGATGATAGATGCATTGGTGGCTTTAACGTTGGACCTATAACACAATCTGAAGTTATTTTGGCTGTTTCTAAACTTAAACTTCATAAATCCCCAGGGGTAGATGAAATTACTACGGAAATGCTTAGAGCTGGGAATGTTTCGGTTACCACTTGGATGACTGAAATTCTGAATATCTTTTATGATAAAGGCATGGTTCCTAAGGATTTTACCAGAGCTATTGTTATCCCTATTTTCAAAAAAGGTGATCGCAGTTCTTGTGATAACTATAGGGGTATCAGCCTACTCTCTGTTCCAGGTAAAGTTCTTTCCATGATTGTGCTTAATAGAATTAAGAATCTGGTTGACAGTCAATTGCGTGATGAGCAATGTGGATTCAGAAGTGGTAGGGGATGTGTGGATCAGATATTTTCACTTAGGCAGATTCTTGAGAAATGTTTAGAGTTTCAGAAACCTTTGGTTGCTAGCTTTGTTGATTTCAAAAAGGCTTTCGACTCTGTTGATCGTCATAATTTGTGGTTGATTGTGAGATCAAATGGTATACCAGACAAGTTAGTTAACATTATGAAAGCTCTGTATAATAACACTGAGTCGTGTGTGAGAGTTGGTAAGGCTTGTAGCAATTGGTTTAGCATTATTTCTGGTGTTCGACAAGGGTGCATTTTGTCTCCTTTTCTCTTTAGCTTGGTTATTGATTATGTTATGCGAAATTCACTTCAAGGGAAAGATTTTGGCCTTAAATGGGCTGGAGATACGAAAATTTCTGATTTAGATTATGCTGATGATTTATCCCTTTTGGCAAATGATGTTGATGAGATGAACTCTTTCATTCGAGCTGTTGATGAGACTGGTAGTAGAGTAGGTTTGGTTATAAACAGAGAGAAAACTAAAGTGATGAAAATTGGTCAGGCAGGCTGTGATTCAGTTAATCTGAATGGTTGCAGTCTTGAGCAGGTGTCACAGTTTAATTATCTTGGGAGTTATGTAACAGATAATGGTGATGTGCGGCATGAGATTAACAAACGAATAGGGATTGCTGCCGGGACTTTTAAGAACCTATGGAGAGTGTGGAGAAATAGGCGTATACACCTAAAGACTAAAATTAGACTATATAATAGTTTGGTTCTTTCTAGGGTTAGTTATGGTAGTGAAACTTGGACACTTTGTAAACAAGATAACAGGAAACTAGACGCTTTTGATTCCAGATGCTTACGCAGTATCTTGGGTATTAGGTGGTTCAACTTTGTAACTAATGATGAGATTAGGCAAAGGAGTTTGCAACCTCCTTTAAGCAGCATATTGTGCAGAGAGAGACTCCTTTGGTTTGGCCATGTTGCCCGTATGAATAATTATAGATTGGCGAATAGGGTTATGAACAGTGTGCCTAAAGGCCTCAGAAAGAAGGGGAGACCTAGGATGCGGAGGGCAGACAATGTCAAACAAGACCTAGTTAGAATTGGTGTGCAGTGGCCAGATGCAGTAGATGTAGCTCAGGATAGACTTGCTTGGAGAACTAAATTGCACGGTCTGGTTGGACCTCCGTAGCCCATGGCTGCTTGAGGATGATGATGATGATGATGATGATGATGATTTGAACCTGTGGCATCTTGAACTTAAGACAGTCCACTGACATTGTGGATTACGATCATGGCTACCGGAATTGATGTCTTCAAAAAGTTCTGTGAAAATCGCGAAACCCACAGCAAATGAGTCACAGAAACTTCTAGAAAGTCTCCTCCCCTTTACCTCTTCCTCTTCTAGAAAGTCCCAGGAAATGATGCAATAAGCCCCGTTTTTCCTTCCTCTCTCTGAGAACTTGAAAGAAGTCCTTGAAGATGCAATAACCCAAGCTTCCAGGAACTTCAAGGGAGTCTCAGAAAAATGTTGCAATCACCCCCAATTGTTTCACGCCCCCTTTTCTAGAACTTATAGAAAGCCCAGACAAATGGTGCAATCAGGGATCATGTGATAAGGTAATCCCTGATTGTGCCGTTATCATGATGTCATGAAACATTCTGGAATATGATACAATCTTGTCTAGGCTTGAAAACACCTTGATAATTCCCCCTCCTTAAAGCCACCATCTTGGATGTCGCAATGCTTAAGCACCAAAACTCCGCAATATTCTCCGCCATGCCCACGGTCAGTAAGGGACACTGATGGGCTTGGAAAGGCCACTGTCAGTCGGATGGGATGTTAAGCCGTGGTTCCGTGTGCGGGAGAGCCATGTCACGTTAAAGCCTGTGCACGTTAAAGAACACGCTGGAGGGTCTTGACGAGAGGCTACCATCTGTCTCCCAATAACTGTTCCAGTGGGTCCCCTCCCACAACCTTCTCTGAGCCTTCGGGGTCCATGTGACCTGGCCATTTAGCCCATTGTTTGCAAAAAAGTGTCACTCAGAGGTAAAACAACCCAACCAAAACACCAAAAATTTACCGAGTCCAACAAAACTTTCGGTTGCAACAGCCAAACCCAGAACGCAGGAAAGTCCCCTTTATCCTAACACACAATGCAGGAAAACCCTCTATAAAAGAGGATCGCAAATCCATGGATTAGTGGCTCCTCCTTTTTCATCTCTTTGTAATACCATCTTGGATAATGTCAATCTTTTATCATATGCAGGCTTGAAAATCCTAAGAGTAAGTAAGCACCAAGTTTGATGTCGCATTCTTTAAGGTTTCCAAAATTTTCCAACTAAACTTTCGGTGGAAATACTCATTGTGACTATGCAGGAAAGCTCGCTTTATCCCAAACCTAGAATGCAGGAAAGACTTCTATAAAGGGTTCCGTGAATCAGCAATCTGCGTAAAGGTCAGAAGTCCTCCTACCTTAATTTGTAGCTTAATTATCATGGCTTATTATAAAAGCAGCATCCCATCAAACCCACATAAAAATCTCTTCGCACATAAAACACATTGCCTTAATCCTACGGTGAGAAAAATAGCTAATGAGAAAAAAAAAGACACTATCTCTTGTTCCGAAATGTTACTATCCATCTTGATCTGTTCAATGCCTCGTCCAATATGTAAGTCTAACAGAATAAACCCTGAAATACGTGGAACAACTTAATAGCTTCTGTTGATAAGAACTCGCCGGCAATAGCCATTAATGCTTTTGTGGTAGCATTCGCTTCCTTTGCAGCTTATACGTAATATAGAGTATGTTATGGCAGGGAAAGTAGCTCAAGTGGAAGACGCCCTTCCTCCCTGTCGTAATCCATCTCACTGTGTCTCTGTTTTCCGGTTCCTGCCATTGCTTCGTCTCGTTAATGAGTCCTTTGAAGCGTTCATCACTGGCTTTGGCAGCGACAAAATGCAGTTTACCGAACATTAAACTTTATGGCGCATGTGGTGTTTTCGTTAACGACATCGCGGGGAAACTATTCTACTGTTCAAGAGGATGGAGAAAGCGCGGAGGACTGACATGGTGGCCAAGATGAAATGAACGGTTTTTTTTTGAAAGATGGTTGACGTTTGTGATGGGGACGGAAAAATTGTGTTCAGCACGGGAATAACAGACGAAGTGGAAAGGGGTGTGTAAAGTGAGAAATTCCAAATGTGAGAAATGAGAGGGTTGTGTTGTTTCACTTCTGAGCAGCACTTTTGACCATACAGTGGATGATGGTGTTGTTGTTTTACCTCTGAGAGACACTTTTTTTGTACACAATGTTTGTTTGTTTGTTTTACCTCTGAGCGGCACTTTTTTGCACACCATGGGCTAAATGGCCAGGTCACATGGACCCCGAAGGCTCAGAGAAGGTTGGGGGAGGGAACCCACTGGAACAGCTGTTGGGAGACAGATGGTAGCCTCCTGTCAAGGCCATCCAGCGTGTTCTTTAACGTGCACAGGGTATGGCTCTCCCGCACACGGGGCCACGGCTTAACGTCCCATCCGACGGATGGCAGCCTTTCCAAGCCAATCAGTGTCCCCTACTGACCGTGTGGTCAGTAAATCTCAACGCTGACCCAGCTGGGACTCGAACTTGGGAACTACAGATTACGAGCCTGGCGCGCTACCGACTGAGCCACCCCCGCCCCTCACAATTAGCTAGATAGCTAAGTCATAAAGGGTTAATTCATAAACATCGACCACATTTTCCTCTCCCTCTTTTTGGGATCGTTTTTAAAGTTGCCGAATTTGACAGTATTTTTTGGAAAATTTGATTTCACCTGTTGATTACTCCTGTAAATATAAATTCCTTTTTGGGGGAGGAGAATGGTGGGGTGAGACAAAATTCAAAATAGTCTACGACGGTCCCCATATGAACTTTCATTTGACACCTAATCGTAATTGTAGACCCTCGAGTTCGGAAGATATGGCGGAATAATGGTTCTCACATTTCCACTTTTTTTAAGGCAGAAAAAATCATGGGAGGGGCAAATAGGTGAAAATAATAGTCTATGAAATTCCCCGCGCCACAAGCTTTCATTTGACGTAAAACTTGTTACTTTAAGCTGTCGAATTCGGAAGATATAGCGGAAAATGGTTTTCATGTTTTCCCATTTTTAGGGAGGAAGAAAACATGAGGGGGTTATTTTTTATAGCCTATGACACTCCCAGTGTCCTATATGAGTGCCGTGGTTCACCAAAACTCTTCACATAAAGGTGCTACGAACCTGGAATTCTGACAGAAGGTTAAGACTACCATGGAGATGTGCAGTGCAAAATATTAACTCGATAGGTTCAATAGGTGGTTAGAAATCGGTATTTTGGAAAAAACGCATTTCTAGTCCGTTTTTCATTCATAACTGGTACTGCGTTCTCCATTTATAATTGCTATTCCGTTCTTCATTCGTAACTGGTACTTCGTTCTCCATTTATAACTGCCATTCCGTTCTTCATTCATAACTGGTACTTCGTTCTCCATTTATAACTGCCATTCCGTTCTTCATTCATAACTGGTACCATGGAGGTAGGAAGATAAGAGGAGGAGCCCTAAGCATTTGAAAATAATGCTACGACAGCCATGTTGTTCTATTCAAAACATTGATCAGTAGTTACTCACCTATTCTAATTTTTGTCGACATTTGTATTTTGGCAGCCTGTTCAGCTTACGGCTGCACGAATCGCACAGTAAAACTGAGTGTAAGTAGGCTTGATTGCAGCGGCAGACGGTTTGTTTTGAATGCAACAACATGGCTACCGCAATGCTGCGTAAGCATCATTTTCCTTCCACAGGGAAAGCGCGTTAGGGCGTCTCCTTATCTTCCTACCTCCATGACTGGTACTTCGTTCTCCATTTATAACTGCTATTCCGTTCTTCATTCATAACTTCTGCTCATTCGCAAATTCTAATCAAGAAAGCCACAAACCGTTGCCATAACCTGCACATTCCCAAAGATAACATTTTGTTAAGGCGTCCCACTGTAGGTATGGTTCCGAATTTTTAACCTAACTTACAAGGAGTCAAACAGACTCCCTGTAAAGGTGAAACCATGTACGAAATTTGGAACAGTTTGGTCCAACTGTTTAGTGAACAAGTATCCAAGAAAATACACGGGGATCAAAATCTGTCCGAAATGGAAATAACACTTTCGATTGCGTAGAAACGAAGCCACGGGTTGTGAGAGCGCGCCCTGAAGTCAGCAACAATCTTACCAACGCCGGTCCATTCTTCTAGTCGCTAATATACCGCTGTAAAATAAATTATGCTTTACTAGTGGGCTTTACAATATTTCGAAATTAAAAGCAGCATTTTTAATTGCTCACGTCTATAAATTGTAGATAATAATAATGTACGTTAGAAAATGTACTTATTTCTCGTTTAAGGTGTGTAACTATTTTCTCTGGCGGAATTACATCTGCGAATTGTTCTTGCTAGAACTCGTGGGCGTGGCATCTTTTCATTGGTTGACTACTTTCTTTTATCTTCAGTTTTTTGCCGCTACATTCTTTATATGAAAGGGACCTAGTTAACTACTTCCCCCAAGCGAGCAGTAGCTCCCTCGTGGAAAACCACTGCTGTACAGGGTTTAATAAATCTTAATCTCGAATAGACCGCTGAACAGGACAGGTTGTTGTCTGGAATCATAACATCACAACCATTCCTTTGGGGCGGGGGTGGCTCAGTCGGAAGCGTGCCAGGCTCGCAATCTGTAGTTCCCAGGTTCGAGTCCCAGCTGGGTCAGCGTTGAGATTTATCTCCGCAAAATTGCTGCCCACTGTCAGTAGGGGACACCGATGGGCTTGGAAAGGCCGCCGTCTGTCGGATGGGACGTTAAGCAGTGGCCCCGTGTACAGGAGAGCCATACCCTGTGCACGTTAAATAACACATTGGATGGTCTTGACGGAGACTACCATCTGTCTCCCAACAGCTGTTTCAGTGAGTTCCCTCATCCAATCTTCTCTGAGTCTTCGGGGTCCATGTGATCTGGCCATTTAGCCCATGGTGTGCAAAAAAAAGTGCCGCTCAGAGGTAAAACAACCCAATCCAACCCGGGTTTCCCTGGAATGCATATTCCGCGTTAAACGGGGGTTGCCTGTATTCTGCTTTCTACTTTATATTATTGCATAACACTTATTCTATATTTCAAAAATGAATCTTTACGATTAGTTTTTCCAGGGGGAGGTAAATATGGCCCTCTCCCTACCCACGTCTAAGAGAGGAACTAAAAGTGTTAATTTAGCAATTTTTCTCACAGACAAATAGATCACATCAAGAACTTACTCACAAACATTAACGAAAACGCAAAAGTAAGACAACAGTAATTACTGCATAAAATAAGAAACTCCGATCTTAAACTCCGAATCATAATAACATCACAACCATTCCTTTCAATTCATCAACGGCTTTAAAACAACAAACGAATTCATCTTTGAATAACTGATTTTAAAATCGCGTTTTCTTCCAGAAGCACCCCCCTCCATTGAATGAAATAAGCCACATCCACTCAGTGATAAGATTTAAGCATGATGACCGATAATCCAATGCATTTAACCGTCTGCACAGATCATCACTTCTGCTAGTTCTACCGGGATCGGCAACGGTTAAACTGAAACAACTGTGCCCAAGGAAGAGAGGCCATGATTTCACATTAAGGTTGCATCTCACCAAGTTGAGTGCCATTTCTCATGAATGCCTAGTGTAATGATCAGCTACTGAGGCACGTCAGACACTTCTCCACCAGCTCTGTCCCGGTCTCCGTGACTGAGCAAACATCGGGGAGATAATGGTAAGCTTAATGAAGACTTCGCCATGCCGCTAGCTGTTGTCATCGAGCTCAGGGTGCCTACGATCTCGCCTCTGGAGCCAGACTCACGATACACGGCCATTAGTCAGAAGCTGCGCCGTTGAAGCCTCGGTGCCTTTCCCCATACATAATTCACGTCGATGCTGAACTAAGCCATTCAAGCATCAATTGGTTCTCTGCTTACACGCTGCAGAAACAGCTGGCTTCTACGCGAACTAGGTTCTGGCGAAAGTAACTCATAGTGGTTAGGGTTAACGAGATCGGAGTTTCTTGTTTTATGGAGTGATTACTGTTGTCTTACTTTGCGTTTTAGTTAATGTTTGTGAGTGAGTTCTTGATGTGATCTGTTTGTCTCTGAGAAAATTTGCTAACTTAACACTTTTAGTTCCTCTCTTAGGCGTGGGTAGGGAGAGGGCCATATTTACCTCCCCCTGGAAAAACTAATCGTAAGGATTCATTTTTGAAATATAGAATAAGTGTAATGCAATAATTTAAAGTAGAAAGCAGAATACAGGTAACCCACATTTAAGGCGGAATATGCATTCCAGGGATACCCGGGTTGGATTGGGTTGTTTTACCTCTGAGCGGCACTTTTTTTTGCAAACCATGGGCTAAATGGCCAGGTCACATGAACCCGAAGACTCAGAGAAGGTTGGGTGAGGGAACTCATTGGAACAATGTTGGAAGACAGATGGTAGCCTCCCGTCAAGGCCATCCAATGGTTTCTTTAACGTGCACAGGGTATGGCTCTCCCGCACAAGGGGGCACGGCTTAACGTCCCATCCGACGGACGGCGGCCTTTCCAAGCCCAGTCGGTGTCCCCTACTGACCGTGGGCAGGGCGGGGAATTTTGCGGAGATAAATCTCAACGGTGACCCAGCTGGGACTCGAAAGAGCATGGAATGGCCGTATCAACTTATTTGAGAAAAGTGACTTTTAATCACAGAAGTTCTTCAAATGGATAATACGGAACGTCTTTTAATGATATGGATCGAAGACTGCAATCAGAAATAAATTCCATTAAGCCAGATGTCCAATTCAAGCAAAAAGCGGTAAATCTCTACAAGACGATAAATGAAAATGGATGAGAAAATGAAGGGGGTACTGACGAAAGTTTTTCAGCTAATCGTGGATGGTTTTATAACTTCAAAAAGCGTATCGGATTTGGGTTGGGTTGTTTTACCTCTGAGCGGCACTTTTTTGCACACCATGGGCTAAATGGCCAGGTCACAAGGACCCCGATGTTCAGAGAAGGTTGGGGGAGGGGATCCACTGGAACAGCTGTTGGGAGACAGATGGTAGCCTCCCGTCAAGGCCATCCAGCGTGTTCTTTAACGAGCACAGGGTATGTCTCTCCCGCACACGGCGCCACGGCTTAACGTCCCATCCGACGGACGGCGGCCTTTCCAAGCCCATCGGGGTCCCCTACTGACCGTGGGCAGGGCAGGGAATTTAGCGGAGATAAGCGTATCGGACTTCATAACGTTCGAATTGCAGGCGAAAGTGCAAGTGCAGACAATGACGCTGCTTCAAGATTTCCCGAATAATTAACAGGAGTCCTTAGAAAAGGCGACTACAAGGATGAACTGATTTTTAACGTGGATGAAACAGATTTGTTCTGCAAAAAAATGCCTTCGCGAACTTATCTAGCAGAAAAGGAAAAGTCGCAACCAGGATATAAAATAGCAAAAGAGCGTTTGACACTTTTATATGGGGGCGGGGGTGGCTCAGTCGGTAGCGCGCCAGGCTCGTAATCTGTAGTTCCCAGGTTCGAGTCCCAGCTGGATCAGCGTTGAGATTTATCTCCGCAAAATTCCCAGCCCTGCCCACGGTCAGTAGGGGACACCGATGGGCTTGGAAAGACCGCCGTCCGTCGGATGGGACGTTAAGCCGTGCCACCTTGTGCGGGAGGGAGCCTGCTGTGCACGTTAAAGAACACGCTGGATGGCTTTGACGGGAGGCTACCATCTGTCTCCCAACAGCTGTTCCAGTTGGTCCCCTCCCCCAACCTTCTCTGAGCCTTTGGGGTCCTTGTGACCTGGCCATTTAGCCCATGGTGTGCAAAAAAGCGCCGCTCAGAGGTAAAACAACCCAACGTTAAAGAACACGCTGGATGGCCTTGACAGGAGGCTACCATCTGTCTCCCTACAGCTGTTCCAGTGGGTCCCCTCCCCCAACCTTCTGTGAGCCTTCGGAGTCCTTGTGACTTGGGCATTTACCCCATTGTGTGCAAAAAAGTGCCGTTCAGAGGTAAAACAATCCGATCTAGATCATACTTGTCAAAACCATAAATCTACATTCCCGCTGATAAGCTTCGGCTTAGTGGTTTTTTTAAATGCAAATTAATTATAGAGAATACTTATTGAAATAAATTTGAATTTGAAAGAAACAACAACTTGAAAACGATCTTTGCAATGTCAGGACGCACTTTCTACAATTGCTTAAAAAAACAAAACAACAGATCACTTTTATTTCGTCCGATACTTCTGTGTGACAATTGTTATTTTACCCGTTCCTCCATCCACCCCTTTTCTTTATCTTCTTTTTTCTCCCCTTCTGAAATCTCCGAGCCGGAGGAAGTCGTTGCCCCTGACAACGCTTTATGTCACCACTTGCAAGCACTGCTGCGCTGGGACCAAGGCAGGCAGCTCTTCCCCTGCATCCGAAAATCCCATCTGCATGGTAACGGCCTGGAAACAGGTTGATGAGGCAACGCTCCATCAGTTCTGTGATGTAGTGTCGGACACAACCACTCTCACCTGCGTTCTATGGACATGAAGGCTTACGGCGGCCAACTGATGTGGAACTTGGGAATGATGACCATATCCTTACTTGGCAGCCTTCTCCCATTTGGTGAAGTAATGCAGCTACTCCCCCACCCAGCTTTCCTTCCTCCCTTGTTGCCCCCCCCCCCCCCCCCAACTAAGTTTTCTCCCATGACGGCGTTTGTTCGGACATAACTGCTCTCGATCTTCCTGCAATAGCTACTGTCTCTGCTCTTTCTTTAACTCATTTTGATGATGTTTTCTTGACAGAGTAGCGATCACTCCAGGCTCCTTGACGTTCACCTTGAAGATATTTACTCTGGGGAAAGAGAAAAAAAGATAAATGGGGAATGTCTTCGGCTGTGAATTAAAGGGTAGTTTACATCTCCCCTTTTTTTCTCTTTAGCATCTTCTTCTGAAGAGAGCGAGGGAAGGGAAAGTGAAGGCAAATCCGAAGAGAATCTCTGTTATTCGTCGATTAAAGGAACAGTAGGCAAGCGAAAAAGAAACTGATATCTGCAGCGAAAGAGTTTCCATTTCTCCTTGTTTGTTTACAGAGTTTCTTCAGAACTTTTTGTTATTGTTTAAAGTCGTTTGTTAAAGAGAAGGGCCAGTATGCATATTTTAAAGTTGGTTGGTTGGTTGTTTAGGGTTTTATGGCACATTAGCATCTGAGGCTATAATGCGCCAAACGTATGTCCAAATAAATGATAAAAGTCATAGAACCCTCAACCAAGTATTAAAAATAAACTACAAATAAATACACATATTATAAGACAATAAAAGGAAATATATTTAACAATAAAGAACAAATATATAAATATAATATAAAGATAAACATGAAATTACCGAGGTGTAAGCGACCTGGGTTATATATAGAATGTAAAAGGTGGTAAAATCAAAGTCGAGTAAAATATCCAGTATATCGTAAAAATTCAAATATAGAGTTAAAACAACAATTGTCTGATAACAGATGTCCGAGTGTAAGTGGCTCGGACGTAAAATCGTGAAAAGTAAAATACAAACGACATTCTAGGTTGAAATATGGACATTCAATTAAAATATGTTTGATTGTTAAAATGGTGTCACAAAATCATATTTTAAAGAAATGGTGTGTTAAATGTATCTTGTTCATTAGAAATGATGTTAAGTGTGTGTTGTTTATTAAAGGAAACGTTAAGGGTGTATTGTTATAGAGAACGTTTATTAGGTCTATATTGTTGTAACATTTGTTAGGTGTGTATTGTAAAAGTTAACATTTGTTAGGTGTGTATTGTAAGAGAGAACGTTTGTTAGGTGTGTAGTATTAGAGAAAATGTTTGCTAGGTTGTATTATTACTGAGGGTGTTTGTTAGTTATGAGTAGTTTGTTCCCACTCTATGGTACCCCACGCACAGTGCTTTCCCCCTATGACGTCACCGGCCCCAAGTGCAAGGCCACTTTGGACTTTGACCCGTATGTCGTAACTGTTATGTGATATGGCACCACCACCCGGTCACGTGATATGACGCACCTTATTAATATTCGTAATTCATATTTGACTCCCCCTTATTAAAAATTCCTTCCCCTTTTATTAAAAACCCATGGCGCCATCTAGTGTATACTTTAGTGCGTCTCCTGTATTGAAAAAAAAAATCCTTCCGACGCAGTGATATGAACCCACTACGTTGCTGTCGAGAGCGTTATCGCACTCAACTATGCCTTATTACTTGATGATGTGGCTTAGATGTGTCTCAAACGGGGTATAACCCATCGTTATAAATTACGTATCTCTTTATTACAGTTTAAAGAGTGAGTTTTATATTTCAGGTATTTTTTATTAACGTAGGTTTTTTATTATCTTACGTTTTTTTACAACCTTCGTATTTTTTTCATTTCTTTATAACTAGCCTTTTTCTGCGTAAATTAACCTTCGTTTATTATTATAACCTATGTATTTCTTATAATGAACCCCGATAGTCTTTCATATTAATATACGTATTTTTATAACCGTAATATTTTAAGGCCGTTTTAATCAACACTTATTTCTTTTAATTAACTCCGTGACTGTTGGTTGTCACATTTTTGCTAGAAGAAGGACTATTCTACAGTAACTGTTTTAAAAGACTGTCCCACAGAAAATGCCATTGGGTAAAAATAAAAAAAAAATTAATACAAGGAAAACGACGAAAAAAAAATCTGATTTAAAATCTTATTCGTCATTATGTAAAATATTGATGGGTAATATGGTCTGGTAACCTGTATGGGTGACATAAAAGTCCCGCTTTAGAACACGTGTTCGGTACCACACCCCGGACCACGTTTTATTGACAGATAGTTGTAACAAAAGTCCTGCGAAATTAAAAAATATTAAACTTCTACCCTCATCTGAAATTTTAGAAGTACACTAAACTTATTTGGTGGCAACGATCAGAATGGCTGATGCAATCTTCAGAATAATTAACTATATTTTGCGAATTTGACCATCAATTCGCGTGACGTGCATGGCGCAACTAGCAGGCTACATACGTGAAAAGGTCACTTTCTTAACGGGTGGGGGTCAACGGGTTATTGCAGACAGAAATGAACACTAACTGCTCAGCAATATTTGCATTTGCTACTGATAAACGATTTCCTTCATTAAAAATAGAAGCTAGGTAAATAATTCCGTTGTACTCTAACTCCGGTGTTTACATTGTATCTCACGAGGGGGTTATCAGATATTGGTGAAGGTGACCTTGATAATGTCAAAAGATGTATCAAGGGCATTTATGAGATAACATCTGTCTGTATATAAGCTTGCACGCTACTTGCTACTGGTCAGAAGCTATCTGTCGGAAGTTCTGCTCTTAGTCTCTCGTTGCGAGATCTCACTTATCTGTGAGTACGCACAATCTGGATAGATGGAAGCGGAGAGGAAGGAAGTCACCAATGCCTTTGATGAATGGGTGAATCTACTAGATGCTTCTGCCAAAGGCCCTTCATCACCTGAGACCCCTGCAGTGAAGCGTATCTGCCTGCCGGTGATCCAGCAAGGTGGGAAGGCGCTTTGGTGGATCCGGAAGCTCTCCTTAACCACACCCCATGCAGCATCCACTGCTGGGCAGGCTGGTAGCTGCCCCTACATTCCTGCGCACCCACTGGACGGCCTTAAAATATGACGGTTATAAAAATACGTATATTAATATGAAAGAACTATCGGGGTTCGTTATAAGAAATACGTAGGTTATAATAATAAACGAAGGTTAATTTATTGCAGAAAAAATCTAGTTATAAAGAAATAAAAAAAATACGAAGGTTGTAAAAAAACGTAAGATAATAAAAAACCTACGTTAATAAAATATCTGAAATATAAAACTCGCTCTTTAAACTGTAATAAAGAGATACGTAATTTATAACGATGTTATACCCCGTTTGAAACATATCTAAGCCACATCATCAAGTAACGAGGCATAGTTGAGTGCGATAACGCTCTAGCTATCGACAGCAAGGTAGCGGGTTCAAATCGCTGCGTCGGAAGGAATTTTTTTTAAATACAGGAGATGCACTAAAGTATACACTAGATGGCGCCACGGGTTTTTAATAAAAGGGGAAGGATTTTTTAATAAGGGGGAGTCAAATATGAAGTTTGAATTATGAATATTAATAAGGCGTGTCATATCACGTGACACGCCTTATTAATTAGAGCAGATATATTGCCATATCTGGTGACATGGCAATATGTGATACGGTGATATGGCAATATCATGTGATATGGCAATATCACACATGACCGGTGATATTGCCATGTGATATGGCAATGATCACATGACCGGGCAGTTGCGACATATCACATGAGTGGGTGGTGGTGCCATATCACATGACAGTTGGGACATACGGGTCAAAGTCCAAAGTGGCCTCACACTTGAGACCGGTGACGTCATAGGGGGAAAGCACTGTGCGTGGGGGTACTGTATAATGGGAACAAACTACTGGTATGTATTGTTAGAAAGAACGTTTGTTAGGTGTGTAGTTTTAGAGAAAATGTTTGTTAGGTGTGTATTATTAGAGAAAATATTTGTTAAGTTGTATTATTACAAAGGGTGTTTGTTAGGTATGTATTGTTAGAAAGAATGTTTGTTAGGTGTTTAGTGTTATAGAGAACATTTGTTAGGTGTATTGTTTAACAGAGTACGATTGTTACATGTGTATTGTTAGAGGAAAAATTTGCTAAGTCTGTTTATTAGACTGGATGTTTGTTAGGTGTGTATCTTTTGTTGGATAGAAAGTTTTTGTATTTTATATCTGAGAGCAAGTTTGTGTAATATATATTTGAAAGAAAGTTTATATATTGTTTATTAGTGAGAAATTTTGTGTTGCAAAAGACACCAAAAAAAATGATAAAGCATGTTTCTTTGGTGTCTTTTTAATTTAACAGGATGTTTGTTAAGAGTTTACTGATTTTTAGAGAGAAAGTTTATATATTTTTCATTAGAAAAAAGTTTGTATTGTATATTAGAAAGTTTATGTATTGTTTATTAGAGAGAAAGTTTCTGCATTGCTCATTTGGGAGAATGATTGTATATTAGAGAGAAGGTTTGTATATTTTTTATTAGAGAGAATGGTTATATATTGTTTATACAGAATGGTTGCATTGTAAATTAGAGAGAAAGTTTGTGTATTGTTTATTAGAGAGAACGTTTTCGTATTGTATATTAGAGAAAATGTTTCTATATTGTTTATTAAAACGAATGGTTGTGTTGTATATTAGAGAGAATGTTTGCATATTGTTTATTAGAGAGAATGATTATATATTGTTTATTAGACAGAATGGTTGCATTGTATATTAGAGAGAAAGTTTGAGTATTGTTTATTAGAGAGAACGTTTTGGTACTGTATATTAGAGAGAAAGTTTGAGTATAGTTTATTAGAGAGAAAGTTTGAGTATAGTTTATTAGAGAGAACGTTTTGGTACTGTATATTAGAGAGAAAGTTTATGTATTGTTCATTAGAAAACTAAAACAGATATTCCCTCAAGTAGCTACTGCCACACAGGTCTGACAGGAGCCTATCAGTTTAGTCATAGTGAAGTTAGCCATAGTTACGCTATAGAGTTACGCTATACAGTTGAGCCATAGTTACGCCATAGAGAAGATCCGTGAGGATGGCGAGACCTTAGTACGAAGAAAACAGAAACATCCATGCATTATCGGGATACGAACCTAGATCCCTCTATTTAGCGGTCAAGCGCTCTAACCACTCGGCCACGAAAGCATGTTTCTTAAGTGTGTACTCTTTATTAAAAAGAGCGTTTGTTAGATATGTATTGTTTGTGAAGAAGAGGTCAAAATGGTGCAAATGAATACACAACCTCTGTAGCGCTTTAAGCATTAGTGTTAAAAAAACAAATCTATGGAAAATTCTTACAGTGTCGCCTAAAACAAAAAAAAAAGCAGAAATATCCTAGTAAAATATTTAAAGTTCAGTGTGGATGGATCCTATTATCCCAAACTTAACAATTTGCCTGAGTTCAATAGATGATTAGCTTTGTTGTAACATTAGAAAACAAGGCAATTTTATTGTGGTACAATAAATTTTTGTACTTAAAATATTTTTATAAAACAATCTACTGACGAAGAAAACTGCACTCCATTGGGAAAAATATGAATCCGTAGTAAGTATTTTGATTTTTTTCTGGTGGAGAGGGGAATTGTCAAATTGGTTACCCTACTGTTAATTGCACTAATATTATTTGCAATTCACTGTTTTTATTAAATAGTTTTTGCTTTAATTTTGTCTGATTATAGTTCATAAAGTTTCTATTTTCGTAGATTATTTTAAAGATAGCAATTATTAAATTCACACTTCATTAATTCTTATCCAAATTTTTGATAAAGGTGTTTCTTTTCAAACAAGTTTTGCCATTTCGCCAACTGTCGTCATAAAGTAATATTTTAATATTTTCTTCAAATGATTATTACTTAAAAACAAGAGAAAATAGTTTTTACTTTATATTCTGCCATTCCGATAACTAAAGGCAACATAAAACTCTTCGCTAATGGAAATGTATGGCCTCTCTTAAATATCTAGCTCTTTATCATTGTCACAAATCTTGTAAAACCTACCTTTCACCGTGTAAGAAATATCTTTGCTGACATTTTTTTATTATTATGACCAAGAAAGAAGGAGCATTAGACACAAGTAATTAGCAACGTCCTTAGTAGAATAAATGTAGCGGCAAAGAAACCTTATATCCAGCTATATAACACAGCAATGGTTTGGCAACAGTGGAAAACAAAAAAAAAAACCGTAACTGCAAGAATAAATCGTAAATCTTTTGCTGTGGAAGTCTTACTTTATTTATGGATCTATATTTTATTACGAGTGTAATTTATTGTAACTTTAAAGAAATTGTGAGAAGAAGGCATAAAAAGCTTGCTCGAGAGGAAACTAATAGCTTTGTTTGCCTTTCCTAGTTTCTTGGAAATCTTTTCCAGCAACGTAAAGAGTTGGTTGATATATGACTCTAATAATTCGCAGTTTCCCTTTGGTCGTTGAACTGTGGCTATAATTAAAATTCGCCTCAAATGCTGAATTACCCGTGTTGAATATTCCGAACGTTTTGATGAAGGAAATATTGCTCCACAAAGCAATGTTCTGGTTACACTACACAGGTAGGCTGAGATTTCTCTTAGGTAATACTTAATTCAGTTAGGCGGTTCATAATCCAATTTTGCAGTTATTGCCAAATAAGCTTTCAGAAGTTGGTCGTTGTTTGCGGATATGCATTTAATGTTGATTCTGTTTATCTAAGATACTAAATCTCACACTCTTTCTACCACGGGAGAAGTTGGAAAGGGTTTTATATGTAAATTTGTTCCCGAAGCAGAATCACCTTTGAATTGCATTATGGGTTCCCGATAGCTTTGCCCAAACAATTGCTATATGTGATGAATATATTTATGACTTATGTTTGCTTGCGCTGATGGTAAATTATTTTTGGGAGAGTCCAAATCCCTATCTCAAATACATATCTGCATAGGTTAATTTTAATTCTGTTTCATGGGAGAAGCGAGTTACCAAGTTGTTATTAAAGCGAAAAGTTTATATGGATTTTTAATAAAATGCTTAACGAAATGGAAATTGGAAGTACGATTAGAAACTTTTTCTTGTATCGAATATTTGGTTTCCTTAACACTGAGTTACAAAGGGTGGAAAAAACTGATAAACAACCATTATAAATGAGATGCACATTCAAAGCTACGTAACTGCTTGAGAAAGTTCTTTATTTAAACTACACAAGCGATGATAACTTCGTTATCAAGTTAGTCATTATATTGATTTCGAATAATGTTCGTTCAGTATTTAAAAAGTTATGGACATCGAAACATTGAACAGTAGCCTTAGTGTAACAAATTTTGTTCAAAATTTGCGAAAACTGAAAAAATTATTGCGCACACTTTAAAAAAATGTATTTTACTAAACAGATTGATATGATCGTTGTTACTTGCTTTAAGGTAATTCTTCCAAAGAAATGAAGGGTAATTCTTTTCAGGTAAACGCTGTAATTAAATACCCCATCTTTTAAATTGCAAACCTGGATGGCCTTTACAGGAGGCTCCCATATGTCTCCTGACAGCTGTCTACTTTCCTCTGCCTAACTCTGAACCTTTGAGGTTCTTGTGATCTGGTATCTAGTTTATCCTATGCGCAAAAGAATCTCTTAGACTTGAAATAACATAACTCTTTTCGTATGATAAATTGTACTAAGCTTTGGCGCACTCTTGAATTATGCGCACTTCTTTTTTGAGCTTCAAGAATGCTAGGAAGGATAAAAAGAGGTAAAAATTATTAAATTTGTGCATATTTCACGCATATATTAAGAAATGTCTAAAAAGACTTAAAACGGAAGTTGGCATGATTTTACCTATTTTGCACACAATGGGCTAAATGGTCATGCTACAAGGACCCCGAGGGTTCAGAGATGTAAAGAGGGGATCCACTGGGAAGCTTTTAGGGGATAGATGGTAGACTTCCATTAAGGTCATATAGCGTGTTCTTTAACTTGCACAGGGTATGGCTCTCCGCACACGGCTTAACGTCCCATCCGACGGACGGCGGCCTTTCCAAGCCCATCGGTGTTCCCTACTGACCGTGGGTAGGGCGGGGAATTTTACGGAGATAAATATCAATGCTGACCCAGCTGGGACTCGAACCTGGGAAGTGCAGATTACGAGTCTGGCGCGCTACTGACTGGCCTCTCCCCCACCCCCCTGACCCAGGTCACAAGGACCCGAGGGTTCAAAGTAGGTTGGGGGAAGAGGATACACAGGATATTGATACAAAACGCAGATCTAAACAAAATGGAGGGGGGGGGGGGGTGTAGAGGCTGGATTCTTGATTCCCATTGCAGTATAACACTTTTTCCTCAGTCTTAGTGAGGGGTTCGCTCAGCCAGTAGCGCATCAGGTTCGTAATCTGCAGTTCCCAGGTTCGTACGTCGGGAAAGGGAAATTATTCCATATAAGGTTCTGAGGATGTTATTAAATTAGTTTTGATGGGAGGCTGCCATCTGTCTCCCAACAGATGCCCCTGAATATGGGGAAGAGCTGTTGATTTAACGACCCATCCGACGAACGGACTCGAACCTAGGAACTGTAGATTAAGAACCTGGCGCGCTACCGCATGAGTAAACGCCATCCCTTCTTAAGACTGAGGAAAAAGTGTTATACTGCAATGGAAATCCAGAATCCGGCCTCTCACCCCCCCACTCCCCCCCTTTTTTTTCTAGATCCGTACTTTATACAGCTTATGCCTCACCAACTCATACATCTTCACAAGATATGTGATCCTTTGGCATATCGTCCTCCGCGTTTGTTAGCTCCGGTGAAACGATTTCTCGGACCATTCCATAAACGACAAAGAAACGGCAAACTAAAAAGCAAGTTGAAAGTAATCGTAAAGTTTTGTAGGTTGTTTGGTTTGTTTTACCTCTGAGCGGCACTTTTTTGCACACCATGGGCTAAATGGCCAGGTCACATGGACCCCGAAGGCTAAGAGAAGGTTGGGGGAGGGGACCCACTGGAACAGCTTTTGGGAGACAGATGGTAGCCTCCCGTCAAGGCCATCCAGCGTGTTCTTTAACGTGCACAGGGTATGGCTCTCCCGCACACGGGGCCACGGCTTAACGTACCACCGACGGACGGCGGCCTTTCCAAGCCCATCGGTGTCCCCTACTGACCGTGGGCAGGGCGGGGAATTTTGTGGAGATAAATCTCAACGCTGACCCAGCTGGGACTCGAACCTGGGAACTACAGATTACGAGCCTGGCGCGCTACCGACTGAGCCACCCCCGCCCCTGTTTCGTAGGTGTGGCTCCATTTATTGAAGCACACATTCCAGGAGCATTTTCCAGTAATTACTAAATTGAAACGTTAACCAAAAGGCGCACACAGCTAAGCAATATCCATTATCTCCAATCGCTAAACAGGTAACAGATCGGTAACAATTTCCTGGCGAACAGAGGGAAATATCGCTCTTGGAGACTTGGTAATTACCGACCAACGCTGAAAGGTACAAATCAACCAGCTTGGGTCATTAGGAAAGTGAAATGCTGTTCAGCACTTTATATCTTGGGATATAGTTAAAGTTGATGTTGAGATTTAATGTGGCGTATAGTTTCTTTGCGAATGAGTAATACAAGGTGATTATAAAGTAAGTCGTCGCATTCAGTGAATTGTGTCTTGTAAACTGTTGGACATTGGAAAGTGAAACTGTGTAGAAGTTTTTTAACGAGCTTTTAGATGGAATAGTTGCAGTTATGGTCATCATTATTGATCTGCCTTTCTTAATAAATGGGACGGTGTTGGTTAAGTCTGTAGCATGTTAGTCTTGTAATCTGCAGTTGGGTTGTTTTACCTCTGAGCGACACTTTTTTGCACACCATGGGCTGAATGGCCAGGTCACATGGACCCCGAAGGCTCAGAGAAGGTTTGGGGAGGGGACCCACTGGAAGAGCTGTTGGGAGACAGATGGTAGCCTCCCGTCAAGGCCATCCAGCGTGTTCTTTAACGTGCACAGGGTATGGCTCTCCCGCACACGGGGCCACGGCTTAACGTCCCATCCGACGGACGGCGCCTATTCCAAGCCCATCGGTGTCCGCTACTGACCGTGGGCAGGGAGGGGAATTTTGCGGAGATAAATCTCAACGCTGACCCAGCTGGGACTCGAACCTGGGAACTACAGATTACGAGCCTGGCGCGCTACCGACTGAGCCACCCCCGTCCCTCGCATTCAGTGAATTGTGTCTTGTAAACTGTTGGACATTGGAAAGTGAAACTGTGTAAAAGTTTTTTTAACGAGCTGGAATAAGATGGAATAGTTGCAATAATGGTCATCATTATTGATCTGCCTTTCTTAATAAATGGGACGGTGTTGGTTAAGTCTGTAGCATGTCAGTCTTGTAATCTGCAGTTCCCAGGTTCGAGTCCTAACAGTGCTTGTATCGTAAATTTGCACCTTGTGCGACAGGAGAACTGGTGGGCATTGAAAGATGGTCATTTGTCAGATGGGTAGTAGGGGCATTTCTAAATATGATCATACTTTCTAAAATTTATTAATGAAGATTTTTTAATCTCCACTTGAGGAAATGCGAATGAAGATTATAATAGAATTTGCTGAAGTCTTTTTGCTTGAAGGGGCGGGGTGGCTCAGTTGGTAGCGCTCCAGGCTCGTAATCTGTAGTTCCCAGGTTCGAGTCCCAGCTGGGTCAGCGTTGATATTTATCTCCGCAAAATTCCCCACCCTGCCCACGGTCAGTAGGGGACACCGATGGGCTTGGAAAGGCCGCCGTCCGTCGGATGGGACGTTAAGCCGTGGCTCCGTGTGCGGGAGAGCCATACCCTGTGCACGTTAAAGAACACGCTGGATGGCCTTGACGGGAGGCTACCATCTGTCTCCCAGCAGCTGTTCCAGTGGGTCCCCTCCCCCTACCTTCTCTGAGCCTTTGGGGTCCATGTGACCTGGCCATTTAGCCCATGGTGTGCAAAAAAGTGCCGCTCAGAGGTAAAACAACCCAATCTTTCAAAATATCTTGGCGATTCAAGAGGAGACTGCTAACTTTGACCTTCTTAGGTTTGCCTACGAACGACACTTTTTACGCACAATGGGTTAAATTGGAAATAGTTGGAAGGTTACAAGGACCCAAAGGCTCGGAGAAAGTTGGGGGAAGAAGAGTCACTGGACCTTCGTTGGAACGACAGGCGGTAGACTCCCCTCAAAACCATCCACCGTGTTCTTTAACCTGCACAGCGTATGGCTCTCCAGTACATGGGACCACGGTTTAATATCTCATAAGACCGTCGGTGTCCCCATGGTCACCGAGGGCGGGGTGAAAGTTAGGGGAGATAAACTTCAAGGCTAACACAGTTGGGATTGGAACCTGGGAAGTGCAGATTACGAACCTGACGTGCTACCGACTGAACTAACTTTCGCCCCGCAAATTTTAATAACATTATTGCCGTTGGGAGTTACCAATGAATGTTGTTAGCTTCTAGATTCCTGATATTGCAAAAAAAAAAAACGCGTCAGTAAAAAAGTTCGGTTGTTCGTAATTTTTTTTGCCGTACTGTCCATTAAAACCAATTTAAGTAGTTGCCAACTCTGCTGACGAGCATCCACTACTTCTCGCCGAGCAGATTCGCAATAATTGCTGATGTAGACAGCTTTTCATAAATCACCGATTCCCCGAAATCTCGGCTACGATCTCTGGCATCGATCCATCTCAACGATATCGCCGTAATTAAAACGGCTTTCGTGCCTTTTATCTGACCCTCCCGCATTCTCATTGATCCAAACATCACGACTCGTGAAACATAAAACCGAATAGTGAAAACCAAACACTGCTGGACTCCATCAATTTAAAACTGTTGGTTCAGAACACAACTTCTGCCATCTCCCAAATCAGGACTGACAACCTAGTTCCTGTTTGTACCCATTCTTTTTTCCCCTAAGCTCTCTCTCTCTCTCCGAGTCTCTTCCTGCCGTTCGTCAATAGGAAACATTTCAAATGAATATTTATGTCTCCATTCGGTTAGAACATGTCAGTTCCTCGACTGCATCCTTTGATTCCCGCGTCCTGAGCACGCTGCACGTGAGCAGCATCCCTCTGGCAAACGCTTCCTCCGCTTGAACGACTGATCACGTGACCGGTATAAGGGATGCGCGGGAGCAGCTCCAGGGATTGTTGGAGGCTACTCATTACTTAACATGGAAATGAGCGTTCGGAAGTTGGATTCATTCCTCCCCATCACTTCATCCTCTCTCTCTCTCTCTCCATCTCGCATCTCCAGTCTCTCTTCATCCCTTGTCAATTTTTTTTTATTCTATATACATATTTTTTTTGTCTTTTTTTTTCAGTAGGACTAATAGAGGAAATGAAGCGTGGGTTGCCAGGAGCGGAACCGGAAGTGACTGAAGACGAAAGTTTCTCCACTTCCGCCGCAAGCCCCGAAGGTAAAGGAACTGGAGAGAAAGAGTATAAGGAGATTGAGGCAGAGGAGGGATGAAAAGAGTGCAGGGATACGGCAGTAGAGTAAAATTTGTGTCCCGCCTAACGTGCTGTTATTTGGCCGTTGTTACGACAGGGGTTTATGAGATTAGGGCAGAGATCAGAAAAGCAGAGAGAGAGACATATCTGGCAGAAGCGCTGATATAGAGGAAGCTGCCTCATCTTCTCTGCTCCGCTCGTTGGTTCAGCAGTTCCCTGTCTTCCTGCCTCCCATCCCTCCGCCTGTTTACCGACAGGGTCATGTGACTGTTTGCTGAGCTCAACGCACACTCTGCTGACAGGAGCAATAATGAACCTGTTAGCATTCCGTAAGTGCCGCTGGCAATCGATGTTTTCTAGGACCGCTTTACCCTACAACGGAGATCAAAAATTTCTCTTCCTCCTCCTCCTTTACTTCTTCCTCCTCTCCCCACTCTTTTCTCCTCTTTCTTTCAGCCCCTGGGTCTGTTTGCTTCGAGATGCATTGCAGGTATCTTTCGATGTTATCCTTCGTCGTGTTTGCAGTGTTCGTACCTTTAAAGTTGTCAGAAAAGCTGGCTGCTTTGACGATCGACGAACCATTGTGAATGGTGTGTGCTTTTGTTTGAAGAAGCTGTGGATTCTCGTCTCGAAAGTACAGAAAAAGAATGAACAATTAAGATTGACAATTGCTTTCAATTACTTTATTAGATTTTAACTTGGGTTCAGTTTGTTTTCTCTCTTTATTTTTTGTTGCTACCTCTCGTTCCAGTGCCAATTAGCAAATGAATGAATTCATGAGTTTAATTTAATTGCCGGTGGAATAATTACCGTTCTATACAAGGTGATCAAAAAGTCCCCGTGCATAGTCATTTGCGATTTTGCATTGATCGTCACAGGAGGGATATTTTTATTCTCTTTTAAGGATTTTTTTTTATTTTTTTGAAAATTTAGGTAATTTGTGATGGAAATGTGGAAATTTGTATTTTCCTTTGGCAAGACAGAAAGAAATTAATAATTATAGGTAGTATCTTCCTTTAAACATGAAATTTTGCGAAATTAATATGCAATTTCTGCTGGAAAGGTAGAAATATTTTGGTCAAAAATAAAAATAAACTTAGAAAATTAAAAAAAAAAACCTTATATAAAAGAATTTTTATTTTGTATTAGAAAAAATTGCCCCCCCCGTTTTGCGGGGATAGTCTTTGCTTTACTTGGATAGTCCTCTTTTCATCGAATGGGACTTTAAGCCGTGGTCCCTTATACGAGAGTCATCCATTATGCCCAGTGGATTCCTATGCATGTCCAGTTGGTCATCTTTCTCCAAAGTTCTATGAGCCCTTGGGGTCTTTGTGACCCCAGTAGATTTAGCCCACTGTGTGCAAAATAAAAGCGAAATAGAATAGGAAGAATATTGGAAATTCCTTTTTAGGTACTTTCTGCTAGTATATTAAAAAAAGTGCAATTTCGTTACTTCCATAATTCATGTACACAGCGTTTCAGATACACTTAAAATAGTGCTAATTTCGCTGCCACTTGTTAAGTTTAGGTTTTCAGCGTTAGCAGTTGTTGGTTAAGTGTAGTTTTCAACGTTACCAGTTGTTGGTTAAGTTTAGTTTTCAGCATTAGCAGTTGTTGGTTAAGTTTAGTTTTCAGCATTAGCAGTTGTTGGTTAAGTGTAGTTTTCAACGTTCCCTTTTGTTGGTTAAGTTTAGTTTTCAGCGTTACCAGTTGTTGGTTAAGTGTAGTTTTCAACGTTACCAGTTGTTGGTTAAGTGTAGTTTTCAGGGTTACCATTTGTTGGTTAAGGGCAGTTTCAACAGTTGTTGGTCTGTTTTTCTTTACAGACATCTTCTACACTGAAAGCAAAACGAACTCAAAGCTCAAAACTGAAATGAAAAAGTAGTACAAAGTACCAATCCTTCTTGTAGATGTTACCTTTTTTGTTAATTTGTACTTGACGGAATATGCACCATGCAGTCCCTTTTTTACTTAGACGTTAGCTGAAAGCTCGTAACACAACATAAAATTCTTGAAACTTCAGAAAACATTTGCACTAATACTTTGCTATTTACACTTGACGATATTTTCCACACCCTGAATTCACACCATTAAAATACAAAACCATTCTTGCTTATGCGTTGCAAGCCTTAGAGTGCCCATTATCAAAACATGAAGTTTATTTGGCAGATGCAGTTACGTTCTTTTTAACTTTCTGGTCGTGACGTCGACATTGGCTGAAAGCTTCCGTCTTTGGATGCCATCTGGTACCACTTTTTGTTATATATTTGTCATGAACCATCTTCCGATTTTCTTTTTTTTTGTTGGCCTGCTTCCAAATGTAATCTCTAAGGAAGGGGAATTTCAAGAATTTTATCATTAATGCATTGTTCTTTACTGTATAGTTAAACTCTTAGATATTCCTTGTTGGCATTCTGTTCTCGGAGCTGTTATAATTTTAAATTCGTTTGTACGACAGTACATATTTACCTTCTTGCACTTTTCTTTCCAACGCTATGGTTGGTTTTTGATGTTTAATATCTCTTTGATGTTCTTTACTTCTAAGTCCTGTTGTTCGTTTCGTTTTTCCTATATACTGTATATGGCCAGTAACTTGATCCTGTAATGGAACTTCATATATACCTCCGATCTGTAAACGTTAATCGCGATCCCGTTTTACTCGACTCAAAATGGTTTGGAACGTTGTTAACGGTACCCCCCCCCCCTCCGACCGTAGGGTCACAATAATCTATTCACAGTATTCCTTAGCCACGGAATATTGATTACAGCAATTATATACCTTTTTTTTTATCATTTAATGCCTAGTCATTTGTGCCGGTGGTGGTTCAGTGGAGCTGGCTGCATTATACCACGCTACACTTTCAGGTCTTTTCAACATGGCTCCCGGATACCCTGCTTTCAAAACCATCTGCCTGATGTAATGCCTGTCTTCGTCACTAATAGGTTATATGACCACTAACGGCCACTAACAGGTTATATGATCACTAACGGCCACAAACAGGTTATATGCCACTAACGGCCAAAAACAGGTTATATGACCACTAACAAGTCCACTAACAGATTATATGACCACTAACAGGTTATACGACCACTAATAGATTCACTAACAGGTTATATGACCACTAAGAGGTCACTAATAAGTTATATGACCACTAAGAGGTCACTAATAAGTTATGTGACCGTTAAGAGGTCACTAATAGGTTATATGGCCACTAGCAGGTTATATGACCACTAACAGGGCCACTAACAGGTTATATGATCAATAACAGGTCCACTAATAGGTTATATGACCACTAACATGTCCAGTAACAGGTTATATGACCATTAACAGGGTTATATGACCACTAAAAGTTCCAGTAACAGATCCATTAACAGATCATATGACCAGTGACATGATCAATAACAGATAACAAAATATTTGACAGCAGATTGATTGACTGTTATGATTGTCCTAAATACTGTTTCAAAATTGATGCAAAGTGAAAAAAAAAACATTACCGAAACTTCAAAATTACATTTTTTTCAGTAAACGATTTCTTATACTTTTAACGTAAATTCATAAAAGCTGGAACAATGATGTTGAATGTTTCAGTTTCCAGAATAATTGAAAAAGTAAATAAATATTACTCATAATCTAAAATTTAGAAATTTTTTGATTTTTCATTTCTTGTGAGGTTTTGCTACAAAACCCTTGATTCGGAGTTACAGATGTTTTAAGTAGTTTTACATTCGCATGGAAATGTCTCAATACTTTTGATAAGTTAAAGCAATTTGTTTTTCATAAGAGGAAAAAAGCGACGAAGACGTATATTTCAGTTTCAAGTGAATAATTTTATTTTTAAATGTTACTACTTCCTGAATATTACAAGTTGTATGCTTCATAATACTAATTTATTTGCATTAATTTTACCCATTTATTAACAAAATTGTATTACATATGATTAAAATTCTTACATCCATTTTTCACTTATTTATTTGGGGCGAGGGTGGCTCAGTCGGTAGCGCGCCAGGCTCGTAATCTGTAGTTCCCAGGTTCGAGTCCCAGCTGGGTCAGCGTTGAGATTTATCTCCGCCAAATTCCCCGCCCTGCCCATGGTCAGTACGGGACACCGATAGGCTTGGAAAGGGCACCTTCGGGGGTGGCTCAGTCTGGTAGCGCGCCAGGCTCGTAATCTGTAGTTCCCAGGTTCGAGTCCCAGCTGGGTCAGCACTGAGATTTATCTCCGCAAAATTCCTCGCCCTGCCCATGGTCAGTAGGGGACACCGATGGCCTTGGAAAGGCCGCCGTCCGTCGGATGGGACGTTAAGCCGTGGCCCCGTGTGCGGGAGAGCCATACGCTGTGCACGTTAAAGAACACGCTGGATGGCCTTGACGGGAGGCTACCATCTGTCTCCCAACAGCTGTTCCAGTGGGTCCCCTCCCCCAACCTTCTCTGAGCCTTCGGGGTCCATGTGACCTGGCCATTTAGCCCATGGTGTGCAAAAAAAGTGCCGCTAAGAGGTAAAACAACCCAACCTACTTTTGATAATTTAAAGTAATTTGTTTTTTACAAGAGAAAAAAAGCGACGAAGATGTATGTTTAAATTTCAAGTGAATAATTTTTAAATGTTACTACTTCCTGATCAAGTTGTATGCTTCATAATACTAATTTACTACATTAATTTTGCTATTTATTAACAAAATTGTATTACATATCATTAAAATTCTTACATACATTTCTCACCTATTTGTTTTTTTCTTGGTTATGAAAACAAAATAATTAATAATTTTTATACGAAATGAAAAGTATTGCGCAAACGGCGTACTACCACTTCGCGTGCTTAATAAAATAAATAAATACCCCCTCAAGCAGCTGCTTGCCACAGAGGTCTGACAGGAGCCTGTCAGTTTATATGCCATAGTAGAAGGTCTGAGAGGATGGCAGGACCTCAGCAGAAAAACAACACACACATCCATGCCTTACCCGGGGCTCGAACCCAGGTCCCTTAGATCAGTAGCCAAGATCGCGTGCTTAGGGACGATTGAAATCCGGCGATGCTCAGAGGTAAAACAACCCAACACATGAAGATAATGAGTAGGGTAGAGGGGGAAAAAAATAAGCCCCGTACCGAAAAAAAAAATCGAACATTTTTTGTAAAGCACATGAAAAAGAATACTGATTAAAATACTGAAAAGTTGGAATCATGTGAATCGACGAATTTCAGGTATCAGGTTTCATCTAAATTGGTTTCGAGCAATTTTCGATATTTAAAGTTTTCTAGAAGTTGAATAAGCTGAAATATTTAACATCTTAGCTCGTTTTAGCAAAAAAAAAAAAGGAAAAAAAATTAAAAATTCGAAAAATTGAAAGAATAATTTCGTAAATTTCTACAAAAATACTCTTATGCATTTCATTGAAGTAAGTATATACACTACGTTGCCAAAATATTTGAGAATTTCCATGTTTTGTCAATGGTAATTCTAACTTAGTTATTCATAGCTTCTAAAACATGCTTTTAATGGAAAAATGTGACTGAAGATATGTTAAAGATCAGAATAAAATCAATGTAAGTTTCAACGTTCAACGATATCCGTTCAGTTGGGTTGTTTTACATCTGAGCGGCACGTTTTTGCACACCATGGGCTAAATGGCCAGGTCACATGGACCCCGAAGGCTCAGAGAAGGTTGGGGGAGGGGACCCACTGGAAATGCTGTTGGGAGACAGATGGTAGCCTCCCGTCAAGGCCATCCAGCGTGTTCTTTAACTTTGGGTTGTTTTACCTCTGAGCGGCACTTTTTTGCACACCATGGGCTAAATGGCCAGGTCACATGGACCCCGAAGGCTCAGAGAAGGTTGGGGGAGGGGACCCACTGGAACAGCTGTTTGTTGGGAGACAAATGGTAGCCTCCCGTCAAGGCCATCCAGTGTATTCTTTAACGTGCACAGGGTATGGCTCTCCCGCACACGGGACCACGGCTTAACGTCCCATCCGACGGACGGCGGCCTTTCCAAGCCCATCGGTGTTCCCTACTGACCGTGGGCAGGGCGGGGAATTTTGCGGAGATAAATCTCAACGCTGCCCCAGCTGGGACTCGAACCTGGGAACTACAGATTACGAGCCTGGTGCGCTACCGACTGAGCTACCCCCGCCCTATCCGTTCAGTATTTAAAGAGTTATGGAAGCTGGAACATTTACCAATAAATTATCGTGTTTTATAAAAATCATGCATAATTGCTTAATATTAAAATAACCAAAATGCAAACTTAAAAAAAGTATATTAATTTTATTAAATGGTTTGAAACAATACTTATTATTTAGGTTTTAATTTCTGAGATCCTTCATACGGAAGAAAGTGAACTTTATGAGTTGATATCACTTGTAACTACTATCGGACCAACTCCTTAATGAAGAATTGCTGAAGCTATCAAACGAATTTCCTTCAATTCAGTGTGATTAACTTGCTATTTTAAGTTGAGTTGGATTGTTTTACCTCTGAGCGGCACTGTTTTTGCACACCATGGGCTAAATGGCCAGGTCACAATGATCCCGAAAAAGCAGAGAATGTTGGGGGAGGGGACCCACTGGAACAGGTGTTGGGAGACAGAGGGTAGTCTCCAGTTAAGGCCATCCAGCGTGTTCTTTAACGTGCACAGGGTATGGCTCTCCCACACATTGGACCACGGCTTAACGTCCCATCCGACGGACGATGGCCTTTACCAAACCCATTGGTGTCCCCTGCTGACCGTGAGCAGAGCCTGGAGTTTTTCGGAGATAAATACGAGCCACCCCCGTCCCTCCTATTTTAAGCAATTTTGATCCAATAACTAGAAGAATAACATCACCTCTGAAGAACATGGGATTCTCGCTTCCAAAAAGGATGAAGCTTTTTGTTATTTCCCGCCTTTAGCAACCTCTTTCAGTGAGATTGGAATTATAGGAGAGAACTCCCTACAGTAGTAATATTTTATTGGTTAACAAAAGAAAACAAAAACAGAATTTTTTCATTTATCTCTTGATAAAGAAAGAAAGAAATTAAAATTGCGTTTCAACACTGGTATTTGGCTCAGATCAGTAGCGAGCTAGGCTCGAGATTTGCAGTTCCCAGTTTCGAATCTCATCTGTGTTAGGCTTGAGATTTATCTCCGCTCATTCCCCCACTAGGTCAGAAAGGGAACCCGATAGACTTGGAAAGGCCGCCGTCCGTCGGGTGGGATGTAAAACTGTGGTCCGTGTACAGGAGAGTGATAAGCTGTGGACATTAAAGAACACACCTGGATGGCCTTGCTGGGAAGCTACGATCTTTCTTCTAATAGCTGTCCAGTGGGTGGGTCCCCTTCTGCCAACCTTTCCTGAGCCCGTGGATCCTTATGAAATTGTCACTTAGCCCAATGTGTGGAAAAAAAAAAGTTTCCCCTCAGACGCAAACCATCTTATTTCAGACCTCCTGGATAAGACATTTCTCCTCCTGGGCTAAGGGGGAAAATCTTTACTGCTGAAGTAAACTTTAACCTTCACTCTCTATCTTCAGGGGCGGGGGTGGCTCAGTCGGTAGCGCGCCAGGCTCGTAATCTGTAGTTCCCAGGTTCGAGTCCCAGCTGGGTCAGCGTTGAGATTTATCTCCGCAAAATTCCCCGCCCTGCCCACGGTCAGTAAGGGACACCGATGGGCTCGGAAAGGCCGCCGTCCGTCGGTGGTACGTTAAGCTGTGGCCCCGTGTGCGGGAGAGCCATACCCTGTGCACGTTAAAGAACACGCTGGATGACCTTGACGGGAGGCTACCATCTGTCTCCCAACAGCTGTTCCAGTGGGTCCCCTCCCCCAACCTTCTCTGAGCCTTCGGGGTCCATGTGACCTGGCCATTTAGCCCATTGTGTTCAAAAAAGTGCTGCTCAGAGGTAAAACAACCCAACTCTATCTTCAAAATTTAAAATTTTTCGCATAAATAGATCGTTTGCAATTTGATTAAAATATGTTATTTATCGACTTTTTTCATTGTCAGAGAGCGGTACAAAATGAATTAGGAGATTCAGAAAATACGAATCGTAGGATGATTCTGATGAAAATATAGATGATCTAGACGAAAATGTGGAATGATCTAGACGAAAATGTGGAATGATCCCGATGAAAATATGACTGACTCCGATGTTAATGAAGATGATTCTGAAGAAAATAAGGATGATTCCGATGAAAATGTAAATGATCCCGATGAAAATATAAATGACCATCATGAAAATGAGGGTGGAACTGTGGAAGTTTCTCAGGAAGAAGAGCTAACACAATATCTACCTCCACGTAAAAAATTATACCGGGACTCTCCATTGTAAGTGAAGAGTAATTTCAAAGAATAGACGCTTCAAGATAAGCAACGTGCAGAATGTTGCAGAACAATACAGCAGAATATTGCAAAACAGCAGTGCTTACTGACTGAATGGGCAGTGCGGAGATTTCTGCAAGGATATGCTCTGTGAATCGTTATGTGAAGACATCCTGTGTAAAGAGCTCCACAGCTGAGAAATATTTCATCGATGCCTTTCCAACACAAAATGAATTTTTAACATCTCGAAAAACAGAGAACAGTCGCTCAAAAAAGTATCCGAACACTATGGTTGATTACAGAATTCAGAAAAAATATCTAGCAACGATTTTTTTAGAAATTAGTGATCTGGCAACCTTCGTGTCACGTGATTACAGAATTCAGGAAAAATATCTGGCAACGGTTTTTTTTAGAAATTAGTGATCTGGCAACCTTCGTGTCACGTGATTACAGAATTCAGGAAAAATATCTGGATGCGTGTACAGCAACTGCACACGCTCAATATTTCCGTGAGTGAGCCCACACGATCTAGTATCAAAATAATATGACCACCTACAGTCGCTCAAAAAAGTATCCGAACACTATGGTTGATTACAGAATTCAGGAAAAATATCTGGCAACGATTTTTTTTAGAAATGAGTGATCTGGCAACCTTCGTGTCACGTGATTACAGAATTCAGGAAAAATATCTGGAGCGTGTACAGCAACTGTACATGCTCCAGTTACCGTTCACAGCAAACTGGAGCGTGTGCAGTTACTGCAGACGCTCCAGTTTGCTGTGAACGGTAACTGCACACGCTTAATATTTCCGGGAGTGAGCCCACACGATCTAGTATCAAAATAATATGACCACCTACAGTCGCTCAAAAAAATATCCGAACACTATGGTTGATTACAAAATTCAGAAAAAATATCTGGCAACGATATTTTTTTAGAAATTAATGATTTGGCAACCTTCGTGTCACGTGACACGAAGGTTGCCAGATCACTAATTATAAGATTTCAGATCAATAATTTTTTTTGAGCGGCTGTACCTCTTCCTATTATAAACTTAGTTCCATTTTTTTTCAGTCTTAAAAAGTCAACGCTGTGTTCATTCGGCGTCCCAAATTCATAGTGCACTGGAATTAATCAGTAGATAAGGGCATCACAGCCTTGTTCTGCTAATGGATGAAATTGCTCTAGAGACTTTGCTCTGTATCTCTTGGAAGCGATTTTCTCTCTCTTTTGGATTGTGGATTGCCTTCGCGAAGCAATTCGCCAAAACAGATCGGTACACATCCAATTTTCCGCTGGGGAAACCACAATAAACAGTTCAATAGTTCGTGGGAAAGCCATAAGATTTCCTTTTACTCTGTTTTGATCAAGCGCTTTGATTCAGCGTTGGACATCTGCTGTAGGAAAGAGATGTGGGCGTTCGTTTTAAGGAGTGCGGGCATCGGGAGAGAAAAGGAACATCATTTGTTGTTGGCTTTAATAAAGTGTCAACTTGTATTTTTCTTTTTTTCAGTCAGGAATTTATTTATAAATCTATTAAACAGTATACATAGAGGTCAATGAATCACGATTGATATAATGACAAGCTCGTTTGGTTTTACCTCAAAATAGTACTTTTGTCCATTCAAATGGCTAAATAGATAGGTCACAAAGACCCCAAAGACTCGGAGAAGTTTGGTGAAGGGTTGGGTTGTTTTACCTCTGACCGGCACTCTTTTGCACACAATGGGCTAAATGGCCAGGTCACAAGGACCCCGAAGGCTCAGAGAAGGTTGGGGGAGGGGACCCACTGGAACAGCTGTTGAGAGACAGATGGTAGCCTCCCGTCAAGGCCATCCAGCGTGTTCTTAAACGTGCACAAGGTATGTCTCTCCTGCACACGTAGCCACAGATTAACGTTCCATGCGACGAACGGTGGCCATTTCAAGACCACCGTGTCATGGATTTTTCTCCCAACAGATGTCCAGTGGGTTACCTTTCCCAACCGTCTTTGACTCCTTGGCGGTCTTTGTGATCTGTCCGTTTAGCCCATTGTGTGAACAAAAGCGTTGCTCAGAGGTGAAAAAACAAAATATCTAGCTCATATCTTGTATGAGAAACAGCAAAGCAGCTTTTAGCCGTATCTCTTTTGAAGATAAATTACTCCGAAAATCTTCAAACGAATTTACCATTCGACCAGTTCCCAAATCCATCCTGTGTTTGTTCTAAAATTCGAATCATTACCGAACCTTTCTGCTTATTAAGCAGCAGAGGCGAGATTACAGAAATTGATTTCAGCTGACGCAATAGAATGCAAGTCATTGATTGAGCGCCGGAAATGATAACACGCTTTCGGTATTTCACTATTAAGCCAACCATGGCAGTCTTTCGGCTTTGATGCTGATTGCAGATATTTGATCTTCCTGACAGCGACGCACTCGGATTGCAGGTGTAGGATTATTTGGATAATAATTAGTCGATACCATTAATATTTGTTTAATAAATAGCCAATAGATGGCGGTACTTGTTATTCTGGCTCGACGTATAGATCTCTGTCGACGAGGGGATTCACCAATTCAGAAACGTGCTTTCATAGCTCACGGCAAATCTCTATCGTGATATGGGGGCGGGGGTCAGCCAGCGGGTTAGTCGCCAGGCTTGTAATCTGAACTTCTCGGGTTGAAGTCCCAAATGTGCCAGCGTTGAGATTTATCTGCGTTAACACCCCCCTCCCCCCCGTTTTGCACTCTGTTGAGGGGCGGGGATGGTTCAGTCAGTATGGCGCCTGGATCGTAATCTGCTGTTCCCAGGTTCGAGTCCCGCCAGGGCCTGGGGTGGGGGTGGCTCAGTCGGTAGCGCGCCAGGCTCGTAATCTGCAGTTCCTAGGTTCGAGGCGATGCTGGGTTAGCGTTGAGATTTATCTCCGCAAAACTCCCCGCCCTGCCCACGGTCAGAAGGGGAGACCGATGGGCTTGGAAAGGCCGCCATCCGTCGGATGGAACGTTAAGCCGTGGCTCCGTGTGTGGGAGAGCCATACCCTGTGCACGTTAAAGAACACGCTGGATGGCCTTGACGGGAGGCTACCATCTGTCTCCCAACAGCTTTTCCAGTGGGTCCCCTCCCCAACCTTCTCTGAGCCTTCGGGGTCCATGTGACCTGGCCATTTAGCCCATGGTGTGCAAAAAAGTGCCGCTCAGAGGTAAAACAACCCAACCCAACCCGCCAGGGCCAATTTTGAGATTTATCCCCACAAATCTCCCCGCCCTTCCTCTGTTCTCGGTCAGTAGGGGACACCGATGGGCTTGGAAAGGCCGCCGTCCGTGTAGTAAAGCCACACCTTGTACACGTTAAAAAACACGCTGGATGGCCTTGACGGGAGGCTAACGTCTGTCCCTCAATAGCTGTCCAGTGGGTCCCCTCCTCCATCTTTCTCTGAGCTTTCGGGGTGCTTGTGACCTGGCCATTTAGCCCATTGTATGCAAAAGAAAGTCTACACTCGGTCAGAAAATGGATATCTATGATCTTGGAAAGGTCGCCGTCCGTCGGATGGGAAGTTAAGCTCCGTATGCAGGAGAGCCATGCTCTGTGCACGTTAAAGAACACGCTGGATGGCGTTGATGGGAGTCTCCCATTTGTCTCCTGCTATCCAGTGGGTTCCCATTCCCCAACCTTCTCTTACACCCTGGTGGGGGCGGGGGTGGCTCAGTCGGTAGCGCGCCAGGCTCGTAATCTGTAGTTCCCAGGTTCGAGTCCTAGCTGGGTCAGCGTTGAGATTTATCTCCGCAAAATTCCCCGCCATGCCCACGGTCAGTAGGGGACACCGATGGGCTTGGAAAGGCCGCCGTCCGTCGGATGGGACGTTAAACCGTTGCCCCGTGTGCGAGAGATACATACCCTGTGCACGTTAAAGAACACGCTTGATGGCCTTGACGGGAGGCTACCATCTGTCTCCCAACAGCTGTTCCAGTGAGTCCCCTCCCCCAACCTTCTCTGAGCCTTCGGGGTCCATGTGACCTGGCCATTTAGCCCATGGTGTGCAAAAAAGTGCCGCTCAGAGGTAAAACAACCCAACCCATTCCCAGTGCACGTTAAAGAACACGCTGGATGGCCTTGACGGGAGGCTACCATCTGTCTCCCAACAGCTGTTCGAGTGGGTCCCATCCCCCAACCTTCTCTGAGCCTTCGGGGTCGATGTGACCTGGCCATTTAGCCCATGGTGTGCAAAAAAGTGCCGCTGAGAGGTAAAACAGCCCAACCCATACCCAGTGCACGTTAAAGTACACGCTGGATGGCCTTGACGGGAGGCTACCATCTGTCTCCCAACAGCTGTTCCAGTGGGTCCCCTCCCCCAACCTTCTCTGAGCCTTCGGGGTCCATGTGACCTGGCCATTTAGCCCATGGTGTGCAAAAAAGTGCCGCTCAGAGGTAAAACAACCCAACCCATACCCAGTGCACGTTAAAGAACACGCTGGATGGCCTTGACGGGAGGCTACCATCTGTCTCCCAACAGCTGTTCCAGTGGGTCCCCTCCCCCAACCTTCTCTGAGCCTTCGGGGTCCATGTGACCTGGCCATTTAGCAGATGGTGTGCAAAAAAGTGCCGCTCAGAGGTAAAACAATCCAACCCATACCCAGTGCACGTTAAAGAACACGCTGGATGGCCTTGACGGGAGGCTACCATCTGTCTCCCAACAGCTGTTCCAGTGGGTCCCCTCACCCAACCTTCTCTGAGCATTTGAAATATATTCAAATAACCTTTGAAATATATTCAAATAACAAATGCTTCCCCAAGCATTTGTTATTTATTAAAAGAAAGTGGAATGTGTTTAAATAATATTTTAGTTTTATATTTTCTGAATTTGTAATGACATTTGAAAGAATACATTATTATTATATATTTAGTCTTTTTTCCCCCAATAAATTCATTTAAGATGGGTAGTTGCTTCTCTAGTTCCGTCGTGTTTTGTACAATTTTCATGTAGATATCGATGAAACAAAAAAAAAAACCGATGTTTTCATGAGCATATACATTAGTTTCCATAAATTAAGGAACTTCTTTATGGCATATCAATGAGAAGCTAACGTCGAAGCTCTATAACTTTTAAAATATGTATTTTTTTGTTATGAAAAATGCGATAGCAGATAAAGATCCCAATCAAATATATCAATATCTCGTTTTTTAACATTATTCGTTCGGTATTTAATGAATATGTAAAGCATTCATTCACTATATATTGATTTATTTGATTGAGATCTTTATCTGCGATCGCATTTTTCAAAACAAAAAGACTCATGTTAGAAGTTATAGAGCATCGACCTTAGCTTCCTTTTGACATTACATGGAATTTTCCTTTAATTTATGGAAAACAGTGTACAGTCGCTCAAAAAAATATCCGAACACTATGGTTGATTACAGAATTCCGAAAAATATTTGGCAATGATTTTTTAGAAATTAGTGATCTGGCAATAATTGTCACGACACGAAGGTTATCAGATCACTAAATTCTAATTTCTAAACTCATCACTAATTCTATCACTAAATTCTAAAAAAATCGTTGCCAGATATTTTTTCTGAATTCTGTAATCAACCATAGCTTTCGGATACTTTTTTGAGCGACTGTACATCATGTGAGAAAGACAGCTAAGTGTACGATAATATCACATTTGAAATCAACAGGCAAAATAGTGTAATTTATGAAAAAAAACACACCTAATTTTTTAATTTGCATTATGAACATTAAGGAAATTTCAATTTTTCAATTCTTTGATTTCACCAAAATGAGATATGTGGAAAATCTTACACCATTATCTGAAAATTCGAATTATCCAGATTTTTTTAATGATTTTGATTTCACATTCTTGTTTAAGCCGAACAAAAAAAAACTTAACGTAATAAAAATACTAATTATTTTTCCTATTTAAAGAATTGTTCTATTCCTTACGCAACTAACGTCCATCGGATTAAGCAATCCGAACTCATACATTCTTAAAAAAATTGCCTTATCGGTGATACATAAATCAAAAGCAACACTCCACGAGTGTAGGTTTATCTGGTCATAACACATTTATCCGCAATACAACATCTCATCCCTTCCATGAAGACTTTCACTCCAACGAATATCATCGTTCAAGTGGTTTGTGTATGAGTGAAGTATCTTCCGTTTGCTGTTCGTAAGGTCCGACAGCTCTAACATCTGAGTTTGCCAGTCTCATTTGCTACTTGGGGGGATCATTCCGCGGCGAGTGTTTACTTCCAAGAAAGGCTCGCTTCTTGACTGCCGCTGCTTATGTAACTGCTTCCCTCTTTCACCTTCTCGAAGCTGCTGACTTCTCGAGGAGGGAGCATTCCAGCTTTCCGCAATCTCCCGTGCTTGCCTCTAACATTCCTGAGAGGGAGAAGAGTAGGAGACCGAATGGATGAGGAGATGAAGCCGAAGAGCAGGGATGGATGGATGGGAGGACAGTGCCTGAGGGGGGAGAGCCGTCTCTCTCTCTTTCCTCTTTCTCCATCACTCCCTTCACACACCACCACTCTCGGTCTGAATGCTCTCCATAGCCGTGGGCGGTCTGTCTCAAGTGGGGAGATTCTCCTGATTTGCTGCTGCCCTTTGCGTTCAAATTTCGTAGACTTCTCTCCGACTGTGTATTTTATGCCAGCGCTATCTTTCAGAGCTCTGTGGAGAGGACTACTACTACTGCACAAACATACTCGTGCGCCCTCACGCACAGTCCACTGCACAGCCACACGCACAGCAATGCAGTGAGTCGCACATGAAAGGCTTGGCTGATATTTAAGGCGAGTTTGGAAATGCTATTCTCACTGTATTAACCTTCAACAAGCTACTGTTTGTAACGTTTCCTTTTAAGAGTGAGGTGGGGGGGATGAGTAGTGGATTAGATGGACGGAAGACTGGAGATTTAATTCGTTTATTGATGAAGATGACAATGAAATGTGTGTTTTCTTGCTTGAGTAATGTTTATCGTTTTGTTGATAATTTGGCGAGTAATAGTTGCCGCAATCATTCTGCGAAGCAGAATCCTGTACAAAATCCGAAAGGTTTTGTACAGTCGCTCAAAAAAATATCCGAACACTATAGTTGATTACAGAATTCAGAAAAAAATATCTGGCAACGATTTGTTTTAGAAATTAGTGATCTGGCAACCTTCGTGTCACGTGATTACAGAATTCAGGAAAAATATCTGGAGCGTGTACAGCAACTGTACACGCTCCAGTTACCGTTCACAGCAAACTGGAGCGTGTTCAGTTGCTGTACACGCTCCAGTTTGCTGTGAACGGTAACTGCACACGCTCAATATTTCCGTGAGTGAGCCCACACGATCTAGTATCAAAATAAAATGACCACCTACAGTCGCTCAAAAAAGTATCCGAACACCATGGTTGATTAAAGAATTCAGAAAAAAATATCTGGCAACGATTTTTTTTTAGAAATTAGTGATCTGGCAACCTTCGTGTCACGTGATTACAGAATTCAGGAAAAATATCTGGAGCGTGTACAGCAACTGTACACGCTCCAGTTACCGTTCACAGCAAACTGGAGCGTGTGCAGTTACTGCAGACGCTCCAGTTTGCTGTGAACGGTAACTGCACACGCTTAATATTTCCGTGAGTGAGCCCACACGATCTAGTATCAAAATAATATGACCACCTACAGTCGCTCAAAAAAAATATCCGAACACTATGGTTGATTACAGAATTCAGGAAAAATATCTCGCAACGACTTTTTTTAGAAATGAGTGATCTGGCAACCTTCGGGTCACGTGATTACAGAATTCAGGAAAAATATCTGGAGCGTGTACAGCAACTGTACACGCTCCAGTTACCGTTCACAGCAAACTGGAGCGTGTGCAGTTACTGCAGACGCTCCAGTTTACTGTGAACGGTAACTGCACACGCTCAATATTTCCGTGAGAGAGCCCACACGATCTACTATCAAAATAATATGACCACCTACAGGCGCTCAAAAAAATATCCGAACACTATGGTTGATTACAAAATTCAGAAAAAATATCTGGCAACGATATTTTTAGAAATTAGTGATCTGGCAACCTTCGTGTCACGTGACACGAAGGTTGCCAGATCACTAATTTCTAAAAAACAACGTTGCCAATATTTTTTCTGAAGGCCTCAGAAAGAAGGGGAGACCTAGGATGCGGTGGGCAGACAATGTCAAACGGGACCTTGTTAGAATTGGTGTGCAGTGGCCAGATGCAGTAGATGTAGCTCAGGATAGACTTGCTTGGAGAACTAAATTGCACGGTCTGGTTGGACCTCCGTAGCCCATGGCTGCTTGAGGATGATGATGATGATACAGCAGAGTATTGGGACAGGGATAAAAATAAAAGAATGAGTATTGATAGAGGGAATATACGAATAAAATCATGATTTTTCATTCAATGTATTTTTATTGGTTAATAAACTGCCCTACCAAAATATCAGAGAAGTTTTATGTTAGGTCAATGAGTACTTAATTTAGAAGCCCTGTAACTTTAAAAATATACATTTAATCGAAAAATGTAACTGAAGATAAATTAAAGATCATAATAAAATCTATTTAAGTCTCGATTTTCAACAGTATTCGTTCGGTATTTAAGAAGTTGTGAAAGCTAGAATATTTCAGAACAGTAATGTGTCTTATGAATTTACCTCAGGAAATAAAACTTAAATAATAATTATTTTTTACAAAAAAATTACTAATATAAATTTAGAAGTTTGCGAAACGATTATTTCAATATTAGACAACTGTGAATGATTTTTATAAAACGAGGTAATTTATTGGTAAATATTCTAGGTCTCAGAACTCTTTAAATGCTGAACGAATATTTTTGAAAACTGAGATTTAAATAGTTTTGATTATTATCTTTAATTTGTCTTCAGACCATTTTTTCATTAAATGAGTAGTTTAAAAGTTATAGAGCTTCAAAATTAGATTTCCATTGACATAACATGGAAATACTCCTTATTTTGGGGGGTGGCTCAGTCGGTAGCGCGCCAGGCTCGTAATCTGTAGTTCCCAGGTTCCTGTGCTAGCTGGGTCAGCGTTGAGACTTTTCTCCACAAAACTCCCCGCCCTGCCCACGGTGAGTAGGGGACACCAATGGGCTTGGAAAGGCCGCCGTCCTTCGGATGGGACTTTAAGCCGTGTCCTCGTGTGTGGGAGAGCCATAACCCGTGTACGTTAAAGAACACGCCGGATGGCCTTGACGGGAGGCTACCATCTGTCTCCCAACAGTTGTTCCCGTGAGTACCCTCCCCTTACCTTCTCTGAGTCTTCGGGACCTTTGTGACTTGGCCAATTTAGCCCATTGTGTGCAAAAAAGTGCCGCTCAGAGGTAAAACAACCCAAACAACTCTCCTTATTTTGGTAGGGCACTGTATAAATACGACTGGATATGTAAATTAAAGCATCTCTTCATAAAAAATACCTTTACCCTAAAAATAAATACCTGCCTAATAGGTACTATTTTCAGTCTAGATTAACGACTGAAATTGCTTGAAATATCCGTGTTATTTTTCGTAATGAAAATATTTTGCTTTGCAGAGAAACCTTTCGTTACAAATAATTAATTTTTACATTTTCTTTCCAATTTTTTTTCTCTCTAAATGCAAATTTTAAAGATATTAACTGTAAAAATTTAATTAGGAAAGTAAAGAAAATTTGAACTAAAACTAGAAGAGCGTGAAATTGCATTCATGGCTGTTTAGAATCATCATCATCATCCTCAAGCAGCCATGGGGTACGGAGGTCCAACCAGACTGCGCAAATTAGTTCTCCAAGCATATCTGTCCTGAGCTATATCATCTCTCCACTTCACATCAATTCTAACAAGGTCCTGTTTGACATTGTCTGCCCACCGCATCCTAGGTCACCCCTCTTTCTGAGGCCTTTAGGTACACTGTTCACAACCCTAATTCACCAATCTATAATTCTCCATACGGGCAACATGGCCAAGCCAACGGTGTCTCACTCTGCACAATATGCTACATAAAGGAGGTTGCCGACTCCTTTGCCTAACCTAATCATTAGTTACAAAGTTGAACCACCTAATGCCCAAGATACTGCGTAAGCATCTAGAATCAAAAGCATCTAGTTTCCTGTTATCATGTTTACAAAGTGTCCAAGTTTCACTACCATAACTAACCCTAGAAAGAACTAAACTATTATACAGTCTAATTTTAGTCTTTAGGTGTATACGCCTATTTCTCCACACTCTCCATAGGTTCTTAAAAGTCCCGGCAGCAATCCCTATTCGTCTGTTAATCTCATGCCGCACATCAACAGTATCTGTTACATACCTCCCAAGTTAATTAAGTTGTGACACCTGCTCAAGACTGCAACCATTCAGATTAACTGAATCACAGTCTGCCTGACCAATTTTCATCACTTTAGTTTTCTCTCGGTTTATAACGAAACCTATATTACTCCCAGTGTCATCAACAGCTCGAATGAAAGAGTTCATCTCATCAACATCATTTGCCAAAAAGGCTAAATCATCAGCGTAATCTAAATCAGAAATTTTCGTATCTCCAGCTCATTTAAGGCCAAAATCTTTCCTTCGAAGTGAATTTCGCATAACATAATCAATAACCAAACTAAAGAGAAAAGGAAACAAAATGCACCCTTGTCGAACACCAGAAGTAATGCTAAACCAATTGCTACAAGACTTACCAACTCTCACACATGACCCAGTGTTATTATAGAGAGCTTTCAGTATGTTAACTAACTTGTCTGGTATACCGTATGATATCACAATCAACCACAAATTATGACGATCAACCTTTTTGAAATAAAAGCCTTTTTGAAATAAAAAAAGCTAGCAACCAAAGGTTTCTGAAACTCTAAACATTTCTCAAGAATCTGCCTAAGTGAAAATATCTGATCCACACATCCCCTACCCCTTCTGAATCCACATTGCTCATCACGCAATTGACTGTCAACCAGATTCTTAATTCTATTAAGCACAATCATGGAAAGAACTTTACCTGGAACGGAGAGTAGGCTGATACCCCTATAGTTATCACAAGAACTGCGATCACCTTTTTTGAAAATAGGGATAACAATAGCTCTGGTAAAATCCTTAGGAACCATGCCTTTATCATAAAAGATATTCAGAATTTCAGTCATCCAAGTGGTAACCGAAACATTCCCAGCTCTAAGCATTTCCGAAGTAATTTCATCTACCCCTGGGGATTTATGAAATTTAAGTTTAGAAACAGCCAAAATAACCAGATTGTGTTATAGGTCCAACATTAAAGCCACCAATGCATATATCATAATTGCAAACAATGGGAGTAGAACTAACTACATTGTTTAGAACATCACTGAAATGCTCAGCCCACCTAGCCATGACAGAATCCTCCCCTTCTATAACCTTACCTTGATTATCCTTTAATCATTGTATAACTGTCAGTTTTCTACCACACAAAACGTTAACTATCTGGTACAGCTCTCTGCTGTTGTACTGTCTAACTGCTTCCTTGGCTCTATCAGTCAATCCATCAAGCCAAAGATTCTTATCAGCAGCTAACTGATCCTTTTCACGTTTATTAAGCTCTCTGTAATGCTTTCTATAAGGACTAGTAGGGTATTGATTAAGAACATTCCTACAGTTCTTTATTTCTGAAATAGCTCAAGTGCATTATCACTCAAATAATTCTGCCTCCTCTGCTCCTTTTTACCTAAAGGAGCACTGTTAGTTTCGAGAAAAGTCTGTTTAAAACGGTCCTATTTTTCCTCCACTTCAGTAGTAAGCAAACCATGACTGTCATAATGAGTAAGAATGTCATGGTAAGCTTTAGCTATAACTGGGTCTTTCAGAGCTTCAGAATTAAAGGTAAATTTTTTAATCTTAGCACAACACTTTTTAAGTTTAAGATCCAAGACACTTTTAACAAGGAAATGGTCAGATCCAATTTCAGCTCCCCTATATGCCCTGGTATTCCTAACAGAACTAGCCCATTTGCTGTTAATTAATATATAATCAATCATATTCTTATGCAGCCCATCTTGTGAAACCCATGTGTACTTATGTATGTCGCGGTGTTTGTAATAAGTGTTAGTTATTCTGAATCGATTGAGTTTACTTACCATTGAGTTACATTTAGTGTAGGAGACGTTGCCCATTGCCATTGCAGCTACCAATACCAAAAGCGCCTATTACTCCTCCCCACAGGTCAGGGTCAGTACCAACTTTGGCATTGAAGTCACCTAGAACAAGGGTGATATCTCCTTTCTTGACAGAATTAAAAATATCCTGAAGTTGTCCCTAAAACTTATCCTTCTCATCCTCATCGGCATACTCAGTGGGGGCATAACAGCGGATAACATTCAACTTTCTTTAAAAAATTATTTAATACTTGTCTGAAATGTTGCTGTAAGAAACCTTTCGTTAATACATTCGTATCCCAGAAGAGCATCACTGGCGTGTCTGCTGAGAAGCAGACCTACGCCTTGGTGATGCTTATTATCGTCCCTACCTGAGAAGAGTAATTTAAGATTATTTTTAAGAATCTGATATTCATCTGTCCATCTGGTCTCTTGCAAGCGGAAAATATTTATTTTTGACGGTGGAATTCTTGTGTGAGGACATCAAGAGAAAAAGCTCTGTGCAGAGTTCTCACATTCAACTACCTATGAAGAGAAAATGGTTAGTGGGATGTTTAAAGAAATTACGTTTATTGAGAGAGGGAATTCCGAAAATATCAAATAACCCCTTAATCGCAGGCATGGGGGAAAGTCCCGTTCCCCCACCTCTAAAGGCTGAAGCTATCTACACTGGAAGACTTCCTCCAATGTAGAATTTGACGATTCCAATAGAAGCAAGAGTTCAGGAATCTGCGATGACCTGTGCTCAGGATTATCCACCAGCTGATAAAACGTATCCTGTGAATCTATTCACTTAGTGCTGTCAACCCACAAACAAATAGAAAACACAGCGGAAGATTCTCCCTCCACAGAAGCCCACCAGTGCAGCAAATTCAGGATCCATAATCAAGCTCAGAGCCATAATTCCGTTCAGGTTGGTAAATATGGTCAGCACCAGGACCCTGTGTGGTTGACCACTCCTCAGCAGGGTAGACAAAATAACGAAAATTAGCCATAGTTGTCCAGATCAGTAGGACAGCTTCCCCTTCCGTTCCCTTTCACAAGAGAGTACTCTTTTGAAATTTCTTATCTCTTTTGAAAGGTACTAACGGCCTGCACCACGAGATGACGGGGTCGGTCATTAGGTAGTAGGCCTGGCCCTTTCTATGCATCATCACAGGGGATTGGTGCATAGCTCTCCCTCCAGTGACTACCTAGCTACCATTTACAGGTAGATTAATATCCGGTGGAACTTAAGACAAAGAGATTCACTTGTGAATAAATATCCTTATTTCGATCGCTGACTTAGGTCGTCATCCTCCGCGATTTCAGTTCTGTTGGAACTTCGTTCTTTTTTTTTGAATTAAACTAATCTGTCTGAGATTTGTTTCTTTTTTGCATTAGACTTATGACTAAACTTTCTTCCCTTTGTAGTAGACTAATCAGACGGAACCTCTTCCTTTTCTATTAGACTAATCAGACGGAATCTCTTCCTTTTCTATTAGACTAATCAGACGGAACCTCTTCCTTGTCTATTAGACTAATCAGACGGAACCTCTTCCTTTTCTATTAGACTAATCAGACGGAACCTCTTCCTTGTCTATTAGACTAATCAGACGGAACCTCTTCCTTTTCTATTAGACTAATCAGACGGAACCTCTTCCTTTTCTATTAGACTAATCAGACGGAACCTCTTCCTTTTCTATTAGACTAATCAGACGGAACCTCTTCCTTTTCTATTAGACTAATCAGACGGAACCTCTTTGTTTTCTATTAGACTAATCAGACGGAACCTCTTCCTTTTCTATTAGACTAATCAGACGGAACCTCTTCCTTTTCTATTAGACTAATCAGACGGAACCTCTTCCTTTTCTATTAGATTAATCAGACGGAACCTCTTCCTTTTCTATTAGACTAATCAGACGGAACCTCTTCCTTGTCTATTAGACTAATCAGACGGAACCTCTTCCTTTTCTATTAGACTAATCAGTCCGAACTTTCTTCCTTCTGTGTTAGACTAATGAGATTAAAAAAAACACTCTTCCATTTGTATTGGACTAATCCGACTGAACTTTCCTCTGTTTTTATTTTTCGATTCTTCTTCCATTTTCGATTTGATTAGACCTCATCAGATCGACCTTGCTTCCTTTTGTATTAGAATAATCAGACCGACATTCTTCCTTTTGTACATAAGGCTAATCAGACTGAACTTTCTTCTTTTTTGCATTAAACTAATCAGACCGTACTTTCTTTCAATAAACTAGTCAGACCTAACCTTCTTCCATTAAATTAATCAGACCGAACCTTCGTGCATTAGACTAATCAGACTGAAATTTCATCGTTTTGCGTTAGATTAATGTTCTGAGAACAGGAGGCATATTGTTGCTGTCAGTGGAACAAATGCTCGGTGGTGCAGTGTCGTCCCTTGACACTGCACCACCGAAATTTCAACTTCTGCCATATGAACAGAAATACAGATACTTGAAATAAACAGATCACTTGAAATATTCATTAAATGTTTCGCTATTTTCATATTTCGTGACCTAAAACGATGTAAATTAAAACTAGCTAAGGATTAGAAAAATCGAAATTATAATATTCCTTTAGTACCTATTCAGATGGGGCGGGTGTGGCTCAGTCGGTAGCGCGCCAAGCTCGTAATCTGCAGTTCCCAGGTTCGAGTCCCAGCTGGGTCAGCATTGAGATTTATCTCCGGAGAACTCCCCGCCCTGCCCACGGTCAGTAGGGGACACCAATGGGCTTGGAAAGGCCGCCGTCCGTCGGATGGGACGTTAAGCCGTGGCCCCGTGTGCGGGAGAGCCATACCCTGTGCACGTTAAAGAACACGCTGGATGGCCTTGACGGGAGGCTACCATCTGTCTCCCAACAGCTGTTCCAGTAGGTCCCCTCCCCCAACCTTCTCTGAGCCTTCGGGGTCCATGTGACCTGGCCATTTAGCCCATGGTGTGCAAAAAAGTGCCGCTCAGAGGTAAAACAACCTAACCTATTCAGATAAAAAAAGAAGTTTCCAATTATCTCTTAAAACAAACCAGTTGCGTTTCCAACACTCGTGGGTGTGAGGGAGAAAATTTTCCACCAATTAGAGAACCCAAATTAAAAAATGTGGGAGATTCGCAAAGTGCTTATAATAATGTTTCATTAATATGTATGCAACACAAAAGAAATTTTTAATTTATCTCTAAAAACAAAAAAAAAAAAGTTGAATATCTACAAACTGACAGGCAGACAAACGATAAAATGAACACATTATCTCTTTTCCTTTTTTGAAAACAAGATTCTTCAGTTGCGATTTACTGTACCTCGTGCCTTACACCCAAAGCAACAACACCAATTCAACAAATGTGACCTAAGTAGTTGAAACTTCGGTCTGTTGCGCCTGGTATCTTCATCATCTTTGTTCACGCCTCTCCCCAGTGATTCTGCTAACAATGATGTGTTAGTTGTGTTCATCTTCCCCCCCCCCTCCCCAGCGATGGCGTCTGAAGAGTTGTTGTTCGATTATTCTTCCATTCTTGCCCAATTTATCCTTCATGATTTATTGCCTCTTGATGGCGTGGGTGTGTCCCCGTTGCTGGCTGAAGGATGTTTAGGAGAATTATGGAGAGGTTATACAAGTCCTCCGAAATTTCACGCTCAAACCAAGTGTCTGCTTTTAATCTGTGGGGGATGCAATCTCTTCACGTCATCGCCACAGTAGCGGAGTGGTATCCGCTTTGGTTCGTGTTGACAATGAAGCTGTCGAGGTCTGGGTTCGAAACCTGGGATGCTATTGTTGTGTGTATGTTTTGTATATTATATGAGAAAACAGGTTGGGTTGTTTTACCTCTGAGCGGCACTTTTTTTGCACACCATGGGCTAAATGGCCAGGTCACATGGACCCCGAAGGCTCAGAGAAGGTTGGGGACCCACTGGAACAGCTGTTGGGAGACAGATGGTAGCCTCCCGTCAAGGCCATCCAGCGTGTTCATTAACGTGCACAGGGTATGGCTCTCCCGCACACGGGACCACGGCTTAACGTCCCATCCGACGGACGGCGGCCTTTCCAAGCTCATCGGTGTCCCCTACTGACCGTGGGCAGGGCGGAGAATTTTGCGGAGATAAATCTCAACGCTGACCCAGCTGGGACTCGAACCTGGGAACTACAGATTACGAGCCTGGCGCGCTACCGACTGAGCCACCCCGGCCCCACTATTGTTGTGTGTATGTGTTTGTATATTATATGAGAAAACAGGACAAGACTAATAGACTTTCTGGGTTACATCCGTTCTTTTTTAATAAATTTTAATTAACCCTTTAAGACAATGTGTACATTAGAATGAAAATAAAAATTTTTAAACACAGTAAAAGGTGCCTGTTGTCTTACAATTAGTGATCTGGCAACCTTCGTGTCACGTGACACGAAGGTTGCCAGATCACTAATTTCTAAAAAAATCGTTGTCAGATTTTTTTTCAGAAATTTGTAATCAACCATAGTGTTCGGATACTTTTTTTGAGCGACTGTACAACAGCATTGAAGATTAATGTGTTTGACACGCAACAAGAACAGTTTTGCCACATTTCATAGGAAACGGCAAAAGCTGTTTTTGTTGCATTTCACAGGAAACCACAAAATTATTCATTTGTGACCGGAGCTTTACAGTTTGAGAGAAATGATTACCTTCCTTTTCCTGTCGGAGGATAAAGACTCGAGCAAACACTTAAGCTGCTTTAAATTATGATCAAAAGAAGCTGTTTCACGAATTTGGTAAGAATTAAGAATTAAGAATAGTTTTTTTCACCCCGTGTTTTTTGGAGGGGGAGAAATTTTGGAGGTATATAACCTTTAAGTTGCTCTTAGTTACGATGAGAAAAAGCTGTATATCAAATTTGGCAGTCTAATTATTACTGTTTAGAAAGAGTGTTTGATCAAACAGAGGCGGAGGGTCGCCATCGCGCCAGGCTTGTAATCTGTACTTCCCAGATTCGAGTCCCAACTGGGCCAGAGTTTGGATTTATGTCCTTAAACTCCCCGCCCTGTCGTCGGTCAGTAGTGAGAACCGATAGGCTTGGAAAAGTAACCGTCCATCGGATAGGACCTAAAGCCGTGGTCCGTGTGCGGAAAACCATATCTTGTACACATTAAAGGTAACTATACCCTGTGCACTGGCTGGATGGCCTTGACGGGAGGCTACCATCTGTCTTCTATCGAGTGGATCTCCTAACCATCTCTAAGCCCTTGGGGTCCTTATGACCTGTCTATGTCGGAAGAACCATACCTTGTACACATTAAGGATAACTATACCCTATGCACTGGCTGGATGGCCTTGACGGGAGGCTACCATCTGTCTTCTAATATCTATCCAGTGGATCCCCTAACCATCTCTAACCATCTCTAAGCCCTTGGGGTCCATATGACCTGTCTATGTACACATTAAGGATAACCATACCTTGTACACATTAAGGATAACTATACCCTGTGCACTGGCTGGATGGCCTTGACGGGAGGCTACCATCTGTCTTCTAATATCTATCCAGTGGATCCCCTAACCATCTCTAAGCCCTTGGGGTCCATATGACCTGTCTATGTCGGAAGAACCATACCTTGTACACATTAAGGATAACTATACCCTGTGCACTGGCTGGATGGCCTTGACGGGAGGCTACCATCTGTCTTCTAATATCTATCCAGTGGATCCCCTAACCATCTCTAAGCCCTTGGGGTCCTTATGACCTGTCTATGTCGGAAGAACCATACCTTGTACACATTAAGGATAACTATACCCTGTGCACTGGCTGGATGGCCTTGACGGGAGGCTACCATCTGTCTTCTAATATCTATCCAGTGGATCCCCTAACCATCTCTAAGCCCTTGGGGTCCTTATGACCTGTCTATGTCGGAAGAACCATACCTTGTACACATTAAGGATAACTATACCCTGTGCACTGGCTGGATGGCCTTGACGGGAGGCTACCATCTGCCTTCTAATATCTATCCAGTGGATCCCCTAACCATCTCTAAGCCCTTGGGGTCCATATGACCTGTCTATGTCGGAAGAACCATACCTTGTACACATTAAGGATAACTATACCCTGTGCACTGGCTGGATGGCCTTGACGGGAGGCTACCATCTGTCTTCTAATATCTATCCAGTGGATCCCCTAACCATCTCTAAGCCCTTGGGGTCCTTATGACCTGTCTATGTCGGAAGAACCATACCTTGTACACATTAAGGATAACTATACCCTGTGCACTGGCTGGATGGCCTTAACGGGAGGCTACCATCTGCCTTCTAATATCTATCCAGTGGATCCCCTAACCATCTCTAAGCCCTTGGGGTCCATATGACCTGTCTATGTCGGAAGAACCATACCTTGTACACATTAAGGATAACTATACCCTGTGCACTGGCTGGATGGCCTTGACGGGAGGCTACCATCTGCCTTCTAATATCTATCCAGTGGATCCCCTAACCATCTCTAAGCCCTTGGGGTCCATATGACCTGTCTATGTCGGAAGAACCATACCTTGTACACATTAAGGATAACTATACCCTGTGCACTGGCTGGATGGCCTTGACGGGAGGCTACCATCTGTCTTCTAATATCTATCCAGTGGATCCCCTAACCATCTCTAAGCCCTTGGGGTCCTTATGACCTTTCTATGTCGGAAGAACCATACCTTGTACACATTAAGGATAACTATACCCTGTGCACTGGTTGGATGGCCTTGACATAAGACTACCATCTTCCTTCTAATATCTATCCAGTGGATCCCCTAACCATCTCTAAGCCCTTGGGGTCCTTATGACCTGTCTATGTCGGAAGAACCATACCTTGTACACATTAAGGATAACTATACCCTGTGCACTGGTTGGATGGCCTTGACATAAGACTACCATCTTCCTTCTAATATCTATCCAGTGGATCCCCTAACCATCTCTAAGCCCTTGGGGTCCTTATGACCTGTCTATTTAGCTCATTGTGTGCAAAAAGTGTCACTCAGAGTTAAAATAACAACCAAATTGATCAAACTCTTTCAAATATATAGAGATATAAAAAGATATATAATTGTTCTTTAAGTTTTAGATGATAAGAAGGAGAAGCAAAATGTGTTCCTTTTTCTTATAAAGATTTTTATAGCGTATAGGGAAATCCTCTATTAAATGTTATGAGGTTGTTTGTTTAAATGCTGTTGTTAATGTGATAGATCTTTTCATGAACGTTGCCCTTAATAAAACAATATAATCTCCCCTTTTCATTTCTATCTCTGATAACAAATCATTAGCTGAGAATTGTTCATGGCAGACTTGCATCTCTAAGGTCTTTGTCCTGGTAATTTGCCGTTGCGCATAATAACAAAAGCCTTGTTTAGCAAGTCGGCCATTCAATCAACAGAAGATATAATGCACCTCAGAAACAAATGGATTTTGCTTTTGAAAGCTAAATAAGACCTTCCTCGCATCATAATAACCGTAAATGTAATCTGTTTACTCACTAAGTCTCCACATGAAGTCCTAATCAATAATTTTACTCATTTCCTTAGATACTAACACAGAATTATCTTTGCCTCTTAATAATAAGACTAAAAGCATTCAATTGTGTGCGTGTGTATGTGCATTTATAGTCAGTGCGATGTTATCATAACTATTTATTCCGTTGATCGCTGCTCATGCATACGAACGGCGCAAGAGTCCTTCGTTTTTGACGTCGAATAGCATTTACTGTTCGCCTGTCAAGCTGTCTTCTTGGCACTGCCAGGGACCATACACATAAGCCAACGTTAAAGGGAAAGCAGACATACAGAAAGAGAGAGAACGGTTGGAAACAAGACTGGTCTGCGTGACGGTCACAGTTCGTGATGAAACGTGCTTCGCCGATCCTTGCACCTAAATAACGAACAAAATGACGTCACCGAAGCGTGAAACGCTCGTGACACGAACTTTACTTTTCTGTCTGTTGTTTTATTTTTTTTCGTGTTTTTTTTTTAACTTTTTGTCTGTCTGTTTTGCCGTTTTCCAGAGAAGTTATGAAAACCGGAGAGTTAACAACTCCAGTTTGTCGATAAATAAAATTTTAAATGGGGTCAAATCAGGCAGTTGACAGTCGCTTTCTTCGCTCATTTTAAACTCGTTTTTATTTTTGGAAAATTGAAAAATTTTCTTTGAGGAAAGAGAATTTCTTTCTGTGTAAAAAGAAAAATGCGATTAAATAAATTTTAAAGATTTTAATTTTTTTTATGCCAGCGGAATGCTACTTTAGTTTCTATTGTTGGGGATATATCCAATTGAAGCTGGTTTGGTTCATTGGGGTTTTATGACGCAAGGACAACTGAGTACATGCTGCTCCAAACACGGTAAATTGTGAAAAATAAACAGATGAAAGCTATGTACAGCTCAACTAAAAGTTAAAAACAGGCTAAGTATAAAAGGCTGTTGGGTTGTTTTACCTCTGAGCGGCACTTTTTTGCACACCATGGGCTAAATGGCCAGGTCACATGGACCCCGAAGGCTCAGAGAAGGTTGGGGGAGGGGACCCACTGGAACAGCTGTTGGGAGACAGATGGTAGCCCCCCGTCAAGGCCATCCAGCGTGTTCTTTAACGTGCACAGGGTATGGCTCTCCCGCACACGGGGCCACGGCTTAACGTCCCATCCGACGGACGGAGGCCTTTCCAAGCCCATCGGTGTCCCCTACTGACCGTGGGCAGGGCGGGGAATTTTGCGGAGATAAATCTCAACGCTGACCCAGCTGGGACTCGAACCTGTAAACTACAGATTACGAGCCTGGCGCGCTACCGACTGAGCCACCCCGCCCAAAGTATAAAAGGTGTAAAAACAGCAAAGAACAAATGCAGAAAGAACAAGTTAAACAACAGGAGATATAGAGAAAATTAAAACAAATCCAGATGTAAAAGACCCAGTTGAGACAGAAAGAGCATAAACAACAAAGGGATAAAATTACACTCTCTGTTAAAATACCCACTAAAAAACAAATAGAGTTAAAACAGAGTCATCAGATGAAACGATGTTCTAGTGTAAGGGGCTCGAGCATAAAATCATAAAAGGTAAAATAAAGTTGGTGTTCCAGGTTTAAAGCGATGCAAAAAATTAAAATATTTTTAACAGTTGAGATGGTGGTGGTGTGTGTGTGTGTGTGTGGGGGGGAGGTGACTCAGTTGGGAATGCGATAGGCTCGCAATCTGCAGTTCCCAGGTTCGAGTCCCGCCTGGGACAGCGTCGAGATTTATCTCCACAAAACTCCCTGCCCTCCCCTCTGTCAGTAAGGGACACCGATGGGCTTAGAAAGGTCGCCGTCCGTCGAATGGGACGTTGAGCCATGAGACCTTGTGCAGGAAAGCCATATTCTGTGTACGTTAAAGCACACGCTGGATGGTCTTGACGGGATCCTACCATCCACTTTTAACAGCTCTCCCGTGGGTCCCCTCCTCCCAACTTTATCTGAACCTTCGGGGTCCTTGTGAACTGACCATTTAGCCCATTGTGTGCAAGAAAACTGCCTCTCAGAGGTAAAACAACCGAACAGTTAACATGGTGTGAAAAAAAATCGCACGTCCGCCCGTATAGATAGTTCGTTCGTCCGCCCGTATAGAAAATGAATGTGTGTATTAAACGAATAACCTAAGCTTTGAAGGCAGTTGCTATAATTTTTGAAGGTACAGTCGCTCAAAAAATATCCGAACACTATGGTTGATTATAGAATTCAGAAAAAAATATCTGGCAACGATTTTTTTAGAAATTAGTGATCTGGCAACCTTCGTGCTACACGAAGTTCATATTGAATATTACATCATATTATATTTTAGGAAATGAGAAGTTATATAAATTAGAACGGTATTTTAGTTTCTCCCGGTGTTCTATCAGGCATAGAAATCGTTTGAAGAGTGGGATCTTCATAGTTTGGGGCGGGGGTGGTTCAGTCGGTAGCGCGCCAGGCTCGTAATCTGTAGTTCCCAGGTTCGAGTCCCAGCTGGGTCAGCGTTGAGATTTATCTCAGCAAAATTCCCCGCCCTGCCCGCGGTCAGTAGGGGACACCGATGGGCTTGGAAAGGTCGCCGTCCGTCGGATGGGACGTTAAGCCGTGGCCCCGTGTGGGGAGAGAGCCATACCCTGTGCACGTTAAAGAACACGCTGGATGGCCTTGACCGGAGGCTACCATCTGTCTCCCAACAGCTGTTCCAGTGGGTCCCCTCCCCCAACCTTCTCTGAGCCTTCGGGGTCCTTGTGACCTGGCCATTTAGCCCATGGTGTGCAAAAAAGTGCCGCTCAGAGGTAAAACAACCCAACGTTAAAGAACACGCTGGATGGCCTTGACAGGAGGCTACCATCTGTCTCCCAACAGCTGTTCCAGTGGGTCCCCTCCCCCAACCTTCTCTGAGCCTTCGAGGTCCATGTAACCTGGCCATTTAGCCCATGGTGTGCAAAAAAGTGCCGCTCAGAGGTAAAACAACCCAACCCAATCTTCATAGCCGCCTGTTAAAACGCATTTTTGGGGCTGTTTCTTTAAAGTTTTTTACGTTGTAGATATCAAAACCGAACAGCGTTGTGCGACTTGGAAAAAAGTGTTTCGGAAATTGCAAATATTGAAAGACCGGTCCCAGCTTACCTGCTACTTTTATAAACCTTTTCTGGAACTCGCTGTTTGGAATGGCCTTCAAATCGTCCGCGTTTTTTAAATTTTTGTCCGCTCAATTTTTTTTAAATGGAAATAACCAGAAGTCACATGGCGACAGATCTGAATCACACAACGCTGTTTAGTTTGGTGAACTTGAGACACTTACAAAAATGCATTTACCTGGCGGTTACGACGATACCTCACTTCAAACGATATTTGCGTAATAGAATGTCGCTCGATACTAAACGACGGTTGTCATGGTTACGGGAGCGTATGATTAACCAGTGGAAATTGGTTTTCAGCAAATAAATGTACTGAAAACTAAATTCATATATTTTGAGCAAATAATAGCAATATCCCTGCACATATATCAAATATCATAAACAAAACTGTCATTTCCTCCAAAACTGCAACTGTCCTGTCTTAAGAGTTTGTAGTTATAAATACTTAGGCGTGCATTTGGATCTCATCTTGAAAAGCATTACTCATGAAAACATTTAAAAAAAATTACGATGTATTCTATTTAGATTTTATTGTTTAAAATCTGTCGTACCAAAAATATTTACTTGGACTATACTCTGCATGGGGGTGGCTCAGTCGGTAGCGCGCCAGGCTCGTAATCTGTAGTTCCCAGGTTCGAGTCCCAGCTGGGTCAGCGTTGAGATTTTTCTCCGCAAAATTTCCCGCCCTGCCCACGGTCAGTAGGGGACACCGATGGGCTTGGAAAGGCCGCCGTCCGTCGGATGGGACGTTAAACCGTGTCCCCGTGTGCGGGAGAGCCATACCCTGTGCACGTTAAAGAACACGCTGGATGGCCTTGACGGGAGGCTACCATCTGTCTCCCAACAGCTGTTCCAGTGGGTCCCCTCCCACAACCTTCTCTGAGCCTTCGGGGTCCATGTGACCTGGCCATTTAGCCCGTGGTGTGCAAAAAAGTGCCGCTCAGAGGTAAAACAACCCAACGTTAAAGAACACGCTGGATGGCCTTGACGGGAGGCTACCATCTGTCTCCCAACAGCTGTTCCAGTGGGTCCCCTCCCCCAACCTTCTCTGAGCCTTCGGGGTCCTTGTGATCTGGCCATTTAGCCCATGGTGTGCAAAAAAGTGCCGCTCAGAAGTAAAACAACCCAACCCAACTCTGCATGGGTTTACTCTGTTATTCAGTAACAAATACGCAGCTGGGTAGGTGAATATGAAAATAATCCTCATAATTTGATTTTAATTCATAAAAATATATATAAACTAGTCATTAATATTTCTTCCTACTCTAATATTCATACCTTAAACATAATACATTTTTACAGCATTAGATAAATATACATAATTCTTTTATTTGTATATTTAAACAGATATTGGTTCCTTGTCTTCACGGCCCCTTATAATTTTAGACGAATTTCCACATAAAAATGTAATAAAAAGACATTTTGTTTTTCTAGTTCCTGAATTTTAGAATAGTTTAAACTTAAATATTAGAAATAAAATTAGTTTAGTTCGCTTTCAATATAAAATGAAAAAAAAATATATTTTTGATATTATTAATTTGGAACATTTTCTGAAATTTTGAATATCTGTTTCCTTTTGTTATTCTTTGTTTGTCTCGTGTCCTTTGAAATGGTTATTTCACTTTACGTTTTTGAATTAAATATTTAATAGCATATAATTTGTAAATTCGAAACATTTATTCATTACTAGAGATAAAACCATGGAGGTAGGAAGATAAGAGGAGGAGCCCTAAGCACTTGAAAATGATGCTTCGGCAACTGCGCGGCAGCCATGTTGTTCTATTCAAAACATTGATCAGTAGCATATCAGTAGTATAGGTGAGTAACGAAGTGTTGCGCTATAAAAATTTAATTTTTTTCGACATTTGTATTACGGCAGCCTGTTCAGCTTACGGCTGCACGAATCGCCCTTCAAAAAAGATACCAGGAATTACCTTTCATCGGTAAGTTTGTCATTTTTATAAAAGTTTAAATAATTATATAATGATACAAGAAACTTCGTGTTGAAATTACGCCGCTATGAAATCGGTTTTATTTCGAGTTACAAACCTCGATTCTTCACCAGATTTTTTTTTATTTTCTTCGGATTGTACTCAGTCTGCTATAATCAGTGCAGTATAAATAAACTTTCAAAATCTGGTAATTGTTTGTTATTGTCGTATTCAACGAAATACATAAATAGTTCTGCTATACAGTAATTCTGTATGGAAATATTCGTTGCATTAAGAAAAGCAATATAAATTCCAAATAGCTTAAATGGGCTTTCTCTTAGTAGTAAAAAACTAATCTTCCCGTATATAACGCACAGTAAAACTGAGTATAACACGTGAAAAGTAGGCTTGATTGCAGCGGCAGCCGGTTTGTTTTGAATGCAACAATATGGCTACCGCCCTGCTGCGTCAGCATCATTTTCCTTGGACAGGGTTGTGTTGTTTTACCTCTGAGCGGCACTTTTTTGCACACCATGGGCTAAATGGCCAGGTCACATGGACCCCGAAGGCTCAGAGAAGGTTGGGGAGGGGACCCACTGGAACAGCTGTTGGGAGACAGATGGTAGCCTCCCGTTAAGACCATCCAGCGTGTTCTTTAACGTGCACAGGGTATGTCTCTCCCGCACACGGGGCCACGGCTTAACGTCCCATCCGACGGACGGCGGCCTTTCCAAGTCCATCGGTGTCCCCTACTGACCGTGGGTAGGGCGGGGAATTTTGCGGAGATAAATCTTAACGCTGACCCAGCTGGGACTCGAACCTGGGAACTACAGATTACGAACCTGGCGCGCTACCGACTGAGCCACTCCCGCCCCTCCTTGGACAGGGAAAGCGCGTTAGGGCGTCTCCTCTCAATCATACCTCCGTGGATAAAACAACGGATGCGTTGCCACATATTATAATTTTCTTCACTCATTCTCGAAACGTGGACGGGAATAAGGTGGCCCTTGGTTCTCGACATTGCTTAAATCAAACATTTTTTTCTTTCTTTTTTATCATAACTATTTTCTTTGTTTATTGGAAATTGATGTTATTGTTATTATTTTGTTCTTTTTAACTACCTTTGTTTCCTAAAATGTAATATGATATAATATATAATATGATTTTTGGAACAAAATAAATATTATTATTATATTATACACTTGCGCGGCTTCTAAAAGTGTTGCCAATTTACAGTATAAATATTCTCATTTGATTTGGGACACCCTTTCTAATTTTCTTAGGTAAATGAAAAAGTTTTGCTTTTATTAATATTAAAACATTTGTAATATACAAATTTTAAATACTTTTTCTGTCCTGTCAAATACGTCTGCCATCCCTATCTGAGACCTGGAAACTATTTGCAAATTTTGCCTTGTTAACCGACTACAATTCAAGGATAGGCTACTATTTAACCCCAGTTGTTTAATATGTCATAAGGTGTATGTATATATATAAATATATTGAAAAACATTGAAATATCTTTAATACTCAAAGGTCATTAACATGAAAACTGCAAAAGTTGAATAAAAACTGTTTTACTTCAAAGGAAAAGGAAGGTTTGCATGTCAGTGTTTAGTGTAGTCAACATTACTTTAAATACACATTCTACAACAATGAATTAATTAATGGCTGGATTTCTGGAGAGAGAAAATTTTGTGGTTGAATTTTGTGAAGCCACTTTGACTTCTTCATTTTAGGAGAAGTGACGTCATCTTAGTGCATCTGGGTCGGGGGTGGCTCAGTCGGTAGCGCGCCAGGCTCGTAATCTGTAGTTCCCAGGTTCGAGTCCCAGCTGGGTCAGCGTTGAGGTTTATCTCCGCAAAAATTCCCCGCTCTGCTAACGGTCAGTAGAGGACACCGATGGGCTTGTAAAGCCACCGTCCGTCGGATGGGAAGTTAAGCCGTGGCCCCGTGTGTGGGAGAGCCATACCCTGTGCACGTTAAAGAACACGCTGGATGGCCTTGACGGGAGGCTACCATCTGTCTCCCAACAGCTGTTCCAGTGGGTCCCCTCCTTCAACCTTCTCTGAGCCTTCGGGGTCCTTGTGGCCTGGCCATTTAGCCCATGGTGTGCAAAAAAGTGACGCTCAGAGGTAAAACAACCCAACCCTTAGTGCATCTTTCAATAGCCAAAAAAAGGTGATAATAACTAGGCGCTAAATCTGGTGAATGTGGAAGGTGAGGTAAAACTTCCAATTTCATCTCCTGCATCTGCGTCACCGTTGAACGTGCGGTGCAAGGGTTGGTATTACCATTTTGCACGCAAACACCTTAGGATAACCAACGGCTAACAAAGAATGCGACATTTCTTTCGAATTGATGGCTTTAACTGATTCAGAAGAACACCAGTCACTCAAAAAAAGTATCCGAACACTATGGCTGATTACAGAATTCAGGAAAAATATCTGGCAACGATGTTTTTTAGAAATTAGTGATCTGGCAACCTTCATGTCACGTGAATCTTCGTTTACGAATAACGCGAATAGAGAGAGAGCCACATGTGTTTTTCAGTGTTGCCAACAGATTATAATCAATAACACGACTCAAGATATCAGTATTTTTTGCTTCATATTCCTCTTATGATAGTTTTGTGATATTTATTTGACTGTCTTTTGTATATATTAATTATATCCAAATGTTGTTTTAAAAAGCAATGCTGTTTGTTATAAAATATACTAAACGTCATCAGGAGGCCGTGGGCTCTGATCCTACCAGACACGAGACAATTTTTTCTGAACACCCATCGCTTGGCTATTGATCAAAAGGACCTGAGTTCGAGTCTCGGGTGTCATGGCTGTTTGGGTTGCTTTACCTCTGAGCGGCACTTTTTTGCACACCATGGGCTAAATGGCCAGGTCACATGGACCTCGAAGGCTCAGAGAAGGTTGGGGACCCACTGGAACAGCTGTTGGGAGACAGATGGTAGCCTCCCGTCAAGGCCATCCAGCGTGTTCTTTAACGTTGGGTTGTTTTACCTCTGAGCGGCACTTTTTTGCACACCATGGGCTAAATGGCCAGGTCACATGGAACCCGTAGGCTCAGAGAAGGTTGGGGGAGGGGACCCACTGGAACAGCTGTTGGGAGACAGATGGTAGCCTCCCGTCAAGGCCATCCAGCATGTTCTTTAACGTGCACAGGGTATGACTCTCCCACACACGGGACCACGGCTTAACGTCCCATCCGAATGACGGCGGCCTTTCCAAGCCCATCGGTGTCCCCTACTGACCGTGGGCAGGGCGGGGAATTTTGCGGAGATAAATCTCAACGCTGACCCAGCTGGGACTCGAACCTGGGAACTACAGATTACGAGCCTGGCGCGCTACCGACTGAGCCACCCCCGCCCCTCATGGCTGTTTGTGTTATCTTTCTACTGAGATCTCGTCTTCTTCACAAATCTCTATGGCGTATTAAACTTACAGGCTCTTGTCAGATTATTTATTTTATGTTTAAATGGTGTTCATTGTAATATTTATGTTATATGTCGTAGTCGTATATATTAATTTACAAAAATGAAGAATATTTATGATATTCGATAACTTAATGTTTTTTTTATTACTCAGAATAAATAGAGGATAAAGTAATGCCAAATTACTGGAAAGTAAAATTAAAAATTTTCCTCTGAAAATGTATTTTTTTTAAATGCAGAAATGCCACTAGAGATTAGGTAAAAAGATCAATCAAAATTCAAAATCATGATTTTTCAAAAATATATAGAGCTCTGGAAGCTGGAGGAACAATTGCATACACGCGAGCTTAAAAAAATTAAGCTTTAAAACACGAATCACTGCTATGTCCAATTGTTTATTAAATTAGATGTATTATTTTAATCTTTTCGTCGCGATTCTTTCAAACAATCAGACAATTTAGTTTCAATCAATTTCAGAGAAAAAGTCTTGCAGAACGTGATGCTATTCTTTAATGTTCGAGCTTGCTTAACAACTGAAGGATTGTTTTTTAAAATCAAGATATAGATTAAAATTTTTAATCCATCTTCAGCTACCTTTTTCCACAGCCTATTCTTCGAGTGAGATTTAAAAATTGACAAACACGTGTACGTTCGTTATTCATTTGTTCTGGATGTTGATATTTTCTGAGGTTCTGCCGCGGTAAGAAACGAATAAAGATGAGATTGGGTTGGATGCCGTATGGAATATTAAGCCGTTATTCAGTTGTTTTGCTTCTCAGCGATACTATTTTTGCCCACAATGAGCTAAATGTACAGGTCACAAGGACCCCGAGGGCTCAGAGAAGTTCGGATTAAGGGACCCACTTAGATGGTAGCCTCACGTCAACGCCATCCAGAGTGTTATTTAACGCACACAGGGCTCTCCCACACACGGGAAACGGCTTAACATCCCACACGACGGACGGCAAAGTTTCCAACTCTATCAGTGTCCCTTACTGACCGAGGATAGGGCAGGTACTTTTGCCGAAATAAATATCAACGTTGGAACGAATCTGGGAACTGTAGATTACTAGCCTGGTGCGCTGCCAATTCAGCCACCCCAGTCCCACCTTGTTCAGGGTAGTCATAACCTGAGCACTTTAAAAAATACAATTGGATAACACTGATGAGAGGCTTGTATTTACTCTTAACAACCAACCAGTGATTTCCCTTCCCCACCAAGCTACGAACCTTCGAGTTTCTTGTGACTTCATTTAGGTAACTGTGCGAAATAAGAGGTTCATTTGATTTGAGCATGTATGTATTAATTTTTTGTCATTTTGGCAAAGAGACTGTGCTTGGCTCAGTCTGTAGGGCACTAGGCTCGTTATCTGAAGTTCCCAGATTTGAGTCCCAACTGTGGTTGGGTTTTAGATTTATCTCCACTAACTTCCACCCTCCCTCCTCTTGACTTCGGGCACAAAGAGACGCAGGTGGTTTGGAAAATCCGTCGTCAGTCTGATGGGATGTAAAGTCAGGGTCACGTGTACAAGAGAGTCATACCCTGTCACGTGTACAAAGGTCACGTGTACAAGAGAGCCATCCAGCGTGTTCTTTTATGTGTACAGGGTATGGCTTTCCCACACACGGGGCCACGGCTTAACGTCCCATCCGACGGACGGCGGCCTTTCCAAGCATATTAAGGAACACGCTAAATTGCCTTGACGGCAGGTTTCCATCTCTCTCTTAACAGCTATCCAGTGGATATATCCTCTCTTAACAGCTATCCTCTTTCCCAACATACTCTGGACCTTTGGGGTCCTTGTGACCTGGCCATTTAGCCCATTGTGGCAGGAAAAGTTCCCTTCAGAGGAGAAAGAACCCAATTGAATTTATATCTCTCTATCATATATGAACTTGTAAAAGGCTAAAAAAATTCATATCGTAAAGTTTTATTATTTAATTTTTAATAATTTCTTGAATCTTAAAAGTTCGATTTCTACGGAGGTGACGTAAAACAATGTGGAAAACAATAACTCGACTTTTTTGGAAAATCTAAGCTAAAAAGCACCTCTACGAAAGTAAAACAACTCGACCTACTAGGTTCGAAATAACTCACGAAGATATTAACCGTAACCGAAAATATCGCAAAACTAACTTGATTCGTTTGGTTCTGTTATGGCGACTAAATAAGCGATAAAACAAGGTTCCAACGTTCTTTAATCTCCCATTTACAATCACCAAAACACCGAAAATTAGCAAGAACGAGTAGTCCAAAGAAAACAATCGCTACTGGAAGACAGAAAGAGAAATGAAACTAACCAGAGCATTTGAGGAGTTTCGTGGATAGGGATAACAGATAAGGAAAGGTTTTCTACAAGAGATAGCGTAGTAGTAGTAGTATCTTGAGCTATAAAAATAAATTGCACGGATTTAGTTGACGAGATTTCGTGAAGATCACTATCAAAGGAAGGGAGAAAGGAAGGTTTCTCTGAGTCATACTAGGAGCATTAGCCATAAATTTACTTCGATTTGGAAGTCCATTTTCTTTCTTACGGTCACGGTCAAACTTCGCGAATAGCTCGATCGGCGGATTAAATTTAACGAAAGATGTGATGTTTCAATCGAAAATTTAGTCCTGGGAAATTTAGGTGTTTAGAGGTTTTAAACGCTGTTTTGTGTCCGGCCTGGATCTTGAAACAGAATTTAGGGAGTGTAGAAATGATTGCGTTGAACAGGAATGGATCGGAACGCCGTTCTGGTATTCTTTTTAACAATATTTTTTAGCTCTTTTGTTTAAAAAAAATAAATTAGCTAATGTTTATCGTCTGTCACTATTAATCTTTTTTTTTCGTTTTAAAAAATGATTAAAAAACAATCTTTTTTGAGTGGGATAGGTATTAATGAAATATTATGATTCGCACTTGCCGAATATCTCAATAACGCCATCTAACGGTACAAAAAGGTGAAAAATTCCGAAGTTTAAACAAATATTGCAAACGATCTATATGTTAAATAAATAAATACTTCCTGAAGCAACTTCTTGCCACAGAAGTCTGACAGGGGTCATTCAGTCTAATACGTCACAGTAGAAGGTCTTTAAGGATGGTGAAACCTCAGCAGAAACTGGCATAGTGGTTAGGCAGCTAGCGACTGTTCCAGCAAGGCAAACTTTGTGTGTTGTGTTAGCTCTAACTTTGGGTTGTTTTACCTCTGAGCGGCACTTTTTTGCACACCATGGGCTAAATGGCCAGGCCACAAGGACCCCGAAGGCTCAGAGAAGGTTGGGGGAGGGGACCCACTGGAACAGCTGTTGGGAGACAGATGGTAGCCTCCCGTCAAGGCCATCCAGCGTGTTCTTTAACGTGCACAGGGTATGGCTCTCCCGCACACGGGGCCACTGCTTAACGTCCCATCCGACGGACGGAAGCCTTTTCAAGCCCATCGGTGTCCCCTACTGACCGTGGGCAGGGCCGGGAAATTTTGCGGAGATAAATCTCAACGTTGACCCATCTGGGACTCGAACACTAACTAGGGCAGTGGTCAGCAGTGACTTCGGTCTTAGTAGGGCATGTCCTTTTATGAGAAGGCCTGTATTAAGCTAGGAGTAGCTTCTAGGATTCTTCTCTGTCCTATATGTCTCAAATAAAAAAAAAGACAATATAAACGTCTTGCCTTACCCGGGCTCGAACCCAGCTTTCTTATATCAGTAGCCAAGCACACTAACCACTCGGGGCGGGGGTGGCTCAGTCGGTAGCGCGCCAGTCTCGTAATCTGTAGTTCCCAGGTTCGAGTCCCAGTTGGGTCAGCGTTGAGATTTATCTCCGCAAAATTCCCCGCCCTGCCCACGGTCAGTAGAGGACACCGATGGGCTTGGAAAGGCCGCCGTCCGTCGGATGGGACGTTAATCCGTGGCCCCGTGTGCGGGAGAGCCATACCCTGTGCACGTTAAAGAACACACTGGATGGCCTTGACGGGAGGCTACCATCTGTCTCCCAACAGCTGTTCCAGTGGGTCCCCTCCCCCAACCTTCTCTGAGCCTTCGGGGTCCATGTGACCTGGCCAATTTAGCCCATGGTGTGCACAAAAGTGCCGCTCAGAGGTAAAACAACAACCCAACACTAACCACTCGATCACGAGATGATTTTTTATGCTAAAAATTTGAAATTTTAATGGTAGAGCGTGAAAATAAAGAGATTTCCATTGGCAGTAATGACCTCTTTATCCCCAGGAGTGGGTACGTTTTTAAAAGTTACGTTTACCTACCCAAAGGGGTGGGATGGAGTGTGTAACTATTTTGTTTAAAGAGATAAATGGAAAAATGTAGAGGTGTTAATAAAATATCACTATATGTTTTTTTTTCACTTCATTAGTTCGAATTTCCACTGTTAGAGGGTGCTAGAGGCGGAAAAATGAAACTTCATTCTCTTTGAAAATGAGCATCCCATATTCACTAGGCGATATGTTATGCTCCTTATTTATAAACTATTCTTGCCAAAGAGTTTATTTACTTCTCCGTTGTAGTGGTTTTAAAACATATTCTTACTGAACTTAACGAATATTCCCTGTAGCAATAAAGTAATTTGCAACCAAAGTAAGAATATCTTTAGCAAAAAAGTGATTTGAAACCAAAGCAAGACTCTCTTTAATACAAGTGCTTTGCAACTAGAGTAAGACTCTCTTTAACACAAAGTGATTTGAAACCAAGATAAGACTATCTTTAACGCAAAGTGATTTGAAAGACTATCTTTAACACAAGTGCTTTGCAACCGAAGTAAGACTCTCTTTAACACAAAGTGATTTGAAACCAAGGTAAGACTATCTTTAACGCAAAGTGATTTGAAAGACTGTCTTTAACACAAAGTGATTTGAAACCAAGGTAAGACTATCTTTAACGCAAAGTAATTTGAAAGACTGTCTTTAACACAAAGTGATTTGAAACCAAGGTAAGACTATCTTTAACACAAAGTGATTTGAAACCAAGGTAAGACTATCTTTAACACAAAGTGATTTGAAACCAAGGTAAGACTATCTTTAACGCAAAGTGATTTGAAAGACTCTCTTTAACACCAAGTGATTTGAAACCAAGGTAAGACTATCTTTAACGCAAAGTGATTTGAAACCAAGGTAAGACTATCTTTAACGCAAAGTGATTTGAAAGACTATCTTTAACACAAAGTGATTTGCAACCAAAGTAAGACTACCTTTAACACAAAGTGATTTGAAACCAAGGTAAGACTATCTTTAACACAAAGTGATTTGAAACCAAGGTAAGACTATCTTTAACGCAAAGTGATTTGAAAGACTATCTTTAACACAAAGTGATTTGCAACCAAAGTAAGACTACCTTTAACACAAAGTGATTTGAAACCAAGGTAAGACTATCTTTAACACAAAGTGATTTGAAACCAAGGTAAGACTATCTTTAACGCAAAGTGATTTGAAAGACTATCTTTAACACAAAGTGATTTGCAACCAAAGTAAGACTATCTTTAACACAAAGTGATTTGAAACCAAGGTAAGACTATCTTTAACGCAAAGTGATTTGAAAGACTGTCTTTAACACAAAGTGATTTGAAACCAAGGTAAGACTATCTTTAACGCAAAGTAATTTGAAAGACTGTCTTTAACACAAAGTGATTTGAAACCAAGGTAAGACTATCTTTAACACAAAGTGATTTCAAACCAAGGTAAGACTATCTTTAACGTAAAGTGATTTGAAAGACTCTCTTTAACACAAGTGCTTTGCAACCGAAGTAAGACTCTCTTTAACACAAAGTGATTTGAAACCAAGGTAAGACTATCTTTAACACAAAGTGATTTGAAACCAAGGTAAGACTATCTTTAACACAAAGTGATTTGCAACCAAAGTAAGACTATCTTTAACACAAAGTGATTTGAAACCAAGGTAAGACTATCTTTAACGCAAAGTGATTTGAAAGACTATCTTTAACACAAAGTGATTTGCAACCAAGGTAAGACTATCTTTAACGCAAAGTGATTTGAAAGACTCTCTTTAACACAAAGTGATTTCAAACCAAGGTAAGACTATCTTTAACACAAAGTGATTTCAAACCAAGGTAAGACTATCTTTAACGTAAAGTGATTTGAAAGACTCTCTTTAACACAATGCTTTGCAACCGAAGTAAGACTCTCTTTAACACAAAGCAGAAATATACCCATCAGTTTATTTCCAATTACTGACGAACACCACAACGTCCAATTAACCGGAATTTAGTGCAACGTTGATGTTGTTAAAAGATGCTTATTAGATTTTGATGCAATTCTTTTAATGAAGAGCATCATTTTTTTGTTAAACGAAACGAATGATTTTAAGAATTACCTAATAATTCTACCAACAGATGTCGCAACAAACCCTGAGCCTTTCAAAGTGCTTAAAAGCAGCAGTTAATTTTCCAGACGATCGAAACAGGTTACCCGAGTAAACACGGGCATGATGATTTGAGAAACTCCCTACACCCCGAGTATACTCGGCCATGAAGCTATATTTTGCATTCTGTCCTTTAAATGGCCTATATTTTTGATACCAAATAAAAATCGATCTGTTTTACTACAAAATTTTAAAAAAATTTCACATTATCTTTGAGGTGATTGAGGAATTAACAAACACTTAAATATAATATTTAAAAGTCAGAATGATTTAATTGTACAAAATTATTAAATAATTCATGTAATTGTGTGAACCGTTGACAATTTAAAAGTCATTTTATTGATATGTTTGTTCTTTTTAAGTTGTTGAACAATATTCTACTTTTAAATAAAATTAATGTCTGCATATCATTTGCTTTATTATAGAACATTTTGGGATACTTATCATTTTTCGAGTGTTATTTTGCTAGACATAGCATAAAATTAATAGTACTTTGACCAGAATTTTTTTTTTTCAATAAGTGCATATATTTTCTTCGGGAAAATAATTAGTCACTTCTATCTACTGTTGGGTTGTTTTACCTCTGAGCGACACTTTTTTGCACACCATGGGCTAAATGGCCAGGTCACATGGACCCCGAAGTCTCACAGAAGGTTGGGGGAGGGGACCCACTGGAACAGCTGTTGGGAGACAGATGGTAGGCTCCTGTCAAGGCCATTCAGCGTGTTCTTTAACGTGCCCAGGGTATGGCTCTCCCGCACATGGGGGGCGGGGGTGGCTCAGTCGGTAGCGCGCCAGGCTCGTAATCTGTAGTTCCCAGGATCGAGTCCCAGCTGGGTCAGCGTTGAGATTTATCTCCGCAAAAATTCCCCGCCCTGCCCACGGTCAGTAGGGGACACCGATGGGCTTGGAAAGACCGCCGTCCGTCGGATGGGACGTTAAGCCGTTGCCCCGTGTGCGGGAGAGCCATACCCTGTGCACGTTAAAGAACACGCTGGATGGCCTTGACGGGAGGCTACCATCTGTCTTCCAACAGCTGTTCCAGTGGGTCCCCTCCCCCAACCTTCCCTGAGCCTTCGGGGTCCATGTGACCTGACCATTTAGCCCATGGTGTGCAAAAAATTGCCGCTCAGAGATAAAACAACCCAACCCAAACAACCCGCACATGGGCCACGGCTTAACATCCCATCCGACGGACGGCGGCCTTTCCAATCCCATCGGTGTCCCCTACTGACCGTGGGCAGGGCGGGGAATTTTGCGGAGATAAATCTCAACGCTGACCCAGCCGGAGACTCGAACCTGGGAACTGCAGATTACGAGCCTGGCGCGCTACCGACTGAGCCACCCCCGCCCTCTATCTACTGTATAACTATAAAAAGAAGCCGTATATAATTGTATTCTGCTTTATAACACGAGAAATACGGAATCAATTCAAAGCAAGTTTTCAACAGCTTGTTCAACTCTCGAACATGTTTAAGTTTATTAAAATTTTGGTTGGGCTACAAAAAATATTACTAACTGTTTTTTCGGCATTCTTTTGCTCACACCTTGCCCAATGCAAAGGGTGAAAACTTTTGCCATAAAGCAAAAATAAAAGAGCTTAGTTGCACGAGGTTATGCTGCATTATTTTAATCTAATAAAGAAAAGTGAAACCAGTTCTTTTGTTTATTTGTCCGCGAAATATCTCATGTCATCGAAACGAATGTCACTTGAGAGTGGCATAACCTATTATTTAAATGAAATTTCACTTCACGGTTCGATTTTCTACAAAAACCTTCTTTCAAGGACGGATTACTTTTTGCCTATCTTCCTAGGGGCGTGGGTGGCTCAGTCGGTAGCGCGCCAGGCTTGTAATCTGTAGTTCCCAGGTTCGAGTCCCAGCTGGATCAGCGTTGAGATTTATCTCCGCAAAATTCCCCGCCCTGCCCACGGTCAGTAGGGGACACCGATGGGCTTGGAAAGGCCGCCGTCCGTCGGATGGGACATTAAGCCGTGGCCCCGTGTGCGGGAGAGCCATACCCTGTGCACGTTAAAGAACACACTGGATGGCCTTGACGGGAGGCTACCATCTGTCTCCCAACAGCTGTTCCAGTGGGTCCCCTTCCCCAACCTTCTCTGAGCCTTCTGGGTCCATGTGACCTGGCCATTTAGCCCATGCTGTGCAAAAAAGTGCCGCTCAGAGGTAAAACAACCCAAAGCCTATCTTCCTATTGCTTTTGGCTTTGACATTTGTTTGGTGGTCGGTTTGTGGATTTAATAACTTTGTTCCACCATATCTTTCGAACGCGATGGAGAAGTTTAAAGATTTTTGCGCCAAATGAAAGCTTGTGACGTGGGGAGGGTCAGAGGCTATAAAACAATTGACCCCCCGTGCTTTCTTCCCTCCTAAAAAAGGGAAATATGAAAACTATTCTTAAGCTATATCTCCAGAACGCGCAGGCCGAAAGTAACATACGTAAAAATGAAAACTTCTGACGCGGGAGTGTCGTAGGCTATGAAAAATTGACCCCCCCCTTGCATTCTTTACCCCTAAAAACGGGGATAATATGAAAATGATTATTCCTCGATATCTCCTGAACGCGAGTGCGGAAAGTAACGAGCCATGCGTCAAATGAAAGTTTGTGACGCGGGGAGTGTCATATGATATAAAAGAATGATCCCCCATGCTTTCTCCCCCCTAGAATACGGGAAATATGAAAGTTGTTCTGCTATATAATTGAAACGCGAGGGCCTACAGTTACGAGTTAGGTTTCAAATAAAAATTCGTACAATGACGGTCGTAAACTATTCCGAATTTTGCCCCCTCTATTCCCCCTGCTAAAATGGGGGGAGCGGATTTTCGTGAGGGTCGACTTTAACGAGTCGTATCTCAAATTAAAGCTTGTGTCGTCTTCAATGTCAGGGGCTTTGGGTTGGGTTGTTTTACCTCTGAGCGGCACTTTTTTGCACACCATGGGCTAAATGGCCAGGTCACATGGACCCCGAAGGCTCAGAGAAGGTTGGGGGAGGGGACCCACTGAAACAGCTGTTGGGAGGCAGATGGTAGCCTTCCGTCAAGGCCAACCAGCGTGTTCTTTAACGTTGGGTTGTTTTACCTCTGAGCGGCACTTTTTTGCACATCATGGGCTAAATGGCCAGGTCACATGGACCCCGAAGGATCAGAGAAGGTTGGGGGAGGGGACCCACTAAAACGGTTGTTGGGAGGCAGATGGTAGCCTCCAGTCAAGGCCATCCAGCGTGTTCTTTAACGTGCACAGGGTATGGCTCTCCCGCACATGGGGCCAAGGTTTAACGTCCCATCCGACGGACGGCGGCCTTTCCAAGCCCATCGGTGTCCCCTACTGACCGTGGGCAGGGCGGGGAATTTTGCGGAGATAAATCTCAACGCTGACCCAGCTGGGACTCTAACCTGGGAACTACAGATTACGAGCCTGGCGTGCTACAGACTGAGCCACCCCCTCCCCAATGTCAGGGGCTACCTCAAGCCTGAATCCAAAAGGGTGGTAAATGTGCTCGATGTTTATGAGTCATATAAATCAAATAAAAATTTTTGAAGGTTGGTGTTGTTAGTGACAACAAAGATATATAATAAAAAAAAAATACCTATCTTCCTATAGGGCCCTAAAAAGTAGAAAGTAAACCTAAAGCATATCGATGGTGCAACCGGTCACTGAATTTGCATTCGCTTCGAAAGAAGATAGGGCGCCGATTTACCTATTCGACAAGATTGCCAGGCGCTCTATCTTCATTTGAAGTGAATATGAACTCAGTAACCGATTGCACCGTCGATATGCTTTAGGTTTTCTTTCTACTCTTTAAGGCCCTATAGGAAGATAGGATAAAAGTGAAAAGATTAAGATTGGCCATTCTGAAAGCGTATTCCCTCATTCTTGTTAATGATTATTTTTTAAGCTTTTAACTTATATTATTTCTCAGTCATGATGGGGCGGGGGTGGCTCAGTCGGTAGCGCGCCAGGCTCGTAATCTGTAGTTCCCAGGTTCGAGTCCCAGCTGGGTCAGCGTTGAGATTTATCCCCGCAAAATTCCCCGCCCTGCCCACGGTCAGTAGGGGACACCGATGGGCGTGGAGAGGCCGCCGTCCGTCGGATGGGACGTTAAGCCGGGGCCCCGTGTATGGGAGAGACATACCCTGTGCACGTTAAAGAACACGCTGGATGGCCTTGACGGGAGGCTACCATCTGTCTCCCAACAGCTGTTCCTCCCCCAACCTTCTCTGAGCCTTCGGGGTCCATGTGACCTGGCCATTTAGCCCATGGTGTGCAAAAAAGTGCCACTCAGAAGTAAAACAACCCAAAAACAACAACTCAGTCATGATAAAAAAAACTTCCCCCCCCCCCCCCCCCGTAGTGTGTAGGTTTTACTCCACTTTAATCTGTTGGCGTCTGATAGACTCTCACTTCTAACAGGTGATTCTTCAAAGCTTGTTTTGTTCATATTATATAATCAGACAATTATAATTAAGAACATTTTAAACAGAGTTCTCTGTTTAAAATGTTCATAATTGTAATTTGGAACGTTCTGGTAAAAGAAATCAGTTCTTTCAACACTGAGAAATTAATATAAACCCGAACGAGTAGCTTGAAAAAATACAGAGTTTTTTATGGTTCCCTACACTCAATAATTCACTTGAAACTGGAGTGTTTGCTGATTTTGTTTGGAGTAATGGGTGTTTGTAAGTCCCCTTTGCATCTTCTGTGGATCCTGCGTTCTGCATAACTTCCGAAAATAACAGGAAAGCCCATCTTCCAAAAATGAGAAGAATCCCATTTTCCAAAAATAACTAGAAAATAGCAAGAAATCGCATCTTGCAAAATAATCAGAAAAATAACAAGATAAGTTGAAAGAAAAATAACAATAACAAGAAGTCTCATCGTTACAAAAATAATCCAAAAATAACAGGAAATCCCATCTTCCAAAAATAAGAATAAATCCCATGTTCCAAAAATAACTAGAAAATAACAAGAAATCGCATCTTGCAAAATAACAAGAAATCTCATCGTTACAAAAATAACCCAAGAATAACAGGAAATCCCATCTTCCAAAAATAAGAAAAAATCCCATGTTCCAAAAATAACTAGAAAATAACAAGAAATCGCATCTTGCAAAATAACCAGAAAAATAACAAGACGTCTCATCGTTATTACAAAAATAACCCGAAAATAACAGGAAATCCCATTTTCAAAAAATAAGAAAAAATCCCATGTTCCAAAAATAACTAGAAAATAACAAGAAATTGCATCTTGCAAAATAACCAGAAAAATAACAAGACGTCTCATCGTTATTACAAAAATAACCCGAAAATAACAGGAAATCCCATTTTCCAAAAATAAGAAGAAATCCCACGTTCCAAAAATAACTAGAAAATAACAAGAAATCGCATCTTGCAAAATAACCAGAAAAATAAGAAATCTCATCGTTTGCAAAAATAACCCGAAAATGACAAGAAATGTAATCTTGCAGAAATAATCCGAAAATAACAGAAATTCCATCTGCAAAAATAACAGGAAATGAGTTCAGCCTGTCTTGAAAGGTACCGTCGAACTCATAACTGTTCTTAATTAATCCTAAGTGGAAATATCATTAAGCCTTTTGTCGATTAAATTTTCTTCCCATTCCGTTATCGCTATAACACTCATTGAACTCAGTCGTGAAGAGCAGTTGGAGGATGGAGAGAGAGGAGGATGGAGAGAGAGAGGAGGAGGATGGATTTTAGCAGCAGCACTTTGCAACAACACAAGAGCTACTGAGAATGCGTCAATCTGCACGCTCTCTCTCTTCTGGCTTATGTATTGTCGGGATCACGTCATTTAGTTGGCTCCACGTTGATAGTCCTGGCAATAATTGGATCTTTAATGGAAGTGATTAGAATGGATCACATAATCACTATTGCACAGTAACACGAAACTATCATATCCTTTCCACACAACACTCGATACGCTGTTTTCTGCGATTGTTAAATGTTAGGAGACAAATGGAATCCTTCTTCAAGGCTTCTGTTCTTGGGTTGTTTTTTCCTTTGAGTTGCACTTTGGGTTCAACTTCTAGGTCATAAGTATGCTAAAGGCCTAGATCTGGACAACTGCCCAGTGAATGATAATATATACTATTTATCATTTAGTGGACCTTGTCCTTGTCAGAAAGCGAATTCCGATGGATTTGGAAAGTCCACCGTTCGTTCGATGGGATGTTAAACCGTGGGTCAGCGTTGAGATTTATCTCCGCAAAATTTCCCGCCCTGCCCACGGTCAGTAGGGGACACCGATGGGCTTGGAAAGGCCGCCGTCCGTCGGATGGGACGTTAATCCGTGGCTCGTTTGAGGGAGAGCCGTGCACGTTAAAGAACATGCTGGATGGCCTTGACGGGAGGCTACCATCTGTCTCCCAACAGCTGTTGCAGTGGGTCTCCTCCCCCAACCTTCTCTGAGTCTTCGGGGTCCTTGTGACCTGGCCATTTAGCCCTTGGTGTGCAAAGAAGTGTCGCTCAGAGGTAAAACAACCCTACCCTAAATCTCGACACCTCTGATGTCTCGCAATTCACAAAAATTTTATCACTTCATTTCCTACTTTTTAAAATCGTTAGTAAACTCGATTTCTAAATCGACGAATTTCTACGATATTATTTCTGCATCGAATAAAACGTCAACCAAAATATTCACCAACTTGTTCCATTTCGAAACTTTTTTCTGTCTATTTCCCCGCTTCCAAAACCTACATCAACTAAATAAGTAGCCAAACAAAGTTCAGCTAAGAGTTTTCCCCTTTTAAAATTTCCCTAGGGGATAGCAACGTCCTCGAGGCAACGATGACACCTTCCCCCCTACCAGAGGAGGGTAGACCACAGTTGGGTGAAGTTAAAGTCGTTAGCCCCACATTGATAGGAACTGATAGGTGCAGCAGGCCACGGACTACAGATGAGCAAGGAGCCTTTGCTAAATCCCGATGAAGCTGACTCGTTAGCCAAGTGTGAATTGAGGGCTCAATTCTGGTTCGGATATCGTCCGTTCCCTGGATCGCCTGCTGCTTCTAGGAAGAGGACTAACTCCATTTAGAGTTAAAGTCTCTCAAGACGACAATCAGTTTATCTCGGCCGTATTCCTTGGGGTCGTTCTGAGATCATTTAAGCGGAAACACTTGCAACAGAAGAAATGCCCGATTCATGTAAGGCATCGCACTGGGAGAGTAAATGAAATATTTTCACTCTTTTTTTTATTTCACTTCATCGATGAAGAATACGGTTTTGATGAAGATTTAAATTGGGCAGATTTCTTATGGAATTTGAAAATACATACATGAATATCTGGATTGGGTTGTATCAGCCCTGAGCGACCATTTTGCACGAAATAGGTAAATGTGCAGGTCACAAGGACTCGAAGGATTCAGAGAAGTTTGGGGGAAGGGGACCCACTGGACACCTTTTGGGAGACAGAGGGTAGCCTCCCTTCAAGATCATGCAGCCTGTTCTTATAGATCATAAATTACAGCATTTAAATGTTTTAAAAAGGCGAGCCAAAAACGTCCTTTTTTTTAAGTAGTTTTTTTTTTGTATCACCCCTGAGCGACTCTTTCTTTTGCACAAAATAGATAAATGGGCAGGTCACAAAGATTGGATTGGATTGTTTTACCTCTGAACGGCACTTTTTTGCACACCATGGGCTGAATGGCCAGGTCACATGGACCCCGAAGGCTCAGAGAAGGTTGGGGGAGGGGACCCACTGGAACAGCTGTTGGGAGACAGATGGTAGCCTCCCGTCAAGGCCATCCAGCGTATTCTTTAACGTGCACAGGGTATGGCTCTCCCGCACACGGGGCCACGGCTTAATGTCCCATCCGACGGACGGCGGCCTTTTCAAGCCCATCGGTGTCCCCTATTGACCGTGGGCAGGGCGGGGAAATTTTGCGGAGATAAATCTCAACGCTGACCCAGCTGGGGCTCGAACCTGGGAACTACAGATTACGAGCCTGGCGCGCTACCGACTGAGCCACCCCCGCCCGCAGGTCACAAAGACTCCAAAGATTCAGAGAAGTTTGGGGGAAGGGGACCCACTGGACAGCTTTTGGGAGACAGAGGGTAGCCTCCCTTCAAGACCATGCAGCCTGTTCTTTAACGTGCATAGGATATGGTTCTCCCATGCAAGAGGCCACGGCTTAACGTCCCATCCGACGGACAACAGCCTTTCTAAGACCATCGATGACCCCCTACTGACCGAGGACAGGGCGGCGGGGGTGGGGGGGTGGATGCGCAGATGAATATCAACACTGAACCAGGTGGGATTCGAACCTGGGAAATGCAGATTACGAGCCTAGTGTGCTACAGACTGAGCCGCTGCAACCCCAGCTCAATATCATATGCAGAAAAAAAGTTGGATCTTTCGTTTTTCTCATATTTAAGATTTATTCTCATATTCAGTTTTGTCCATGGCCGAGTGATTAGCACTTTTGGCTACTGATAAAAAGGACCTGGGTTCGAGCCTCGGGTAAGGCACGGATGAACACTATGGTTGATTACAGAATTCGTGTCACGTGACACGAAGGTTGCCAGATCACTAATTTCTAAAAAAAAAATCGTTTCAGATATTTTTTCTGAATTCTGTACACGAAGGTTGCCAGATCACTAATTTCTAAAAAAAATCGTTGCGAGATATTTTTTCTGAATTCTGTAATCAACCATAGTGTTCGGATATTTTTTGAGCGACTGTAAAAGCACTCTGCGAGACATCGGTTGGACTTCCGTGCTTCATCAGAACTCCTTTCTCCACAAAACTGTTAATTTGATTTTTGATTCTGAAAAATATGTTCAGTTATCGGAGTTGAAAAGCGTGTGTTTCATACTTCCTGAGTTGGCAAAATTTGACTTCTGAATCGAAAAATATTCGTTGTCTCCATTTACAAACGAAATCCCATCTCTACTGCAACAAGTCAAGGTAAATGACTCAGTCGCTAGCGTGCCAGGTCATAATCTGCAGTTCCCAGGTTCGAGTCCCAGCACGACCAACATTAAGATTTATCTGTCACTTCAAGATTCCATCTCCACTACTGCCGTATCCTCGGCCAGTAATGGACACCGGCAGGCTTTGAAGGGCGGCCCTCCGTCGGATGAGACGTTATCCGTGGCTCCAGATACAAGTAGAACCATATCCTGTCTACTTTAAAGAGTCACAAGTACCCCAAAGTCACAAGCTCCCCAAGGCTTGGGAGGTCACTGGACAGCTGTTAGTAGACAGCTGTCTGTTAGTGGCCATTGTCTGCAAATAACTGCCGCTCAGAGGTAAAACTAACCAACATCAAGTCAAGAAAGGGTTGGGTTGTTTTACCTCTGAGCGGCACTTTTTTGCACACCAAAAAATGGCCAGGTCACATGGACCCCGAAGGCTCAGAGAAGGTTGGGGGAGGGGACCCACTGGAACAGCTATTGGGAGACAGATGGTAGCCTCCCGTCAAGGCCATCCAGCGTGTTCTTTAACGTGCACAGGGTATGGCTCTTCCGCACAAGGGGCCACGGCTTAACGTCCCATCCGACGGATGGCGGCCTTTCCAAGCCCATCGGTGTCCCCTACTGACCGTGGGCAGGGCGGGGAATTTTGCGGAGATAAATCTCAACGCTGACCCAGCTGGGACTCGAACCTGGGAACTACAGATTACGAGCCTGGCGCGCTACCGGCTGAGCCACCCCCGCCCCCCGTCAAGAAAGGAGTCAGTATTCTGATAATTCTTATTCTCTACATCCAACGTCTTTGTTACCGAACCTAATCCTCCATTTCATCTTTATTAGTGAAACAAGAAAACTTACTTATTAGGTACTCCAATTATTGCTAAAATGAAATTCTATTAATTGTCCTAATTCTCAATGATAAGCGAGGAAAAAGTCGGAAATAAACTTTTAGATACAATTATTTCTCATTAATATAATTAAGGTAAAACCTTTGTTCAGCAGAAGGCCATCCTTTTAAGTTAATATGTGGAAATTCACTTCCTTCCTGAGAGAAAAAAGTTTCCTAATATTTTACTCGTTCCTCGGCTAGTGTCTGCCTTATTAGTAAATATTACGACTGTGGACTATGATTAAGTTTTGTAATTAATCATCATTACCATTCCCCTTTGTCCCCATGACAACGAACTGCCCCGCCCACTGAGACGCAGATTATCACCACGCCCTTGCGAGAGGGTCTCTGACGTCACTGTCCTGTTGAATCCAGAGAGTTCAGATCAACAGTGGGTTCTGATTTATGAGTGTTGTCGATACGACGACAGTTGGCCTAAGTCGCTAGCGCATCAGGCTCGTAATCTGCTTTTGCGAGGTTCGAGTCCCCGTTGCATTGTGTTTTTGTTTACTGAGTCTCGCTGTGTCCTCGGTGAAAATGGGGGACTTCGATGGACTTGGAAAGGCCAGGTCAGATGGAATGTTAAGCCGTGTGCCGGAGAGTCGTATTCTCTGCGCGCCGCTAAACTCCCATCTTGCCCTTGGGGAGAAAGAGGACACTGGAGGGATTATGAAGACCGCTGTCCGTCGAATGGGGCGTTAATCCGTGATCCCATGTGTAGAAGAGCCATGCCATGTACACGTTAAAAGGGGCGGGGGTGGCTCAGTAGGTTGCGCGCCAGGCTCGTAATCTGTAGTTCCCAGGTTCGAGTCCCAGCTGAGTCAGCGTTGAGATTTATCTCCGCAAAATTCCCCGCCCTGCCCACGGTCAGTAGGGGACACCGATGGGCTTGGAAAGGCCGCCGTCCGTCGGATGGGACGTTAAGCCGTGGCCCCATGTGCGGGAGAGCCATACCCTGTGCACGTTAAAGAACACGCTGGATGGCCTTGACGGGAGGCTACCATCTGTCTCCCAACAGCTGTTCCAGTGGGTCCCCTCCCCCAACCTTCTCTGAGCCTTCGGGGTCCATGTGACCTGGCCATTTAGCCCATGGTGTGCAAAAAAGTGCCGCTCAGAGGTAAAACAACCCAACCCAACCTGTACAGTCGCTCAAAAAAGTATCCGAACGCTATGGTTGATTGCAGAATTCAGAAAAAATATCTGGCAACTTTTTTTTTAGAAATTAGTGATCTGGCAACCTCCGTGTCACGAAGGTTGCCAGATCACTAATTTCTAAAAAAAAAAAACGTTGCCAGATATTTTTTTCTGCATTCTGCAATCAACCATAGCGTTCGGATACTTTTTTGAACGACTGTACACGTTAAAGAACACACTGGAGGCCGTCAACACCGGTTTAAGATATTTTGCAGCTCCAAGGTCACAAGGGCTATAAGGGCTCAGAGAATGTTGCTGGCGGGGGTGGCTCAGTCGGTTGCGCGCCAGTCTCGTAATCTGCAGTTCCCAAGTTCGAGTCCCAGATGGGTCAGCGTTGAGATTTATCTCCGCAAAAATCCCCGCCCTGCTCATGGTCAGTAGGGGACACCGATGGACTTCGAAAGGCCACCATCCGTCGCATGGGACGTTAAGTCGTGGCCACGTGTGCACATTACCTGTGCACGTTAAAAAGCAAGCTGGATGGCCTTGACGGGGCCCTACCCATTTGTCTCCCAACAGCTGTCCAGTGGGTCCCCTCCCTTAACCTTCTCTGAGCCTTCGGGGCCTTGTGACGTTGCCATTTAGCCCATTGTGTAAAATATGTCGCTCAGAGGTAAAATAACCCAAAACGGCGAACGTTGAAGAAGGAATCCTGCAGTTTCTAAGGGACAGACGGTCATCTGTCTCTTAGAAACGTCTCTTAAAAAGCTATCTAGCCTGGTCTTCGACGTGCTCGGGGTATGGCTCTCTTGTACACGGGGTATGGCTCTCTTGTACACGGAGGTCATGGCCTTACCACCCATCCGACGAACGGCGGCCTTCCAATCCCATCGGTGTCCCCTACTGACCGTGGGCAGGGCGGAGAATTTTGCGGAGATAAATCTCAACTTTGAGCACAACTGAGACTCGAATCTGCGAACTACAGAATTCGAGTCTGGCGCGCTATCTACTGAGTCAACCGTCGACTCCGCAATGAAGGGTTGGGTTGTTGTTTTACCTCTGAGCGGCACTTTTTTTGCACCCCATGGGCTAAATGGCCAGGTCACAAGGACCCCGAAGGCTCAGAGAAGGTTGGGGGAGGGGACCCACTGGGACAGCTGTTGGGAGACAGATGGTAGCCTCCCGTCAAAGCCATTCAGCGTGTTATTTAACGTGCACAGGGTATGGCTCTCCCGCACACGGGACCACGACTTAACATCCGACGCCTTTCCTAGCCCATTGGTGTCCCCTACTGACTGGGGACAGAGCGGGGAGTTTTGCGGAAATAAATCTCAACCCTGAATCAGCTTGAACTCGAACCTGGGAACTACAGATTACGAGATTGGCGCGCTACCAACTGAGCCATCCCCAACCCCAAAGAAGGAAGGAGATTAATAATATTTCGCATTTCATGAGAGTGGGGAAGGGGGGGAGTTTAATTATTATTATGTAACGCTAATAATTTTGCTTATTTCTGCAATATTAAATTTTGCGATTTTTGGTAAAAAGTATGAGCTAATTTATTATATCATCGCTTATAACTGAGGGTGCTTTTCTTGCACACAATCATCTAAATCAGTGTCTCGCAAACTTTTTTACTCTGCGGCACACTGAATCTAATTTTTTTTCCGCGGCACACCTAAAAAAGAATAAAAGCAAACTCTATATAATCGTCATTATATTTGCGCTTTGTTGACGTCATCAGCCTGGTTTTACTTGAAGATTTGCTCTCGTTCTTTAATTCATAACTCGGTGTTTGTTTTAAATATTTGTCCATTCTATGGCTTGAAAGAATCAAAAATTAATACCAAAATTTGGAAAAAGCTTGATAAATACTTACAAGATCCCAGTCGTTAAAATCTGAAAGATTTTTTATTATAGCACGTCGATAACACAAGTCAAGTCAAAATGAAATCTTTGGAATTTGAAACGAAAAAAATTGAAAAAGTGTCAATTTGAAAATCTCTCGCGGCACACTACTGTGCCACGGCACACAGTTTGCGAGACACTGATCAAAATGGCCAGGTCACAAGGACCCCAAAGGCTCAAAGAAGGTTGAGGGGAGAAGACCCACTGGATATCAGTTACGAAACAGATGGTAGCCTTCCGTCAAGGTCATCCAGCGTGTTCTTTAAAATGCCTCTTCTGTGCACGGAATCGCGGCCCAAAGTGGCCTTTCTATGTCCACTTTCTTAAGTTAAGTGAAAAAATGCAACTCCACAGGACTGCAATCTGATAATGCCAAGGACCTGGTGTCTCAACGTATAAAGTCTCAACATCTAATTAAAACCAACGCACGGCTCTATCTTGGAAGCATTTAATTGCCACTTCTTCAAAATCTTTATCTGTAACGTTTACAAAATAGTAGAGATCAACACGATATCCATTCCAATTAGGAAACAGAATTTCGATGTAATCCTTTACTCTAAAAGCAAACTAAACTTCATTTTCATTTGTAAAGATTAAGAAGAAACCGGTAAAGACTAAAAATTTGCATCGTTCCCGTCCACACTCGATAATGCAGCCATCACGTAGATGCTAAAGAACTGACTCTTAAAAATCCTTCATCTCTTTTTTTATCCTGACTTCATCAATTCAATTCCGTCGCTGTTCTCCAGCAGCAGTTGAAAGATAAACAACCGCATTAGAAAGAAATATCGTTCGGCGCTCAGTTCCCAGAAGGCAGTTTTCAAAGAGAAAAATATACTTTTTTTTTTGTTTTCTAACGCATTTGAGACAGGTTTGGTTTACAGTCACAAAAACCTTTCAATTAGCGAACGAAAAATAAAAAAAAAGAAGATTGGAATGAAACGCATGCAAAACATGCAGAGCATTGTTATTCGAAAAATCGTGACTAGCTTTTCTCGTAAAAAATAAAACAGCAGAAGCGAAAGTAGTGGGAATGTGTTTGGACCAAATGCGTTTCAGAGAGAGAGAGATGTTTTCGTTAATCAATAATCCTGATGGTGACGTAAGAAGCGATTTGATAAAAAAAGCAAAGAAAGCCTTATTGATTGCATCACTAAAGTATGATAGCGATATATATATATATACTGCTGTTTCGTCATCAAAATTTTCGCAATACAAAATGTCGTAAAAACAGGGTTGTGAGAGAATATAAATCAAGGGTGGGTTGGGTTGTTTTACCTCTGAGCGGCACTTTTTTGCACACCATTAGCTAAATGGCCAGGTCACATGGACCCCGAAGGCTCAGAGAAGGTGAACTGAAACAGTGACTGGAACAGCTGTTGGGAGACAGATGGTAGCCTCCCGTCAAGGCCATCCAGCGTGTTCTTTAACGTGCACAGAGTATGGCTCTCCCGCACCGGGCCACGGCTTAACGTCCCATCCGACGGACGGCGGCCTTTCCAAGCCCATCGGTGTCCGCTACTGACCGTGGGCAGGGCGGGGAATTTTTGCGGAGATAAATCTCAACGCTGACCCAGCTGGGACTCGAACCTGGGAACTACAGATTACGAGCTTGGCGCGCTACCGACTGAGTCACCCCCGCCCAAATCAAGGGTGCTTTTAGGAAATAAATGTCTCGGCATAACTGTTATAAATGAAAAAAAAATGCATATGATTCTGTAGAAAATGTTGGTATTTTCATTCAGTTGTGGGCTTGTTTATTCCTTTGTACAGTCGCTCAAAAAAGTATCCGAACACTCTGGTTGATTGCAGAATTCAGAAAAAATATTTGGCAGCGATTGTTTTAGAAATTAGTGATCTGGCAACCTTCGTGTCACGGGAACAGCTGTTGCGAGATAGATGGTAGCCTCCCGTCAAGGCCATCCAGCATGTTATTTAACGTGCACAGGGTGTCACGTGTCACGTGACACGAAGGTTGCCAGATCACTAATTTCTAAAACAATCGTTGCCAGATATTTTTTCTGAATTCTGTAATCAACCAGAGTGTTCGGATATTTTTTTGAGCGACTGTATGCTTGTTTGTCGTAGCTTGTGTTTCGTTCGGATATTTTTATATCATTGCTTGCGTTCTTGCGTCTTCGTTTGTTTGTGTGCTTGTCCGTCTTTTGTTGGCATATTTATTTTTTATTAGCCATTGGTTTCTCTTTTCTTTAATTTAGCTTCTTCGTTCTTTTATATTCGGTTGCTTCTTGATCACGTTGGTTTGTCATTCGTTTGATTGTATTTTTTTGTGGGAATGCTTGTTTTTTCACCCGTTTGGTTGTTTGTTTTAGTGGACATATTTGATTGTTCATTCTTTTAGTTGTTAGTTTTGAGATTCATTTCAATGTTTCATCTTTTGCGCATATTTGCTTGTTTATTTATTTGATTGTTCTTGTGGCACATTTGTTTGTTGATTCATTTGATTGTTAGATCTTGCGGGCATAGTTGTTTGTTTACTCATTTGAGTGTTCGTGTGGCATATTTGTTTGTTGATTCATTTGATTGTTCTTGTGGCATATTTGTTTGTTGATTCATTTGTTTGTTTATTCATTTAATTGTTAGATCTTGCGGGCATATTTCTTTGTTGATTCATTTGATTGTTCTTGTGGCATATTTGTTTGTTGATTCATTTGATTGTTCTTGTGGCACATTTGTTTGTTGATTCATTTGATTGTTAGATCTTGCGGGCATTATTTGTTTGTTTACTCATTTAATTGTTCTTGTGGCATATTTGTTTGTTTACTCATTTAATTGCTCTTGTGGCATATTTGTTTGTTGATTCATTTGTTTGTTTATTCATTTAATTGTTAGATCTTGCGGGCATATTTTTTGTTGATTCATTTGATTGTTCTTGTGGCATATTTGTTTGTTGATTCCTTTGATTGTTTCTTTTTGTGGCTATATTTGCTTGTTTGTTTTTCCGTTTGTTTCTTTTTATATTTTTTTATGGGGGGTATTTGTTTATTGGTGGTTGTGTGATTTTATTTGTTATTGTCTTCCTTTGTTTTTCGCTATTTCTACATTTTTTTTTTAAATTCCTTTAACGCTTATTTGTTTTTTTTTTTTCATTTCTTTACTTGTTTTTGCGTTTATTTTTCACTTTCTTCCGTTCATTTTAATGTTTGTTTGTTCCTCAGTGACAATGCCGAATCTTTTCTCGGTCATTTTTGATTATTACGACACAGAGTTTCAACCTAAATAATACGTCTCGTGTTGGGGCAGGGATTTGTTTCAGTCAGAGTACCCAGGCTCGTAATCTGCAGTTCCCAGGTTCGAATCTCATTTGTTCAAGCTTTAAGATTTATCTCTGCTGAATCCTTACCCTGCCCGTGGTGAGAAAGGGGACACTAATAGACTTGTAACCACCACCGTCCATAGAACGGGACGTAAACCGTGGCGCCATGCATATGAGAGCCATACCCTCTGCAGATTAAAAAAAACGCACTGGATGGCCTTGAAGTGAGGTTACCATCTGTTTCGTAACAGCTATCCAGTTGTCTCCTCCCCCCAACAGGGGCGGGGGTGGCTTAGTCGGTAGCGTGCCAGGCTCGTAATCTGTAGTTCCCAGGTTCGAGTCCCAGCTGGGTCAGCATTGAGATTTATCTCCGCAAAATTTCCCCGCCCTGCCCATGGTCAATAGGGGACACTGATGGACTTGAAAAGGCCGCCGTCCGTCGGATGGGACGTTAAGCCGTGGCCCCGTGTGTGGGAGAGCCATACCCTGTGCACGTTAAAGAACACGCTGGATGGCCTTGACGGGAGGCTACCATCTGTCTCCCAACAGCTGTTCCAGTGGGTCCCCTCCCCCCAACCTTCTCTGAGTCTTCGGAGTCCTTGTCGCCTGGCCATTTAGCCCATGGTGTGCAAAAAAGTGCCGCTCAGAGGTAAAACAACCCAACCCAATCTGCAGTTCCCAGGTTCGAATCTCATTTCTTCAGGCTTTAAGATTTATCTCTGCTGAATCCTTACCCTGCCCGTGGTGAGAAAGGGGACACTAATAGACTTGTAACCACCACCGTCCATAGAACGGGACGTAAACCGTGGCGCCATGCATATGAGAGCCATACCCTCTGCAGATTAAAAAAAACGCACTGGATGGCCTTGAAGTGAGGTTACCATCTGTTTCGTAACAGCTATCCAGTTGTCTCCTCCCCCCAACATTTTCTGAGCTCTTGGGGTCATTGTGACCTGGCCATTTAGCCCATTCTGCAAAAATGCAAAAAAGTGCCCCTCAGTCTAAAAAAAGTCTGCAAAAAAGTGCCCCTCAGAGGTAAAAGAACCGAACCCTCTTATTATAAAATTTCGGATATTAACAACAGCTCTTTAATGGTGGCCGAGTGGTTAGCACGCTTGGCTACTGATCTAAGGGACCTGGGTTCGAGCCCCGGATTTAGGCATGGACGTGTGTGTCGTTTTTCTGCTGAGGTCCTGCCATCCTCTCAGATCTTCTAATCTGGCATACAAACTGACAGGCTCCTGTCAGACCTCTGTGGCAAGCAGCTGCTTGAGGGGGTATTTATTTATTTTTTTATATTTTTAATGGATCACTTCCCTCAACCTTCTTGGTGATCTTTTGACAGTCCAACGTATCTCTTTCCTCAATAAATAACGCTGCAGAAACTGATTCCTTCTCTTTATTGAAGTATATTATATTTGGATTGGGTTGCTTCACCTCTGGGACAAATAGGCAAGGCACAAGGACCCAATGGCTTAGAGAAAGTTCGGGAAGGGGATCCACTGGACAGGAGACGGAAACCTTCTGTCAAGGCCATGCAGCGTGTTCTTTAACGTGATCAGGGTATGACTTTCTTGTACACGGAGCCACGGCTTAACGTCCCATCCGACATACTCACTTCAAGGGAAAGAATTTGCCTTTAAATGATCTGGAGATACGAAAATTTCTGATTTAGATTATGCTGATGATTTAGCCCTTTTGGCAAATGATGTTGATGAGATGAACTCTTTCATTCGAGCTGTTGATGAGACTGGTAGTACAGTAGGTTTGGTTATAAACAGAGAGAAAACTAAAGCGATGAAAATTGGTCAGGCAGGTTGTGATTCAGTTCATCTGAATGGTTGCAGTCTTGAGCAGGTGTCACAGTTTAATTACCTTGGGAACTATGTAACTGATACTGGTGATGTGCGGCATGAGATTAAAAGACGAATACGGATTGCTGCCGGGACTTTTAAGAATCTATGGAGAGTGTGGAGAAATAGGCGTATACACCTAAAGACTAAAATTAGACTGTATAATAGTTTGGTTCTTTCTAGGGTTAGTTATGGTAATGAAACGTGGACGCTGTGTAAACAAGATAACAGGAAACTAGATGCTTTTGATTCTAGATGCTTACGTAGTATCTTTGGGTATTAGGTGGTTTAACTTTGTAACTAATGATGAGGTTAGGCAAAGGAGTCTGCAACCTCCTTTATGTAGCATATTGTGCAGAGAGAGACTCCTTTGGTTTGGCCATGTTGCCCGTATGGATAATTATAGATTGGCGAATAGGGTTATGAACAGTGTGCCTAAAGGTCTCAGAAAGAGTGGGAGACCTAGGATGCGGTGGGCAGACAATGTCAAACAGGACCTTGTTAGAATTGGTGTGCAGTGGCCAGATGCAGTAGATGTAGCTCAGGATAGACTTGCTTGGAGAACTAAATTACGTCGTCTGGTTGGATCTTCGTAGTTCATGGCTGCTTGAGGATGATGAGGATTTGAAAATTATGAAATTTGAATATTTAGCAACAGCAATGCCAGACATAAGAATTGACTTCGAATGTTAATGACATCTTTTAAAAAAAGCATTATTTAAAATCATTTAATAAGAAAAGGGAATATTGTAAAAGGTCAATGCTTTTTATCTAGGAATAAATTTGGAAATATTGTGGTGTTCCAACAATTTTGTTGTGAAAATTCTGGGGTGGGTGAGGGTTGAGAAAATGTCCCAATGGCATGAAAAAAATGTTATTTACGTATGTTTTAATATAGTTTTATTAACTGGAAGGTTAAAACCAAAGTACTTATTCAGATGCTTAGTATCTCGATTTCGCTCTTGGATTTTGGTGCCGGCACTGTGGAATTGTAATCCGATCGAAAATGGGGTAAAGGAAAATATCGCCGTTTATGCTCTCATTGCTCACTAAATTATGACCACCTCCTTCCCTGTTATGTTAGTGGAAGCCTCCTTCGAACCTCTCTAACTTCTAAACGAAGTGTTTTATAAGAAAATGTATCGGAAGATAACGATCTCTATCAAAGCTGCCTAAATCTCGATATTCAATCACGTTCGCTTTGTACAGTCGCTCAAAAAACTATCCGAACGCTATGGTTGATTACAGAATTCAGAAAAAATATCTGGCAACGATTTGTATAGATATCAGTGATCTGGCAACCTTCGTGTCACGTGATTACAGAATTCAGGAAAAATATCTGGAGCGTGTACAGCTACTATACACGCTCCAGTTACCGTTCACAGCAAACTGATGTTTCTCACTGAAACTGATGTTTCTCACAGCAAACTGGAGCGTGTGCAGTTACTTCACACGCTCCAGTTTGCTGTGAACGGTAACTGCACCCGCTCAATATTTCCGTGAGTGAGCCCACATGATCTAGTATCAAAATAATATGACTACCTACAGTCGCTCAAAAAAGTATCCGAACACCATGGTTGATTACAGAATTCAGAAAAAATATCTGGCAACGATTTTTTTTAGAAATTAGTGATCTGGCAACCTTCGTGTCACGTGACACGAAGGTTGCCAGATCACTAATTTCTAAAATAATCATTGCCAGATATTTTTTCTGAATTTTGTAATCAACCATAGCGTTCGGATACTCTATTGAGCGACTGTACTTAAAGTCTTAGAAAAATTGAAAAATATAGAAAAATGATTTACATTAACTTTTGAAATATACGTCTGTTGTATTAAGTGGTGCGAAATAATACTTCTTATTCAAATTATAATTAACTTTTGAGTAATTCTAACGTTAGGCATTGCTGTTTTTCAATATTCAGACTTCCATAATTCTTTAAATACTATGGGAATATTGTTGAAAATCGAGATTTAAATAGATTTAATTGAGATGTTTAATATATTTGTCAGTCCTATTCTGTCACAAAACTTTTTTTGGTCCCCTGGCCGAGTGTTTAGCACGCTTGGCTACTGATCTAAGGGACCTGGGTTCGAGGTCCGGGTAAGGCATGGATGTGTGTGTCGTTTTTCTGCTGAGGTCCTGCCATCCTCTCAGACCTTCTACTATGGCATATAAACTGACAGGTTCCTGTCAGACCTCTGTGGCAAGCAGCTGTTTGAGGGGATATTTTTTTTTATAAAGCTTCGAAGTTAACTTACACTGATATAAATGGAGGAAGGTGGTCATAATTTAGTGAGCACTAAGTGTATACTACAAATGCGTAAGTATAAAACTTTCAAAGAAAATAGTTAATTTTTATATAGATGAAGAAAAGTTGGGATGCGACATATACTTGTGTAGCTCCTGAAAAAATACCCGTGTAGAAGTTCATGTGAATAATATTTTCAATGTTTGTTAGTTTTGTAAAGTTTCTTTCACTTGGCACAACTGATATTAATTTTTCGAATTTCCGTAACTCTTAAAATATTGAGTGAATAGTTAAAAAAAACGATATTTAGACAGACGTAATTGATATCTGAAATTCATCATCAATGAACCCTAAAAAGCTTATTTTACAAGTTATGGAACATCTAAAATAGCTTCCCATTCAAATAACATGGAAGTGGTCATAATTCATTGAACTCTAGGTATAATAAAGGGTTGGGTTGTGTTGTTTTGCCTCTGAGCGGCACTTTTTTTGCACACCATGGGCTAAATGGCCAGGTCACGTGGACCCCGAAGGCTCAGAGAAGGTTGGGGGAGGGGACCCACTGGAACAGCTGTTGGGAGACAGATGGTAGCCTCCCGTCAAGGCCATCCAGTGTGTTCTTTAACGTGCACAGGGTATGGCTCTTCCGCACACGGGCCACGGCTTAACATCCCATCCGACGGACGGCGGCCTTTCCAAGCCCATCGGTGTCCCCTACTGACCGTGGGCAGGGCGGGGAATTTTGCGGAGATAAATCTCAACGCTGACACAGCTGGGACTCGAATCTGGGAACTACAGATTACGAGCCTGGCGCGCTACCGACTGAGCAACCCCCGCCCCCTAGGTATAATAAAGCTTACACATATAGTAGTAGAGTTTCCAAGCATATCTGATCTCAGTAGAAAGCATTTCCTCATGCTCTGTACTAACATAAAGTCAATTGTTTCAGTAATGTTTGTATTCAGTCCTTTTCTATTCAGTCTTTTTATTTGCCTATTTTTTTGCTAGCCTTAGAATCAAGTTCATGAAACTCGGGAATTGGGGGCAACAATCTCGCTGCTTTTCCTCAGAGTCAGGAAGAGTTCTGTCGTCTCTTCCTTTCCTGTTCTCTCTGTTTTCTCCATCACTTCGCTAGCATTAGCCTTCTGCGTGTGTGTGTGTGTGCGTTGACCTGATGCAGGAAGACCAGGAGCTCGATGGAGGAGGAGGAGGAGGAGGATGTTGTTGCGAGGGAGTCCTTTGTGTGTCAGAAAATGTCTCGGCATACACGACAACATTTGCTACTTTACAGTGCAAACATCGCAGTGGCAAGGAACATCAAATATTCTCTTAAGCTGGTGCTGAGACTGAACTGCTGTCACGGAAATTGAAGGGACTCAGGGTAAAGGAGGAGCAGTTTACTTTCTCTGCAAAACACTAAATGGTCTTTTTTTTTTTGTTTAGCTCTCGTTGGGACATCGCGAAAATGTTTCATGGAGAAATAAACAGATCGAAGTTTTTTTTTTTACTGCTTGCTCGTTTTTGTGCCGTTTGTGATATGAATGGGAGAGTACATTTAACTCTTTCGTCAAGATACACAGCGAGAAATTATTTGATGGGAGGGGAGAGGCAGGGAAATTTTCCGGAGAAGTCCAAAATGAAGGAAAAATATGAAGGAAGCAAAAATTTGATATAGCTGAAATATATTTTATTTACCGCAGATAAAATGCATAATTGTAATAAAATAAGAAATACATATAATTAATGAAATTATTTTATTGCCTAATAATATACATAACTATACATATCATACCCATATACTTAATAATATAAAGAAATATATTGATATAAAAAAATATGTATATATATTGATATAAAGAAATATATATAAATATATTGATATAAAGAAATATATATATATATTGATATAAAGAAATATATATATATATTGATATAAAGAAATATATATAAATATATTGATATAAAGAAATATATATATATATATTGATATAAAGAAATATATATAAATATATTGATATAAAGAAATATATATATATTGATATAAAGAAATGTGTATATATATTGATATAAAGAAATATATATAAATATATATATAAATATACGTTTATCCAGATGCATAATAATACATATGTATAAACGTAGTAATACATATGAATATACATAATAATACATGCACGCAAAAAATAGTTTTTGGAATCTTAATTTTTCTGTCATTTTTTAATTTTGTGGTGGACTCCTTAGTTATATATTTTCCTTGTATTACGAAGAAGGGAAAGGAGAATGAGGGGGGGGGGGGCTAGGGGTTTAGACCCATAATATATATATATTTTTCATTTTCAGGCATTTAAAATTGTCACAAAACATATTTCATTAGGAGCTCATTTTCTTCTGTTCTGGATTTTTCACAAAACTATAATGCTGATAAAAATAATGAAGAACATTTTCTTCTGAAATAATTATGCATGTAATTATTTTTCAAATGTCTATTTTTAGATAAGTGGAATGAGAGGTATATATGAAATAATAAGGTATAATCTGTTTAGAGGTTTATAGATGTATACAAAGCGGTAGGTAGGGGGGGGGGGAGATTTCTTGAGAGTGCTAGTAAGGATATTTGGGTTGGGTTATTTTACTTCCGAGCGACACTTTTTTTTGCATATAATGGGCTAAATGGCCATGTCACAAGGATCCCGACGGCTCAGAGAAGGTTGGGGGGGGGGAGGAACCACTTGGACAGCTGTTAGGAAACAGATGGTAATCTCCCGTCAAGACCATTCAACGTGTTCTTTAATACGTCCTTTCCAAACCCATCTCTGTCCTCTACTGATCGAGAGAACAGTGATATTTTTGAAGTGGTAAATCTCAAACGGACTCGAACCTGGGAACTGCAGATTAGAGCCTGGCGGGTTATCGGCTGAACAAACATCCCCGACTCTTAGTAGTAAGGGTAATGGAGTCAAAAAATGATTAAAGTTGAGCATATTTCAGTCACTTTTCGAGGAACTTTTTTGGGGACCCTTAAAACGCAGAATAAAATGTTATAGTGCAATGGATATCAAACCTCTTGCCCCTCATTTTTTTTCTGGATACGGCCTGGATGTGTAAATACAGACAATTTAAAATAATATTCTGCGAATTCCGAAAGAAAAAAATGTTTTGTAAATGTATACTTTTCTAATGTAATCAGTCCTACTTGGTTTAGTGATTAGCGTACCTGACTACTAGGAGTATCCTTGTATAAGTGTTTGCGTGTTGTTCGAGAAACCAGGGCAAAACTAAAGCCAAATTTAAGGCTATAATTAGAGCTTCTTTGTGTAAGGGAATATATTCTTCCGTTTTTTAAATGAAAATTTTAAAAATAAATAACATACATTTATGCATTTTTAAAGGCTTTGCATTAGATCCGATATTATTTAACGTTTTGTTAAATGATCTATGTGTGTGTAACCCCGAACTTAAAGGGAAATTAATAGCATTTATTGATGATTAATAGCATTACCAAAAGGCACCCAAAACTAAGCAATATCCATTAAGTACAGAAATATTTCCTACGGTTCTTTAAGAATGAAGTTTTTTTCCCTAGTGGTTCTTCTCTAAGTTTAGATTGGTCTCTCCTGGTTTAAATTAATATTATTGTAAATGATGAATTACAGAAAATTGAAATTTTGTTAGTTAAAGCTCGAGTGAAGTGGCTTGCATCGACAGCAACGATTTGTAATAGTGAAATGTGAATGAAAAGTGAAATGAATTTAAATCGTCATCATCGTCATCGTCGACGTCATTATTATTGTTGTTGTTTGTTGCTGTATTTGCGCTTTTCAAAAAAAAAAAAAATTGGAGTAATACCCTGTGGCTAATATGGAATCCTCGTTTCCAAAGAGAATAAAGTTTTTCAAATTCGGGGTGGGTGGAAAAAATTGATATTATTTTTGTTTCAGAGATAAATAAAGAATATCTTTGCATTGGGTGGGGCGGGGGTGGCTCAGTCGGTAGCGCGCCAGGCTTGTAATCTGTAGTTCCCAGGTTCGAGTCCCAGTTGGGTCAGCGTTGAGATTTATCTCCGCAAAATTCCCCGCCCTGCCCACGATCAGTAGGAGACACCGATGAGCTTGGAAAGGCCGCCGTCCGTCGGATGGGACGTTAAGCCGTGGCCCCGTGTGCGGAAGAGCCATACCCTGTGCACGTTAAAGAACACACTGGATGGTCTTGACGGGAGGCTACCTCTGTCTTCCAACAGCTGTTCCAGTGGGTTCCCTCCCCCAACCTTCTCTGAGTCTTCGGGGTCCATGTGACCTGGCCATTTAGCCCATGGTGTGCAAAAAAGTGCGCTCAGAGGTAAAGCAACCCAACCCATGATCGTTGGGCACTGTTATCTTTAATTACCTGATGATCGCTGTCTGCTGATACTGCAATTTATTTAGACGATGATCGTTAACCTCTGTTATTCTTATTTAGTTAGGTGTGATATTTGAACATTGTTATCCTTATTTATTTCTGTGATGACCATTGGCAAGTGTTACTCCTATTATAGTCACTGTTATTCGTATTTAGTTTCCGTAAAAGCATTCACCAAAAAAAAATCAAGATTATCGATTTTTTTTCTTACGGAATTTCAAAATTAGAATAAAATAACAATTAAACTAGTTAAATGAGTAATAAAATTAATTAAACTCTGTATCGATGTGATACGTAAGGAACGACTCTAAAATGCTCCAGAGTCGCTGCTTCGAAGTTATTTTCTGATATTGAATCTGAAAACTACATGGGTTGCTTTGTGAAATCTCTGCATCTTCTTAGATTTGACACATGCGCTTCTTCTGCTTCACGGAATTTCGAAAGCTCTCTGAATGGAAATTCTATCAGAAGGGAAAGCTTCCTTTCCCCTCACATTAATCTTCACATAAGGAAGAGGTCGAAAGGGAAAAAAAACAGCCAAGATTCACATACGAAAACAGTTCTAGCTATTCCAGAAGTATTCGCCGATATAATTCCCCCTAATTAGAAAGACACCAGAAAAGCAGTACTCGGATGCGAGTTGTGAAGCCTTCTCATCACACCGGGAGGCTGAGGGATTTACAACTCCCACGAGAAAGAGACTGAGTGCGTGTGCGCGGGAGCGTCTCAGCTTCACTCTGTCCAAACTACCAACCTCTCCCTATCTTTCTGTTAGACACTGACGCCGTGGACGTAGGAGGAGAGAAAGGGGATCACATTGTATTTCATCTGGCTACAAAAGGCAAAGGAATTTTTTCTTCCCCGCATCAGAGACACATATCTGCTGGAAGGTGATGCAACGGATCTGGCCGAATGTCATCAAAACCTACTCAGAAATGAAAAAGATGAAAGAAGTTCTACGGACAGACGAGGCGGAAATACATCACAGCGTCTGGCACCCAAAGCCCGTCATTTCCAGGCGGCTGCTGTTATATTCCGCCGTGAGGTGTAAGGAGGGGGTCGGGTGGAGGGGGGAGGTGAAAATGTGGCAAGTGCAGATTTTGCGATTTTCTGCCGTGTGAGTATGCCGGCGACTCTCCCTCTCTTCTTCCGTAGCATCCCTTTTTTGATTTCTCTCCCTGCCTCTTAGAATCCTTGTTCTGGAACGGCCTCGTTCTGAGGAGGAGGAAAAAGGCCTCTCTCTCTCTCACTACCAGCCATCACGTGTGAGTCAGCTTTCGACGCCGCGTGACACGAGATCTCCGACCCGACATTAAGTTCAGTGGGAGAAGTCGTCACCGCCATTAAACCTTTGGCCGACCTCCCGAGCATCTCGCAGTCCATTATGTGACGTCATGCAGTCCGCCGGCCTCGCTTCATTCTCTGTCCGCTGGTGCATGAGAGACGGCGAAGTGCTTAATAATGGCCCTGAGCTCGGGAGCGGAATTGGAGCTCGAGATGTGTCTGAGTGAGAGATTTTCTATTTTGGGGAATGGGAGGGGAGAGTACGAAGGACGCAGCAGTGTTGCCGTGTCTCCACCATCATTCGTGCTCGAAATGTTGCACGAGATCTTAGTGGGGAGATATTCGGCTTCTGAGTGAGTCACTTCATTATCGTTAGCCATTGATAATCACATTTATTTCCGTATAAAATCATTAGACATTGATGACCACATTTAGTTAATGATCGTTGACCACTGATATTCCTATTTAGTTAGTCATGAGGTTATCTTTATTTAATTCTGTGATGATCGTTGGCTACTTATTCCAATTTATTTAGACCATGATCGTTATTCTCTGTTATTCGTATTTAGTTAGGTGTGAGCTTTGGACACTGTTATCCTTATTTATTTCTATGATGATCGTTGGCAACTGATACTCCTATTTAGAGCGATGATCGTTAATCACTGTTATTCTTATTTAGTGAATCATGATTGTTGGCGGGGCGTGGGTGGCTCAGTCGGTAGCGCGCCAGGCTCGTAATCTGTAGTTCTCAGGTTCGAGTCCCAGCTGGGTCAGCGTTGAGATTTATCTCCGCAAAATTTCCCCGCCCTGCCCACGGTCAGTAGGGGACACCGATGGGCTTGGAAATGCCGCCATCCTTCTAATGGGACTTTAAGCCGCGGTCCCGTTAGCGGGGAGAGCCATATTCTGTGCACGTTAAAGAACACGCTGGATAGTCTTGACAGGAGTCTACCATCTGCCTCCCAACAGCTGTTCCAGTGGGTCTCCCTCCCCTAAACCTTCTCTGAGCCTTCGGGGTCTTTGTGACCTGACCATTTAGCCCATTGTGCAAAAAAGTGCCGCTAAGAGTTAAAACAACCCAACCTAGATGATTTTCGTTAGCTTCTCTTATTCGTATTTAGGTATGATCATTGGACTCTGTTAGCCTTACTTATTTCTGTGATGATCGTTGGCAACTGATACGAATACCTCCAAATAAGAGGGCTTAACGTCCCTCTTATTTGGAGCGATGATCGCTAGTCACTGTTACTCATATTTAGTTAGTCATGACAGTTGGACAACTGTTATCTTTATTTAGTTTTGCGACGATTGTTGTCTGCTGATACTCTTATTTAGTTAGACGATGATCGTTAGCTTCTGTTATTCGTATTTATTTAGGTACGATCTTTGGACATTGTTATGCTTATTTATTTCTCTGGTGATCATTAGCCACTGATGTTTCTATTTAGAGCGATGATTGTTAGTCATCGTTATTTGCATTTGCCATAGCTAGTCATGATCGTTGGGCACTGTTATCTGTAATTACCTGATGATCGCTGTCTGCTGATACTGGAATTTATTTAGACGATGATCGTTAACCTCTGTTATTCTTATTTAGTTAGGTGTGATATTTGAACACTGTTATCCTTATTTATTTCTGTGATGATCATTGGCAAGTGATACTCCTATTTAAAGCGATGATCGTTAGTCACTGTTGTTCGTATTTAGTTAGTCATGATAGTTGGATACTGCTATCTTTATTTCATTTTGCTATGATCGTTGCTGCTGACGTTCTTGTTTCGTTAGATGATGATCGTTAGTCACTGTTATTCGTATTTGGGTAGTCATGATCGATGGATACTGTTCCTCCTCCTCCTCCTCCTCCTCCTCCTCCTCAAGCAGCCATGGGTTACGGAGGTCCAACCAGACCGTGCAATTTAGTTCTCCAAGCATATCACTCCTGAGCTACATCTGCTGTATCTGACCAAGTACAGTCGCTCAAAAAAGTATCCGAACAAATGGTTGATTACAGAATTCAGAAAAAATATCTGGCAACGATTTTTTTTAGAAATTATAGATCTGGCAACCTTCGTGTCACGTGACACGAAGGTTGCCAGATCACTAATTTCTAGACAAATCGTTGCCAGATATCTTTTCTGAATTCTGTAATCAACCATAGTGTTCGGATACTTTTTTGAGCGACTGTAGGTGGTCATATTATTTTGATACTAGATCGTGTGGGCTCACTCACGGAAATATTGAGCGTGTGCAGTTACCGTTCACAGCAAACTGGAGCGTGTGCAGTAACTGCACACGCTCCAGTTTGCTGTGAACGGTAACTGGAGCGTGTACAGTTGCTGTACACGCTTCAGATATTTTTCCTGAATTCTGTAATCACGTGACACGAAGGTTGCCAGATCTATAATTTCTAAAAAAATCGTTGAAGTCTACAGGTTTTTTTTATTTCTTTCACAAAGTAGGTTAGAACTTCGTTCCTGATGTCATTCTCTGTTTCGTCTGCCGTCTTTAGCAGTGATCGATGAAACGAACGAGAGTTAATTATAAAAACAAAAAAAAAGTTGCTATAACGTTATCAGTCATTAGTCATTTGATGATGAAATTATAGATTACAAAGGCCATTATCACAATCGATATCGAAGCTATTATCGACTTTACGCACACTTGGCGCTTGGATGCTTTCTCAGCATTTAACAAAAAAAAAAACTATTCTTTTCTCTGTCTTAGGGTGTGTATGCCCCACTTTGGTAATGGATCTAGGCTCGTCGCACAAAATTCGCCGCAACCGATTCCGCCAGCACTAGGGGCGGAGGTGGCTCAGTCGGTAGCGCGCCAGGCTCGTAATCTGTAGTTCCCAGGTTCGAGTCCCAGCTGGGTCAGCGTTGCGATTTATCTCCGCAAAACTCCCCGTCTTGCCCGCGGTCAGTAGGGGACACCGATGGCTTGGAAAGGCCGCTGCCCGTCGGATGGGACGTTAAGCCGTGGTCCCGTGTGCGGGAGAGCCATACACTGTGTACGTTAAAGAACACAGTGGATGGTCTTGACGGGAGGCTACCATCTGTCTCCCAACAGCTGTTCCAGTGGGTTCCCTCCCCCAACCTTCTCTGAGCCTTCGGGGTCCATGTGACCTGGCCATTTAGCCCATGGTGTGCAAAAAAGTGCCGCTCAGAGGTAAAACAACCCGCCAGCACTGAGATTTTTCTCCTGTATTCTGTTTCGCGATCATGGTTAAGTGGATGGGCAAAACAAACAATTGCAGACTCTCATTCATTAGATTAAAGCAGAGGTTCCCAAACCTATTTGTCCTACCGCCCCCTTTTCAGAAAAAAAAATTTCTCAGCGCCCCCTAGAAATCTACCTTCTTTAAGCGAACAAACAGAAAGATGCAGTGACAAATTTTCGTTCTTTTATGTATCTATAATTCTTCCTACGTCCTACAACATAGTAAAGAAAGATGTTGTTGTAAATAAGACACCTTGAAGCTTGAAATTATAAAATCATTTATTAAAATCAACCATAGTATAAAATGGAAAATAAAGTAATCACTACGACTTCAACTCTATGTTACACAACAGATGAAACATGTACGAACGGTTTTTCAAAATTTTCTTATTTTCCCTTCTTTCTTTATGCTTCCACCGCCCCCCAATTGCACCCGAGGCTACTACCGACCCCCTGGATCGTTCCAGCGCCCCCCAGGGGGCGGTATCGCCCACTTTGGGAAACATTGGATTAAAGTATTCAGTTGTATTGTTGCGAAGCATATATTGAACGATGGTGGATTATAGATTGCAATTATCATTAGAGTCATCTCTTTTATAAACCTTGAAAATGTAATAATAGATTGATATATCCATTTATGATGGACGCTTAAACCTGACGGTGATAGACAGATTCCTATCTTCTTTCAAGATAGGAGATAGACTTCTAAAATCTTCTGTTATAAATAGGAAGGATTAAATTCTACGTTGCTAAAATAATTGACGATATACATTTATAAACCTTGATGATAGATCACAGATAAAAAATTTATGCTTTAAAAATTCAGGGTTGGGTTGTTTTACCTCTGAGCGGCACTTTTTTGCACACCATGGGCTAAATGGCCAGGTCACATGGACCCCGAAGGCTCAGAGAAGTTTGGGGGAGGGGACCCACTGGAACAGCTGTTGGGAGACAGATGGTAGCCTCCCGTCAAGGCCATCCAGCGTGTTCTTCAACGTGCACAGGGTATGGCTCTCCAGCACACGGTGCCACGGCTTAACGTCCCATCCGACGGACGGCGGCCTTTCCAAGCCCTTCGGTGTCCCCTACTGACCGTAGGCATGGCGGGGAATTTTGCGGAGATAAATCTCAACGCTGACCCAGCTGGGACTCGAACCTGGGAACTACAGATTATGAGCCTGGCGCGCTACCGACTGAGCCACCCCGCCCCTAAAAATTAAGGATTAAATGGTACATTAATATAATAATTCTCGATATACATTGATTTACCTTGATGATAGATCACAACTAGACTTCTTAATTTTTATGTTATAAATATCAAAGATTAAATGTTACATTGATATAACAAATGACGATATACATCTGTAAATCTTGATGATAAATCACAGATAGACTTCTAAATTCTTCTGTGATTATCAAGGATTAAATGGTACAGTCGCTCAAAAAAGTATCCGAACACTACGATTGATTACAGAATTCAGAAAAAATATCTGGCAACATTTTTTTTAGAAATTAGTGATCTGGCAACCTTCGTGTCACGTGACACGAAGGTTGCCAGATCACTAATTGTTACGGGGGGCTAATTGCGACGGTGACGGCTTAGTGATCTGGCAACCTTCGTGTCACGTGACACGAAGGTTGCCAGATCACTAATTTCTAAAAAAAATGTTGCCAGATATTTTTTCTGAATTCTGTAATCAATCGTAGTGTTCGGATACTTTTTTGAGCGACTGTACATTAATATAATAATTGACGATCGACACTTATTATCCTTAATGATACATGGTAGACGTCTATGATCTCTTATAAATCTTAAGAATTAAACTGATATAATAATCGACGATAAATATCTATAAACTTTGATGATAGATGATACACTTCTGTAATCTTCTGTTATAAACCTTAGGAATGAAATGGTATATCGATAAAATGAATGTTGGCAATATACACATATAAACCTTGTTGAAAGACGACAAATTCTTATAATCCTTAATAATAGCTGAAAGTCTTTTTAACCATGATTAATAAATGAGAGATTTATACAATCCCTTGTAATAGACTGCTAAAATGCATCAAGGATTATAAGAATCTGCTATTTATCATCAAGATTTGTGAGTGTTTTTTGGTAATGTTTATTTATCATTGTACCATTTAATTCTTAAGGTTAATATTTGAAGATGTCTAATTCTCAAGGGGAGGACTATAGGCATGCTCAATTAAAAATTCTACATATTGTAAAATATTACATTAAAGGTTAACAACAAAAAAAAAGGTAATATGAGGGCAGCCATTGAATTCTGTCAATAAATATAGAATTCTTCTTATAGCGAAAGCATCCTATGAAATGAAATAAAAATATATATACCAAATTCTGTTTTTACACTTTTTTTACACTATTTTGATTTAATATGATTTAGAAAAAAAATTCCAATTCTCTTTTTACACGGTTTATTTTGATCTAACACGATTCAAACGGCGCCTTTTTAAAAATCTCCATTTGAATTTAATTCTGAAAAAATATTCCTATTCAAGAAAAAATTCCTAGAATTTACGTTTATAACAAAGATGCCACTTTAATGGTGACATTTTTCGAAGTAGTTTTAACTTTGAAAATGTACTAAAGATACACATTTTGTGCACTAAAATCCCCAAAATAAAAACTACACTAACATAACTACACAACAAATTTTCTCTATTTTATTCTCTATTTTATGGAAAAATTGTACAAAAATTACTTCATTCGGAATAAAGTGGCAACATTGGGTTTCGACAATTCCCCTCAATTTTATCTTCAACACATACGTTAGTCTTGGTCTCTCATTTCGTGTTTAAAGTTAGAAGTGTTTAAATGTTTAATAGAAGAAATCGAAAAATTTTGTTTTTTGAAGTTTTGTGTGCGTAGCATAAATTCATTAAATTTTGCTTATAGGTAATTTACAATTTTACATCATCTGATTTATTAACTACAGTTGAAATATTTTTCGTAAGCCTTACCACGATGTCGGATAATTCAACTATACAAAAACAGAAAAGGAAAGCTATCTATTTGGATACTAAGATCCAAATTTTAGATCGTCTTGCAATTGGAGAAAGTTCAACATCCATTGGTAAATATTTTGGTTTGAACGAAGCTACCGTAAGAACCATTAAGGAAAATGAAGATGCTAATAAAAAATCTGTGTTTTCTGGAACAAAATTGCGCGCTAAGTCGTCATCGCACACGAGAGATATTGCAAAAGTTAAGATGGAAGAGGCAATAGTAATGTGGATAGAAGATACCTCGCAAAAAAGAATACCTCTAGACGGAAATACCATCAGACAGATGGCATTACGAATATATAAGCAGATACAAGAAATGGAACCAACCACATCAGTTCAGTTAAACAAAAATTATGAATTTTCTGCAAGTACAGGTTGGCTTGCAGGATTTCTTCAAAGACACGCGTTTCATAATGTAAAGATAAAAAGTGAAGTTCCATCTGCAGATGAGCCGGCAGCTAAAGAATTTTGTCCAAAATTGGCCCAAATCATTGAAGATGGTGGATACACTCCTGATCAAATTTGGAATGCAGGTGAAACCGGTCTTTTTTGGTAAAAAAATGCCGAGTAGAACCTACGTAGCAAAATCACAGAAAACTGTTGGTGGCTTTAAAGCAGTTAAGGATCGTGTGACCTTTCCATTTTGCAGTAACGGTACAGGAGATCGTATGTTAAAACCGCTGCTCATCAATCGATCCCTCAGACCACGGTCAATGAATGGTGTAGATTTGAATAAATTGCCAGTGTATTGGATAGCAAGCAAAAAAGCCAGGACTATAAAATAAAATTTTAATGAATGGTTCCATAAATGTTTTGTTCCAGAAGTTAAACGCTATTTTAAAGAAAACAATCTCGAATTTAAAGTTCTATCGATTATAGACAATGCGCCTGGCCACGCTGTTTTTTGAACACCCAAATGTGCAGTTTTGTCTTCTGCCGCCTAATACGACATCCTTAATATAACCACTAGACCAGGGTATAATTGCCACATTTAAAATTTACTACGTAAGATGAACATTCCAATACATTTTGGATAAACTAGATAAGGATAAAACACTAACAGTTATTGATGTGTGGAAGAAATTTTCTATTTTAGATTGTATCAGACATGCTGGATTGACTTATCAGAATTAAAACCATCAACTTTAAATGCATGCTGGAAAACTATTAGGCCAGAATGTGTAAAAAGAAAAGATCCTGTACCCCCAAATACGGCTGAATATCCTAATATAATCATTTTAGCACATGCAGTTGGTGGAGAAGGATTCGATGATTTAGCGTTTGCAGATATTGATGAATTGCTGGTTGACAAAGCTCTTAGCGAAGATGAAATAATAGAAGTTGTCCTTGAGTCTCCTGATATAAAAAAAAAAGTGATGGTGATGAATAGGTTCCACTCACTGCAGGTTTAATTAAAGAAGAATTTACTAGCCTTCAAATGGCTAGTAAATTGGAAAGTCATATTCTTACACATGATCCCATTGTCGAACGAGCTAAATAGTTTAAACGTGAACTGGAGTCATGTATGGCGCGTTATCAAGAATTATACAAAGATCTAGTCAAAACAGGATCTTAACGATTGATTACAGAGTTCGTTGTCAAAACTAATCAAACTTCAGAATCACTGGAAACAAGTGATAATTTGGTTCCCCATGCCACAGAGAGCATTTCGCCATTGGAGTGTGAACACGACGGCCAAAATGTTTCAAGCGATGATAGTGATTTCATTCCAGTCTTACGTAAACGAATGCGTCTATTGTCAGAAAGTGACAACGAATAAAATCTAGTTAATAAGCAGATGTAAGCCACATTTTTTTGCACTTTGTGACATATTATTTTCGTTACGTTCGTTTTATTTTTGAATTAGTGACATATTATTTTCGTTACGTATGATACTTTGTACATGTACATATAATTCTCTTTATAAGTTTATAAAATAAAAAAATGTGTTTAAAAGAATAAAAATCAAATAAAGATTTAATTAAAGATTTTGATACGATTTGTTTGAAAACAACTTATTATTTGTACTGGGTTTTCACGTCTGGAACCAATCTTCTATTTTTTCATATGCACTGTATTTTTTTTACTCGTTTTTTGGGGGAACCAATCTACCGTGTAAAAACAGAATTGGGTATATATATATAATAAAAATACCTTTCTTCCTATCTGCACGTAAAACAAATAAAACACAAAAGTATAAATACCATACGTATTATACTTTTATTTTAATAAGAATATACAAACATACAGTGCAACTTTACTGAAATCATATTAACTTCAGAGGAAGACAAGGCGTTGGAAAGTTTTGCTCAGGTGGTATGATAAATCAGTTTTTGACTGGTTTATCATATGGAAAATATCAGGAAAAATATCTGGAGCGTGTACAGCAACTGTACACGCTCCAGTTACCGTTCACAGCAAACTGGAGCGTGTGCAGTTACTGCACACGCTCCAATTTGCTGTGAACGGTAACTGCACACGCTCAATATTTCCGTGAGTGAGCCCACATGATCTAGTATCAAAATAATATGACCACCTACAGTCGCTCAAAAAAGTATCAGAACACTATGGTTGATTACAGAATTCAGAAAAAAATAACTGGCAACGATTTTTTTTTAGAAATTAGTTATCTGGCAACCTTCGTGTCACGTGATTACAGAATTCAGGAAAAATATCTGGAGCGTGTATAGCAACTGCACACGCTCAATATTTCCGTGAGTGAGCCCACACGATCTAGTATCAAAATAATATGACCACCTACAGTCGCTCAAAAAAGTATCAGAACACTATGGTTGATTACAGAATTCAGAAAAAATATCTGGCAATGATTTTTTTAGAAATTAGTGATCTGGCAACCTTCGTGTCACGTGATTACAGAATTCAGGAAAAATATCTGGAGCGTGTATAGCAACTGCACACGCTCAATATTTCCGTAAGTGAGCCCACACGATCTAGTATCAAAATAATATGACCACCTACAGTCGCTCAAAAAAGTATCAGAACACTATGGTTGATTACAGAATTCAGAAAAAATATCTGGCAATGATTTTTTTAGAAATTAGTGATCTGGCAACCGTGTCACGTGACACGAAGGTTGCCAGATCACTAATTTCTAAAAAAAAAATCTTTGCCAGATATTTTATCTGAATTCTGTAATCAACCATAGTACTTTTGTAACAACTCGTTTACTACCATAATAATATTTTTGTATCTAAGTTGTGCTTAAGTTTGTATTTTAGTCTGTGTAACGATTATTTCAGTTTTCGTCAATTTGGGGGGGAGGGAAACTGTGACAGTGACGTACTGTTACTTTTTGTACGTATTACCTCATTGCAAGTCTATTTAAGCACAGTCTTCCATTTGTTGTATTGTCCAATATTACCTCTTCCTATTATACTAAACGTCGTTCCATTTTTTTCCAATCTTAAAAAGTCAACGCTGTGACACAAAGGCTGCCAGATCAGTAATTTCTGAAAAAATCGTTGCCAGGTATTTTTTCTGAATTCTGCAATCAACCATGGTGTTCGGATACTTTTTTGAGCGACTGTAGGTGGTCATATTATTTTGATACTAGATCGTGTGGGCTCACTCACGGAAATATTGAGCGTGTGCAGTTACCATTCACAGCAAACTGGAGCGTGTGCAGTAACTGCCCACGCTCCAGTTTGCTGTGAACGGTAACTGGAGCGTGTACAGTTGCTGTACATGCTCCAGATATTTTTCCTGAATTCTGTAATCACGTGACACGAAGGTTGCCAGATCATTAATTTCTAAAAAAAATCGTTGCTAGATATTTTTTTCTGAATTCTGTAATCAACCATAGTGTTCGGATACTTTTTTGAGCGACTGTAGGTGGTCGTATTATTTTGATACTAGATCGTGTGGGCTCACTCACGGAAATATTGAGCGTGTGCAGTTACCGTTCACAGCAAACTGGAGCGTGTACAGCAACTGAACACGCTCCAGTTTGCTGTGAACGGTAACTGGAGGGTGTACAGTTGCTGTACACGCTCCAGATATTTTTCCTGAATTCTGTAATCACGTGACACGAATTTGGGTTGTTTTACCTCTGAGCGGCACTTTTTTGCACCCTATGGGCTAAATGGCCAGGTCTCATGGACCCCGAAAAAAAGAAGAAGGCTCAGAGAAGGTTGGGGTAGGGGTGCTTCTTTTTTTCGGGGTCCATGAGACCTGGCCATTTAGCCCATAGTGTGCAAAAAAGTATGGTTAGAGTAATCTGATTGATCCACTGGAACAGCTGTTGGGAGACAGATGGTAGCCTCCCGTCAAGGCCATCCAGCGTGTTCTTTAATGTGCACAGGGTATGGCTCTCCCGTACACGGAGCCACGGCTTAACGTCCCATCCGACGGACGGCGACCTTTCGAAGCCCATTAGTGTTCTCTACTGACCATGGGCAGGAAGTTTCGCGGAGATAAACTCAACGCTGGCCCAGCTGGGATTCGAACCTGGGAACTGCAGATTACGAGCCTGGTGCGCTACCGACTGAGCCACCCCCGCCCCTTTTGTGCTGAGGTCCCGTCATTTTCACAGACTTTCTAGTATGGCGCATAAACTGACAGACTCGTGTTCAGACCTCTGTGGTAAGCAGTATGATGTGAGTGTTTTTTTATGTTTTAGAATTTTGTGCAAATAGTTCTTTCAATAATTGTCAGCATTACACAAGTTTCACAGGTTTGACTTTGCTGTTGTTAACTATTCGAGCCTCCCTAGCTCTTTAATCAGCCAATAAATATTGTTCAAAATCGAGATTTAGATAGATTTGAATGATATTTAAATGTATCCAGTTCTATTTTATTATAAAACGCTCATGGCAGAAATTACGGATATTCAAAATTGGCTATTCATTGATTTAACATCGGAACGTTTCCATTATTCTGTTGGGTTGGGTTGTTTTACCTCTGAGCGGCACTTTTGTGCACACCATGGGCTAAATGGCCAGGTCACATGGACCCCGAAGGCTCAGAGATGGTTGGGGGAGGGAACCCACTGGAACAGCTGTTGGGAGACAGATGGTAGACTCCCGTCAAGGCCATCCAGCGTATTCTTTAACGTACACAGGGTATGGCTCTCCCGCACACGGGGCCACGGCTTAACGTCCCATCCGACGGACGGCGGCCTTTCCAAACCCATCGGTGTCCCCTACTGACCGTGGGCAGGGCGGGGAATTTTGCGGAGATAAATCTCAACGCTGACCCAGCTGGAACTCAAACCTGGGAACTACAGATTACGAGCCTGGCGCGCTACCGACTGAGCCATCCCCGCCCCCCATTATTCTGTCCAAAATCTGTAATCGCCTTCAAAGTCGCCTCTACAATACACACACTCTCACTCTATACTTTGCATCGTCAACTTCACGACCAGCATCAAGGGAAAATTTGTAGGAGCATCCTTTGCTATTATACGGAGACGACTGCTATTATTATTAGCTGTTACGAAAAGGAAATTTTCAGGGATTTACGCAAGTGTCATCCAAAAGACACAAGCACTCTTACTTAAGCTTTAATTCACCCAAACCCTATTGGCTTCAGAATGGTTTCGAGTTTGTGATGCAGATAAAAGTTTCGTAGTTGTTGTGTGGCCTTTTATCTCCGTCTCGTATATTCGTCTCCGCTGGAGGCTATAGCGGGCCACCCTCATTGAAGAGGACACCAGATGACAGGCAATGTGATCAAATAACCATAAACGTTGTGGATGGCCGATAATACAGAACGATAGCTTGTCCTGTTTAGTGAATGGGATGCTAATTTAGATAGGGAGTTTAATTAAGGCACAATCTGAGGCCGCAGGCTCCTGATAAAGAATGAGAAGCGGAATGCAAAGTTTGAGGCTGCCAGTGGGAAGTGATCAAAGGAAGGATCACTTATTGGAGGAGAGCTTCTCTTTTAGGGGGGAGGCAGGGGGATGAAAGTGTTGCTATGGAAGTGAACAGATTCTCTTCTTAGATTTAGATGTCAGGTTTTGAAAAATATGATAAACATCATAAATAATTTTTGAAGTTTTTTATTTGTTAAGAGGGTGTGACTTTATTTCGGTTTACACGATTTCGCCTTTTTTTTTTACTCCCCCCGTATTTATATATTCGGAACAAGCCTAAAAAAAGCAGAGAAAAATATGCATTTTGTGTAGATTGTTTGGTTGTGTTACTTCGAAAGGCATTTTTTTAACACAATGGACTAAATGGCCAGGTGACAAGGACCCTGAAGGCTCAGAGAAAGCTGGGGGGATGGAACCTACTGTACAGTCGCTCAAAAAAGTATCCGAACACTGTGGTTGATTACAGGATTCAGAAAAAATATCTGGCAATGACCACGTGTCACGTGACACGAAGGTTGCCAGACCACTAATTTCTAAAAATATCATTGCCAGATATTTTTTCTGAATCCTGTAATCAACCACAGTGTTCGGATACTTTTTTGAGCGACTGTACAGTTGTTAGGAGGCAGATGGTAGCCTTCCGTTAAGGCCATACAGTGTGTACTTTGGCTCTCCCGCACACGGGGCCACGGGTTTACATCCCATCCAACATATGGCGGCTTTTTCAAGGTGTCCTCTACTGACGGAGGGAAGAGGGTGGTAGCGGAGAAAATCACAGTGTTGGTCCAGATGCCACTCGAATCCGGGAACTACAGATTACGAGCCTGGCACGCTAGCAACTTAACCAATTCCCACCCTCAAAAACGACTAAAATTTTTAATATTGTATTTTTGTGTTTCAGTGAAATAGAACGTACTCAAGGTCGTATACCTCCCCCAAAAATCACTTGACTAGGTAGAATTTTCCTAGTCAAGTGATTTCCTTTTGTGTCCTCTACTGACGGAGGGAAGAGGGTGACTTGACTAGGTAGAATTTTGTTATCATCTCAAGGTCGTACCTTGAGTAGTCAAGTGATTTTTGGGGGAGGTATACGTACTCAAGGTCGCATACCTCCCCCAAAAAACGCTTGACTAGGTAGAATTTTCTTAGTCAAGTGATTTCCTTTTGTGTCCTCTACTGACGGAGGGAAGAGGGTGGTAGCGGAGAAAATCACAGTGTTGGTCCAGATGCCACTCGAATCCGGGAACTACAGATTACGAACCTGGCACGCTAGCAACTCAACCAATTCCCACCCTCAAAAACGACTAAAATTTTTAATATTGTATTTTTGTGTTTCAGTGAAATAGAACGTACTCAAGGTCGTATACCTCCCCCAAAAATCACTTGACTAGGTAGAATTTTCATACGTGATTTGAAATGCAAATCTGGACTGATATAAATTATAGCTCTGATTTCCCACTATTCATACCTCTCGAGCAAGCGTTGTGTTTCTATGCAACAGTAGGACATAGAGATATCATTTGGATGTTTTTATATGTGCTAGAGCAATCGATATGTTAGAGTCTGTATTATCCGAGACAGATGTGGCTACAATTGTAAAAGTCCCCTAATCAGTGCTTCCAACAACTGCAGATAGTGGGGCGGGGGTGGTTCAGTCGGTAGCGCGCCAGACTCGTAATCTGTAGTTCCCAGGTTCGAGTCCCAGCTGGGTCAGCGTTAAGATTTATCTCCGCAAAATTCCCCGCCTGCCCACGGTCAGTAGGGGACACCGATGGGCTTGGAAAGGCTACCGTCCGTCGGATGAGACGTTAAGCCGTGGCCCCGTGTTCGGGAGAGCCATACCCTGTGCACGTTAAAGAACACGCTGGATGGCCTTGACGGGAGGCTACCATCTGTCTCCCAACAGCTGTTCCACCTTCTCTGAGCCTTCGGGGTCCATGTGACCTGGCCATTTGGCCCATGGTGTGCAAAAATAGTGCCGCTCAGAGGTAAAACAACCCAACCCAACCGCAGATAGTTTCAACTGATAGGAGACCTTAGCCGTAGACTAATCCAAGTTCGTATAAGAGTGACGACAACGCAGGATGACGTTATCATATAACAGACTAATGTCATAAGACGATATCAGCCAGTCAATTCTCTATGGAGCTTTCTATAGCCATTGGGAGGAGAGATTCAGGGCAAATTTATAGATAGCTTAATCAGAGAACGCTCTCTGTTAGAAGATCGACCGCTGGTATTCCCCATCGATAGCTCCATTAATCACAATATTTCATGGATTTGGGTTGTGTTGGGTTGTTTTACCTCTGAGCGGCACTTTTTTGCACACCATGGGCTAAATGGCCAGGTCACACGGAACCCGAAGGCTCAGAGAAAGTTGGAGGAGGGAAACCACTGGAACAGCTATTGGGAGACAGATGGTAGCCTCCCATCAAGGCCATCAAGCGTGTTCTTTAATGTGCACAGGGTAAGGCTCTTCCGCATACGGAGCCACGGTTTAACGTCCCATCCGACTGAGGGCGGTCTTTCCAAGTCCATCGGTGTCCCCTACTGACCAAGAATTTTGCGGAGATAAATCTCAACGCTGATCCAGCTGGGACTCGAACCAGGGAACTACAGATTACGAGCCTGGCGCGCTACTGACTGAGACACCCCCGCCTCATATTTCATGGATCGATCGCAACAAGTTACAACTGAAATGAAAGTCTGTCACGTCATGAATGTCATGGGCTAAATGAAAGCTTAAGATATGCTGAATAAGATAGGTGATGTAACAGTTTTCTCTTTCAAGGTAGAGAAAAGGTAAGTGTTTTTTAATGACGAAGTTCTCTGCAAAATGGTTACTAAAAAAAATAGAATGTATAAATATTTGAAAAAAAAAATTGAATTGTTCGTCTTGCTCTATATGGCCTGAAAAATAAATAATAAAAGGAAAACAAAATTTGGAATCAAAGTTTTTTTTCCCAAATCCTTAGCCAATTCAAATTAATTTCAAGCGAAGAATAGGACACCAAAACTGGCATCTCTTTTGGACTGAATTTTCCAGCGCCCTCTCTAATTTTTAAGTTAATATGAATTGAGTAAGTGATCTCATCGTTGCCGTCTTTAACTTTATTTTTTGTCACGTTCTGTCCTATGTGAGGAAGGGGACGCCGACGGGCTTCAAAAGATCGTCATCCGTCGGATTGCGATGTTAAACTGTCTCTTAGTGTGCAGCAGAGGCTTATCCCGTGCATGTTAAAGAACACGCTGGATGGTCTAGGAGGGAGGCTTTCATCTGTCTCATAACAGCTATCCAGTGGGTCCCTTCCCCCAACCTTCTCTGAGCCTTCGAGGTACTTGTAACCTGGGCATTTAGTCCATTGTGGCAAAAAAAATTGCCGCTTAGAGGTAAAACAACAAACAGATAATACTTCACCCAACCTTCTCAGACTTCTTGGAGTCTTTGTGACCTGACCATTTAACCCATTGTGTGCAAAAAAAGTGCCGCTCAGAGATAAAACAACAAACGAATAACACTTCCCCCAACCTTCTCAGACTTCTTGGAGTCTTTGTGACCTGACCATTTAACCCATTGTGTGCAAAAAAAAGTGCCGCTCAGAGATAAAACAACAAACGAATAACACTTTCCCCAACCTTCTCAGACTTCTTGGAGTCTTTGTGACCTGACCATTTAACCCACTGTGTGCAAAAAAAGTGCCGCTCAGAGATAAAACAACAAACGAATAACACTTCCCCCAACCTTCTCAGACTTCTTGGAGTCTTTGTGACCTGACCATTTAACCCACTGTGTGCAAAAAAAGTGCCGCTCAGAGATAAAACAACAAACGAATAACACTTCCCCCAAACTTCTCAGACTTCTTGGAGTCTTTGTGACCTGACCATTTAACCCACTGTGTGCAAAAAAAGTGCCGCTCAGAGATAAAACAACAAACGAATAACACTTCCCCCAACCTTCTCAGACTTCTTGGAGTCTTTGTGACCTGACCATTTAACCCATTGTGTGAAAAAAAAAGTGCCGCTCAGAGATAAAACAACAAACAAATAACATTTCCCCCAACCTTCTCAGACTTCTTGGAGTCTTTGTGACCTGATCATTTAACCCACTGTGTGAAAAAAAAGTGCCGCTCAGAGATAAAACAACAAACAAATAACACTTCCCCCAACCTTCTCAGACTTCTTGGAGTCTTTGTGACCTGACCATTTAACCCACTGTGTGCAAAAAAAGTGCCGCTCACAGATAAAACAACAAACAAATAACACTTCCCCCAACCTTCTCAGACTTCTTGGAGTCTTTGTGACCTGACCATTTAACCCATTGTGTGCAAAAAAAGTGCCGCTCAGAGATAAAACTACAAACAAATAACACTTCCCCCAACCTTCTCAGACTTCTTGGAGTCTTTGTGACCTGACCATTTAACCCACTGTGTGAAAAAAAAGTGCCGCTCAGAGATAAAACAACAAACAAATAACACTTCCTCCAACCTTCTCAGACTTCTTGGAGTCTTTGTGACCTGACCATTTAACCCACTGTGTGCAAAAAAAGTGCCGCTCAGAGATAAAACAACAAACGAATAACACTTCCCCCAACCTTCTCAGACTTCTTGGAGTCTTTGTGACCTGACCATTTAACCCATTGTGTACAAAAAAAGTGCCGCTCAGAGATAAAACAACAAACGAATAACACTTCCCCCAACCTTCTCAGACTTCTTGGAGTCTTTGTGACCTGACCATTTAACCCACTGTGTGCAAAAAAAGTGCCGCTCAGAGATAAAACAACAAACGAATAATACTTCACCCAACCTTCTCAGACTTCTTGGAGTCTTTGTGACCTGACCATTTAACCCATTGTGTGCAAAAAAAGTGCCGCTCAGAGATAAAACAACAAACGAATAACACTTCCCCCAACCTTCTCAGACTTCTTGGAGGCTTTGTGACCTGACCATTTAATCCACTGTGTGAAAAAAAAGTGCCGCTCAGAGATAAAACAACAAACAAATAACACTTCCCCCAACCTTCTCAGACTTCTTGGAGTCTTTGTGACCTGACCATTTAACCCACTGTGTGCAAAAAAAGTGCCGCTCAGAGATAAAACAACAAACGAATAACATTTCCCCCAACCTTCTCAGACTTCTTGGAGTCTTTGTGACCTGACCATTTAACCCATTGTGTACAAAAAAAGTGCCGCTCAGAGATAAAACAACAAACGAATAACACTTCCCCCAACCTTCTCAGACTTCTTGGAGTCTTTGTGACCTGACCATTTAACCCACTGTGTGCAAAAAAAGTGCCGCTCAGAGATAAAACAACAAACGAATAACACTTCCCCCAACCTTCTCAGACTTCTTGGAGTCTTTGTGACCTGACCATTTAACCCACTGTGTGCAAAAAAAGTGCCGCTCAGAGATAAAACAACAAACGAATAACACTTCCCCCAACCTTCTCAGACTTCTTGGAGTCTTTGTGACCTGACCATTTAACCCACTGTGTGCAAAAAAAGTGCCGCTCAGAGATAAAACAACAAACGAATAACACTTCCCCCAACCTTCTCAGACTTCTTGGAGTCTTTGTGACCTGACCATTTAACCCACTGTGTGCAAAAAAAGTGCCGCTCAGAGATAAAACAACAAACGAATAACACTTCCCCCAACCTTCTCAGACTTCTTGGAGTCTTTGTGACCTGACCATTTAACCCACTGTGTGCAAAAAAGTGCCGCTCAGAGATAAAACAACAAACGAATAACACTTCCCCCAACCTTCTCAGACTTCTTGGAGTCTTTGTGACATGACCATTTAACCCATTGTGTGCAAAAAAAGTGCCGCTCAGAGATAAAACAACAAACGAATAACACTTCCCCCAACCTTCTCAGACTTCTTGGAGTCTTTGTGACCTGACCATTTAACCCACTGTGTGCAAAAAAAGTGCCGCTCAGAGATAAAACAACAAACGAATAACACTTCCCCCAACCTTCTCAGACTTCTTGGAGTCTTTGTGACCTGACCATTTAACCCACTGTGTGCAAAAAAAGTGCCGCTCAGAGATAAAACAACAAACGAATAACACTTCTCCCAACCTTCTCAGACTTCTTGGAGGCTTTGTGACCTGACCATTTAACCCATTGTGTGAAAAAAAAGTGCCGCTCAGAGATAAAACAACAAACGAATAACACTTTCCCCAACCTTCTCAGACTTCTTGGAGTCTTTGTGACCTGACCGTTTAATCCATTGTGTGCAAAAAAGTGCCGCTCATAGGTAAAACAAATAACACTCCCCCCCCCCCAACCATCTAAGACTTCTTGGAGTCCTTGTGACCTGACCATTTATCCGATTGTGTAAAAAAAAAAGTGCCACTCAGAGATAAAAACAACTGAACTTTTATATTCACTCTTTTTTGGAGTATATATAGAGAATATTTTTTTTTTGAAAAACTTAATTTATATTTTTGAAACAATTCAATAAGTTCTAAGAAAAAAAAATCATAGTGAGTAATTATGAAATAGATAAGGAGTGAATAATAATAATACATTTGGGAAAAAATAATATTTCCAACATGCAATCTCAATGTAAAACAAGAAAATAATTTTTATTTCTTTGTAAAAATGCAATTAAAACGCTGCTGGTAAAAAAAATGAAGGGTCTTCTGATAAGCTTAGTCACGATGCGCTTTTCTTGAAAAAAGACTCATAATTTAAACAGTTAATGCTGCAGAGGCATATTCTTTTCTCAGGGGCATTCGTGAGCTTAATATTTAAAGTAATCGTTAAATGGCAAAACAATAGGAGAACAAGACAATCCGCAAAAAAAAGTTTACGCTCTTGTCAGCTAAGAAGCAAAACCGTTTACTTTGGGGCGCGGGTGGCTCAGTCGGTAGCGCGCCAGGCTCGTAATCTGTAGTTCCCAGGTTCGAGTCCCAGCTGGGTCAGTGTTGAGATTTATCTCCTCAAAATTCCCCGCCCTGCACACGGTCAGTAGGGGACACCGATGGGCTTGGAAAGGCCGCCGTTCGTCGGATGGGAGGTTAATCCGTGACCCCATGTGCGGGAGAGCCATACCCTCTGCATGTTAAAGAACACGCTGGATGGCCTTGACGGGAGGCTACCATCTGTCTCCCAACAGCTGTTCCAGTGGGTCCCCTCCCCCAACCTTCTCTGAGACTTCGGGGTCCATGTGACCTGGCCATTTAGCCCATGGTGTGCAAAAAAGTGCCGCTCAGAGGTAAAACAACCCAGCGAAAAGGTTGATAACATAACACCTCTCCCAGCTGCTCTTCTGTGTGGCCAATATCCATAGTAATCATCGATTCCCTCCCTCCGCGGTGCATAACGTATTCTCAGAGGTTGTGTGGCACCCGACAGCTTACGGAACTGCAATACGGAGCGATACACCTCGGCAATAATTCTGGACTGCATTAAGCATCTATTTGGTTCTATTCACCACTGACTCCTCTCATTAATTCGTATTATTAGTCGTCATTGTCTCCATTGGGAGCATAACCCCGACTATAAAGCGCAGAAAATTAAACGCCTGAACACACACACACGCACATGATACTAGATATCTCTACGAAATCTCATTTAATTCCAAGGAAACCACTTCGAGAGAGAGGACTACTAAGTAAGCGACCTTGTTAGAACTGGAACTGATTTTCCGACAAAAATAAGTAACAAAAGCGAGCAAAAGAGCAGACACAGAACTGCCACAGAGACTAAGCACGTAACATCGAAGTAGCTCCCGATTGTTTCGCTTGTAGAGAAGGCTTACGATGAATTCTGCTTGTCAACCAATTAAGCAAACAATCTCTCTCTCTCCTCCCCTTCCACTTACCCCCCAATCCCACCCTTTTCCCTCCCATATCACCCGAAGCGCACTTGATGCTGATCCGGAAATCTGGGAGGAATTCAAACTCTCAGGTCTCTCTCTCTCACACAGTCTGATTGCAGTCCGTCATATGACTAGCAGAATCTGCACATTCACTCGTTTTCCACGAAATCCCGTCGCGGATAGTAGAGCCGACAACGTCCATTAATCCCACACTAATTGGCAGAGTAATACATCCCATCCTAACTAGTACGCTAGGGCCTCCCGCTATGACAATCTGTAATTTCACTTCAATTAGCTGCTGTCGTCTCCGCACCGCCTGTCACGAGCCAGGAGGGGATGGTGATTAACACAACCCCCTGGAGGATGCCTACGGACATGTACCTGGCATTTCCATCAACAGCTCTTGCTCTTCTATCTCTCGCTTTCTCCTCCCAGGCTCTTCTCTGCCTCATTATCCGCCTTCGTAGGGTCGGACGGACTTTCTTACACTCCTCGCGGTGTCCGATGGTCCTCCTCTTATTCTCGACTCCTCCACTCTTTTCCACGTGATGGAGGATGAGGAGTCACCCTCCGATGGAGCCACGTGGAGAGGAGACAGGGATGTTTTATCCATATCAGCGAGTTTAACTCTGGTTTGTCATCATCATTAGGCGACGATTCAGGGAAAAGTTCAACGAAGCCAAAATAATCACTCGTAAATGGAAATTTATGTTTGAGTTGCTAGAAAGGGAGTGAGAGGAAAAAAAGGATAACCGGGGATGTTGTGAGGTTTCAGTTGAAGTGGAGTAAATGCTTTTGTGAGTTTGGGGAGTGAGGTCCTTTTTGAGGATTTTTTTTGCCCTTTTTTATTGATCGAAATAAAAAAAGTGTGATTTTATTCAACCTTAAAATATTTTCGTTTGTTTATAGGTCTGTTTGTTTATTTGTTTCGCTATTTTTTCGACAATTTGATCGAGTTGGATTGTTTTACTTATCAGCGGCACATCTGAACACAAAATGGGATAAATAACCAGGTCACAAAGGGCCCTAAGAGCTCACAGAAAGTTGCGGGAAAAGGACTCATTAGACTGACCTCGAGTCAAAGCCCCCCAGAGTGTTCTTTAACGTGCGCAGTGTGTAGATCTCATGCATAAGGGACCACGGCTTTATGTCTCATCCGAAGGACTGAGACCTTCCCAAGTCCATCAGCGTCTCCTTTCTCACATTGAACCTTATTTACCAGAGATACATTTCAGAGCTGGTACAGTTTGCACCCAAACTTGGGGCCTGCAGATTACGAACCTTTGAGCTATCAACTGAGGCAACGCGAGCCCCATTAGACTCTATGTTTCGACCTTTGTGATATAGGTTCTTTATAAAAAAAATGAGCTTAGAGCTCGTAGAAGAAAAAATGTTCCTAGTATAAACAAACTGGCAGCGTAGAAACCACTGATCGGCAAAACTTATAACAAAAATTTATTATAAAGCTTAAAGCCGCAAAGACATTTGAAAAAGGTTTCCTACTATGAACCTTTACTAGTAATAGAAGGATTACAGCTCCCTGCCGGCAAAAATTCCCCGCCCTGCGCCTAGGTCAGTAGGGGACACCGATGGGCTTGGAAAGGCCGCCGTCCGTCGGATGGGACGTTAAGCACTGGCCGTGTGTGCGAGAGAGCCATACCCTGTGCACGTTAAAGAACACGCTGGATGGCCTTGACGGGAGGCTACCATCTGTCTCCCAACAGCTGTTCCAGTGGGTCCCCTCCCCCAACCTTCTCTGAGGCTTCGGGGTCCATGTGACCTGGCCATTTAGCCCATGGTGTGCAAAAGAGTGCCGCTCAGAGGTAAAAAAACCCAACCCAAACCCTGCAACAGCCTTCTACTAATAATAGAATGATTCCAGCTCCTCACCACAATACTCATCTAATCATAGGATTTTAGCCCCTCACCACAAGACTCTACAAATAATAGAAGAATTCTAGCTCATCACCACAACCCACTACTAGTTATAGAAGGATTCCAGCTTCTCACCACAAACCTCTACAAGTAATGGACGGACTCCATCTCTTTATTGCAGCCCTCTACTGGTAACTGAATATTCCATGTCGTCATCACAACCCACTACTAGTAAAAGAAGCATTCCAGCTTCTCACCACAAACCTCTAGTAATAGAAGGATTCCAGCCCATCACCACAAACCTCTACTAGTAAGAGAAGAATTTCAGCTCCTCACCACAACCCTCTATCAGTAAGAAAAATATTCTGGCTCCTCAATGCAACACTCTATTGGTAATAAAAGGATTCCAGCTCCTCACCACAAAACTCTACAAATAATAGAAGAATTTCAACTCTTTACTACAACCCTCTACTAGTAAGAAAAAGATTCTGGCTCGATAATGGAACACTCTACTTGTAATTGAAGAATTTCAGCTCCTCACCACAAACCTATACAAATAATAAAAGGATTACACATCACCACTACAGTAATAGAAGAATTTCAGCTCCTCACCACTACAGTAATAGAAGAATTTCAGCTCCTCACCACAACCCTCTATCAGTAAGAAAAATATTCTGGCTCCTCAATGCAACACTCTATTGGTAATAAAAGGATTCCAGCTCCTCACCACAAAACTCTACAAATAATAGAAGAATTCCAACTCTTTACTACAACCCTCTACTAGTAAGAAAAAGATTCTGGCTCGATAATGGAACACTCTACTTGTAATTGAAGAATTTCAGCTCCTCACCACAAACCTACACAAATAATAAAAGGATTACACATCACCACTACAGTAATAGAAGAATTTCAGCTCCTCACCACTACAGTAATAGAAGAATTTCAGCTCCTCACCACAACCCTCTATCAGTAAGAAAAATATTCTGGCTCCTCAATGCAACACTCTATTGGTAATAAAAGGATTTCAGCTCCTCACCACAAAACTCTACAAATAATAGAAGAATTTCAACTCTTTACTGCAACCCTCTACTAGTAAGAAAAAGATTCTGGCTCGATAATGGAACACTCTACTTGTAATTGAAGAATTTCAGCTCCTCACCACAAACCTACACAAATAATGAAAGAATTACACATCACCACTGCAGCCCTCTACTAGTAATAGAAAGATTTCAGCTCTCCGCCACAACCGTCTATAAATAATCGAAGGATTCTGGCTCCTCAATGCAACCCTCTACTAGTAATAGAAGAATTTCAACTCCCCACTACAATCCTCTACCAGGAAGAAAAAGATTCTGTCTCGTCAATGGAACCCTCTACTAGTAATTGAAGAATTTCAGCTCCTCACCACAAACCTATACAGGTAATAAAAGGATTACACATCACCACCACAAACCTATACAAGTAATAATAGTATTACACATCCCCACCACAAACCTATACAAGTAATAAAAGTATTACACATTACCACCACAAACCTATACAAGTAATAAAAGTATTACACATCACCACCACAAACCTATACAAGTAATAGTAGTATTACACATCCCCACCACAAACCTATACAAGTAATAAAAGTATTACACATCACCACCACAAATCTATACAAGTAATAAAAGTATTACACATCACCACTACAAACCTGTACAAGTAATAATAGTATTACACATCCCCACCACAAACTGTTCACACCAAAACGAGTAGAACAACAGCCTTCTACTAATAATAGAATGATTCCAGCTCCTCACCACAATACTCATCTAATCATAGGATTTTAGCCCCTCACCACAAGACTCTACAAATAATAGAAGAATTCTAGCTCATCACCACAACCCACTACTAGTTATAGAAGGATTCCAGCTTCTCACCACAAACCTCTACAAGTAATGGACGGACTCCATCTCTTTATTGCAGCCCTCTACTGGTAACTGAATATTCCATGTCGTCATCACAACCCACTACTAGTAAAAGAAGCATTCCAGCTTCTCACCACAAACCTCTAGTAATAGAAGGATTCCAGCCCATCACCACAAACCTCTACTAGTAAGAGAAGAATTTCAGCTCCTCACCACAACCCTCTATCAGTAAGAAAAATATTCTGGCTCCTCAATGCAACACTCTATTGGTAATAAAAGGATTCCAGCTCCTCACCACAAAACTCTACAAATAATAGAAGAATTTCAACTCTTTACTACAACCCTCTACTAGTAAGAAAAAGATTCTGGCTCGATAATGGAACACTCTACTTGTAATTGAAGAATTTCAGCTCCTCACCACAAACCTATACAAATAATAAAAGGATTACACATCACCACTACAGTAATAGAAGAATTTCAGCTCCTCACCACTACAGTAATAGAAGAATTTCAGCTCCTCACCACAACCCTCTATCAGTAAGAAAAATATTCTGGCTCCTCAATGCAACACTCTATTGGTAATAAAAGGATTTCAGCTCCTCACCACAAAACTCTACAAATAATAGAAGAATTCCAACTCTTTACTACAACCCTCTACTAGTAAGAAAAAGATTCTGGCTCGATAATGGAACACTCTACTTGTAATTGAAGAATTTCAGCTCCTCACCACAAACCTACACAAATAATAAAAGAATTACACATCACCACTGCAGCCCTCTACTAGTAATAGAAAGATTTCAGCTCTCCGCCACAACCGTCTATAAATAATCGAAGGATTCTGGCTCCTCAATGCAACCCTCTACTAGTAATAGAAGAATTTCAACTCCCCACTACAATCCTCTACCAGGAAGAAAAAGATTCTGTCTCGTCAATGGAACCCTCTACTAGTAATTGAAGAATTTCAGCTCCTCACCACAAACCTATACAGGTAATAAAAGGATTACACATCACCACCACAAACCTATACAAGTAATAATAGTATTACACATCCCCACCACAAACCTATACAAGTAATAAAAGTATTACACATTACCACCACAAACCTATACAAGTAATAAAAGTATTACACATCACCACCACAAACCTATACAAGTAATAATAGTATTACACATCCCCACCACAAACCTATACAAGTAATAAAAGTATTACACATCACCACCACAAATCTATACAAGTAATAAAAGTATTACACATCACCACTACAAACCTGTACAAGTAATAATAGTATTACACATCCCCACCACAAACTGTTCACACCAAAACGAGTAGAACAACAGCCTTCTACTAATAATAGAATGATTCCAGCTCCTCACCACAATACTCATCTAATCATAGGATTTTAGCTCCTCACCACAAGCCTCTACAAATAATAGAAGAATTCTAGCTCATCACCACAACCCACTACTAGTTATAGAAGGATTCCAGCTTCTCACCACAAACCTCTACAAATAATAGTACATCTACAAATAAAGTAATAATAGTATTACACATCCCCACCACAAACCTATACAAGTAATAAAAGTATTACACATCACCACCACAAACCTATACAAGTAATAAAAGTATTACACATCCCCACCACAAACCTATACAAGTAATAAAAGAATTAGACATCCCCACCACAAACCTATAGAAGTAATAAAAGGATTACACATCACCACCACAAATCTATACAAGTAATACACATCACCACCACAAACCTATACAAGTAATACACATCACCACCACAAACCTATACAAGTAATACACATCACCACCACAAACCTATGCAAGTAATAAAAATATTACACATCCCCACCACAAACCTATACAAGTAATAAAAGTATTACACATCCCCACCACAAACCTATACAAGTAATAAAAGGATTACACATCACCACTACAAACCTATGCAAGTAATACACATCACCACCACAAACCTATGCAAGTAATAAAAGTATTACACATCCCCACCACAAACCTATACAAGTAATAAAAGTATTACACATCCCCACCACAAACCTATACAAGTAATAAAATGATTACACATCACCACCACAAACCTATACAAGTAATACACATCACCACCACAAACCTATACAAGTAATACACATCACCGCCACAAACCTATGCAAGTAATACACACCACCACCACAAACCTATACAAGTAATACACATCACCACCACAAACCTATGCAAGTAATAAAAGTATTACACATCCCCACCACAAACCTATACAAGTAATACACATCACCACACAAACCTATACAAGTAATACACATCACCACCACAAACCTATACAAGTAATACACATCACCACCACAAACTTATGCAAGTAATAAAAGTATTACACATCCCCACCAGAAACCTATACAAGTAATAAAGGGATTACACATCCCCACCACAAACCTATACAAGTATTACACATCCCCACCACAAACCTATACAAATAATACACATCACCACACAAACCTATACAAGTAATACACATCACCACCACAAACCTATACAAGTAATACACATCACCACCACAAACTTATGCAAGTAATAAAAGTATTACACATCCCCACCAGAAACCTATACAAGTAATAAAGGGATTACACATCCCCACCACAAACCTATACAAGTATTACACATCCCCACCACAAACCTATACAAATAATACACATCACCACACAAACCTATACAAGTAATACACATCACCACCACAAACCTATACAAGTAATACACATCACCACCACAAACTTATGCAAGTAATAAAAGTATTACACATCCCCACCAGAAACCTATACAAGTAATAAAGGGATTACACATCACCACCACAAACCTATACAAGTAATACACATTACCACCACAAACCTATACAAGTAATACACATCACCACCACAAACCTATGCAAGTAATAAAAGTATTACACATCCCCACCACAAACCTATACAAGTAATACACATCACCACACAAACCTATACAAGTAATACACATCACCACCACAAACCTATACAAGTAATACACATCACCACCACAAACTTATGCAAGTAATAAAAGTATTACACATCCCCACCAGAAACCTATACAAGTAATAAAGGGATTACACATCACCACCACAAACCTATACAAGTATTACACATCCCCACCACAAACCTATACAAGTAATACACATCACCACACAAACCTATACAAGTAATACACATCACCACCACAAACCTATACAAGTAATACACATCACCACCACAAACTTATGCAAGTAATAAAAGTATTACACATCCCCACCAGAAACCTATACAAGTAATACACATCACCACCACAAACCTATACAAGTAATACACATCACCACCACAAACTTATGCAAGTAATAAAAGTATTACATATCCCCACCAGAAACCTATACAAGTAATAAAAATATTACACATCCCCACCTCAAACCCACACAAGTAATACACATCACCACCACAAATCCCCTTATTAACCGACGGCTGGACGGGGAGTTTTGTGGAGATAAACCTCAAACTGGTCCAGCTGGGACTGGAACCTACGAACTGCAGATTATGAAGCTGGCACGCTACCGACTGAGCCACCCTCCTACTCAAATGTTAGTAAGATTCAGAACTCTTTATTTAAGACTCTATTAAGTATATACTTTTACTCGTAATTCTTGAAACCTTTTTCCCATTTCTAATTCCCGATGCTTCCGTGATATTCGTCGATTAACTCACAAAAGGCGAGATTTCGACAAGAGGTTTTCTGTGTAAAGAAGTTTGCTGTTTCTCAAAGTGCGTGTCAAAAAACAATAACTCTTAACATCCATCATTAGCATAACCCACGGTCAGATCTTGACGAGTGATATGTTCACCATTTACGAGTAAAGTCACATCCCAAAAGTTTGCATGACTTTGGCTTTCCCATACTTCCTATAAAGAACTACGGTCTCGATAGAAATTGATTCTGTGATTCACGATTAGTAGAATGCTTTTGATATCTTTGCAATCCGAAGACTGATTTTCGCAATATTTTGTTGTTTCACAACTGGCTAAATGGACAAGTCACTAGGGTTGTTGTTGGGTTGTTTTACCTCTGAGCGGCACTTTTTTGCACACCATGGGTTAAATGGCCAGGTCACATGGACCCCGAAGGCTCAGAGAAGGTTGGGGGAGGGGACCCACTGGAACAGCTGTTGGGAGACAGATGGTAGTCTCCCGTCAAGGCCATCCAGCGTGTTCTTTAACGTGCACAAGGTATGGCTCTCCCGCACACGGGGCCACGGCTTAACGTCCCATCCGACGGACGGCGGCCTTTCCAAGCTCATCGGTGTCCCCTACTGACCGTGGGCAGGGCGGGGAATTTTGCGGAGATAAATCTCAACGCTGACCCAGCTGGGACTCGAACCTGGGAACTACAGATTACGAGCCTGGCGCGCTACCGACTGAGCCACCCCGCCCCAGGTCACTAGGACCACAAGGGTTCAGAGAAGGTTGGGGGAAGGGACTTACTGGACAGCTGTTAGGAAACAGATGGTAGCTTCCCATCTAGGCTATCCAGCTTGTTCTTTAACGTGCACAGGGTAGGGTCAGATCTGGGGGGGGGCTGGGTCGGACCTGAAGGGGGAACGAGCCATGACCCCTCTCCCTTCGAAAATTCTAATAATGGTAATACAGCCAAAAATGATTAATTTTATGTATATTTAATGCATTTTTGAAGAAAATGTAAAAGACCTCTAAAATGGAGGTGGAAATATTATACTGGAATGTTAATTCAGTCTCTGCCCCCCCCCCCCAATATTTGCTTTATAGATCCTGGCCTGGCATAAGGAGGAACGGGGGTGGCTCAGTCGGTAGCGCGCCAGGCTCGTAATCTGTAGTTCCCCGGTTCGAGTCCCAGCTGGGTCAGCGTTGAGATTTATCTCCGCAAAATTCCCCGTCCTGCCCACGGTCAGTAGGGGACACCGATGGGCTTGGAAAAGCCGCCGTCCGTCGGATGGGACGTTAAGCCGTGGCCCCGTGTGCGGGAGAGCCATACCCTATGCATGTTAAAGAACACGCTGGATGGCCTTGACGGGAGGCTACCCTCTGTCTCCCAACAGCTGTTCCAGTGGGTTCCCTCCCACAACCTTCTCTGAGCCTTCGGGGTCCATGTGACCTGGCCATTTAGCCCATGGTGTGCAAAAAAGTGCCGCTCAGAGGTAAAACAACCCAACCCAGGTTCGAGTTCCAGCTGGGCCAGCATTGAGATTTATCTTCGCAAAATTCTCCGCCCTGCCCTCGTCAGTAAGGGACACCGATGGGCTTGGAAAGGCCGCCTTCCGTCGAATAGGACGTTAAGCCGTGGCTCCTTGTGCGGGAGAGCCATACCCTGTGCACGTTAAATAACACGCTGGATGGCCTTGAAGGGAGGCTAACATCTGTCTCCCAACAGCTGTTCTAGCGGGTCCCCAACCTTCTCTGAGCCTTCGGGGTCCATGTGACCTGGCCATTTAGTCCATGGTGTGCAACAAAAGTGCCGCTCAGAGGTAAAACAAACCCAACCTGGCACAGGGCATTACTCTACTGTACACAGATACCCGGCTTTACGTCTCGTCCGATGGACGGCATCCTTTTCAAAACCAATCGGTGTTTCCTTCTCACCGAAAGTAGGGCAATGGGTTAACGGAGATAAATATCAACACTTACACAGCTGGGACTCGAACCTGGAAAATGTAGATTACGATCCTGGGGTTGCTACCTGCTGAATCAATCCCTACCCTACGGAGCCTTAACAAAAAGTGGAGCTGGCTCAGTCGGTGGCGTTTCCAGTCTGGAGTCCCCATGGTATCTTCATCTTAATTTTCATCGCAAATCCTTCATTTGTTATTAGTGAGAAATTGTTATTAGTGAGAAAGAGATGATGATGTTGGGAAGAGAGAAAGTGATCATCATCTCTTTAGTGAGAAAGAGATGATGATGTTGGGAAGAGAGATCTCTTCCCAAGAGATGATCACTATTAGAGATGATCACTTTCTCTCTTCCCAACATCATCATCTCTTTCTCACTAAAGAGATGATGATCACTTTCTCTCTTCCCAACATCATCATCTCTTTCTCACTCTTTCTCACTCATCATCTCTTTAGTGAGAAAGAGATGATGATGTTGGGAAAGCTGTCGTCTTTTGGAAGGATATTAAACTGTGCCACCGTTGGCCATTTTACTGGGAAGAGATTGGCTCAGTTGGTAATGCTCCAGGCTCGTAATCTGCAGTTCCCAGGTTCGAGTCCCAGATGGGCCAGCTTTGGAATTTATCTTAGCAGAACCACATTGCACTAGGTCAGCAGACGACACCAATGGACTTGGAAAGGCTGTCGTCCGTCGGATGGGACATTAAGCCGTGGCCCCTTATGCAGAAGTGACATACCATGTACAGTTGCTCAAAAAAAATCCGAACACTATGGGTTGATTCAGAATTCAGAAAAAATATCTGGCAACGATTTTTTTAGAAATTACTGATCTGGCAACCTTCGTGTCACGTGACACGAAGTTTGCCAGATCAGTAATTTCTAAAAAAAAAATCGTTGCCAGATATTTTTCCTGAATTCTGTAATCAACCCATAGTGTTCGGATACTTTTTCGAGCAACTGTACACGTTGAAGAACACGTTGAATGATCTTGACCGGACGCTTCCGTATGTTTCCTAATAGTTGTTCAATCAATACCCTTCCTCATCTTTCTTTGTTTTCTTGGGGTCCTTGTGACATGACCGTTTACCCCATTGTGTTAAAAAAGTGTCGCCTAGATGCAAATAACACACATTGCATTAACCCTTATAACCATATACGACAAGATTTTATGCAAAATATGTTATACACGTGTAGTCTTCCTTACTTTTTTTCTCTATTTAAAAAAAAAAATAGGAATCTGAAAGAAATACTATTCTCCCATTTCACCCAACAAAATTTTTTCATTTCCCTCTGATGCTATTTATTAACCCCATCAATCTCTCTACTTCTATTTTCAAAAATTCTTTTCTTTTTTCAGGACTTTAGATATTTGTGCATTAACAGCGAACTACGACGGCGAATTTTGCGTATCAAAAATAATTTCAAACATCGGTGGCTGTTCCAAAAAAAAAAAGGCAAAAACCAAGAGAGCTCTTGGTTTTCGTGTTAAAACTGACGTATTGTGAAGAAACATACCCATAATTCCATTACCCTGTGTGTTGAATTTTCGGATTCTCGACACTAAGCAAAAGGAGACTTGGTAAGTAAACATATTCGATCATGTTTACTACAACGAACAAGAACATGAAGAATACACACACATATATTCATTCATTCTCTTATCGTCCTCTCTAGGCTGCAAACAGGAGAGTTTCGTTCTTTCGAAGAAGAGATGCTTTTTCAAGAACCGGAAAAATTTCGTTTTCTGTTAATATAAATGCAGCATAGGAATCGACGAAAGCAAATGGAAGTGCGCTAAGAAAAGATAACACGAATGTTTAGCCTTTTCTTGTTTACTTTTGTAGACGAAATTGGAGAAGGTCTTTCCTGGAGAAGAAGTTATTTTGCATAATGTTTGCATGTCGGTTGGATTGTTCGGAGAGAGAGTTATCCTGCAAATAAAAAGTTTTAAGTGCTGGAACGTAACAGTGTTCGACTAATGTTGATAGCAGGAACGTGATCTGGATAAATCAGAAACCAGATGGAACAATGTGCAAATACAACGTATGTTTCAGGGGCGGGGGTGGCTCAGTCGGTAGCGCGCCAGGCTCGTAATCTGTAGTTCCCAGGTTCGAGTCCCAGCTGGGTCAGCGTTGAGATTTATCTCCGCAAAATTCCCCGCCCTGCCCACGGTCAGTAGGGGACACCGATGGGCTTGGAAAGGCCGCCGTCCGTCGGATGGAACGTTAAGCCGTGGCTCCGTGTGCGGGAGAGCCATACCCTGTGCACGTTAAAGAACACGCTGGATGGCCTTGACGGGAGGCTACCATCTGTCTCCCAACAGCTGTTCCAGTGGTTCCCCTCCCCCAACCTTCTCTGAGCCTTCGGGGTCCATGTGACCTGGCCATTAGCCCATGGTGTGCAAAAAAGTGCCGCTCAGAGGTAAAACAACCCAACGTATGTTTAATATCTAGGACCAATGTATATTTCGAAATAAAACGCGAAAATGACTTTCAGAAGTATTTTTTTCTGTGTGCACTCTGCAGAAATACTGAGAGCTGCACTACAGGGAGAGTTGCACGAAAAGCTTCATGTAAGAATTCAAAGCATTGCTTGCCAATCCCTAGCGAGATGGATTGTGTTGATTTGTCTCTGAGCGGCACTTTTTTTGCACACAATGGATTAAAAGGCCAGGTTGCAAGAGCCCCAAGGGCTCGGAGAACGTTTGAGGAAGAGAACCCACTGGATAGCTATTAGGTGACAGATGGAAGCCTCCGGTCAAGACCACCCAGTGTATTCTTTAACGTGCACAGGTTGGAGTTAAGTATGTAGGATTGGGTTGTTTTACCTCTGAGCGGCATTTTTTTTCACACCATGGGCTAAATGGCCAGGTCACATGGACCCCGAAAGCTCAGAGAAGGTTGGGTGAGGAAACCCACTGGAACAGCTGTTGGGAGACAGATGGTAGCCTCCCGTCAAGGCCATCCAGCGTGTTCTTTAACGTTGGGTTGTTTTACCTCTGAGCGGCACTTTTTTGCATACCATGGACTAAATGGCCAGGTCACATGGACCTCGAAAGCTCAGAGAAGGTTGGGTGAGGGGACCCACTGGAACAACTGTTGGGAGACAGATGGTAGCCTCCCGTCAAGGCCATCCAGCGTGTTCTTTAACGTTGGGTTGTTTTACCTCTGAGCGGCACTTTTTTGCACACCATGGACTAAATGGCCAGGTCACATGGACCTCGAAAGCTCAGAGAAGGTTGGGTGAGGGGACCCACTGGAACAACTGTTGGGAGACAGATGGTAGCCTCCCGTCAAGGCCATTCAGCGTGTTCCTTAACGTGCACAAGGCATGGCTCTCATGTACATTGAACAACGGCTTAACGTCTCATCCGACGGACGGCGGCCTTTCCAAGCCCATCGGTGTCCTCTACTGACCGTGGGCAGGATGGGGAGTTTTGCGGAGATAAATCTCAACGCTGACCCATCTGGGACTCGAACCTCGGAGCTACAGATTACGAGCCTGGGGTGCAACCGACTGAGCCACCTCCGCCCCTAAGTATGTAGGAGAGTGCACACTAAAGAGCACAGTGTACTCTTTAACGTGAATTCTCCTACATACGGAATATGATTTTACATCTCATCTGACGGACAAAGTCCTTTCCAAGCCCATCAGTGACCCCTTTCTGACCGAGGTCAGGGTGAGGGTTTAGGGGAGATAAATATCAACGCTGGCACAGGTGAGACTCGAACCTGGGAACTGCAAATTACTTGCTCGGGGCGCTACCGGCTAAGCTTGGAAAGGCCACCTTCCGTCGGATGGGATGTTAACCATTGTACCTTATTCATCAGAGACAAATCTGTGCATATTAAAGAACACTCTAGATGACCTTGACGGGAGACTTACATCTGTCTCTCAACTGTCCAATGGGTTCCCTCCCCACAACCTTCTTTGAGCTCTAGGGATCCTTGTGACCTGACCATTTAGTCCTATTGTGTGGAAAAACGATGAACTCTGAGGTAAAACAATCTATCCCAGTAACTTTCTAAATCATCTTTTTCTGAAAAACGTGACTGAAGATAATTTAAAGATCTCAGATCTGTTTCGAACTTGTTTTTCAACAATATGCGTTAAAGTTATTTAAAGTGTTAGAGTTATTTATCCTAACTAAATGGGTTGGGTTGTTTTATCACTGAGCGGCACTGTTTTGCACATCATGGACTAAATGGCCAGGTCACAAGGACCCCGAAGGCTCAGAGAAGGTTGGAGAAGGAGACCCACTGAAACAGCTGTTGGGAGACAGACGGTAGCCTCCTGTGAAAGCAATCCAGTGTGTTCTTTAACGTGCACAGGGTATGGCTCTCCCGCACACGGGGCCGCGACTTCACATCCCATCCGACGGACGGCGGCCTTTCCTAACCATCGGTGCCCCTACTCATCGTGAGCAGGGCGGGGAATTTTACGGAGATAAATCTCAACGCTGACCCAGCTGGGACTCGAACCTGGGAACTGCAGATTACGAGTCTGGCACGCTACCGACTGAGCCATCTCCGCCCCCTCTGACAAAATGGAAAATTTGTCAAAGCAATAATGCCAGTTTAAATAATTGCTCTTAAAAGTTAGTGAAAACAAAAATAATAACCGTTACACTATTTTTTACTGTTATTGTAATATTAGTATAATAATTATATATTCTGTATAATACAATTACTATTATGGGTTATATAAATAATAATAAGCTTAGTGTATATTACGTATAATAGTAATTTTTAACGGTTCACATAACAATTATGTTAATTTTCACGAATTTTGAATGTTTTTTGCCTTTTGGAGAATGAGTTAAATTGTTGAATGTTTCAAAAAGTTCCTAGTAGGATTGAACGTAAAAATATGTAAAAGAAGAGCAAGCGACTCTATCGAGCAGGAGAAAAAAAAGTGAAAGGGGTCGAGCAGGAGGGGAACAAGAGTTGGGTTGGGTTGTTTTACCTCTGAGCGGCACTTTTTTGCACACCATGGGCTACATGGCCAGGTCACATGGACCCCGAAGGCTTAGAGAACGTTGGGGGAGGGGACCCACTGGAACAGCTGTTGGGAGACAGATGGTAACCTCCCGTCAAGGCCATCCAGCGTGTTCTTTAACGTGCACAGGGTATGGCTCTCCCGCACACGGGGCCACGGCTAACGTCCCATCCGACGGACGGCGGCCTTTCCAAGCCCATCGGTGTCCCCTACTGACCGTGGGCAGGGCGGGGAATTTTGCGGAGATAAATCTCAACACTGACCCAGCTGGGACTCGAACCTGGGAACTACAGATTACGAGCCTGGCGCGCTACCGACTGAGCCACCCCCGCCCCCAGGGGGGGGGGGGAAACAAGAGACTGGAATTTTATATAAGCGTAATGTTTTCCCCTTCTTTTAAAGGTTGTTAAAAAAATTATTGAAAAATTCATAAAGTATATCTGTAATTTTTTTGCCTCCATTAACACCAATAGCATTCTCAAAGGGCATAATTAATAGCATTCTACGGGGTCGGATGGGCTACCGGGGGCTTTTGCAAGACCCTGTAGATTAAGCTTCGGTCGCTAGGGACATTCGGCGAAAATTTAAAAATTGAGTAAGCTTTAAAACATTGCTGCAAATAATTTTTAAAATATTATGAGATAACCAATGTTCTCTGTAATACGAGCTGAACACAGACTAGCATCAAATCAAACTTGGCTTGAAACACTCGCTTGATAGTAAACTACGGATTTCACTATATAAATGCAGTAGAATTAACTTTTCTATTTCAATAATCACACTAATCTGGAGGACAGCATGGTCCATTTTGTTATCTGCAAATTTATAGATGAATTATCCCCATCGGTAGGGCGGGGGTGGCTCAGTCGGTAGCGCGCCAGGCTCGTAATCTGTAGTTCCCAGGTTCGAGTCCCAGCTGGGTCAGCGTTGAAATTTATCTCCGCAAAAATTCCCCGCCCTTCCCACGGTCAATAGGGGACACCGATGGGCTTGGAAAGGCCGCCGTCCGTCGGATGGGTCGTTAAGCCGTGGCCCCGTGTGCTGGAGAGCCATACCCTGTGCACGTTAAAGAACACGCTGGATGGTCTTGACGGGAGGCTACCATCTGTCCCCCAACAGCTGTTATAGTGGGTCCCCTCCCCCCAACCTTCTCTGAGCCTTCGGGGTTCATGTGACCTGGCCATTTAGCCCATGGTGTGCAAAAAAGTGCCGCTCAGAGGTAAAACAACCCAATCCCCATCGTTTTCGATGAAAAATATGTGTGATTTTCTAAATTTGTTTTCAGTTGAAATCGTTAAAAAATCTACTAATTGTTTTGAGTATTCGTTACATTTTTTTCTCCTAAGTCCCTAATTCGCGTTGAGCTCATTTACGATCTTGTGATGATTACCTTTTAAACTTCGCACTGCACAAATACTTTGGTTGAAAAGCATTTCATCAGGCCAGCTTTATTTAATTACTCTAAACTTCATTTGAAAAAAAAAATCATTCGAAAGATATTTTTGAACTTCGTCGAAGGTGTCGAGTTTCTTTTATATATCACATTGTTACTACAGTCACAGTTTGTTTGAAAACTCGCCACTTCGTTGCCTAGTTGCAGCATCCTATAATCCACCACTCTCCCGAATATCCTTGTTTTCCTCTAACCATCCCTGACCACCCTTTCCTTTCCAGCGCAACCCCTTCTTTCATCAAGTACGCGGTTTCCCAGGTGAGTCAACTCAAAGTTCTTTTGTTAATTTTAATGACCGCTATTTCAGTAATTAAAATGATTTTCCTGAGTTTAGTTTCCGATGAAAACGGAGCAGCTAGAGGATAAGAAAAAACCCTAATGAGGGAGTAAACGTTTCGAAGAATAAAGAAATGTTTGGAGGGGGAAAGCAAGCGTTTAGGGAGGAGGGAGCAGTCTCTCAAACTCCAGAATAGTAAAAGGAGGCGTTTGTAATGGCCAAGTAAGAAGAACTTGAAGTTTTGTTGCTGGGATACGCACAGATGGGCCATAAAACATCAATTAACATGCTAATTACTGGGACTGTTTCAGCTACATTAAACTTCCAAGACTTGGAACTTTTTTTTAAATGTTTAAGAAAGACTATGGCGAGCATGCAGGAAAGAAAAAAAATAAGTGAATCGTAGTAAGAACTAGAGTAAATTTCTTTTTCAATGTTTAACTCTTTTAATTTCATATGTTCTTTCAGCTTCCGACTTTCAGCGCTAAAAACTAACTTTGAGTTATGATCTGATGCAGTTCCTACGATGGTTTACGATTAGCGAAACAAAGAGATAAAAAAGAGACAATGGTTGCAAAATAAATCGGAATCCAAAGAAAGCAGTTGGACTGAACGTAAATTGGTTTCCATAGAACGAGTTGAATACTCGGATTGCAAGTATAAACATCCTCCGCAAAAACCTCTAAGGGATGAGATAAATTTTCCTTGGCTCCAAGGGTGAGATCAATTTTACTTAATTCCCAAGCTGATGTCAGTTTTCATATATTTCCAAGGGGGAGATCACTTTTACTTGATTCCCAAGCTGATGTCAGTTTTCATTTATTTCCAAGGGGGAGATCAATTTTATTTGATTCCCAAGCTGATGTCAGTTTTCATTTATTTCCAAGGGGGAGATCACTTTTACTTGATTCCCAAGCTGATGTCAGTTTTCATTTATTTCCAAGGGGGAGATCACTTTTACTTGATTCCCAAGCTGATGTCAGTTTTCATTTACTTCCAAGGGAGAGATCAATTTTACTTGATTCCCAAGCTGATGTCAGTTTTCATTTATTTCCAAGGGGGAGATCAATTTTACTTGATTCCCAAGCTGATGTCAGTTTTCATTTATTTCCAAGGGGGAGATCCATTTTACTTGATTCCCAAGCTGATGTCAGTTTTCATTTATTTCCAAGGGGAAGATCAATTTTACTTGATTCCCAAGCTGATGTCAGTTTTCATTTATTTCCAAGGGGGAGATCACTTTTACTTGATTCCCAAGCTGATGTCAGTTTTCATTTATTTCCAAGGGGGAGATCCATTTTACTTGATTCCCAAGCTGATGTCAGTTTTCATTTATTTCCAAGGGGGAGATCAATTTTACTTGATTCCCAAGCTGATGTCAGTTTTCATTTATTTCCAAGGGGGAGATCCATTTTACTTGATTCCCAAGCTGATGTCAGTTTTCATTTATTTCCAAGGGGAAGATCAATTTTACTTGATTCCCAAGCTGATGTCAGTTTTCATTTATTTCCAAGGGGGAGATCCATTTTACTTGATTCCCAAGCTGATGTCAGTTTTCATTTATTTCCAAGGGGGAGATCCATCATACTTGATTCCCAAGCTGATGTCAGTTTTCATTTATTTCCAAGGGGGAGATCAATTTTACTTGATTCCCAAGCTGATGTCAGTTTTCCTTTATTTCCAAGGGGGAGATCCATCATACTTGATTCCAAAGCTGATATCAGTTTTTCATTTATTTCCAAGGGGGAGATTAATTTTTCCGTTGGTTTCGAGAATGAGATCAATTTTTCTTGGTTCCAAGGGTGAAATAAATTTTTTGGTTCCAAGTGTGAGATTAATATTTTCCTGGCTCAAAGGGTGAGATCAACTTTTCTTCATTCCAAGAGTTAGATAAATATGTTGGCTTGAAGTTCCATGGGAGAGAAAAATATTTATCTGATTTCAAGGATGATATAAATTTTCCATATTGCTAAGGGGGAAATTAGTTTTCCGTGGTTCCGAGGGTGAAATGTATTTTTCGTGGCTTTATAGGCGTCATCAATGTTTCTTGGTTAGGAGAGTACAATAAATTTTTCCTGGTTCCATCATCATCATCATCCTCAAGCAGCCATGGGCTACGGAGGTCCAACCAGACCGTGCAATTTAGTTCTCCAAGCAAGTCTATCCTGAGCTACATCTACTGCATCTGGCCACTGCACACCAATTCTAACAAGGTCCTGTTTGACATTGTCTGCTCACCGCATCCTAGGTCTCCCCTTCTTTCTGAGGCCTTTAGGCACACTGTTCATAACCCTATTCGCCAATCTATAATTATCCATACGGGCAACGTGGCCAAACCAACAGAGTCTCTCTCTGCACAATATGCTGCTTAAAGGAGGTTGCAAACTCCTTTGCCTAAAGGGGCGATAAATTTTTCTTAGTTTCAAGGGGGAGTTAAATCTTTTTAATTCCAAAGGAAGATAGCTATTTTTTGATTCCGAGGGCGAGATAAAAATTTTTAATTCCAAGGGGGAGATGGTTTTTCTTTTTCAAGGGTGAGATAAAATTTTATTGGTTAAAAGCGAGAGATAAATATTTTTGATCCCAAGGGGGAGATAAATTTTTATTGTTTCCAAGTGGGAGAAAATGTTTTTGGTTCTAAATGTGAGATCAATTTTTTTTTATTTTCAGAGAGAAATATTTTTTTCCTCCAAAGGTGTGATAACGTTTTCTTATTTCCAAGGGTTGTTTTCCAATATACAAGCTTTGCTTATTTTAAGGACGATATCAAAAATCTCTTGGTTCTAAGGCGAGATCGGTTTATTTTTTGTTCCAAGGGTGAATTAATGTTTTATTTCCTAGGGTGAGATCAATTTTCCTTGGTTTGAGGGGGCAGGGGTGGCTCAGTCGGTAGCGTGCCAGGCTCGTAATCTGTAGTTCCCAAGGTTCGAGTCCCAGCTGGGTCAGTGTTGAGATTTATCTCCGCAAAATTCCCCGCCCTACCCAAGGTCAGTAGGGGACACCGATGGGCTTGGAAAGACCACCGTCCGTCGATGGAACGTTAAGCCGTGGGTCCGTGTGCAGGAGAGCCATACCCTTGTGCACGTTAAAGAACACGCTAGATGGCCTTGACGGGAGTCTACGATCTGTCTCCCAACAGCTGTTCCAGTGGGTCCCCTCCCCCAACCTTCTCTGAGCCTTCGGGGTCCTTGTGACCTGGCCATTTAGTCCATGATGTGCAAAAAAGTGCCGTTCAGAGGTAAAACAACCCAACCTTGGTTTGAGGGTAAGATCAATTTTTTATGGTTCGAAAGGTGAGATAATTTTTTTTACCAAAGGGAGATAAATTCTTCTTGGCTCCAAACTTGAGATCAACGTTTCTTTGTTCAATGTGTAAGATTAGTTTTTCTTGGCTCCAAAAGGATGCAAGATAGAAAATTCAGCAATTCCAGAGATATATGATTTGAGGAAGCAATCTGAAACGGAACACGTGGCAAAGGAAAATTTCAATTTCGATGTAAAAGTTGGGTTGGGTTGTTTTACTTCTGAGCGGCACTTTTTTGCACACCATGGGCTAAATGGCCAGGTCACATGGACCCCGAAGGCTCAGAGAAGGTTGGGGGAGGGGACCCACTGGAGCAGCTGTTGGGAGACAGATGGTAGCCTCCCGTCAAGGCCATCCAGCGTGTTCTTTAACGTGCACAGGGTATGGCTCTCCCGCACACGGGGCCACGGCTTAACGTCCCATCCAACGGACGGCGGCCTTTCCAAGCCCATCGGTGTCCCCTACTGACCGTGGGTAGGGCGGGGAATGTGCGGAGATAAATCTCAACGCTGACCCAGCTGGGACTCGAACGTGGGAACTACAGATTACGAGCCTGGCGCGCTACCGACTGAGCCACCCCCGCCCCTCGATGTAAAAGAATCAAATCAATCTTCAATCTCTTTTTCATCCTTCAGTGATGCTAGTCTGTCCTGAGTACTTAAACAAATATTACTAAAACGCTGCAAAGCATCGCATGAGCAGTCCATTTCTTGAGTTCATAATAATTCTCAACCGCGTTTTAGAGAACATCAATTTCTTCACCAGCAAGTAGAAACGAAACTCCAGCTGCAGACAGAGATCGATGCGTCAAGAGATACGGAACCGTCGTCAGCGACCATGAAAGTGCGAGTGGTTCGACCTGTCCTATAAACGTGGTGTTTCCTAAACATCTAGTCAAACTTTGGGAGCGTATTCTACTCCGCATGGCGGTAAATGAGCTTTGTGCCACAAACGCTTTCCTTCCTGGGGCTGGGGTGGCTCAATCGGTAGCGCGCCAGGCTCGTAATCTGCAGTTCCCAAGTTCGAGTCCCAGCTGGGTCAGCGTTGAGATTTATCTCCGCAAAGTTCCCCGCCCTGCCCACGGTCAGTAGGGGACACCGATGGGCTTGGAAAGACCGCCATCCGTCGGATGGGACATTAAGCCGTGGCCCCGAGTGTGGGAGAGCCATACCCTGCGCACGTTAAAGAACACGCTGGATGGCCTTGACGGGAAACTACCATCTGTCTCCCAACAGTTGTTCCAGTAGATCCCCTACCCCAATCTACCCTGAGCATTCGGGGTTCATGTGACCTGGCCATTTAGCCCATGGTGTGCACAAAAGTTCCGCTTACAAGTAAAACAACCCAACGCTTTCCTTCCGAGTTATAGAACACTTTGAGAGTGGAAGTAAGAAATCCTGTAAAGTTAATTAGTTTTTATTCCAATTATTACAGAACGCTGTAAATGATCAATGAAACAATTTTGTAAGTCCACATCAAAGGAAGTGTTCGAAGTGGCTTCCCTGAGCAGCAATACGCGCCTCACAGCTTCTTCTCGGCGACTGTCGTTGTTTTGGGTTGTTTTACCTCTGAGCGGCACTTTTTTGCACACCATGGGCTAAATGGCCAGGTCACAAGGACCCCGAAGGCTCAGAGAAGGTTGGGGGAGGGGACCCACTGGAACAGCTGTTGGGAGACAGATGGTAGCCTCCCGTCAAGGCCATCCAGCGTGTTCTTTAACGTGCACAGGGTATGGCTCTCCCGCACACGGGGCCACGGCTTAACGTCCAATCCGACGGACGGCGGCCTTTCCAAGCCCATCGGTGTCCCCTACTGACCGTGGGCGGGGCGGGAATTTTGCGGAGATAAATCTCAACGCTGACCCAGCTGGGACTCGAACCTGGGAACTACAGATTACGAGCCTGGCGCGCTACCGACTGAGCCACCCCCGCCCCTGGCGACTGTCGAACACATTGTAAAAGTCTCGGAGTGTTCTAAATTATCTGACAATTTTCGCGGAAAGCTTGTGTATTAGGAACCGGAGTAGCATAAACATCAGCTTTTAACGTGTCCCCATAAGAAGAAATCCAGTGGAGTTAAATACAGGTGGTGATCCAACGTCCAATCAAGTGGTCAAGTGTGTAGGCCACCACGCAGCTGGTCCACCTCTACCAATCCAACGGGCAGGATTCGTACGATTGAGATGTTTTCGTTGGGTTAGGTTGTTTTACCTCTGAGCGGCACTTTTTTGCACACCGTGGGCTAAATGGCCAGGTCACATGGACCCCGAAGGCTCAGAGAAGGTTGGGGAAGGGGACCCAGTGGAACAGCTGTTGGGAGACAGATGGTAGCCTCCCGTCAAGGCCATCCAGTGTGTTCTTTAACTTGCACAGGGTATATCTCTCCCGCACACGGAGCCACGGCGTAACGTCCCATTCGACGGACGGCGGCCTTTCCAAGCCCATCGGTGTCCCCTACTGACCGTAGGCAGGGCGGGGAATTTTTGCGGAGATAAATCTCAACGCTGACTCAGCTGGGACTCGAACCTGGGAACTACAGATTACGAGCCTAGCGCGCTACCGACTGAGCCCCCCCCCCCCCCCACTGGACCGTGGGTAGTGGGGGGGGGGGCTTTTCAAGCCCATCGGTGTCCCCTACTGACCGTGGGTAGGGCGGGGAGTTTTCCGGAGATAAATCTCAACGCTGACCGAGCTGGGACTCGAACCTGGGAACTACAGATTACGAGCCTGGCGCGCTACCGACTGAGCCCCTCCCCCCCACTGGACCGTGGGCAGTGGGGGGGGGGCTTTTCAAGCCCATCGGTGTTCCCTACTGACCGTGGGCAGGGCGGGGAGTTTTCCGGAGATAAATGGAGATAACAGATGGGATAACAGAGTTTTCCGGAGAAACAGATGGTAGCCTTCCGTCAACGCCATCCAGCGTGTTCTTTAACGTGTACAGGGTATGGCTCCCCCGCACACGGATCCAAGGCTTAACGTCCCATCCAACGGACGGCTATTACGTTAATGAGTTGGCGGCCTTTCCAAGCCCATCGGTGTCCCCTACTGATTGTGGGCAGGGCGGGGAATTTTGCGGAGATAAATCTCAACGCTGACCCAGCTGGAACTCGAACCTGGGAACTACAGATTACGAGCCTGGCGCGCTACCGACTGAGCCACCCCCGCCCCCAGAGATGTTTTCGAGTAGTTCGGATAAAATGTACTGGAGCTCCATCATGCATGAATCACAAGTGACAGCGTGTTGCTAATGGAATATCTCCCAGCAATGCAGATAGTTCCGCTTCTATGAAAAAAAAATGAAAGCAAAACTGCAGTGGCGAGGACGACAACATCAATGGTGAAAGCAAGAATGTAGTAATAACGACTACATTCATTCTTGCTTTCACTGTTGTTGTTGTCGTCATCAATCCCTGCCGTCGCCCATAATGATGGCAACACCTGTTGTGGTCACTGTTTCATTCTTGCTTTCACTGTTCCTTCAAAAGGGAAAGGAAGAGTGAAATGGTTACGATGACGAAAACAACAAGAATGGTGGAAGTGAAGAATGAAATTTTGACAACAGTGAAAGTAAGAATGAAATAGTGACGACGATAAAATCAATGAATGCAAAAATGCATGGGGCGGGGTGGCTCAGTCGGTAGCGCGCCAGGCTCGTAATCTGTAGTTCCCAGGTTCGAGTCCCAGCTGGGTCAGCGTTGAGATTTATCTCCGGAAAACTCCCCGCCCTGGCCACGGTCAGTAGGGGACACCGATGGGCTTGGAAAGGACGCCGTCCGTCGAATGGGACGTTAAGCCATGGCCCCGTGTGCGGGAGAGCCATACCCTGTGCACGTTAAAGAACACGCTGTATGGCCTTGACGGGAGGCTACCATCTGTCTCCCAACAGCTGTTCCAGTAGCTCCCTTCCCCCAACCTTCTCTGAGCCTTCGGGGTCCATGTGACCTGGCCATTTAGCCCATGGTGTGCAAAAAAGTGCCGCTCAGAGGTAAAACAACACAACACAAGCAAAAATGCAATAGTGACGATAAGAACAGTGGGAGCAAAAATGGAATAGTGACGACAGCAACGTGAACAGTGAAAGCAACAATGAACTAGTGAGGACTACGACAACGACAAAATACTGCAAGGAAAATTGAAATATTTACGATGACGAGGACAACACAACAGTGAAAACAAGAATGCAGTTGTGACGACAACAATATCTAGAGTGAAAGCAAGAATGAAATACTGAAGACGACGATGACGACAACAACAACAGTGAAAGCAAGAATAAAATAATGACCACGACGATGACAACAACAACAGTGAAAACAAGAATGAAATATTGACCATGACGACGACAACAACAACAGTGAAAGGAAGATTGGAATATTTACGATAACGACGACAACAACAAACAGTGAAATCAAGAATGAAATAGTGAAAACAACAACAGTGAAAGCAGGATTGCAATATTAAATGCAAGATGACAACAGCATCTACTGCGAAAACAAGAATTAAACATTGACGACGACAATAATGACAATTTGAAATCAAGAATGAAACAATTACGACAATAATAAAGTGAAAGCAACAATGAAATAGGGACGACGACAACAAGAACAGTGAAATCAAGAATGAAACAGTGACGACGACGATGACAACAACAGTGAAAGCAACAATGAAACAGTGACGGCGCCAACAACAACAGGAAAGCAACAAATGAAACAGTGACGACGACAACATCAACAGCAACAGTGAAAGCAAGAATGAAACAGTGACGACGACGACAACAACAACAACAACAGTGAACGCAACAATGAAACAGTGACGACGACGACAACAACAACATTGAGAGCAAGAATGAAACAATGACGACAACAGGTGTTGCCATCATTATGGGCGAAGGCAGTGATTGTAATAAAAAAACAACTATCAAAGCAAGAATGAAAAAACGTCGAGAATGACAACAATCACCAACGATGACCAACATAATAGTACATCAAGAAATAACAACATCAAGTACAAGAATAAATTAAAAATAACTCAGGAATGGCGATAACGATGCCAATAACAGCCACGATTACTGTATTAACTGACGTTAAGCCGTCCCAAAACCTGTCTCCAGGTACTCAAAATTATTACGTTGGTTGATAAGAGTTTTTATGATAAAGAGAAATAAATATCGTCTCATTGCCCTATTCTTATGTCCAAGTGTTTTGCAACGAAATAAAACCCCTAATGCTCTAGCCATTCAAGTGTGTTGTGATACGCGCTTCAAGAAACAGCTTTAAATCGTCGGATGAAAAGAAATCTGCCATCCTCATCACAAAAGCGATTGGTATTCACTGCGAAACATCAACGCTGCTCGTCTGACTTGGCAATCTCCTATCTGCTGCAGAGATAGTGCTCGAGGGCGTGGAAGACCCAGCGCTACCACCACCCCTCTGGCAAAGACGCTTCGGTGTCGCCATGGCAACCGTTGCTAGGGAGCCCCTGTATTGTCACACCGACACGACGACCAAGAGACTGTCTCTCCTCTGTTCCGTGTCGTAGAGCAATAAATGGTCAAGTCCTTCTGAATGAGGGCTGCCTTTGCTGGCTTTTTTATGTTCACGACACCCTATATACATCGAAAAATAGGTTGTGATGTTATTTCCGTTACTGGAAGCTGGGGCTGTCCTCCCTGGCCGTCTGAGACGATTAATACCGGTCCTGTTTTTGCTGACTTAAGTAGTGAGAGCCAGTGAGGAAAAAAAGACATAAAGCAACAAAACGGTATTGTCGAGTGCGCTACACGATAAATAGATGCTCTTAAATGTTAAGGGCTGCATGTGAATATGTATGAGATGTTAGCACGACATGTCGGGGAAAGAATGGGATGTTTTGGGCTTTTGTGCTGGAAAGTGAATCAATTGCATTTTATGGGTAGTGTTGTTGTTGTAGTAGTTCGGTTTTTGTTTCTGAAAGGCGTAATTTATTGAGGAGGACTTTTCGAGGACATATCAGATGATGGTAAGAGTCAGTTGGGTTGTTTGGTGTTTTACCTCTGAGCGGCACTTTTTTGCACACAATGGGCTAGATGGCCAGGTCACATGGATCCCGAAGGCTCAGAGAAGGTTGGGGGAGGAGATCCACTGGAACAGATGTTGGGAGACAGATGGTAGCCTCCCGTCAAGGCCATCCAGCGTGTTCTTTAACGTGCACAGGGTATGGCTCTCCCGCACACGGAGCCACGGCTTAATGTCCCATCCGACAGACGGCGGCCTTTCCAAGCCCATCGGTGTCCCCTAGTGACCGTGGGCAGAGCGGAGAATTTTTGCGGAGATAAATCTCAACGCTGACCCAGTTGGGACTCGAACCTGGGAATTGCAAATTACGGGCCTGGGGCGCTACCGACTGAGCCACCCCCGCCCCTTAAGAATCAGTGTTTGTTTCTGTTAGGATTTGCTCCGATCTGCTCCAAGACAGGAATTATGAAAGAATTTTAATCCATTTTGTTGCCGTCCATCGGATGGGATATTAATCTTTGGTCCACGTGTGGGAGAGTCCCATCCTCTTTATATTATAGAACACTCTGGGGTTTTTGGATTCAGTTTATTTGCCTCTGAGTGGTCTTTTTGTGCGCATAGTAGGCTAAATGGACAGTTCATAACAATCCCGAGGGCTCAGAGAAGGTTAGGGGAACGGGACCCATTGGATAGCTGTTAGGAGACAGATGGAAGCCTCCCGTCAAGGCCATCCAGCGTTTTATATAACGTGGACATGGTATACGGCTCTCCCGCACACACAGCCACGGTTTAATGTCACATTAAACGGACGGTAGTCTTTCTAAGCTCATCCGGCACAGCTTGGACTCTAATTTGGGAACTGCAGATTAGGACTCTGGCGTGCTTCCTACTAACCCCCACGGGGCGGGGGTCGCTCAGTCGGTAGCACGCCAGGCTCGTAATCTGTAGTTCCCAGGTTCGAGTCCCAGCTGGGTCAGCGTTCAGATTTATCTCCGCAAAATTCCCCGCCCTGCCCACGGTCAGTAGGGGACACCGATGGGCTTGGAAAGGCCGCCGTCTGTCGTATGGGACGTTAAGCCATGGCCCAATGTGCGGGAGAGCCCATACCCTGTGCACGTTAAAGAACACGCTGGATGGTATTGACGGGAGGCTACCATCTGTCTCCCAACATCTGTTCCAGTGGGTCCCCTCACCCAACCTTCTCTAAGCCTTCGGGGTTCATGTGACCTGGCCATTTAGCCATGGTGTGCAAAAAAAGTGCCGCTCAGTGGTAAAACAACCCAACCCAACTAACCCCAACCGCCTCCCCCTCGTTGGAGTCCTTGATGGGAGACTCGTATTTGTCTCCTAACACTTTTCCAGTGGGTTCCGTTCCCCCAACCTTCTCTGAACCCTTGGGGTGTTTGTGACCTCTTCATTTAGCCCACTGTGTGCCAAAAAGCGCTGCTCAGTTTGGGTAAAACAACCGAATTCTACACAACTGATAAAATGGCGTCAGAGATCTGTCATTTTTCAATCGAACTCAGTTTTTAATGCATTGTGGGCCACTTACTCCTGCTCCCAAGTAATCGATTGTCTGCATAAATATTCGACATATTATTTACCATTTCATTGCCGCATTACGTCGTAATTAAAAGCATACGGAACAAAAATACCATTACAATACAATTCCTCGAATTTTGACTAGACGCGCACAATACTAATCCGCTGGTAATTCGATAAAAAATGATAATTCTTTGAAATATTGTGTGGTGTGTAATTAGTGATACCATTCATAAATTTCATAATGCGATAGATCTTTTCTTCGCAATTTGCCGAATAAGGCACGAATTCTTCACACGTTAAATCGAGGGATTTGGGTTGTTTTACCTCTGAGCGGCACTTTTTTGCACACCATGGGCTAAATGGCCAGGTCACATGGACCCCGAAGGCTCAGAGAAGGTTGGGGGAGGGAATCCACTGGAACAGCTGTTGAAAGACAGATGGTAGCCTCCCGTCAAGGCCATCCAGCGTGTTCTTTAACGTTGGGTTGTTTTACCTCTGAGTGGCACTTTTTTGCACACCATGGGCTAAATGGCCAGGTCACATGGACCCCGAAGGCTCAGAGAAGGTTGGGGGAGGGAACCCACTGGAACAGCTGTTGAAAGACAGATGGTAGCCTCCCGTCAAGGCCATCCAGAGTGTTCTTTAACGTTGGGTTGTTTTACCTCTGAGCGGCACTTTTTTGCACACCATGGGCTAAATGGCCAGGTCACATGGACCCCGAAGGCTCAGAGAAGGTTAGGGGAGGGAACCCACTGGAACAGCTGTTGAAAGTCAGATGGTAGCCTCCCGTCAAGGCCATCCAGCGTGTTCTTTAACGTTGGGTTGTTTTACCTCTGAGCGGCACTTTTTTGCACACCATGGGCTAAATGGCCAGGTCACATGGACCCCGAAGGCTCAGAGAAGGTTGGGGGAGGGAACCCACTGGAACAGCTGTTGAAAGACAGATGGTAGCCTCCCGTCAAGGCCATCCAGCGTGTTCTTTAACGTGCACAGGGTAAGGCTCTCTCGCACACGGGGCTTAACGTCCCATCCGACGGACGGCGGCCTTTCCAACTCCAGTCTTCACAGTCCTCAACGTCAGACTATGCGACAAGTCGGTTGAGGTATTCCAAGTCGCATCACCTTACATCGGACTCGCCAGAATTGGAGAGCGAGATGCAAAAAAAGTACAGACACTGCTGTAAAGCAGGACTAAAAGAACAAGAATAACTTTTTGAAAGAGCAGATATGATTTTGAAAAAACTTCTTAACCAGTGTTCCTCATCTGCTGAGCCTAAAGCCTTTTATTTTTCTATAAGAGATGGAATTTGTTCAGTCGGTAGAATGCCAGGTTCGTAATCTGCAGTTTCCAGGTTCGAGTCCCACTTGTGTCAGTGTTGAGATTTATCTCCGCTCAACCCGCACATTACCCTCAGTCAGTAGGGGACACCGATGGGCTTGGAATGACAGCCATCCGTCGGATGGGACGTTAAGCCATTGTCTAGTGCGCGGGATAGAGCCATACTCTGTGCACGTTAAAGAATACGATGGATGCCCTTGGCGGGAGTATACCATCTGTCTCCCAACATCTGTCCCGTGGTTCCCACTCCCTCCAATCTTATCTGATCTCCTCGGTGTCCTTGTGACCTCTGTGGCAAACAGCTGCTTGAGGGTTGGGTTGGGTTGTTTTACCTCTGAGCGGCACTTTTTTGCACACCATGGGCCAAATGACAAGGCCACAAGGACCCCGAAGGCTCAGAGAAGTTTGGGGGAGGGGACCCACTGGAACAGCTGTTGGGAGACAGATGGTAGCCTCTCGTCAAGGCCATCCAGCGTGTTCTTTAACGTCCACAGGGTATGGCTCTCCCGCACATGGGGCCACGGCTTAACGTCCCATCCGACGGACGGCGGCCTTTCCAAGCCCATCGGTGTCCCCTACTGACCGTGGGCAGGGTGGGGAATTTTGCGGAGATAAATCTCAACGCTGACCCAGCTGGGACTCGAACCTGGGAAATACAGATTACGAGCCTGGCGCGCTACCGACTGAGCCACCCCCGCCCCGCTGCTTGAGGGAAAGTTTATTATTTTTATTGCAAATAGTTACTACCTGGCCACGGAATTGGTTTGTGCCGAAATGTTGAAAAAATACTATTCCAACAACCACTTTACAGCAAAGAACCAAAAATTCGGTCCATTCAGTTTCGTTACAAAGAGGTTTCACTGCATTGCTTCAACAAAAGATCAATTTATTTCCACCGCTTTCTCAGACAGCTGTTTCAATGCTGGAGAACTTCCCTCTGCAAGTGTAAACTTTCGAAAGTTAATAGCTTGGATCAGTCAGCTCATGCATTAGGACTAAAAGTAAATTCAGGTTATTGCTACGACGCTTTTACAGCTCGAACAAAGGAATGCTTTTTTGGATACAAGGCCTTGTTCAAACCGCTGACAAATTTCTCTCGGGTAAGAAAATCGAAGTCCCTGGTGCATCGCCCCTTCCCTGAGAAACGGATGCTCAGGGAGGCTTTGGAGCAAAGAGGACAACTGACAGACGAAGGGGCAAAAGTGTAGTCTACAGTTTATCAGAAAGCAACTTAGAACACGAGATGATGTCTGAAAGTCAGCAGTGACCAGAACGGAAAGGAAGGTCATGTGGACGCCATCAGTCAACGAGTGAGGGAGGGTGTGAGGTGCGGGGGGGAGGGGGGTGACAAGGGAATGCGTCGGAAGCGACCCCGAGGTGGTGGCTGACTCACATCCTTTGCTACAGTCCGTCTAGCTAGCAGATAACAGAATGTCGTAGAGGTAACTTAAGTCTTTTCACACCACTTAATGTCACACTTTAATGAAAGAAAAAAAAATACTTACTTAGAAATATTTAGGACTTACATAAATTCTTTTGAAGTAAAGACATGTTTATTTGGTGTAAAGAAAGAAAAAAAATCCAGTCTGGTGTGTTTTACATGGGTTCGATTTCACCAGATGTTGTGACTCTGTCACTGTACTTGTTTGTCACTATCTTGAATGTGTCTTAATGTTCTTTGTTATCGGTGGTCTTAATAAACAAACCGATGTTTATAAGAGTAGTTGAGGGACTATCTCGATGATTGGTCTAATTTCGATCGTTAGTAAAAGTTGTCAGTGAAAAAGTACATGTGTACTTTGTGTATTTTCAGAAATATCAAGTGTATAAGATAAAATCAAATGATGATTTTCTGAAGTTCAGAATGCTCAATTCATTGTAAGGCCCCCCACATTATCTTGAATACATCGTCTAATTTACACAGATATTATCACTATACTTGTGAAATAACAAGGATGCAGATTAAAATACTCACTTAAATGATAGTAAAGAAGTTCATGTTAATTAATTAAGAGAAGGGTTGGGTTGTTTTACCTCTGAGCGGCACTTTTTTGCACACCATGGGCTAAATGGCCAGGTCACATGGATCCCGAAGGCTCAGAGAAGGTTGGGGGAGGGGACCCACTGGAACAGCTGTTGGAGGACAGATGGTAGCCTCCCGTCAAGGCCATCCAGCGTGTTCTTTAATGTGCACAGGGTATGGCTCTCCCGCACACGGGGCCACGGCTTAACGTCCCATCCGATGGACGGCGGCCTTTCCAAGCCCAACGGTGTCCCCTACTGACCGTGGGCAGGGCGGGGAAATTTTGCGGAGATAAATCTCAACGCTGACCCAGCTGGGACTCGAACCTGGGAACTACAGATTACGAGCCTGGCACGCTACCGACTGAGCCACCCCCGCCCCTTAAGAGAAGGAAGTTGGAACCGATGATTCTATTGCAACTCTGGACAGTGGAGTTTGGAGGGTTTTTTGCTTTTTGTAGAGCAATTAAATAAAATAATTGGGTTTTTAAATAATGTTTTTAGATTCCACAACCATGCATAATATTATCGTGATATTTAATGTTGCCTGCAATAAATTACATAAACTATATTTTATGATCTGCAGAATAACTTGTTTGTTCTTTCACAATTCAGTTTGTGAATCGATTTTAAACAAATAGAACAAGATGTTTATTATTTTACAAATGAGTTTGTGAATCTACTTTAAACTAACAGAACAACACGTTTATTATTTTACAAAGCAAAAATTTGTGAAAGGATTTTAAATTAACAGAACAAGATGTTTATTATTTTACAGTGCTGTTTGTGAATCGATTTTAAACTAACAGAACAACATGTTTATTATTGCACAATGCAGTTTGTGAATCGATTTTAAACTAAAAGACCAACATGTTTATTACTTTAAAAAGCAATTTGTGAATCGAATTAAACTAACAAGTTTATTATTTTATAAATTAGGTCGTGAATCGATTTTAAGCTAACAGAACAATACTTGTAATATATAATTACATATTACATATTTGAAACAATTTTTGAAACGATTTTAAATTATAAAATTACTTCACAAGAATTACAAATATAACATATCTAAATAAGATAGAAAAAATACAATGAGTTGAAAAAATTATAATAGATTACAAAGAAAATATCTCATTTAATAACAGAGCAAGAGACATTTATTTATTTAAAGATTCTGTCTTATTCACATTTATTTAAATTCAATATTATCCTACAGACTCTCTTTGATGATACATTTAAGATTAAAACAAATCATTAGAAAAAAAATAAGACAGAAAGTATTTAAGTATTTTAAAGTATCAAATTTTAAACATAATTATGAACAATGCGTGACTTTATTTATACCTAGAGAAATCATCAGCAATTTTACTACATTGAAAATAAAATTAAAACTTTTTTAGGGAAGACAATACATAATACTGCTGTTATATTTACAAACATATAATAATAATAATAAAAATAAACATATAGGCTTTGCTGACGAATTAGGTGAAAAGGTTAAAGTTTGTCGGTGGTTAAATATTTGTTTTTGGCATCAAGATATGCATAATATAATAAGTTAAATATCACATGAATTTACTTTCTGGTTGAATAAGATTTGCAAACATAAATTTTATTTTCTTTTGTTTAGTTTTGCGCATTTTTTTAATTTTCTTGTTACAAATTAACAGATTTAAATAAATATTGAAACTGTTGTATTCTATTTCCTGCAGATGAGCTGCGTTGATTTGTGCGACAACTGGAAAGAGTTTTGTAATGTTACGATGGGAGGACAAAGATTGAATTATATCATTAAAAACAAATTAGTTTAGATATCGCTTTATTTACAAGTATACAAGAGGATCCTAAATTTAATTCGATATGTTTTATTTTGTGGTTTATTTGGGAATACAGAGAAATGTCAATATAACGAAGTCTTGTTGAGAGATCGAAATATCTTCGTTTCTAGTAAAATGCAGTAAAAAAAATGTCAGAACGACAGTTACATATTTGCGAAATAATTATAACGAAAAGTACACCATGAAATAGTGTTCAGATGCTGAAACAAAACTCTCTAAAAGTGAAAAATAATTGCACGTCAGTTGTTGAAGGATTTTCTCTTTTTTTTTTTAAATTTCTTTACAGTTTCTATTAAAACTAAGGTTATAAGTTTGGTTTCACAATTTTCATAATTATTTTTAACATTTGTAGTTTAAAATTGATCCTTTTTCAATCTGTTTTCTTTTTAATGATTTGTTTTAATCTAAAATGTATCATCAACGAAGTGTTTAGTATACAATAGAATTTATGTCAATTTAAATAAAGCAGGATATTTAAAAAAATTAATCTTTCTTGATTTTTGTCATTTTACGTCTAGAGTTTTTGGGACATATCTCACTTTCCGGGGGGCGGGGGTGGCTCAGTCGGTAGCGCGCCAGGTTCGTAATCTGTAGTTCAGCGTTGAGATTTTTCTCCGCAAAATTTCCCCGCCCTGCCCACGGTCAGTAGGGGACACCGATGGGCTTGAAAAGGCCGCCGTCCGTCGGATGGGACGTTAAGCCGCGGCCCCGTGTGCGGGAGAGCCATACCCTGTGCACGTTAAAGAGCACGCTGGATGGCCTTGACGGGAGGCTACCATCTGTCTCCCAACAGCTGTTCCAGTGGGTCCCCTCCCCCAACCTTCTCTGAGAATTCGGGGTCCATGTGACCTGGCCATTTAGCCCATGATGTGCAAAAAAGTGCCGCTCAGAGGTAAAACAATCCAATCCAAATCTCACTTTCCGGGAAAAAGTCTGCGAGATGCAAAAAATGTCCAGCTTTTGAGAAACTGTTCTACTTTCCCAAAGCGCTGCTTGAGGGTTTTTTTTTTAAACATACATTGTTAATTCGTAGGCGATAGAAAATAATTTCGTTATTCCGGCTTTCGTTGCATAGACTTTTTATCTTTTTCAAAGATAAACGAGATAATAGTTCCGCTTTGTCGTCTGTCTACTCTCTGTCTGTTGGGTTGTTTTACCTCTGAGCGGCACTTTTTTGCACACCATGGGCTAAATGGCCAGGTCACATGGACCCCGAAGGCTCAGAGAAGGTTGGGGGAGGAGACCCATTGGAACAGCTGTTGGGAGACAGATATTAGCCTCCCGTCAAGGCCATCCAGCGTGTTCTTTAACGTGCACAGGGTATGGCTCTCCCTAACACGGAGCCACGGCTTAACGTCCCATCCGAAGGACGGCGGCCTTTCCAAGCCCATCGGTGTCCCCTACTGACCGTGGGCAGGGCGGGGAATTTTGCGGAGATAAATCTCAACGCTGACCCAGCTGGGACTCGAACCTGGGAGCTACAGATTACGAGCCTGGCGCGCTACCGACTGAGCCACCCCCGCCCCCTCTCTGTCTGTAGACATCGAACTTTTACAGAAATAAATTAAAAATTCTTTTTGTGTTGGATAGGTATTGATGAAATATTATGATATGCGCTTTCCGAAGCTCTCTAAAGCTATAATTGCGCTCTCTAGCGGTGAGAAAATTTTAAAATTTCAGAATTTTAAACGAATACTGCAAACGATGTATTTATGCTAGAAATTTGAAATTTTGGTGGTGGAATGTGAATATCACGAAGTTTCCTTTGCCACCAATAAGTTCATCCCTTAGACCCAGAGAGGGTGGCAAACACATCTTTTTGTTTTAGCAGAAAACTGTTTGTTTTTAGAGATAAATGAAAAATTCTTTTTGGATTAGATAGGAATTGAAAATATACTAATAATTCACACTTTTTAAATCTTCCGAAAACTATAACTTTTTCTTTTATTTAATTTTCTTTTTATAAGATAAAACTGATTAGTTCATTTAATATTCATCTCCTTTTTTCAGTTTAATTCGATTTGCATGGATTCATTTGATTTTTTTTTGGTAGTGCTCCGGTACTTCCCAAACTGTGATCTGCTAAGAGTTGGGTTGTTTTACCTCTGAGCGGCACTTTTTGCACACAATGGGCTAAATGGCCAGATCACATAGACCCCGAAGGCTCAGAGAAGGTTGAGGAGGGGATCCACTGGAACAGCTGTTGGGAGACAGATGGTAGCCTCCCGTCAAGGCCATCCAGCGTGTTCTTTAACGTGCACAGGGTATGACTCCCCCGCACACGGGGCCACGGCTTAACGTCCCATCCGATGGACGGCGGTCTTTCCAAGTCCATCGGTGTTCCCTACTGACCGTGGGCAGGGAGGGGAGTTTTGCGGAGATAAATCTCAAGGCTGACCCAGCTGGGACTCGAACCTGGGAACTACAGATTACAAGCCTATCGCGCTACCGACTGAGCCACACCCGTCCCGAGAGTTGCGGAGTTTAAGTCAGGGTGCCACGAGATCCCAGAATCGACAGAAGTTTTACAACATTAGTTTCAACATCACCAGGCTCGCCATTATGAACTGGAAGTAAGAAAAGAGCACCCATACCAAAAGAAAATATACAACATAAAAAAATTCGAAAATCTATTCGTGATTATTTAAAACTTGAGGCTCTCAGAGCTTGGAAGGGGGTCACGAAGCACGAAGACTACATTTAAAATAATTGAATATTGTTACAGAAGGAATTATCCATTCACCTGGTGGTTGGTGATCCTTGACTATCCTGGATCTCAGCGGCATATGGACCACTACGAGCGTATTCTACCAAACGTGGGGGGGGGGGGGTAGCTCAGTCGGTAGCTCACCAGGCTTATAATCTGTAGTTTCCAGGTTCGAGTCCCAGCTGGGTCAGCGTTGAGATTTATCTCCGCAAAATTCCCCGCCCTGCCCACGGTCAGTAGGGGACACCGATGGGCTTGGAAAGGCCGCCGTCCGTCGGATGGGACGTTAAGCCGTGGCCCCGTGTGCGGGAGAGCCATACCCTGTGCACGTTAAAGAACACGCTGGATGGCCTTGACGGGAGGCTACCATCTGTCTCCCAACAGCTGTTCCAGTGGGTCCCCTCCCCCAACCTTCCCTGAGCCTTCGGGGTCCATGTGACCTGGCCATTTAGCCCATGGTGTGCAAAAAAGTGCCGCTCAGAGGTAAAACAACCCAACCCTACCAAACGGGGGGGGGGGGGGTAGCTCAGTCGGTAGCTCACCAGGCTCATAATCTGTAGTTTCCAGGTTCGAGTCCCAGCTGGGTCAGCGTTGAGATTTATCTCCGCAAAATTCCCCGCCCTGCCCACGGTTAGTAGGGGACACCGATGTGCTTGGAAAGGCCGCCGTCCGTCGGATGGGACGTTAAGCCGTGGCCCCGTGAGCGGGAGAGCCATACCCTGTGCACGTTAAAGAACACGCTGGATGGCCTTGACGGGAGGCTACCATCTGTCTCCCAACAGCTGTTCCAGTGGGTCCCCTTCCCCAACCTTCTCTGAGCCTTCGGGGTCCATGTGACCTGGCCATTTAGCCCATGGTGTGCAAAAAAGTGCCGCTCAGAGGTAAAACAACCCAACGTTAAAGAACAGGCTGGATGGCCTTGACGGGAGGCTACCATCTGTCTCCCAACAGCTGTTCCAGTGAGTCCCCTCCCGCAACCTTCTCTGAGCCTACGGGGTCCATGTGACCTGGCCATTTAGCCCATGGTGTGCAAAAAAAGTGCCGCTCAGAGGTAAAACAACCCAACATTAAAGAACACACTGAATGGCCTTGACGGGAGGCTACCATCTGTCACCCAACAGCTATTCCAGTGGGTCCCCTCCCCCAACCTTCTCTGAGCCTTCGGGGTCCATGTGACCTGGCCATTTAACCCATGGTGTGCAAAAAAGTGCCGCTCAGAGGTAAAACAAACCAACATTAAAGAACACACTGAATGGCCTTGACGGGAGGCTACCATCTGTCTCCCAACAGCTATTCCAGTGGGTCCCCTCCCCCAACCTTCTCTGAGCCTTCGGGGTCCATGTGACCTGGCCATTTAGACCATGGTGTGCAAAAAAGTACCGCTCAGAGGTAAAACAACAACCACCAAACATTGCCAGTCTTCCCGTTCGTTCCTTAATTTTCGAACACGCAGCAGCCAATGCTTTTTTGTGCTACCGCGAAAAGCTTTCGTTGACGTAAATAAAGGCACGATTTTTGATTGTTATTCTTATTGTTGTTATTTTTACAAATATGCCAATAATGTAATTATTTCGGTAATTTTTTCAGTGAAATGTATAAAGCTATGCTTTCAGTGAGTTTTATATATTAGATTTAAAAAAATAGTGTTTATCCAGAGGAATTTGCACAAAAGTATCGCTAGAATCTTGAATGTTTCTTGTGATATCCCCAATTATTTACAGTTTTTGTTGCTCAGGCCGGTAGGCTTAGAAAATAACTCTTGTGAGCCTGACAGGCAAAGGTTACTGACTTAAATAAATAAAATAAATACCCCCTCAAGCAGCTGCTTGCCACAGAGGTCTGACAGGAGCCTGTCAGTTTATATGCCACAGTAGGAGATCTGAGAGGATGGCAGGACCTCAGCAGAAAAACGACACACACATCCATGCCTAATTCCGGAGCTCGAACCCAGGTCCCTTAGATCAGTAGCCAAGCGCGCTAACCACTCGGCCACACCAAAATCTAATGGTGCTGCACCGTGTACAGTCGCTCAAAAAGTATCCGAACACTATGGTCGATTACAGAATTCAGAAAAAATATCTGATTTTTTTACGATTTTGACGATTTTGTGAACGAATTTTTTTTACGATTTTGACGATTTTGTGTGTTTTTTGACGATTTTTTTAGAAATTAGTGATCTGGCAAACTTCGTGTCACGTGACACGAAGTTTGCCAGATCACTAATTTCTAAAGAAATTCGTTCCTAGATATTTTTTCTTATTTCTGTAATCAACCATGGTGTTCGGATACTTTTTTGAGCGACTGTAGGTGGTCATATTATTTTGATACTAGACCGTGTGGGCTCACTCACGGAAATATTGAGCATGTGCAGTTACCGTTCACAGCAAACTGGAACGTGTGCAGTTACTGCACACGCTCCAGTTTGCTGTGAACGGTAACTGGAGCGTGTACAGTTGCTGTACACGCTCCAGATATTTTTCCTGAATTCTGTAATCACCTGACACGAAGGTTGCCACATCACTAATTTCTAAAAAAATCGTTGCCAGATATTTTTCTGAATTCTGTAATCAACCATAGTGTTCGGATACTTTTTTGAGCGACTGTAGGTGGTCATATTATTTTGATACTAGATCGTGTGGGCTCACTCACGGAAATATTGAGCGTGTGCAGTAACTGCACACGCTCCAGTTTGCTGTGAACGGTAACTGGAGCTTGTACAGTTGCTGTACACTCTCCAGATATTTTTCCTGAATTCTGTAATCACTGACACGAAGGTTGCCAAATCACTAATTTCTAAAAAAAATCGTTACCAGATATTTTTTCTGAAGTGTTCGGATACTTTTTTGAGCGACTGTAGATGGTCATATTATTTTGATACTGGATCGTGTGGGCTCACTCACGAAAATATTGAGCGTGTGCAGTTACCGTTCACAGCAAACTGGAGCGTGTGCAGTTACTGCTCACGCTCCAGTTTGCTGTGAACGGTAACTGGAGTGTGTACAGTTGCAGTACACGCTCCAGATATTTTTCCTGAATTCTGTAATCACGTGACACAAAGGTTGCCAGATCACTAATTTCTGAAAAAATCGTTGCCAGATATTTTTTCTGAATTCTGTAATCGACCATAGTGTTCGGATACTTTTTTGAGCGACTGTAGGTGGTCATATTATTTTGATACTAGATAGTGTGGGCTCACTCACGGAAATATTGAGCGTGTGCAGTTACCGTTCACAGCAAAGTGGAGCGTGTGCAGTAACCGTTCACAGCAAACTGGAGCGTGTGCAGTAACTGCACACGCTCCAGTTTGCTGTGAACGGTAACTGGAGCGTGTACAGTTGCTGTACACTCTCCAAATTCTGTAATCACGTGACACGAAGGTTGCCAGATCACTAATTTCTGAAACAATCGTTGCCAGATATTTTTTCTGAATTCTGTAATCGACCATAGTGTTCGGATACTTTTTTGAGCGACAGTATTAGTGTCTGCAACATTCTATTGTGAGAATATTCTCATTCAAATTCTGCGAGATTCGCCAATGGCAGATAGATGTGTGGGAGATATTTCTTCAATACTATAAGGGGATCGTGGCTTGAAAAATCCGAAAATCTTTGTTTTTTTACCATCGAAAACTCTCTCGTCATTCAAAAAACGAAGATGAAAATCTTTTTCCATTGTAAAAAAATAAACACGAGAATATTAAAAAAACTGTGCAGAGAGATAATTCACTAGCACTGGAGGCTTGTTCATTTTTTTTAAGTATTCTATTTTTATCTCGAAGCTAAACGAGTTTTTAACGTTCGATTTCTGAATCTTTCTGTTTACATTCTGTGTACAGTTTAGTACTTTTGGATATTGAAAGAGAAATTCACTGGAAACAAGAGAAAAAGGGGAAAAAATATGAAGGATAGGTTCATGTTTGAATTTCGACAGACTTGTTTTCGTCACAAGAAAAAAAGAAAGTCAAGAACACGGCACGATTTTTTTCTCCTAACAATATTTCTTTAGTCGAAATGTACAGATAAAGCATTCACAGTCAGAAAAGAACAATGTGAGTACAAAAGAGAAAGATTATGGATTTCAATGTAAATTCCTCATTGCGGAAAACAAAAAAAAAACGATCTAGAAATACCTTTTTTCGTTTCACTTGTGCAGCACGGTTTGAAAATTCCGATAAAAATAAGAAAACTCATTCGCGAGTGGTACAAGGATTTATGCAAGCCGAACAAAGACAAGCCTTCGACTGAAGTCGTTCTTGTTCGATGGCCATCGCGGAAATATTGATTTTTTGAGGGTACTGTGCTTAGTTCCATTGATTTTTTTTTTGGGGGGGGGGAGCGGAGAAAAAGGCGTGGAGGAAATGAATTACGAATAGGGAATATGCAATAAAATTCTAGGCTAAGCAAACACATGAATCATTTGCAACGATTAGCATGCGGCATAAAGGCCTTTAAAGATTTTAGAAAAAAATATAGCTAGCTATATGGGAATGATTAGGATATTGAGGTATAACAGCAAGAGATGGCGCCACAGTCGATAATACTGTCGGCCAGTGGTTCCTAATCTGTGGTTCCCCGGACGCCTAGAGGTCCAAGAGGGTCCTAATGATATTTTCATTGTTTCTGAAAGCTCTAAAGGAAATTGTGCAATGATCACAATTTTATAAGCACGTTGTTTTATTGATTTTGGCTGGAATTATGTTAATTCAGTGTAGCAGCCCTGGCTATCTCATGCTTATCACAGATGTAAATGGTTGTTGATGACATTGTTTTTTTTTGCTTAGATTCAAATTACAGAATGGCCAATAAGTAAAGAGGAGATATAATTAATTTTTGGTGGAGGACTTTTAAGGAGTCCTCTTTGTAAGGATCTATGTTTAGAGTCCTGCGCTGGTGTGAATATCGAGTGTGTAAAAATGCTCTGCACACAATTATTAATGCTAACGTGGATGGCTTTTGGGTTGTTTTACCTCTGAGCGGCACTTTTTTGCACACCATGGGCTAAATGGCCAGGTCACATGAACCCCGAAGGCTCAGAGAAGGTTTGGGGAGGGGACCCACTGAAACAGCTGTTGGGAGACAGATGGTAGCCTCCCGTCAAGGCCATCCAGTGTGTTCTTTAACGTGCACAGGGTATGGCTCTCCCGCATACGGGACCACGGCTTAACGTCCCATCCGATGGACGGCGGCCTATCCAAACCCATCGGTGTCCCCTACTGACCGTGGGCAGATCGGGGAATTTTGCGGAGATAAATCTCAACGCTGACCCAGCTGGGACTCGAACCTGGGAACTACAGATTACGAGCAAAAAAAGAGAGTGTTATGAAAAAGTGTCTTATGAAAAGGAGTGTCTTATAATATTCATGGATGATTGAATTTAAAAAAGCAAAGCATACTAAGAAGATTTGCAACAATGCATTATTTATAACTTTTTTTAAAATGTAATATTTAGTATGGCATATTTATTCTGAAAAATACAGGCTCTTGTATCACAGTATATTATTTTCAGCTAATTATTAGTCACTGATAAATCATTAGACTGATTTATTTTTCCTTCAAACATACAACAGATCTCAAACATTTGCAAAACATCAATGGTGTATGAGTAAGCAATACACGCGGGTGTCAATGAAGTTTTAAGAAGATAGATAGAATTTTGATATCGGTGCAGAGCTCTATATATTTTTTAGTTAAACGATTTTTATCAGGCAGGGCTGTATCTAAGGGGGAGCTTTAATCCGTCCCACCCTTGGTTAATGGAGGAAAAAATAATTAAACTGACTTATATTCAATAAAGCTGTCCCGTGGCCGAGCGGTTAGCGCGCTTGGCTACTGATCTACGGGACCTGGGTCCGAGCCCCGGGTAAGGCATGGATTTATGTATCGTTTTTCTGCTGAGGTCCTGCCATCCTCACAGACCTTCTACTATGGCATATAAACTGACAGGCTCCTGTCAGACCTCTGTGGCAAGCAGCTGCTTGAGGGGGTATTTATTTATTTATTTATTTTTACTTATATTCAATAAATAATTAAGCGAAAAGAAAATGTGCCGATGGTGTAGTTTCGAATCCACGACTCTCTAGATATATGCCAGAGTTCTCTCCCGTTAAACCATCGGACGATAATTTAACGGCAGTATTTAATAATATCGTATACATAAATATTCATTGAATTCTATACCTACAAGTTGGGTTGTTTTACCTCTGAGCGGTACTTTTTTGCACACCATGGGCTAAATAGCCAGGTCACATGGACCCCGAAGACTCAGAGAAGGTTGGGGGTGGGGACCCACTGGAACAGCTGTTGGAAGACAGATGGTAGCCTCCCGTCAAGGCCATCCAGCGTGTTCTTTAACGTGCACAGGATTTTAACGTTAACACCACCAGGTGGCATGGCACTCAGGAGAAATGATTACGAGCTCCATAATTTTCTGTAAATTTCTAATAAACCACAAATTGTAGACTTCTGATTTCAAGTGATGCAATACATGAAAGGACGGTGAGTTACTAGATGATTTTAGTTTTTTCCAAATAATTTATTGGAAAGTGTTACAAAGTAAAGAAATAGTCATTTTGGTTGTTCCTTTGTTTGCAACCAAATCACTGCGACAGCGAAGCGAGCGAAAAGCTTGACCAGTGGCAGTCTAGTGACCTTGACCTACGTGTCGGAGAACATAAGGGACTGTCTACATATTGTGGAGTGAGCTGAAATTTGGTAACATGGTTTTGAAGTGTGGAGTGTGTTCTAAAGAAGCTCGCGACGTAAGCGATATAATTAAATGCATTGACAGTTGCAATCGCTCTATGCATTTCTACTGTGGAGGTTTCAGTGAAAATAATTATCGTAAACTATCGAAGGAGGCCAGAAATAAGTGGAGATGTGGACAGTGCAAATTTAAAAAGCAAAATGCGAAATCGAAAGGAGATTACATCGAGCAGGATCCCCACGCAAGGAATCCATCATCTCCGGCGTCATGTGTGTCGGGCATCGGAGGGCACGGTGACTTCGGCGAGGCAAGTTCCCGTGATTCCATAGAAGCAGTTGTGTTAGCGACTCCCGTAAATATAAATACTAGAGCGAAGAAAACTACAGAGAACAGTGGACAGGGGTCAATGATAGAAGAGGTAGGTTCTTTACGAAATATTATCGTAGACCTAAAGAATGAGATCAAAGTGCTGAAAAATGAAATATCTGGACTTCGATCTTCAACAGAATTTTCATCAGGCAAAATAGATGACTTTTTAACAGTAATGCAGGGACTTACTCAAGAAGTTTCGGACCTGAAAGAGCTTAACCTTGAGTTGCAGTGTCGAACTGCAAAGCAAGAAGCAGAACTGAAAGAACTGAGAAATGATTTACATGAATTGCAGCAATATTCGCGAAACCAGAACTTAGAAATTTTAGATGTTCCAGAAATTCCAGGCGAGAATGTTCTGGCCATTGTTAAGAAAATTGCTAGCAAAATTCAAGTAAAGGTGAGTAATGATGATATTCAGGTGGCTCATCGAGTTCCTGCAATTAACAGAGACAAAATTAAACCCATTATTGTGAAACTAAAAACGAAAGAAATAAGAGACAATTGGCTAGAATGCAACAAAAAATCTAAATTCCCTCTAAAAAGTACTGACATTAATCCTGATTTTAAGGAGTTAAAATTATTTTTAAATGAACATCTAATTCCTAGTACTAAAAATTTATTGTATAATGCTAAGCAATTTAAATTAAAAAATAGATATAAATTCGTTTGGGTGAAAAATGGAAAAGTTTTCATCCGTAAAAGTGAAAGATCCAAAATTTGGCGGATCAGAGATGACAATGACCTAAATATGTTAAATGAACAAGATGGCTGCTGAAAATATTTCACCTTTTAGTTCTGTTGAACCCATGCCATGTTCTGTGATCTGTAACGACATTAAAGAATTACTGTCTTTCTTTAATTCTGGAAATTTTTCAAGTTTAAAAATTTTACATTTTAACATCCGAAGTTTAAGAAATAAATTTGAACAGCTAGAAGCTATTCTTGAATATTTAAATAGTAAGACGGATATTTTAATACTTTCTGAAATATGGATCAAACCACATGAGTTAAATTTGTATCAGATAGATGGTTATCATATGTTCCATTGTTGTAGAGATTACAATAAATCTGGTGGGATACTTTGCTACGTTAAAAGTTCCTTAATAGTCAAGCAAATTGCATTTAATGATATAAGTTCAGCTGAATATATTGCTATTTATCTGGAAAATTATCAGCAATATTTCGTATGTATCTATAGATCTCTTTGTATCCCACTTACCACCTTCCTAGTAGAATTTCAGGAACTACTCTTATTATTTGATAATAAAAGCGAAGTTGTTGTAATTGGTGATTTAAATATAGATATACTAGGAAATGATCACTACACAAATGAATATCTAAATTTGTTGTCATCAAATGGCTTTCAAAGTTTCATAAATTCACCGACCAGAGAAAGTATGATATCTTCTACTTGTTTAGATCACATTTTTGTTAAAAGCAAAATCGAAAGTTCATTCAAGAGTAGTATTGTTAAATTAGCAGTGACTGATCATTATCCCATTGCCTTAACAGTTAATTTTAACAATAATATGAATATTCAGTGTGATAATTATACAGAGTCTATTCTTTATCACTACATAGACTATACTTTATTGAATAGGCTTTTAAGTGAATGTTCCTGGGACGAGGTATTAACTCTTAATGATGCCAATGAAGCTTATAATAAATTTTTATCCACATTTAATCTCATAATTAAAGATTCAACTAGAGAAAGAAAAATTCAAAATAAATCACAATCAGCAAAGCCATGGATTACTTCCGAAATTCTGAACTTATTAAAAGAAAGAGATAAGCTATATAAAAAACACAAAAAATACCCTTTATATGAAACTTACGAAAGTAGCTTTAAAAACTTTAGAAATCAAATAAATTATAAAATACGAGATGCAAAAAACAGTTTCCTTGCAACTCAGTTTCAAAATTGTGATGGAAATATATCAAAGCAGTGGAAATTGATAAGAGAGATAATAAATCAGAAGAAGGTAGAAAATAAATATCCAGAATTAGAAAGTGGTTCTAATTCAACTGAAAATGCTAAGTTATTGGCAAACCAATTTAATGAACACTTTGTAAATATAGCAGTAAATCTGTCAAAGAATAGGATTGTCAGAAATCAAAATAGCCATATCAGTAAAAATGTCAAATCCATGTTTTTAGCTCCAACTTGTAGAAAGGAATTGACTGACATTATAAAAGGATTTAAAAATAAAAAATCTGCTGGGTATGACAATATTTCTATTATTGCTGTTAAAAAATGTTCTTTTAACTTGATTCAACCATTGGTTCACATTTGTAATTTATCCTTCGAAACTGGCACTTTTCCAGATTTAATGAAGAAAGCTATTGTAATTCCAGTTTACAAAAAGGGAAATAAAAATGATTTTAAGAATTATCGACCGATATCTCTTCTCCCAGTATTTTCAAAAATATTAGAAAAATTAGTTAATAATAGACTGATAAATTTTTTAGACAGTTTTAATTTTCTCTCTGAAAACCAATTTGGGTTTAGGAAGGGTAGAGGTACAGAAAATGCATTGTTGAATTATACGTCAAAGGTGTTTCATTCCATAGACAATAATCAATTTACTCTGTCCGTATTTATGGACTTAGAGAAAGCTTTTGACACCGTTGATCACGAAATTTTAATTAGCAAACTAGAAAATATTGGCATTCGTGGTGTTGTATTAAAATGGTTTAAAGACTACTTACAGCACAGAACGCAATGTGTTAGTCTTTTTAATACACTTAGTAACCCAAAACATATTTCGTGTGGCGTACCACAAGGTTCAGTCCTGGGACCAACCTTGTTTCTGATATTCATAAATGATCTATGTAAATTAAAAATAAATAGCTATATAAACACTTTTGCAGATGACACATCATTAACTTTATGTGCTGATTCTCTGGAAAATCTCCTATATAACATGAACACTGATCTAAAATGTGTGATGAAATGGTTGGATTTAAATGGATTACATTTAAATACGAAAAAGACTAAGTATATTCTATTTAACCTAAAAAAGAAATCATACAATCCAAATTTGATTAAATTAAAATTGCATACATTTTCATGCAATAATTACTCAGCTTGTTGCTGTGAAGAAATTGATCAGGTTCAAAGTCTACTCTACCTAGGCGTTTATATTGATAGCTCCCTAAGTTGGAAAATGCATATTGGAAAACTAACAAACACACTTAGACAGATGTTATATAAATTTTATTATTTAAAAAAAATCCTCAGTAATAAAATGTTAATAATGTTATACAAATCTTGGGTCCAGTCTGCTATACAGTATGGTATTACAAGTTGGGGAGGAACATACATTTCATCATTAAGGAGTCTAATCTCAATGCAAAATAAATTTATATTCCAAATTTTACCAAATAAATATAAAACTGTTACCATTTTTTGTAAGTATACCATTCCAGGTGTATTTCCACTGAGACATTTATTTGTTTATAGAACATTAAATTACTTCTTTAAAAACAATAATGCAGTGCTGCATTATACAAATTATTCTATGCGAGATAATGGGAAAAGGTTTCTGTTACCACTTGCAAATAAAGAAATTATGCACAAACACTTTGATTATTTGGCAGCTAAAATTTTTAATTCTTTACCGATTATAATTCGAAATGAAACTAATTTTATGCATTTCAGATCTCTCACTGCTAATTATCTAATGACCATTACAAATGCAGACAGCATGTTTGCAGTGTTAAAGTAAAAAAAAAATAATTCATTTTTATAAATTCTGTGTTGTTTTTGTATATATATATATTTTTTTCTTTATGTAAAGTTGAGTGTCAGTGTTGCCAAAATTATGTATTTAAATAATTTGTAAATTAACCTACATGAGCTTAGATGCTCTTGGGTTAATAAGAGTATTACAAATATCTGTTGTTTGTAACCTTATTATTTTAATAAAACTGAACTATATATGGCTCTCCCGCACACGGATCACGGCTTAACGTCCCATCCGACGGCCTTTCCAAGCCCATCGGTATCCCCTACTGACCGTGGGCAGGGCGGGGAATTTTGCGGAGATAAATCTCAACGCTGACCCAGCTGGGACTCAAATCTGGGAACTACAAATTACGAGTCTGGCGCGCTACCGACTGAGCCACCCCCGCCCCAACGGACTCAAACCTGGGAATTGCACCTTCTTCGGGGGGCGGGGCTGGCTCAGTCGGTAGCGCGCCAGGCTCGTAATCTGTAGTTCCCAGGTTCGAGTCCCAGCTGGGTCAGCGTTGAGGTTTATCTCCGCAAAATTCCCCGCCCTGCCCACCGTCAGTAGGGGACACCGATGGGCTTGGAAAGGCCGCCGTCCGTCGGATGGGACGTTAAGCCGTGGCCCCGTGTGCGGGAGAGCCATACCCTGTGCACGTTAAAGAACACGCTGGATGACCTTGACGGGAGGCTACCATCTGTCTCCCAACAGCTGTTCCAGTGGGTCTCCTCCCCCAACCTTCTCTGAGCCTTCGGGATCCATGTGACCTGGCCATTTAGCCCATGGTATGCAAAAAAGTGCCGCTCAGAGGTGAAACATCGCAACCCAACGCACCTTCTTCGAACCTGAACCCGTGACCTTATCTATGCAAATCGTTGTTTCCTCTCTCACTTACGACACTTATCGGAGATTAATCTCAACATGGGGTATAGTTGGGATTCGAACCTGGGAACTGCAGATTACGAACCTGGCGCCTTTACCCACTGAGTCAACACACACCCGAAGAAAAGGAAGCAATAATATACCAAGAAAGAAAAACAAGAGAGAATAAAAAAAAAGTTGCGATTCGAAACGAATCTAATGGAAAAGGGGACATTAAAACAATCTTCAATTCTTTTTTTTTGAAGTCAGAAAAAAAAAAAAACTCCCTTGTTGGATGAAGAAAGAACGTAAACTTAATGAGTTGATAGAATCACAAGATTCTGTTTATGAATCTAAAAAGAGAAAGTAAATACTTTTTTTTAAAAAAGATGTGTGGTTTGTTTACATTTTAAATCAGTCCATATTTCAATTTTTTTTCTCTTTTTACTCTCATGGGCTAAAAAAACTAATCGATTGTCGCATTCATTAATAATTGGGATACAGAAGGAACGTGATTAATAATTTCAAAGGGATAAGATGATTTTTTTTTTCTGTGAAGAAAAAAAATCTCATTGATGTCTAAGTTTATTTTGATGATCTTCATTCGGATGCTGAGTTTGGGATTTTGGGTTGGGTTGTTTTACCTCTGAGCGGCACTTTTTTGCACACCATGGGCTAAATGGCCAGGTCACAAGGACCCCGAAGGCTCAGAGAAGGTTGGGGTAGGGGACCCACTCGAACAGCTGTTGGGAGACAGATGGTAGCCTCCTGTCAAGGCCATCCATCGTGTTCTTTAACGTTGGGTTGTTTTACCTCTGAGCGGCACTTTTTTGCACACCATGGGCTAAATGGCCAGGTCACAAGGACCCCGAAGGCTCAGAGAAGGTTGGGGGAGGGGACCCACTGGAACAGCTGGTGGGAGACAGATGGTAGCCTCCCGTCAAGGCCATCCAGCGTGTTCTTTAACGTGCACAGGGTATGGCTCTCCCGCACACGGAGCCACGGCTTAACGTCCCATCCGACGGACGGCGGCCTTTCCAAGCCCATCGGTGTCCCCTACTGACCGTGGGCAGGGAGGGGAATTTTTCGGAGATAAATCTCAACACTGACCCAGCTGGGACTCGAACCTGGGAACTACAGATTACGAGCCTGGCGCGCTACCGACTGAGCCACCCCCGCCCCTGAGTTTGGGAATAACGGAAAGTATTTTCAATTAAAGAAAAGTATTGACTCAGTCGGCTCGTAATATAAAACTCCTGGTTCGAGTCCTATATTCCTCCCTAATATGGACCACGAAGTAAATAATTAACCATATAGGCGGTCAACTACATTAATATTAATTACACACACATGGCCCATTATATCAATATTAACTAAATAGATGGTCCGCTAGGTAAATATTAATTACGCAGATGGTTTGTTTATCAGTCGCTGTTAGCAATTCTACTAATAAATATGACAGCACTGCTTCATATTTATTATAGATTGACTTCGACCACATGGAAATTAATATATTATATATTATTTATTTAATATATATTATTGATTTCGACTTATATTATTGATATTCGACCACATGGAAATTAATTGTTTTAAACCTTATGTACAGGAAATGGACAGAAAAATCTTGGGTTGTTTTACCTCTGAGCGGCACTTTTTTGCACACCATGGGCTAAATGGCCAGGTCACATGGATCCCGAAGGCTCAGAGAAGGTTGGGGGAGGGGACCCACTGGAACATATGTTGGGAGTCGGATGGTAGTCTACCGTCAGGGCCATCCAGCGTGTTCTTTAACGTGCATAGGGTATGGCTCTCCCGCACACGGGGCCACGGCTTAACGTCCCATCCGACGGACGGAGGCCTTTCCAAGCCCATCGGTGTCCCCTACTCACCGTGGGCAAGGCGGGGTGTTTCGCAGAGATAAATCTGAACGCTGACTCAGCTGGGACTCGAACCTGGGAACTACAGATTACGAGCCTGGCGCGCTACCGACTGAGCCACCTTCCAAGCCCATTGGTGTCCCCTACTCACCGTGGGCAAGGCGGGGTGTTTTGCGGAGACAAATCTCAACGCTGACTCAGCTGGGACTCGAACCTGAGAACTACAGGTTTCGAGCCTGGCGCGCTACCTACTGAGCCACCTTCCAAGCCCATTGGTGTCCCCTACTCACCGTGGGAAAGGCGGGGTGTTTCGCGGAGATAAATCGCAACGCTGACTCAGCTGGGACTCGAACCTGGGAACTACAGAATACGAGCCTGGCGCGCTACCGACTGAGCCCCCCCCGCCCCCAAGTACTTAGAAAGTTATAGAAGTTTGAATATTGAATAAGAGATGTCAATCATAAGAATTCTCCTCATAAGGAAATTAAAACTTAAAGAAAATTAATATTATTTTAAACCATTTAATAAAATAAGTCTATAATTTTTGAATTTTGTGCAAATAGTTCTTTCAATAATTGTCAGTTTTGCAGGTAAAAGTTCTAAAATTCAGTTGTTTTTCTGCTGAAAAAAAGGTTAAAAATTATTCTGACCATGATTGCTTGCTTTGTGAGAAACTTAACACTTGAAGGATTAATAGAGAAAAAAAAAACTTTGAAATGGTTTAAAAACTGTTAAGTGTTTGTTTCTCTTGTTAAAAAGTTCTTTCATAACTTCCTTTAGAGAGATTTTACGCTGAATTGACAAGATGTAAGTTTACTTTTTATCCCTCTCCAGGTGATGTCTTATTGAAAATGAACACTTTGATAACCGTAAAAACCTTCTTTTCGTTTATTACACTTTTTTTTTTCGAAAAAATAAAATATAAAAGAGAATCCCTTACATTTTGAATTTTCTCAATATCAGCTCTCGGTTTCTTCTTATTTTTCAGCACACATCACTCCATAGGTGGCGAGTTTGTCCCCTATATTGGTTTCTTAGGAACTCAGTGCTGCGCGAAAAATGGAGATGACAGCTCAGAGTCGGGTTTCATCACAGTTTTGTCATACGATAAAAAAAGAGACAAAAGAACAGAGTGAAAGAAAAAGAGGGTAAAAACAGAAAATTTCTCAAGGAGAGAAAGGAAAGCATGGAAACGCCAGGAATCTATGATTCAAATTTCCTGACTTCAAGACTCCTCGAGGAGAATGGTAGGATTTCTTTAGGATACATTGAATTAGCTCTGATGATTTCTTTAAGATACATTGAATTAGCTCTGATGATTTCTTTAAGATACATTGAATTAGCTCTGATGATTTCTTTAAGATACATTGAATTAGCTCTGATGATTTCTTTAAGATACATTGAATTAGCTCTGATGATTTCTTTAAGATACATTGAATTAGCTCTGATGATTTCTTTAAGATACATTGAATTAGCTCTGATGATTTCTTTAAGATACATTGAATTAGCTCTGATGATTTCTTTAAGATACATTGAATTAGCTCTGATGATTTCTTTAAGATACATTGAATTAGCTCTGATGATTTCTTTAAGATACATTGAATTAGCTCTGATGATTTCTTTAAGATACATTGAATTAGCTCTGATGATATCTTTAAGATACATTGAATTAGCTCTGATGATTTCTTTAAGATACATTGAATTAGCTCTGATGATTTCTTTAAGATACATTGAATTAGCTCTGATGATATCTTTAAGATACATTGAATTAGCTCTGATGATTTCTTTAGGACACACTGAATTAGCTCTGATGATTTCTTTAAGATATATTGAATTAGCTCTGATGATTTTTTTAAGATACTTTGAATTAGCTCTGATGATTTCTTTAGGATACATTGAATTAGCTCTGATGATTTCTTTAAGATACATTGAATTAGCTCTGATGATTTCTTTAGGACACACTGAATTAGCTCTGATGATTTCTTTAAGATATATTGAATTAGCTCTGATGATTTTTTTAAGATACTTTGAATTAGCTCTGATGATTTCTTTAGGATACATTGAATTAGCTCTGATGATTTCTTTAAGATACATTGAATTAGCTCTGATGATTTCTTTAAGATACATTGAATTAGCTCTGATGATTTCTTTAAGATACATTGAATTAGCTCTGATGATTTCTTTAAGATACATTGAATTAGCTCTGATGATTTCTTTAAGATACATTGAATTAGCTCTGATGATTTCTTTAAGATACATTGAATTAGCTCTGATGATTTCTTTAAGATACATTGAATTAGCTCTGATGATATCTTTAAGATACATTGAATTAGCTCTGATGATTTCTTTAGGACACACTGAATTAGCTCTGATGATTTCTTTAAGATATATTGAATTAGCTCTGATGATTTTTTTAAGATACTTTGAATTAGCTCTGATGATTTCTTTAGGATACATTGAATTAGCTCTGATGATTTCTTTAAGATACATTGAATTAGCTCTGATGATTTCTTTAGGACACACTGAATTAGCTCTGATGATTTCTTTAAGATATATTGAATTAGCTCTGATGATTTTTTTAAGATACTTTGAATTAGCTCTGATGATTTCTTTAGGATACATTGAATTAGCTCTGATGATTTCTTTAAGATACATTGAATTAGCTCTGATGATTTCTTTAAGATACATTGAATTAGCTCTGATGATTTCTTTAAGATACATTGAATTAGCTCTGATGATTTCTTTAAGATACATTGAATTAGCTCTGATGATTTCTTTAAGATACATTGAATTAGCTCTGATGATTTCTTTAAGATACATTGAATTAGCTCTGATGATTTCTTTAAGATACATTGAATTAGCTCTGATGATTTCTTTAAGATACATTGAATTAGCTCTGATGATTTCTTTAAGATACATTGAATTAGCTCTGATGATATCTTTAAGATACATTGAATTAGCTCTGATGATTTCTTTAGGACACACTGAATTAGCTCTGATGATTTCTTTAAGATATATTGAATTAGCTCTGATGATTTTTTTAAGATACTTTGAATTAGCTCTGATGATTTCTTTAGGATACATTGAATTAGCTCTGATGATTTCTTTAAGATACATTGAATTAGCTCTGATGATTTCTTTAGGACACACTGAATTAGCTCTGATGATTTCTTTAAGATATATTGAATTAGCTCTGATGATTTTTTTAAGATACTTTGAATTAGCTCTGATGATTTCTTTAGGATACATTGAATTAGCTCTGATGATTTCTTTAAGATACATTGAATTAGCTCTGATGATTTCTTTAAGATACATTGAATTAGCTCTGATGATTTCTTTAAGATACATTGAATTAGCTCTGATGATTTCTTTAAGATACATTGAATTAGCTCTGATGATTTCTTTAAGATACATTGAATTAGCTCTGATGATTTCTTTAAGATACATTGAATTAGCTCTGATGATTTCTTTAAGATACATTGAATTAGCTCTGATGATATCTTTAAGATACATTGAATTAGCTCTGATGATTTCTTTAGGACACACTGAATTAGCTCTGATGATTTCTTTAAGATATATTGAATTAGCTCTGATGATTTTTTTAAGATACTTTGAATTAGCTCTGATGATTTCTTTAGGATACATTGAATTAGCTCTGATGATTTCTTTAAGATACATTGAATTAGCTCTGATGATTTCTTTAGGACACACTGAATTAGCTCTGATGATTTCTTTAAGATATATTGAATTAGCTCTGATGATTTTTTTAAGATACTTTGAATTAGCTCTGATGATTTCTTTAGGATACATTGAATTAGCTCTGATGATTTCTTTAAGATACATTGAATTAGCTCTGATGATTTCTTTAAGATACATTGAATTAGCTCTGATGATTTCTTTAAGATACATTGAATTAGCTCTGATGATTTCTTTAAGATACATTGAATTAGCTCTGATGATTTCTTTAAGATACATTGAATTAGCTCTGATGATTTCTTTAAGATACATTGAATTAGCTCTGATGATTTCTTTAAGATACATTGAATTAGCTCTGATGATTTCTTTAAGATACATTGAATTAGCTCTGATGATTTCTTTAAGATACATTGAATTAGCTCTGATGATTTCTTTAAGATACATTGAATTAGCTCTGATGATTTCTTTAAGATACATTGAATTAGCTCTGATGATATCTTTAAGATACATTGAATTAGCTCTGATGATTTCTTTAAGATACATTGAATTAGCTCTGATGATTTCTTTAGGACACACTGAATTAGCTCTGATGATTTCTTTAAGATATATTGAATTAGCTCTGATGATTTTTTTAAGATACTTTGAATTAGCTCTGATGATTTCTTTAGGATACATTGAATTAGCTCTGATGATTTCTTTAAGATACATTGAATTAGCTCTGATGATTTCTTTAAGATACATTGAATTAGCTCTGATGATTTCTTTAAGATACATTGAATTAGCTCTGATGATTTCTTTAAGATACATTGAATTAGCTCTGATGATTTCTTTAAGATACATTGAATTAGCTCTGATGATTTCTTTAAGATACATTGAATTAGCTCTGATGATATCTTTAAGATACATTGAATTAGCTCTGATGATTTCTTTAGGACACACTGAATTAGCTCTGATGATTTCTTTAAGATATATTGAATTAGCTCTGATGATTTTTTTAAGATACTTTGAATTAGCTCTGATGATTTCTTTAGGATACATTGAATTAGCTCTGATGATTTCTTTAAGATACATTGAATTAGCTCTGATGATTTCTTTAGGACACACTGAATTAGCTCTGATGATTTCTTTAAGATATATTGAATTAGCTCTGATGATTTTTTTAAGATACTTTGAATTAGCTCTGATGATTTCTTTAGGATACATTGAATTAGCTCTGATGATTTCTTTAAGATACATTGAATTAGCTCTGATGATTTCTTTAAGATACATTGAATTAGCTCTGATGATTTCTTTAAGATACATTGAATTAGCTCTGATGATTTCTTTAAGATACATTGAATTAGCTCTGATGATTTCTTTAAGATACATTGAATTAGCTCTGATGATTTCTTTAAGATACATTGAATTAGCTCTGATGATTTCTTTAAGATACATTGAATTAGCTCTGATGATTTCTTTAAGATACATTGAATTAGCTCTGATGATTTCTTTAAGATACATTGAATTAGCTCTGATGATTTCTTTAAGATACATTGAATTAGCTCTGATGATATCTTTAAGATACATTGAATTAGCTCTGATGATTTCTTTAGGACACACTGAATTAGCTCTGATGATTTCTTTAAGATATATTGAATTAGCTCTGATGATTTTTTTAAGATACTTTGAATTAGCTCTGATGATTTCTTTAGGATACATTGAATTAGCTCTGATGATTTCTTTAAGATACATTGAATTAGCTCTGATGATTTCTTTAGGACACACTGAATTAGCTCTGATGATTTCTTTAAGATATATTGAATTAGCTCTGATGATTTTTTTAAGATACTTTGAATTAGCTCTGATGATTTCTTTAGGATACATTGAATTAGCTCTGATGATTTCTTTAAGATACATTGAATTAGCTCTGATGATTTCTTTAAGATACATTGAATTAGCTCTGATGATTTCTTTAAGATACATTGAATTAGCTCTGATGATTTCTTTAAGATACATTGAATTAGCTCTGATGATTTCTTTAAGATACATTGAATTAGCTCTGATGATTTCTTTAAGATACATTGAATTAGCTCTGATGATTTCTTTAAGATACATTGAATTAGCTCTGATGATTTCTTTAAGATACATTGAATTAGCTCTGATGATTTCTTTAAGATACATTGAATTAGCTCTGATGATTTCTTTAAGATACATTGAATTAGCTCTGATGATATCTTTAAGATACATTGAATTAGCTCTGATGATTTCTTTAGGACACACTGAATTAGCTCTGATGATTTCTTTAAGATATATTGAATTAGCTCTGATGATTTTTTTAAGATACTTTGAATTAGCTCTGATGATTTCTTTAGGATACATTGAATTAGCTCTGATGATTTCTTTAAGATACATTGAATTAGCTCTGATGATTTCTTTAAGATACATTGAATTAGCTCTGATGATTTCTTTAAGATACATTGAATTAGCTCTGATGATTTCTTTAAGATACATTGAATTAGCTCTGATGATTTCTTTAAGATACATTGAATTAGCTCTGATGATTTCTTTAAGATACATTGAATTAGCTCTGATGATTTCTTTAAGATACATTGAATTAGCTCTGATGATTTCTTTAAGATACATTGAATTAGCTCTGATGATATCTTTAAGATACATTGAATTAGCTCTGATGATTTCTTTAGGACACACTGAATTAGCTCTGATGATTTCTTTAAGATATATTGAATTAGCTCTGATGATTTTTTTAAGATACTTTGAATTAGCTCTGATGATTTCTTTAGGATACATTGAATTAGCTCTGATGATTTCTTTAAGATACATTGAATTAGCTCTGATGATTTCTTTAGGACACACTGAATTAGCTCTGATGATTTCTTTAAGATATATTGAATTAGCTCTGATGATTTTTTTAAGATACTTTGAATTAGCTCTGATGATTTCTTTAGGATACATTGAATTAGCTCTGATGATTTCTTTAAGATACATTGAATTAGCTCTGATGATTTCTTTAAGATACATTGAATTAGCTCTGATGATTTCTTTAAGATACATTGAATTAGCTCTGATGATTTCTTTAAGATACATTGAATTAGCTCTGATGATTTCTTTAAGATACATTGAATTAGCTCTGATGATTTCTTTAAGATACATTGAATTAGCTCTGATGATATCTTTAAGATACATTGAATTAGCTCTGATGATTTCTTTAGGACACACTGAATTAGCTCTGATGATTTCTTTAAGATATATTGAATTAGCTCTGATGATTTTTTTAAGATACTTTGAATTAGCTCTGATGATTTCTTTAGGATACATTGAATTAGCTCTGATGATTTCTTTAAGATACATTGAATTAGCTCTGATGATTTCTTTAGGACACACTGAATTAGCTCTGATGATTTCTTTAAGATATATTGAATTAGCTCTGATGATTTTTTTAAGATACTTTGAATTAGCTCTGATGATTTCTTTAGGATACATTGAATTAGCTCTGATGATTTCTTTAAGATACATTGAATTAGCTCTGATGATTTCTTTAAGATACATTGAATTAGCTCTGATGATTTCTTTAAGATACATTGAATTAGCTCTGATGATTTCTTTAAGATACATTGAATTAGCTCTGATGATTTCTTTAAGATACATTGAATTAGCTCTGATGATTTCTTTAAGATACATTGAATTAGCTCTGATGATTTCTTTAAGATACATTGAATTAGCTCTGATGATTTCTTTAAGATACATTGAATTAGCTCTGATGATTTCTTTAAGATACATTGAATTAGCTCTGATGATTTCTTTAAGATACATTGAATTAGCTCTGATGATATCTTTAAGATACATTGAATTAGCTCTGATGATTTCTTTAGGACACACTGAATTAGCTCTGATGATTTCTTTAAGATATATTGAATTAGCTCTGATGATTTTTTTAAGATACTTTGAATTAGCTCTGATGATTTCTTTAGGATACATTGAATTAGCTCTGATGATTTCTTTAAGATACATTGAATTAGCTCTGATGATTTCTTTAGGACACACTGAATTAGCTCTGATGATTTCTTTAAGATATATTGAATTAGCTCTGATGATTTTTTTAAGATACTTTGAATTAGCTCTGATGATTTCTTTAGGATACATTGAATTAGCTCTGATGATTTCTTTAAGATACATTGAATTAGCTCTGATGATTTCTTTAAGATACATTGAATTAGCTCTGATGATTTCTTTAAGATACATTGAATTAGCTCTGATGATTTCTTTAAGATACATTGAATTAGCTCTGATGATTTCTTTAAGATACATTGAATTAGCTCTGATGATTTCTTTAAGATACATTGAATTAGCTCTGATGATTTCTTTAAGATACATTGAATTAGCTCTGATGATATCTTTAAGATACATTGAATTAGCTCTGATGATTTCTTTAGGACACACTGAATTAGCTCTGATGATTTCTTTAAGATATATTGAATTAGCTCTGATGATTTTTTTAAGATACTTTGAATTAGCTCTGATGATTTCTTTAGGATACATTGAATTAGCTCTGATGATTTCTTTAAGATACATTGAATTAGCTCTGATGATTTCTTTAGGACACACTGAATTAGCTCTGATGATTTCTTTAAGATATATTGAATTAGCTCTGATGATTTTTTTAAGATACTTTGAATTAGCTCTGATGATTTCTTTAGGATACATTGAATTAGCTCTGATGATTTCTTTAAGATACATTGAATTAGCTCTGATGATTTCTTTAAGATACATTGAATTAGCTCTGATGATTTCTTTAAGATACATTGAATTAGCTCTGATGATTTCTTTAAGATACATTGAATTAGCTCTGATGATTTCTTTAAGATACATTGAATTAGCTCTGATGATTTCTTTAAGATACATTGAATTAGCTCTGATGATTTCTTTAAGATACATTGAATTAGCTCTGATGATATCTTTAAGATACATTGAATTAGCTCTGATGATTTCTTTAGGACACACTGAATTAGCTCTGATGATTTCTTTAAGATATATTGAATTAGCTCTGATGATTTTTTTAAGATACTTTGAATTAGCTCTGATGATTTCTTTAGGATACATTGAATTAGCTCTGATGATTTCTTTAAGATACATTGAATTAGCTCTGATGATTTCTTTAGGACACACTGAATTAGCTCTGATGATTTCTTTAAGATATATTGAATTAGCTCTGATGATTTTTTTAAGATACTTTGAATTAGCTCTGATGATTTCTTTAGGATACATTGAATTAGCTCTGATGATTTCTTTAAGATACATTGAATTAGCTCTGATGATTTCTTTAAGATACATTGAATTAGCTCTGATGATTTCTTTAAGATACATTGAATTAGCTCTGATGATTTCTTTAAGATACATTGAATTAGCTCTGATGATTTCTTTAAGATACATTGAATTAGCTCTGATGATTTCTTTAAGATACATTGAATTAGCTCTGATGATTTCTTTAAGATACATTGAATTAGCTCTGATGATTTCTTTAAGATACATTGAATTAGCTCTGATGATTTCTTTAAGATACATTGAATTAGCTCTGATGATATCTTTAAGATACATTGAATTAGCTCTGATGATTTCTTTAGGACACACTGAATTAGCTCTGATGATTTCTTTAAGATATATTGAATTAGCTCTGATGATTTTTTTAAGATACTTTGAATTAGCTCTGATGATTTCTTTAGGATACATTGAATTAGCTCTGATGATTTCTTTAAGATACATTGAATTAGCTCTGATGATTTCTTTAGGACACACTGAATTAGCTCTGATGATTTCTTTAAGATATATTGAATTAGCTCTGATGATTTTTTTAAGATACTTTGAATTAGCTCTGATGATTTCTTTAGGATACATTGAATTAGCTCTGATGATTTCTTTAAGATACATTGAATTAGCTCTGATGATTTCTTTAAGATACATTGAATTAGCTCTGATGATTTCTTTAAGATACATTGAATTAGCTCTGATGATTTCTTTAAGATACATTGAATTAGCTCTGATGATTTCTTTAAGATACATTGAATTAGCTCTGATGATTTCTTTAAGATACATTGAATTAGCTCTGATGATTTCTTTAAGATACATTGAATTAGCTCTGATGATATCTTTAAGATACATTGAATTAGCTCTGATGATTTCTTTAGGACACACTGAATTAGCTCTGATGATTTCTTTAAGATATATTGAATTAGCTCTGATGATTTTTTTAAGATACTTTGAATTAGCTCTGATGATTTCTTTAGGATACATTGAATTAGCTCTGATGATTTCTTTAAGATACATTGAATTAGCTCTGATGATTTCTTTAGGACACACTGAATTAGCTCTGATGATTTCTTTAAGATATATTGAATTAGCTCTGATGATTTTTTTAAGATACTTTGAATTAGCTCTGATGATTTCTTTAGGATACATTGAATTAGCTCTGATGATTTCTTTAAGATACATTGAATTAGCTCTGATGATTTCTTTAAGATACATTGAATTAGCTCTGATGATTTCTTTAAGATACATTGAATTAGCTCTGATGATTTCTTTAAGATACATTGAATTAGCTCTGATGATTTCTTTAAGATACATTGAATTAGCTCTGATGATTTCTTTAAGATACATTGAATTAGCTCTGATGATTTCTTTAAGATACATTGAATTAGCTCTGATGATATCTTTAAGATACATTGAATTAGCTCTGATGATTTCTTTAGGACACACTGAATTAGCTCTGATGATTTCTTTAAGATATATTGAATTAGCTCTGATGATTTTTTTAAGATACTTTGAATTAGCTCTGATGATTTCTTTAGGATACATTGAATTAGCTCTGATGATTTCTTTAAGATACATTGAATTAGCTCTGATGATTTCTTTAGGACACACTGAATTAGCTCTGATGATTTCTTTAAGATATATTGAATTAGCTCTGATGATTTTTTTAAGATACTTTGAATTAGCTCTGATGATTTCTTTAGGATACATTGAATTAGCTCTGATGATTTCTTTAAGATACATTGAATTAGCTCTGATGATTTCTTTAAGATACATTGAATTAGCTCTGATGATTTCTTTAAGATACATTGAATTAGCTCTGATGATTTCTTTAAGATACATTGAATTAGCTCTGATGATTTCTTTAAGATACATTGAATTAGCTCTGATGATTTCTTTAAGATACATTGAATTAGCTCTGATGATATCTTTAAGATACATTGAATTAGCTCTGATGATTTCTTTAGGACACACTGAATTAGCTCTGATGATTTCTTTAAGATATATTGAATTAGCTCTGATGATTTTTTTAAGATACTTTGAATTAGCTCTGATGATTTCTTTAGGATACATTGAATTAGCTCTGATGATTTCTTTAAGATACATTGAATTAGCTCTGATGATTTCTTTAGGACACACTGAATTAGCTCTGATGATTTCTTTAAGATATATTGAATTAGCTCTGATGATTTTTTTAAGATACTTTGAATTAGCTCTGATGATTTCTTTAGGATACATTGAATTAGCTCTGATGATTTCTTTAAGATACATTGAATTAGCTCTGATGATTTCTTTAAGATACATTGAATTAGCTCTGATGATTTCTTTAAGATACATTGAATTAGCTCTGATGATTTCTTTAAGATACATTGAATTAGCTCTGATGATTTCTTTAAGATACATTGAATTAGCTCTGATGATTTCTTTAAGATACATTGAATTAGCTCTGATGATTTCTTTAAGATACATTGAATTAGCTCTGATGATTTCTTTAAGATACATTGAATTAGCTCTGATGATTTCTTTAAGATACATTGAATTAGCTCTGATGATTTCTTTAAGATACATTGAATTAGCTCTGATGATATCTTTAAGATACATTGAATTAGCTCTGATGATTTCTTTAGGACACACTGAATTAGCTCTGATGATTTCTTTAAGATATATTGAATTAGCTCTGATGATTTTTTTAAGATACTTTGAATTAGCTCTGATGATTTCTTTAGGATACATTGAATTAGCTCTGATGATTTCTTTAAGATACATTGAATTAGCTCTGATGATTTCTTTAGGACACACTGAATTAGCTCTGATGATTTCTTTAAGATATATTGAATTAGCTCTGATGATTTTTTTAAGATACTTTGAATTAGCTCTGATGATTTCTTTAGGATACATTGAATTAGCTCTGATGATTTCTTTAAGATACATTGAATTAGCTCTGATGATTTCTTTAAGATACATTGAATTAGCTCTGATGATTTCTTTAAGATACATTGAATTAGCTCTGATGATTTCTTTAAGATACATTGAATTAGCTCTGATGATTTCTTTAAGATACATTGAATTAGCTCTGATGATTTCTTTAAGATACATTGAATTAGCTCTGATGATTTCTTTAAGATACATTGAATTAGCTCTGATGATTTCTTTAAGATACATTGAATTAGCTCTGATGATTTCTTTAAGATACATTGAATTAGCTCTGATGATTTCTTTAAGATACATTGAATTAGCTCTGATGATATCTTTAAGATACATTGAATTAGCTCTGATGATTTCTTTAGGACACACTGAATTAGCTCTGATGATTTCTTTAAGATATATTGAATTAGCTCTGATGATTTTTTTAAGATACTTTGAATTAGCTCTGATGATTTCTTTAGGATACATTGAATTAGCTCTGATGATTTCTTTAAGATACATTGAATTAGCTCTGATGATTTCTTTAGGACACACTGAATTAGCTCTGATGATTTCTTTAAGATATATTGAATTAGCTCTGATGATTTTTTTAAGATACTTTGAATTAGCTCTGATGATTTCTTTAGGATACATTGAATTAGCTCTGATGATTTCTTTAAGATACATTGAATTAGCTCTGATGATTTCTTTAAGATACATTGAATTAGCTCTGATGATTTCTTTAAGATACATTGAATTAGCTCTGATGATTTCTTTAAGATACATTGAATTAGCTCTGATGATTTCTTTAAGATACATTGAATTAGCTCTGATGATTTCTTTAAGATACATTGAATTAGCTCTGATGATATCTTTAAGATACATTGAATTAGCTCTGATGATTTCTTTAGGACACACTGAATTAGCTCTGATGATTTCTTTAAGATATATTGAATTAGCTCTGATGATTTTTTTAAGATACTTTGAATTAGCTCTGATGATTTCTTTAGGATACATTGAATTAGCTCTGATGATTTCTTTAAGATACATTGAATTAGCTCTGATGATTTCTTTAGGACACACTGAATTAGCTCTGATGATTTCTTTAAGATATATTGAATTAGCTCTGATGATTTTTTTAAGATACTTTGAATTAGCTCTGATGATTTCTTTAGGATACATTGAATTAGCTCTGATGATTTCTTTAAGATACATTGAATTAGCTCTGATGATTTCTTTAAGATACATTGAATTAGCTCTGATGATTTCTTTAAGATACATTGAATTAGCTCTGATGATTTCTTTAAGATACATTGAATTAGCTCTGATGATTTCTTTAAGATACATTGAATTAGCTCTGATGATTTCTTTAAGATACATTGAATTAGCTCTGATGATTTCTTTAAGATACATTGAATTAGCTCTGATGATTTCTTTAAGATACATTGAATTAGCTCTGATGATTTCTTTAAGATACATTGAATTAGCTCTGATGATTTCTTTAAGATACATTGAATTAGCTCTGATGATATCTTTAAGATACATTGAATTAGCTCTGATGATTTCTTTAGGACACACTGAATTAGCTCTGATGATTTCTTTAAGATATATTGAATTAGCTCTGATGATTTTTTTAAGATACTTTGAATTAGCTCTGATGATTTCTTTAGGATACATTGAATTAGCTCTGATGATTTCTTTAAGATACATTGAATTAGCTCTGATGATTTCTTTAGGACACACTGAATTAGCTCTGATGATTTCTTTAAGATATATTGAATTAGCTCTGATGATTTTTTTAAGATACTTTGAATTAGCTCTGATGATTTCTTTAGGATACATTGAATTAGCTCTGATGATTTCTTTAAGATACATTGAATTAGCTCTGATGATTTCTTTAAGATACATTGAATTAGCTCTGATGATTTCTTTAAGATACATTGAATTAGCTCTGATGATTTCTTTAAGATACATTGAATTAGCTCTGATGATTTCTTTAAGATACATTGAATTAGCTCTGATGATTTCTTTAAGATACATTGAATTAGCTCTGATGATATCTTTAAGATACATTGAATTAGCTCTGATGATTTCTTTAGGACACACTGAATTAGCTCTGATGATTTCTTTAAGATATATTGAATTAGCTCTGATGATTTTTTTAAGATACTTTGAATTAGCTCTGATGATTTCTTTAGGATACATTGAATTAGCTCTGATGATTTCTTTAAGATACATTGAATTAGCTCTGATGATTTCTTTAGGACACACTGAATTAGCTCTGATGATTTCTTTAAGATATATTGAATTAGCTCTGATGATTTTTTTAAGATACTTTGAATTAGCTCTGATGATTTCTTTAGGATACATTGAATTAGCTCTGATGATTTCTTTAAGATACATTGAATTAGCTCTGATGATTTCTTTAAGATACATTGAATTAGCTCTGATGATTTCTTTAAGATACATTGAATTAGCTCTGATGATTTCTTTAAGATACATTGAATTAGCTCTGATGATTTCTTTAAGATACATTGAATTAGCTCTGATGATTTCTTTAAGATACATTGAATTAGCTCTGATGATTTCTTTAAGATACATTGAATTAGCTCTGATGATTTCTTTAAGATACATTGAATTAGCTCTGATGATTTCTTTAAGATACATTGAATTAGCTCTGATGATTTCTTTAGGACACACTGAATTAGCTCTGATGATTTCTTTAAGATATATTGAATTAGCTCTGATGATTTTTTTAAGATACTTTGAATTAGCTCTGATGATTTCTTTAGGATACATTGAATTAGCTCTGATGATTTCTTTAAGATACATTGAATTAGCTCTGATGATTTCTTTAGGACACACTGAATTAGCTATGATGATTTCTTTTGGTACATTGAATTAGCTCTGATGATTTCTTTAGGATACATCGAATTGGCCCTGATGATTTCTTTAGGATACATTGAATTAGCACTGGTGATTTCTTTAAGATACATTGAATTAGCTCTGATGATTTCTTTAAGATACATTGAATTAGCTCTGATGATTTCTTTAAGATACATTGAATTAGCTCTGATGATTTCTTTAAGATACATTGAATTAGCTCTGATGATTTCTTTAAGATACATTGAATTAGCTCTGATGATTTCTTTAGGACACACTGAATTAGCTATGATGATTTCTTTAAGATACATTGAATTAGCTCTGATGATTTCTTTAAGATACTTTGAATTAGCTCTGATGATTTCTTTAAGATACATTGAATTAGCTCTGATGATTTCTTTAAGATACATTGAATTAGCTCTGATGATTTCTTTAGGACACACTGAATTAGCTATGATGATTTCTTTTGGTACATTGAATTAGCTCTGATGATTTCTTTAAGATACATTGAATTAGCTCTGATGATTTCTTTAAGATATATTGAATTAGCTCTGATGATTTCTTTAGGACACACTGAATTAGCTATGATGATTTCTTTAGGACACACTGAATTAGCTATGATGATTTCTTTTGGTACATTGAATTAGCTCTGATGATTTCTTTAGGACACACTGAATTAGCTATGATGATTTCTTTAAGATACATTGAATTAGCTCTGATGATTTCTTTAAGATACATTGAATTAGCTCTGATGATTTCTTTAAGATACATTGAATTAGCTCTGATGATTTCTTTAGGATACACTGAATTAGCTCTGATGATTTCTTTAGGATACATTGAATTAGCTCTGATGATTTTTTTAAGATACATAAATTAGCTCTGATGATTTCTTTAGGATACATTGAATTAGCTATGATGATTTCTTTAAGATACATTGAATTAGCTCTGATGATTTCTTTAGGACACACTGAATTAGCTATGATGATTTCTTTTGGTACATTGAATTAGCTCTGATGATTTCTTTAGGACACACTGAATTAGCTATGATGATTTCTTTAAGATACATTGAATTAGCTCTGATGATTTCTTTAAGATACATTGAATTAGCTCTGATGATTTCTTTAAGATACATTGAATTAGCTCTGATGATTTCTTTAAGATACATTGAATTAGCTCTGATGATTTCTTTAGGACACACTGAATTAGCTATGATGATTTCTTTAGGACACACTGAATTAGCTCTGATGATTTCTTTAGGACACACTGAATTAGCTCTGATGATTTCTTTAAGATACATTGAATTAGTTCTGATGATTTCTTTAAGATACATTGAATTAGCTCTGATGATTTCTTTAGGATACATTGAATTAGCTCTGATGATTTCTTTAGGATACATTGAATTAGCTCTGATGATTTCTTTAAGATACATTGAATTAGTTCTGATGATTTCTTTAAGATACATTGAATTAGCTCTGATGATTTCTTTAGGACACACTGAATTAGCTCTGATGATTTCTTTAAGATACATTGAATTAGTTCTGATGATTTCTTTAAGATACATTGAATTAGCTCTGATGATTTCTTTAGGATACATTGAATTAGCTCTGATGATTTCTTTAGGATACATTGAATTAGCTCTGATGATTTCTTTAGGATACATTGAATTAGCTCTGATGATTTCTTTAAGATACATTGAATTAGTTCTGATGATTTCTTTAAGATACATTGAATTAGCTCTGATGATTTCTTTAGGATACATTGAATTAGCTCTGATGATTTCTTTAGGATACATTGAATTAGCTCTGATGATTTCTTTAAGATACATTGAATTAGTTCTGATGATTTCTTTAAGATACATTGAATTAGTTCTGATGATTTCTTTAAGATACATTGAATTAGCTCTGATGATTTTTTTAGGACACACTGAATTAGCTCTGATGATTTCTTTAAGATACATTGAATTAGTTCTGATGATTTCTTTAAGATACATTGAATTAGCTCTGATGATTTGTTTAGGATACATTGAATTAGCTCTGATGATTTCTTTAGGATACATTGAATTAGCTCTGATGATTTCTTTAAGATACATTGAATTAGTTCTGATGATTTCTTTAAGATACATTGAATTAGTTCTGATGATTTCTTTAAGATACATTGAATTAGCTCTGATGATTTTTTTAGGACACACTGAATTAGCTCTGATGATTTCTTTAAGATACATTGAATTAGCTCTGATGATTTCTTTAAGATACATTGAATTAGCTCTGATGATTTCTTTAGGATACATTGAATTAGCTCTGATGATTTCTTTAGGATACATTGAATTAGCTCTGATGATTTCTTTAGGATACATTGAATTAGCTCTGATGATTTCTTTAAGATACATTGAATTAGTTCTGATGATTTCTTTAAGATACATTGAATTAGCTCTGATGATTTCTTTAGGATACATTGAATTAGCTCTGATGATTTCTTTAGGATACATTGAATTAGCTCTGATGATTTCTTTAAGATACATTGAATTAGTTCTGATGATTTCTTTAAGATACATTGAATTAGTTCTGATGATTTCTTTAAGATACATTGAATTAGCTCTGATGATTTTTTTAGGACACACTGAATTAGCTCTGATGATTTCTTTAAGATACATTGAATTAGTTCTGATGATTTCTTTAAGATACATTGAATTAGCTCTGATGATTTGTTTAGGATACATTGAATTAGCTCTGATGATTTCTTTAGGATACATTGAATTAGCTCTGATGATTTCTTTAAGATACATTGAATTAGTTCTGATGATTTCTTTAAGATACATTGAATTAGTTCTGATGATTTCTTTAAGATACATTGAATTAGCTCTGATGATTTTTTTAGGACACACTGAATTAGCTCTGATGATTTCTTTAAGATACATTGAATTAGCTCTGATGATTTCTTTAAGATACATTGAATTAGCTCTGATGATTTCTTTAGGATACATTGAATTAGCTCTGATGATTTCTTTAGGATACATTGAATTAGCTCTGATGATTTCTTTAAGATACATTGAATTAGCTCTGATGATTTCTTTAAGATACATTGAATTAGTTCTGATGATTTCTTTAAGATACATTGAATTAGCTCTAATGATTTCTTTAGGATACATTGAATTAGCTCTGATGATTTCTTTAAGATACATTGAATTAGTTCTGATGATTTCTTTAAGATACATTGAATTAGCTCTGATGATTTCTTTAGGATACATTGAATTAGCTCTGATGATTTCTTTAGGATACATTGAATTAGCTCTGATGATTTCTTTAAGATGCATTGAATTAGCTCTGATGATTTCTTTAAGATACATTGAATTAGTTCTGATGATTTCTTTAAGATACATTGAATTAGCTCTGATGATTTTTTTAGGACACACTGAATTAGCTCTGATGATTTCTTTAGGATACATTGAATTAGCTCTGATGATTTCTTTAAGATACATTGAATTAGCTCTGATGATATCTTTAGGATACATTGAATTAGCTCTGATGATTTCTTTAGGATACATTGAATTAGCTCTGATGATTTCTTTAAGATACATTGAATTAGCTCTGATTATTTCTTTAAGATACATTGAATTAGTTCTGATGATTTCTTTAAGATACATTGAATTAGCTCTGATGATTTCTTTAGGATACATTGAATTAAATCTGATGATTTTTCTAGGATGAATTGAAGTAGCTCTGATGTTTCTTTAGGTACATTGAATTAGCTCTGATGATTTGCTAGGATACATGAATTAGCTCCGATAATTTAGAACTCATCGAGTTATGTGCTGATTTAAAAACTCACTTGGGTAAGCATGATGATTTTAAGATTAAGATTAATTGAAGTCAGTTTTCAGATTTTAGAATTCGTTGAGTTAGTTCGGATGATATAAAATTCATTGAGGTAGGTATGATGATTTTTAAGACAAATCTAGATAGTCGTCCAATTTCAATATTCATTGATATATTTCCAATGATTTAGAGTCATCGAGTTGTTGCCTAAACCCTGATCGTCACTTTTGTCATATATTGAACTAAATTACCAGGTCACAAAGGCTCCGAGGGTTCAGAGAATGTTGGGGGGAAAATGTTAGCTGTTAGGAAACGGATCCACACACGGAGCCACTGCTTAACATCCTATTCAACGGACGGCGCCTTTTCCAAATCCATCAGTGTCCCCTACTGACCGAGGGCAAGGTTAAGGCTTGGAGGAGATAAAAACCATCTTAGGTAGGACTCGAACTTGGGAACTGCAGATTACTAGCCTGGCCAGGGGCGGGGATGGCTCAGTCGGTAGCGCGCCAGGCTCGTAATCTTTAGTTCCCAGGTTCGAGTCCCAGCTGGGTCAGCGTTGAGATTTATCTCCGCAAAAAATTCCCCGCCTTGCCCACGGTCAGTAGGGGACACCGATGGGCTTGGAAAGGCCGCCGTCCGTCGGATGGGACGTTAAGCCGTGGCCCCGTGTGCGGGAGAGCCATACCCTGTGCACGTTAAAGAACACGGAGGCTACCATCTGTCTCCCAACAGCTGTTCCAGTGGGTCCCCCTCCCCCAACCTTCTCTGAGCCTTTGCGGTCCATGTGACCTGGCCATTTAGCCCATGGTGTGCAAAAAAGTGCCGCTCAGAGGTAAAACAACCCAAAAGTACGGACGCACAACAGGATTAGCGTCTACAAGAAAGATACGCAATCGCCTTTTGGAAGCAGGACTACGGGCCGTGTGCCGCTGGCATGGTTACCACTGTCACATCGTCACTGTCGAGCACGTTTGCAGTGGTGTCAAGAACGAGTTCATTGGAGAGAAGAATGGCAGTCTGTGGTCTTCAGTGATGAAAACCGATTCTGCTTAGGAGCGTCTGATGGTCGTTTACATGTCCTGAGGTGACAAGATAAGTGACTTTTTCCATCGTGCATCCGCCAGCGACACACAGGGCCCACGCCGGGCATCATGGTTTAGGGAGCGATTAGCTATCACTCTCGTACGTGTCTGGTGTTTGTACAGGGTACATTGAATAGCAATACTTACGTCAGCGACATCGTCCTGCCATATTTGAGTGCAATCCCAAATGCAATATTCTAGCAGGATAACGCCTGCCCACACTCCACCCGGGTAACTCAACATGATCTTCAGGCAGTGCACCAACTCTTTTTGCCAGCATGCTCTCCGGACATGTCTGGGACTGGATCGGACAAAGACTCTTCCACGGACCGCAGCAGGCAACAACCATCACTGAATTACACATCCAAGTTGAAAGCGCATGGAATGGTATCCCCAGCGTGATATCCAGCATTTGTACGCCAGATTGCATGTCATATTGGAAGTTTGTATTGCTGCTCGAAGAGGTTGAACACCTTATTAAAATGTGCCTTCTGTAAAATGTAATACTCATTATAAGGTAGAATAAACATCGAATCACTTCACACGTGTGATCACTGTCCTGTCTCAACAAGTTGTTTCTACTAAATAAATCTCATAGATTACGCGTCAATTGTTAATGGTGTTCTTTTTTCAATTTCCGTCAGTGTAGAAATGAAATGTGGCTGGAAATTTTAAATAATAACCTCTCGATGAAAAGGGGGGGGGGGGCTCAGTCGGTAGCGCGCCAGGCTCGTAATCTGTAGTTCCCAGGTTCGAGTCCCAGCTGGGTAAGCGTTGAGATTTATCTCCGCAAAATTCCCCGTCCTGCCCACGTCAGTAGGGGACACCGATAGATTTGGAAATGCCGCCGTCCGTCGGATGGGACGTTAAGCCGTGGCCTCGTGTGCGGGAGAACCATACTCTGTGCACGTTAAAGAACACGCTGGATGGCCTTGACGGGAGGCTACCATCTGTCTCCCAACAGCTGTTCCAGTGGGTCCCCTCTCCTAACCTTCTCTGAGCCTTCGGGGTCCTTGTGACCTGGGGGGCGGGGGTGGCCCAGTCAGTAGCGCGCCAGGCTCGTAATCTGTAGTTCCCAGGTTCGAGTCCCAGCTGGGTCAGCGTTGAGATTTATCTCCGCAAAATTCCCCGCCCTGCCCACGGTCAGTAGGGGACACCGATGGGCTTGGAAAGGCCGCCGCCCGTCGGATGGGACGTTAAGCCGTGGTCCCGTGTGCGGGAGAGTTTAACCTGTGCACGTTAAAGAACAAGCTGGATGGCATTGACGGGAGATTACAATCTGTCTCCCAACAGCTGTTCCAGTGGGTCCCCTCTCCCAACCTTCTCTGAGCCTTCGGGGTCCATGTGACCTGGCCATTTAGCCCATGGTGTGCAAAAAAGTGCCGCTCAGAGGTAAAGCAACCCAACCCAACCCTTGTGACCTGGCCATTTAGCCCATTGTATGCAAAAAAAGTGCCGCTCAGTGGTAAAACATGCAACCTGAAATAAGTGAAATTTTATGTTTACTTAATTAAATTTAATGGTATAAATATTATAAAGATAACATCGAGGGCACAAGGGCGATTAAATTGAGATAAATCTTAACGAACGCACAGCAAGGACTCGAACCTGAGAACTGCAAGATTACGAGACTAGAATGCAACCCAGCGAAACCGATTCCGTCCCTCGAAGACAATTACGGACCACTATTTATCTGTAACATCTCTAAAAGCAATAAGCTTTCCTAAGAAATAGCTGAAATCAAAAATTCAAAACACAACTCGTAAAGGAAACAAAAACCCAACGAATATTAAAAAAGATTTCAGAATGATTTCTTTTTCCCAGCAGCTAAATGACTTCATTTCCGTCAAAAAAAGAGAGCCGCAATTGAGAGAGAAACGGAGAGAAAAAAAAAAAGAATTCATCAGCGGCAGGATTTTTAACTTTTCTGCATTGAAACAAAAAACAAAATGCTCAGCATTGAGCTAATTGAAGCAGTTAATGAATTTGTAAGAGCTTTTACTTCCCCTCTCTCATGCCCCTTCTCCGGTATTAGAAAAAGCAGACCTCTTCTTTAAGAAGTGTCAAGATCAAACCGTTAAATTAAAACATATACCGAAAGACGAAGGAAATTTTTCCTTTTTTCTACTCGTTGTCACATCTTAGTTGTTAATGGATTTAGACCAGCGATACGATATATTTCTCTTGAAACATTTGTGCTTAAGAAAATGGTCTTGAAATTTATAACCCTAAGGAATATTCTCTTTCGAATGGTTATTTTTGAAACGTCGAGATCTTCTAAGCTGAAATTTAAAGTGATGAAACTTATTCCTAGAGGAAATTGATCTGCATCAAATCACAGCAAGATTTCTATCACATGGTGGAAATAAGTCTTTTATTGTCACTTTTAAATTTAAAGAGGCGGGGGTGGCTCAGTCGGTAGCGCGCCAGGCTCGTAATCTGCAGTTCCCTGGTTCGAGTCCCAGCTGGGTCAGCGTTGAGATTTATCTCCGCAAAATTTCCCCGCCCTGCCCACGGTCAGTAGGGGACACCGATGGGCTTGGAAAGGCCGCCGTCCGTCGGATGGGACGTTAAGCAGTGGCCCCGTGTGTGGGAGAGCCATACCCTGTGCACGTTAAAGAACACGCTGGATGGCCTTGACGGGAGGCTACCATCTGTCTCCCAACAGCTGTTCCAGTGGGTTCCATCCCCAACCATCTCTGAGCCTTCTGGGTCCATGTGACCTGGCCATTTAGCCCATGGTGTGCAAAAAAGTGCCGCTCAGAGGTAAAACAACCCAACGTTAAAGAACACTCTGGATGGCCTTGACGGGAGGCTACCATCTGTCTCCCAACAGCTGTTCCAGTGGGTTCCATCCCTCAACCTTCTCTGAGCCTTCGGGGTCCTTGTGACCTGGCCACTTAGCCCATGGTGTGCAAAAAAAGTGCCGCTCAGAGGTAAAACAACCCAACGTTAAAGAACACTCTGGATGGCCTTGACGGGAGGCTACCATCTGCCTCCCAACAGCTGTTCCAGTGGGTTCCATCCCCCAACCTTCTCTGAGTCTTCGGGGTCCATGTGACCTGGCCATTTAGCCCATGGTGTGCAAAAAATTGCCGCTCAGAGGTAAAACAACCCAACCCAAAATTAATGTAAAAATGTGACTGAAGATAAATTAAAGGTCGTAATTAAATCTATTCAATTGGGTCCTATTTATAGAGACGAAATTTTAATGGGCTATCATTCTAGTAAACTATCATTTTATTGAAAAATAATTTGTGCAGTGAAGCTTTAATATGCCTCCATTTGCATATTTATGCTTTTTTGGGTCGTCGTTTTCAGAGATGAATTTTAACAAGGCCATCGTTTACAGAAACGAAGATGTTATTGTTCTCTAATTTGGTGTAGATGAGATTTCACACGGCATATAAAAAATAGCTGTTAGTTTTAAAAATAGTTTCACCCTCCTAATTTACTTTCTTTTGTGAGCGCGAGTGTGTTTATAGGAGTGACTCAGTTGATAGCGTACAGTCGCTCAAAAAAGTATCCGAACGCTATGGTTGATTACAGAATTCAGAAAAAAATATCTGGCAACGATTTTTTTAGAAATTAGTGATCTGTCAACCTTCGTGTCACGTGATTACAGAATTCAGGAAAAATATCTGGAGCGTGTACAGCAACTTAAACGCTCCAGTTAACTTTCACAGCAAACTGGAGCGTGTGCAGTTACTGCACACGCTCCAGTTTGCTGTGAACGGTAACTGCACACGCTCAATATTTCCGTGAGTGAGCCCACACGATCTAGTATCAAAATAATATGACCACCTACAGTCGCTCAAAAAAGTATCCGAACAATATGGTTGATTACAGAATTCAGAAAAAATATCTGGAGCGTGTACAGCAACTTAAACGCTCCAGTTAACGTTCACAGCAAACTGGAGCGTGTGCAGTTACTGCACACGCTCCAGTTTGCTGTGAACGGTAACTGCACACGCTCAATATTTCCGTGAGTGAGCCCACACGATCTAGTATCAAAATAATATGACCACCTACAGTCGCTCAAAAAAGTATCCGAACGCTATGGTTGATTACAGGATTCAGAAAAAATATCTGGCAACGATTTTTTTAGAAGTTAGTGATCTGGCAACCTTCGTGTCACGTGATTACAGAATTCAGGGAAAATATCTGGAGTGTGTACAGCAACTTAAACGCTCCAGTTAACGTTCACAGCAAACTGGAGCGTGTGCAGTTACTGCACTCGTTCCAGTTTGCTGTGAACGGTAACTGCACACGCTCAATATTTCCGTGAGTGAGCCCACACGATCTAGTATCAAAATAATATGACCACCTACTACCAGGGTCGTAATCTGCAGTTCCCAGGTTGGTGTTCTACCTGGGCCAGCGCTGAGGTTTGTCTCCGTAAACTCTCCTACCTTGCATTCGGTCAGTAGGGGACACCGATGGGTTTGGAAATACCACGTACCGTCGCATGGGACCTTAAAGCTATGGTCCCAGGTGCAGGAGAGCACTTCCTCCAATCTTCTCTGATATCTAGGGGTAATTGTGATCTGACTCTTTAGCGCATTTTGTGCACAAAAAGTGCCACTCAGAGATAAAATCATCTAATCCTAATAGTTTTCCAGTGGATCCCCTCTCCCCAACCTTCTTAGAGATCTCTGGGTCTTTTTAACCTGGCCATTTCTCCCATTTTGTGCAAAAGAAAAAAGTATCACTCAGAGGTAAAACCACCCAACCTTAACAACTGTTCAGTGGGTCCCATCTTCTCAACCTTCTTTGAGATATCTGACTCTTTTTAGCCTGGTCATTTTGCTCATTTTGTGGGAAAAAAAATGGGCCACTCAAAGTAAAACCACTCAACTCTAAGAGTTGTTTAATGGGTCCCTTCTCCCCAACCTTCTTTGAGATCTCTGGGTCTCTTTTAGCCTGGCCATTTAGCCAATTTTTTTGCAAAAAAGCGCCACTCGAAGGTAAAACCACCCAACCCTCACAATTGCCCAATGTGTCCCCCTCTCCCCAACCTTCTTTGAGATTCCTGGCTCTTTTTTAGCCTGGTCATTTTGCTCATTTTGTGGAAAAAAAATGGCCACTCAAAGTAAAACCACTCAACCCTTAGAGTTGTTTAATGGGTCCCTCCTCCCCAACCTTTTTTGAGATCTCTGGGTCTCTTTTAGCCTGGCCATTACCCCATTTTTTGCAAAAAAGCGCCACTCGAAGGTAAAACCACCCAACCCTCACAGTTGCCCAGTGGGTCCCCTCTCCCCAACCTTCTTTGAAATCTGTGAGTCTCTTTAGCCCATTTTGTGAAAAAAAAAGTGCCACTTAGAGGTAAAACCACCTAACCCTAACAGTTTCCCAGTGGGTCGCCTCTCTCCAACCTTCTTTGAGATATCTGAGTCTTTTTAGTGTCCCCATTTAGCCCATTTTGTGCAAAAAATCTGCCACTGAGAGGTAAAAACCACCCAACCCTAACTGTTGCCCAGTGGTCTCCACGCCTAACCTTCTTTGAGTCTATCTCTGGGTCTTTTTAATCTGGTCATTTAGACCATTGTGTGCAGAAAAGTGCTGCTCAGAAATAAAACAACCCAACTTTCTTTTCTTGAAATCAGATTCTAGTCAATTATTATTTTCGAAATCGAAAGCGTTTTCGTTTCCTTGCGTTCGGCAGGAACATCAGATGTTAGCCCACCGCTAAAAAAAGATTAATACACAAATAATTTTACACTTCGAAAGCATTTTTCTCTTCAGGAACTGCAACACAAGAATTCTATCTCCTCAACGCCTCACAAGTGATGCTTAAGGAGCCTTACGCTGACACACGCCGATTAGACAAGAAGAGGAGAAGCATCTTGCACTTCTACACGATACTAAGCCCCTCAAGCCAGAGACTTCAGCATCAAGCTCGGTTCTCAAGTCACCGTAGTGCAATTTTACAATACATTAGGCTACGAGGTATCTATCAATCAAATGTCAAGACACAGTCTTTGTCCTTCCTTATTGCAACATGCCTGTGATGTTTCGCAAGCATGACTCCCTTACAAAACCTCAGGCGTTGGGTGGATTGGCGCGAGATTGTCCCTCGAAATGCCATCGCAAGCCAACCATTCCAGCCCAACGTTGTCTATCCAACACATATATAGAATATCGCTCTGGGCTTCAGTCATCAAATCAGATCATTTCAAGAACACCGTTTCTTGAGCTATCTCCCTCTAAAGATATTATTTCGGCCGTAAACGACACGTGTCATAAACTGCTGATGTTACTTGGAAAGTTTCTGCTTTGTGTCTGTTTCTAGAATAAAATAATACTAGGAATAAAAAAACCCTTAGGATTGGGTTGGGTTGTTTTACCTCTGAGCCGCACTTTTTTTGCACACCATGGGCTAAATGGTCAGGTCACATGGACCCCGAAGGCTCAGAGAAGGTTGGGGGAGGGGACCCACTGGAACAGCTGTTGGGAGGCAGATGGTAGCCTCCCGCGTGTTCTTTAATCCAGCGTGTTCTTTAACGTGCACAGGGTATGGCTCTCCCGCACACGGGGCCACGGCTTAACGTCCCATCCGACGGACGGCGGCATTTCCAAGCCCATCGGTGTCCCCTACTGACTGTGGGCAGGGCGGGGAGTTATGCGGAGATAAATCTCAATGCTGACCCAGCTGGGACTCGAACCTGGGAACTACAGATTACGAGCCTGGCGCGCTACCGACTGAGCCACCCCCGCCCCAAGCCCTTAGGAGTAAGAGTGAAGAATATCACTGCTGTCAATGTAATACCCTTGACTACCATAAATCTACCACTCAAATTTCTAGCGTTCATCATTTAACTAACTGTTTAAAATTTGCGAAATATTAATAATGTTCAACAGTGAAAATTCAAATTATTGGAAGATCTGAGAAATGTGAATCCAAAATTTGGGACCCAAAATGGGACTCACTGGAAAGTTTTTAGGATAAGGGCCGGTTTAGAGGGGGGGGGGGGAGTGGGGAGGGCTCAAGATAAAGAAGGAGGAGAGTCTTTTTCTACCTCTACCTAGCATTGTTTTAAAACAAATTACATAGTTTTGAACTGGTGTTGGTGGTTTTGAACTATTTTCAATTAAACTGGTTGGCAATTGAAAATTTTCAGTTGGCAACTAAAATATATTCAAATAAAGATGGTTTAAGATTGGTGCTTTTATTTATTTACTGATTTATGTTTCATTTCTGAGAACATGAGGATGGGGGGCAAAAATCTTTATGGACCTGGGACTGAGAATTGCATAATCCTTCCCTGTTCAAAAATTACCAAATATTAATAAGTACAGGATTTTTAGTAAAGTAATTTTAGTAGACAGATGGAGGCCGCCCGTCAACCTACTCTTTAATGTACACTAATAAAGAAGAACCCTAAAAGAGTGAATGTCCAGATCACTAGAACACAAAAGAACAGAATGTCTAGATCTCTAGAACCCCAAAAGGACTGAAAGTCCAGATCACTATAACACAAAAGAACGGAAGGTCTAGATCACTATAACACGAAAGGACTGAATGTCCAGACCACTAGAACACAAAATAACGGAATGTCTAGAACTCTAGAATCCCAAAAGGACTGAATGTCCAGATCGTTGCAACCCCAAAAGACTGAATGCCAAGATCACTTGGATTCATGGAATGTCCAGACTTGTGGTCTGGGCATTCAGTCCTTTTGTGTTATAGTGATCTCGTCTAGAACGGATTGTAAAGAACGGAATGTCTAGATCTCTAGAACCCCAAAAGGACAATATCCAGATCACTAGAACCCTAGAGGTCTTAATGTCCAGATCGTTAGAACCCTAAAAGTCTTAATGTCTTGGACACTAGACCTATAGGACTGAATGTCCATTGGGGCGGGGGTGGCTCAGTCGGTAGCGCGCCAGACTCGTAGTCTGCAGTTCCCAGGTTCGAGTCCCAGCTGAGTCAGCGTTGAGATTTATCTCCGCAAAACTCCCCGCCTGCCGCCTGCCGGTCAGTAGGGTACACCGATGGGCTTGGAAAGGCCGCCGTCCGTCGGATGGGACGTTAAACAGTGGTCCGTGTGCGGGAGAGCCATACTCTGCGCACGTTAAAGAACACGCTGGATGGCCTTGACGGAAGACTAGCATCTGTCTCCCAACAGCTGTTCCAGTGGGTCTCCTCCACCAATCTTCTCTGAGCCTTCGGGGTCCTTGTGACCATGGCCATTTAGCCCATTGGGTGCAAAAAAGTGCCACTCAGAGGTAAAACAACCCAACAACAACTGAATGTCCAAGTCTAACTAGGATTCCAAGGGTTGAATGTCGAAATCTCAACATTGGTACACGTGGAACTCCGAACCTGGAAACTTCAGATTACGAGCCTGCGCGTACCGACTGCACCAACCCCATCCCCCAACGAACCATGTAACCATTCGAAACATATTGTTGAACAAGCACACACACTTAAAAACAAAGATAAAAATGATAAAAACCTCCAATGTAACTAGAGACCTTAGTTTCGATTGATCTAAAAACACACACACGAAGAATGGAATGCTGTATTAGAAAATCTACCTGACTTCCATTTGTTTTTTGCCTTTCTTTTTCACCGAGATTATGTTTTCTTCTCGTTAAGCATTTTCTTTTATAAAAAGATAAACCAAAACCCGATATATGCTTTCCGTTGCACAACAACAATCAGTTTAAAATCGATGTATAACAACTAGGTGAGCACCGAAAAGGGCACAACTCCAGTTTTCTTTTTTTTTTTCTCCCAACCCACGCCATTTAGCGAAATCCTTGATGTAAAATCAATACATATGAATTTTTCTTCCTCCATTCTCTGAGTTACGTGGAGCAAAGTACGACTTCATTACAAGCCTTTCTTGCAGCAGAGGTTAAATCTCATTCGTTTGGCAGAAAATAAGGCTTTTGAAATCGTTCAACAGACTGAATATAAGGAACTGAAATTGCAGTTAGATGTTCACTTGTGCCTGGATTTCCAACTTTGCATTATGCTTTCCAGGCAGAAGCCTTTCAACAGTTGGGTAGATGATAAAAGAGGACTCTTTCTACCGAATGCTATTTAAGTGTTTCAGACAATAGAGAAGAGGTATATATAAAAAAAAAGCCTTTAGAAATCGAAATATTTATTTGAGTCTTTATAATTTGTAGTTGGTTTGTTCTATCTCTCTTTGTGCACATAAAGAATGAATATCCAGATCACTAAAATTCCTATCCAGATCACTAGGACCACAAGAGAAGAAAGTTCAGGTAAGTAAGAACACAAAGTCTGAATGTCCAAATCACTAGTACCCTAAAGGACTGACTGCCCTGGTCACTAGCATTCCAATGATTGAATGTCCATGTCACGAAGATCCCAAAGGATAAATGTTCATGTTATTAGGACATCAAGGAATGAATGTTAGATTATTAGGATTCCAATATTTATTTGATCTTTTTAGTCTTTATACTTGGTAGCTGGTTTGTTCCATCTCTCTTTATGTACATAAAGAATGAATATCCATATCACTAAAATTCCTATCCAGATCACTAGGACCACAAGAGAAGAAAGTTCAGGTAAGTAACAACACAAAGTCTGAATGTCCAAATCACTAGTACCCTAAAGGACTGACTGCCCTGGTCACTAGCATTCCAATGATTGAATGTCCATGTCACGAAGATCCCAAAGGGTAAATGTTCCTGTTTATTAGGACATCAAGGAATGAATGTTAGATTATTAAGATTCCAAAATTTATTTGATCTTTTTAGTCTTTATAATTTGTAGTTGGTTTGTTCTATCTCTCTTTGTGCACATAAAGAATGAATATCCAGATCACTAAAATTCCTATCCAGATCACTAGGACCACAAGAGAAGAAAGTTCAGGTAAGTAACAACACAAAGTCTGAATGTCCAAATCACTAGTACCCTAAAGGACTGACTGCCCTGGTCACTAGCATTCCAATGATTGAATGCTCATGTCACGAAGATCCCAAAGGGTAAATGTTCATGTTATTAGGACATCAAGGAATGAACGTTAGATTATTAGGATTCCAATATTTATTTGATCTTTTTAGTCTTTATAATTTGTAGTTGGTTTGTTCTATCTCTCTTTGTGCACATAAAGAATGAATATCCAGATCACTAAAATTCCTATCCAGATCACTAGGACCACAAGAGAAGAAAGTTCAGGTAAGTAACAACACAAAGTCTCAATGTCCAAATCACTAGTACCCTAAAGGACTGACTGCCCTGGTCATTAGCATTCCAATGATTGAATGTCCATGTCACGAAGATCCCAAAGGGTAAATGTTCATGTTATTAGGACATCAAGGAATGAATGTTAGATTATTAGGATTCCAATATTTATTTGATCTTTTTAGTCTTCATAATTTGTAGTTGGTTTGTTTATCTCTCTTTGTGTACATAAAGAATGAATATCCAGATCACTAAAATTCCTATCCAGATCACTAGGACCACAAGAGAAGAAAGTTCAGGTAAGTAACAACACAAAATCTGAATGTCCAAATCACTAGTACCTAAAGTACTGACTGCCCTGGTCACTAGCATTCCAATGATTGAATGTCCATGTCACGAAGATCCCAAAGGGCAAATGTTCCTGTTTATTAGGACATCAAGGAATGAATGTTAGATTATTAAGATTCCAATATTTATTTGATCTTTTTAGTCTTTATAATTTGCAGTTGGTTTGTTCTATCTCTCTTTGTGTACATAAAGAATGAATATCCAGATCACTAAAATTCCTATCCAGATCACTAGGACCACAAGAGAAGAAAGTTCAGGTAAGTAACAACACAAAGTCTGAATGTTCAAATCACTAGTACCCTAAAGGACTGACTGCCCTGGTCACTAGCATTCCAATGATTGAATGTCCATGTCACGAAGATCCCAAAGGGTAAATGTTCATGTTTATTAGGACATCAAGGAATGAATGTTAGATTATTAAGATTCCAATATTTATTTGATCTTTTTAGTCTTTATAATTTGTAGTTGGTTTGTTCTATCTCTCTTTGTGTACATAAAGAATGAATATCCAGATCACTAAAATTCCTATCCAGATCACTAGGACCACAAGAGAAGAAAGTTCAGGTAAGTAACAACACAAAGTCTCAATGTCCAAATCACTAGTACCCTAAAGGACTGACTGCCCTGGTCACTAGCATTCCAATGATTGAATGTCCATGTCACGAAGATCCCAAAGGGTAAATGTTCATGTTATTAGGACATCAAGGAATGAATGTTAGATTATTAGGATTCCAATATTTATTTGATCTTTTTAGTCTTTATAATTTGTAGTTGGTTTGTTCTATCTCTCTTTGTGTACATAAAGAATGAATATCCAGATCACTAAAATTCCTATCCAGATCACTAGGACCACAAGAGAAGAAAGTTCAGTTAAGTAACAACACAAAGCCTGACTGTCCAAATCACTAGTACCCTAAAGGACTGACTGTCCTGGTCACTAGCATTCCAATGATTGAATGTCCATGTCACGAAGATCCCAAAGGGTAAATGTTCATGTTATTAGGACATCAAGGAGTGAATGTTAGGTTATTAGGATTCCAATATTTATTTGATCTTTTTTGTCTTTATAATTTGTAGTTGGTTTGTTCTACCTCTCTTTGTGTACATAAAGAATGAATATCCAGATCACTAAAATTCCTATCCAGATCACGAGGACCACAAGGGAGGAAAGTTCAGGTAAGTAAGAACACAAAGGCTGAATGTTCAAATCACTAGTACCCCAAAGGACTGACTGTCCGGTCACTAGCATTCCAATGACTTAATGTCCATGTAACTAAGATACCAAAGGGTAAATGTTCATGTTTTTAAGACATCAAGGACTGAAAGTCAGGTTACTAGGATTCCAAGGACTGATTGTTCATGTCATTAAGACCCAAGGGCTGAATATTCATATCATTAGTATAGCAAGGACTGAAAGTCAGATTATTAGGATTCCAAGGGCTGAATATTCAGGTTAATAGGATTCCAAGGACTGATTGTCCATGTCATTAAGACCCAAAGGCTGAATATTCATATCATTAGTATAGCAAGGACTGAAAGTCAGATTATTAGGATTCCAAGGGCTGAATATCCAGGTTAATAGGATTCCAAGGACTGATTGTCCATGTCATTAAGACCCAAAGGCTGAATATTCATATCATTAGTATAGCAAGGACTGAAAGTCAGATTATTAGGATTCGAAGGGCTGAATATCCAGGTTACTAGGATTACAAGGACTGATTGTCCATGTCATTAAGACCCAAAGGCTGAATATTCATATCATTAGTATAGCATGAACTGAAAGTCAGATTATTAGGATTCGAAGGGCTGAATATCCAGGTACTAGGATTCCAAGGGCTGAATATCTAGGTTCTAGGATTCCAAGGACTGATTGTCCATGTAACTAAGATCTAAAGGCTAAATATTCATATCTTTAGGACAACAAGGACTGAATGTCCACGTCACTAAAATCCCAAAGGCTAAATTTTCGTATCTTTAGGACATGGCCATGTCACTAGGATCCCAAACGCCGTATATCTGAGTCATTAGGATAACAAGGATTGAAAGTCCAATCATTTGAATTCCAAGGGCTGAATATCCAAGTCACTAAGATCCCAAGCACTGAATATCCAAGTCACTAAGATCCCAAGCACTGAATATCCAGGTTACTTCTATTCCAATGACTGAATATCCAGGTTATTAGGATTCCAAGCATCGAATATTCATATTACTACAATCCCATGGACTGAATATCCAGATTACTAGGATTCCAAGGACTGAATGTCCATGCCACTAAGATCCGAAGGCAAAATATTCATATCATTAGGATAACAAGGACTGAATGTAAAGTTATTAGGATCCTAATGGCTGATGATCAGATTACTAGGATTCCAAGTTCTGAATGATCAGGTTACTAATATCAAAAGGCTATTCATTATTTCATTAGGACAATAAGTTGTTTTATCTCTGAGTGACACGTTTTTGCATACCATGGGCTAAATGGCCAGGTCACAAGGACCCCGAAGGCTCAGAGAAGATTGGGGGAGGGGACCCACTGGAACAGCTGTTGGGAGAAGGATGGTAACCTCCCGTCAAGGCCATCCAGCGTGTTCTTTAACGTGCACAGCTCTCCCGCACACGGAGCCACGGCTTAACGTCCCATCCGACGGACGGCGGCCTTTCCAAACCCATCGGTGTCCTGGACCGTGGGTAGGACGGGGAATTTTGCGGAGATAAATCTAAACGCTGACCTAGCTGGGACTCGAACTTGGTAACTACAGATTACGAGCCTGGCGCGCTACCGACTGAGCCATCCCCACCCCTCAAGCGTACGTTGATCGATAACTCCATTCACAAGGCAGGCGACGACAGCGCCCCCAGAATTCTCGGACGCTTTTCGAGGGATCACTTCCGACCCACGGCAGCTGGAACCCCCATCCGTCACACCAAGAGGGTCAGAACCAAGTGGGACCACCCCACAAAATTCGGGAACAATCGCTCAAGTATCTGCTGGGGAAACTGGCAATTTCTGACACCAATTACGTCACACCAAGAGGGTCAGAACCAAGTGGGACCACCCCACAAAATTCGGGAACAATCGCTCAAGTAGCTGCTGGGGAAACTGGCAATTTCTGACACCAATTACGTCACACGTGTCCGCCTGGCCGTACCTATTGTTTATTTTAGTGGTTCTGAACCTTTTTATCTTCACTAACCCCCTGGAAATGTGTATGTAACTGGCGTACCAATTGTATAGATAGATAAAACTATAGTTATATTATAACAATGGGAATAACATAAAATATATATATATATACAATTTGTATTCATAAATCACATATATCGTAAACACTAAAAATGACATTTTTGCACAGCAGTGTTGCTAACTTAGCGACTTTGCTACTAGATCTAGCGACTTTTGAGCTCTCACGGCGTACCCCAAAAATCGTTTACCGTGTTCCCTCAAGGGGTACACCTACCCCACGTTGAGAACCTCTGGTTCAATACGATGATGATGTATGAAAGCCAATATACGAGTAAAGGTCAAGGAAAGGGAGCAGTAGGGCCATGCCCTTGGCCTAGGTGGCTCAAAATATACATGGCCACTTTCAAATTATAAGGCAAACAAATTTTAAATGATGCGTTAATTGCAAAACACCGTAAATCGTTTTCTATTATATAATTTAAACTTTCTTTTAAAAAAATGATAGAAAACCTGATTTTTTAGAAAAGTATTTATTAAATTACTCTTATATTTATATTACTTTCGGATTGGGCTGATTTCGCCTACGCCGAAGTCTCTTATATAATATCAGGTCTGGACAGTACAGTCGCTCGAAAAAATATCCGAACACTATGGTTGATTACAGAATTCAGAAAAAGTGTCTGACAACGACTTTTTCTAGGAATTAATGATCTGGCAACCTTCGTGTCACGTGACACGAATGTTGCCAGATCACTAATTTAAAAAAAAAAAATCGTTGCCTGATATTCTTTCTGAATTATGTAATCAACCATAGTGTTCGGATACTTTTTCGAGCGACTGTACAGTAGAATTAATTCTTAAATATAATACATAGCGATTTTAGTGAGTTTTTATTTTCGTAAAATTCAACTGGTAGCTTTAATTTTTAAAATTATGGTAAACAGTTTTAAAATATTCATAAATCTGTTAATATAGCTGTTATAATTATATTTTATAATATTTATTATATATATTATTAGTTATAATTATTATATATTTCTTGTGGTTTAAAAAAAACAATATATTTTAGTAAAAGCTTAGACAAAATAAATCGTTAAATTTTTATTCATATTAAATTTTCTTTCTTTCTTTCCTTCTTTTGCTCAATGACTGTCCAGGCACGTTTGGACGTTATCATGGCCCCGTTTCATCTCTGAGGATCAGTTTATACACTGCTCGACATAGAAAGTGCCAGGGGCGGTTGTGGCTCAGTCGGTAGCGCGCCAGGCTCGTAATCTGTAGTTCCCAGGTTCGAGTCCCAGCTCGGTCAGCGTTGAGATTTATCTCCGCAAAATTCCCCGCCCTGCCCACGGTCAGTAGGGGACACCGATGGGTTTGGAAAGGCCGTCCGTCCGTCGGATGGGACGTTAAGCCGTGGCCCCGTGTGCGGGAGAGCCATACCCTGTGCACGTTAAAGAACACGCTGGATGGCCTTGACGGGAGACTACCATCTGTCTCCCAACAGCTGTTCCAGTGGGTCCCCTCCCCCAACCTTCTCTGAGCCTTCGGGGTCCATGTGACCATGGGCCATTTAGCCCATGGTGTGCAAAAAAGTGCGGCTCAGAGGTAAAACAACCCAACCCTGTCAGACCTCTGTGGCAAGCAGCTGCTTTAGGGGGTATTTATAATTTTTTTATCATGAATTCGATGGGCGAGGAGACAGTATAATGTGACCTGAGTCAATAGGTCGTATGACCGCCTCAGCTGGGCTATACATTCGGCAACACAACATGGCATCGAGTGGAAAAGTCCCCGGATGATGTGCTGAGGTATCGCGGACCATGTCCATAATTCATCGAATTACCAAGGGGTTATGAAGAGGCGTGAATTCTGGTGTAGCGACTGCAATGATGTCTCACACGTTCTCCATTGGGGAGAAGTCTAGGGATTGTGCTGGCCAATGCCGCACTGGGCTCCTTGTAGGTACTGTCTGTCGTTACTATGTTAAGACTGAGCATCAGGAATACCACAGAGATACGGCAACAAAATGGGCTACAGCACCTCATTGGTTGGGTTGTTGTGTTGTTTTACCTCTGAGCGACACTTTTTTGCACACCATGGGCTAAATGGCCAGGTCACTTGGACCCCGAAGGCTCAGAGAAGGTTGGGGGAGGGGACCCACTGGAACAGCTGTTGGGAGACAGATGGTAGCCTCCCGTCAAGGCCATCCAGCGTGTTCTTTAACGTGCACAGGGTATGGCTCTCCCGCACACGGGGCCACGGCTTAACGTCCCATCTGACGGACGGCGGTCTTTCCAAGCCCATCGGTGTCCCCTACTGACCGTGGGCAGGGCGGGGAATTTTGCGGAGATAAATCTCAACGCTGACTCAGGTGGGACTCGAACCTGGGAACTACAGATTACGAGCCTGGCGCGCTACCGACTGAGCCACCCCCGCCCCAGCACCTCATTGACGTATCATTGTACCCACTATGGGTATAAGCGATGAACGGCTGTTGAAACTGATAGTGCCCCAAATCAATTCACATCAATCAATATACCAGGCTGAGGAGCCATATGACGCTTACGGATGGCAGTAAGATCAACCCGGTGACCACGTCATCTCCAGACTCTCAATCGGCGATCGTCGTAGCTGAGACAGAAGTAAGACTCGTTGCTGAATACGACATGGTTCCATTCATTCTGTCATGCATGTCTGGTACGACATCACTGCAACCTTGCGTGACGATGTGCTGTGGTGAGTGGCAGTCATCGCAATGGCTAGCGAGAGCGCAAACCTGCCTCAGCCAATCTGCGATTCACAGTCCATGTTGACATGGGGATGTGCATAGCTGTCTGTACACCGCGTTGAACATCATCCGCTGTGGATTGTGGGACTGCTATGGCTTGCCGTCGAAAGCGGCAATCGAGGCGTTCAGACCAGGTTCACTACGGTGACGCACTTTCCTTCAACCACTGTCTCCAAATTCGTCTGGCAGTTGTTGCATCCCGATGTGTTTCCGTGGTGATGCGATGCAGGGACCAACCAGGTATGCTTTCGCCACCGAGATCACTGCGATGCAGTGTTCCACGCGCCCAAGTGAGGACGACCAAACTTAGCTACGGGCAGTTTTGCCCTGTTATCTCCCTCACCTATCACGTGATTGATTCGCAACTGCACTCATTTCCTGACTGGTTGGTCTCATAACCTGACTGTCGACACATACCCACCTATTTGCATGGCGCTCTGACAAATACTTCCCCGTGTGGCATTTTCTATGTCGAGCAGTGTATGTTTAATACTTTTTGGACTCCTTTCCAGTTACTAGCATTCTCGATGTGGGAAAGGTCATGGCTACCTACCCCCCAAAAATTTCCAGTTCCCTTTTGACCTCCTTTCTGGATCAGGTCCTGTTTAATATATCATTTTTTTACTAAAGTTTTCAGTATTCGACTTCTTTATTAACATGCTGTTTCATCTAATATTCTAATCAGGGACCTAGCCCTGGGGGGGTCTGAACCCACCCCCGGGTAGGTCCCTGATCAGTAGGTCCCAACTCCCCTCCCTCCGAAAATCCTGTCGTATTATAGGAAATCTCAGACTTTTTCAGGTGCTTTGGAATCCAAATCAACTATCTTTGTATAATTTTATTCCCCCCGTTAAAACAAAATTCCTGCACCCCCCCCCCCCCCAGTCAAAACTAAATTTCCAGACTCTCCCCACGTCCAAAACTAAATTCTCAGCTCCTCCCTCCCTGTCCAAAACTAAATTCTAGAGATCTTCTCCTTCGAAAACTAAATTCCTGGACCCTTTTCCCCCGTCCGAAACTGAATGACCGGACCCTTCCCCATCTAAAACTAAATTCCTTGACCCTTCCCTCGTCCGAAACTAAATTCTCGGTCTCATCCCCTGTCCAAAATTAATTCCCAGACACTCTCCCAGTCCGAAATTAAATTCTCGAACCCTTATCCCTTCCAAAACTAAATTCCCGGAACCTCCTTCCTTCTAAAATTAAATTCCCAACCTCCCCTGCCGAAACTAAATTCTCGGACCCTCCCCCAATCAGAAACTAAATTTCCAGACTCTCCCTCCGGCCGAAACTAAATTCTCGGATTCGCCCATCGTCCAAAACTAAATTCCCAGACCCCCCCCCCCACGGCCGAAATTTAATTCCCGGACTCTCCCACTTCCAAAACTAAATTCCCAGACCCCCCCCCCCCCCCCCCACGGCCGAAATTTAATTCCCGGACTCTCCCTCTTCCAAAACTAAATTCCCCGACCCCCCACGGCCGAAATTTAATTCCCGGACTCTCCCCCTTCCAAAACTAAATTCCCAGACCCCCCACGGCCGAAATTTAATTCCCGGACTCTCCCCCTTCCAAAACTAAATTCCCAGACCCCCCCCCCCCCACGGCCGAAATTTAATTCCCGTACTCTCCCCCTTCCAAAACTAAATTCCCAGACCCCCCACGGCCGAAATTTAATTCTCAGACTCTCCCCCTTCCAAAACTAAATTCCCCGACCCCCCACGGCCGAAATTTAATTCCCGGACTCTCCCCCTTCCAAAACTAAATTCCCCGACACCCCACGGCCGAAATTTAATTCCCGAACTCTCCCCCTTCCAAAACTAAATTCCCAGACCCCCCCACGGCCGAAATTTAATTCCAGGACTCTCCCCCTTCCAAAACTAAATTCCCAGACCCCCCCCACGGCCGAAATTTAATTCCCAGACTCTCCCCCTTCCAAAACTAAATTCCCACACCCTCTCCCCCTTCAAAACTAAATTTCCGTACCTCTCCCCCAAATAAATCCTTGGAACGTTCCTGACTGTTACATCAGAGATGATTTATAGTTTCTAATACTCCATAAACAAACATTTCGAAGGTCTCGAGTTTTTGACATTTAAAAAAAAAAGCCTTCAACTAAGGTCTACGTCACTTTATCTCGGCAAATGAAACTTCTCCTAATCTGATTCGCCAACCGCCGAGAATTACAAGAGTTCAAATTTGTTTTTGCAAATAAAACTCCCCAAACAATTCACTAGTTTGTAAACATGCCTTAATGTTTAAACCATTCCCCGCTACTCCGAACAAACTGTAACATCAATTTACAAGATTTGTTTATTATTTCAGACCTCGATAGCATCTTCGTCTTAAATTAAAGAGCGTGCAAAGTATTAAAGTCTCTGCAGCTTCCAATGTAACAGTTGCTGCGACTAGTCACGAGCCTTATGTGCAAGTTGTCAGATTCGATAAACTTTATGTTAATTTCCTGTCTCGAATCACAATTCCCAAATCTTAGAAAATGATATTTTCCAATGTCGTATTTTAATCTCGTTGTCAGTAACGATTACTGGAAAACAAGAGTGTCGTGTCCTTAATTTAAATGTTGACTAAGGAATTATAAATGCCACTTATTATTAGAGTTTGAGAGTAGGAATATTTGTAGCAATAACGGATTTAGCGAAAAGAAAAATATCTCAAACGTGATTTTCAATGCAGGAATATTTCTCCTGAGACAGACTTATAAGAAACGGTATCATTCTTAGATATTCGTATACGTCGTTCTAAGGCAAAGAAAGCAAATTACGCTTTTATTCTTACGATTCGAAACGAAAATATTCGCTTTTGAAAGGAACAAGAAACAAGATTATCAAGAAACAATTACGCTCCAGTTTTGAGATGCAAACAGATAGAAGGTTTGATGGATTAATTCTGTATAAAGAGATACTCAGGTTAGGAAAAGCATATTTTCTTACTGTAAACAAGAATTTAGTATCGTTACCAGAAAAACATTTTTTTCTTTTTTTTTTTTCAAAAGCAATATCAGAATTTATCATTTTTTTTTTGTGCGTTATGTATAAAAGGTTGATATCATTTGTTTAGAAATGATTAGAAACGACAAAAGAGAAACGAGAACAAAAGAAAAATCTGAAAAACTCGTTTTTGTGATGATGGTTTTAAAATTCATTCGGAGCATTTAAAAATAGATGTCTGAATGCAACCAGATTAATCAAAAGAAAACCTCTACAGAACGTATCGTGCACTGGCCGATTTGGACTTTAAGAAAAATTGTAGAAATTAGTGAAGTAATTGTAACTGCAGAAGAGATGGATGATATTCGAGATGTGGAAATAGTAACAAACATTTAGCATTCAAAACGAAAATTGAAATTTCGCTTTTCTACGAAAGATTTTATTTCATACTAAAGAGAATAAAATTTGAATTATCAATTTATTATATAATCATAAAAAAAGTTTTATCTTTAACAGTGGATTAGCTTTTTTTTTGTTTCTGAGAGGAAATCGGAAACTCGGAATAATAACCAATCCACAGATGCCCGGGTTGCGTTGTTTTACCTATCTATCCTTAATTATCAAGTCCCCCCCCCCACGAAACTAAATTGTAAAACTCTCCCCGAAAGTAAATTCTCGGACTCTCAATCCCTCTGAAACTAAATTTTCAGTGGCCCTGCCCTATCCGAAACTAAATCATTGGACTCTCCTCCCTCCGAAACTAAATTCTCGAGCACCCCCTGAAACTAAATATTTGGACCCCCCTCCTCGAAACTAAATTATTTGATCCCTCCCATGCGAAACTAAATTCTAGGACACTCCCCGAAACAAAATTATCAAATTCCTCCCCAAAACTAAATGTTCGAACCCCTCCCCTCCCCGAAACTAAATGATTGGACCCTCCATCCTCTGAAACTAAATTCTCGGATACCCTCCCCTTCCCGAAACTAAATTATTAGACCCTCCCCCTGCGAAACTAAATTCTAGGACACTCCCCGAAACAAAATTATCAAACCCTCCCCAAAATTAATTGTTCGGACCCCTCCCCGCCTCGAAACTAAATGATTGAACCCTCCACCCTCTGAAACTAAATTGTTGGATGCCTTCCCCTCCCCGAAACTAAATGATTGCACCCTCAACCCTCTGAAACTAAATTCTCGGATGCTCTCCCCTCCCCGAAACTAAATGATTGCACCCTCCACCCTCTGAAACTAAATTCTCGGATGCCTTCCCCTCCCCGAAACTAAATGATTGCACCCTCAACCCTCTGAAACTAAATTCTCGGATGCCCTCCCCTCCCCGAAACTAAATGATTGGGCCCTCCACCCTCTGAAACTAAATTCTTGGAGGCCCTCCCTTCCCCGAAACTAAATTATTGGACCCTCCACTCTCTGAAACTAAATTCTCGGAGACCCTGCCCGAATTATTGGACCCTCCACCCTATGAAATGAACCCCTTGAACCCTATTAACTACCCCTTGAACCACCCCTTGAACCCTATTAATTCAATTATTGGACCCTCCACCCTATGAAACAAATTCTCGGAAGCCCTCCCCTCCTCGAAACTAAATTATTAGACCCTCCCCCTGTGAAACTAAATTCTAGGGCACTCCCCGAAACAAATTGTCAAACCCTCCTCAAAACTAAATGTTAGGACCCCTCCCCTCCCCGAAATTAAATTATTGGACCCTCCACAAGTTGAAACTAAATTCTCGGAGGCCCTCCCTTCCCCGAAACTAAATTATTGGACCCTCCACCCTCTGAAACTAAATTCTCCGATGCCCTCCCCTCCCGGAAACTAAATTCTAGGGCACTCCCTGAAACAAAATTGTCAAACCCTCCCCAAAACTAAATTATTTGACCGTCCCCCTGCAAAACTAAATTCTAGGGCACTCCCCGAAACAAAATTATTGGACCTTCAGACACTCTCCCATCCCCGACACTAAATTATTGGACCCTGCCCCCTGCGAAACTAAATTCTCGAGCACCCAAATCCTCCCCGAAACTAACTTCTTCGACCCCCCTCCCTCCCTCCCACTACTTCTCGCCAATCTTTCGTTTCTGAGAGGAACTATGATATTCGGGAAAATAACCAATCAACAGATTCCTGGGCTGGGTAGTTTTGACTCTGAGCGGCAGTTTTTCGCACCCAACGGCCTAAATGACCAGGTCACAAGGACTCATGTAAAAGTTGGGGGAAAGGGACCTACTGGACGGCTGTTAAGAGACTTATGGTAGTCGTCCATCAGGCCCATCCAGCATGTTCTTTAACGTGCACAGGGTATGGTTCTCCTGCACACAGGGCCATGGCTTACTATCCCATCCGACAAACGGTGACCTTTCCAACGCATTCGATGTCCTCTTTTTCGCTGAGGGTAGGGGTTTAGAGGAGACAAATCTCAATGTGGGCATAGTTGGGACTCGAACTTGGGAACTATAATTTACGGGCCTGGGACGCTACTGACTGAGCCAATCCCACCATTAGCTCACTGAAGATAATAGACAACACAGGTACTTTTACCCAAATGACACTATCAAAAATATTATTGGGCAAGCTATAAAATAAGGTAATTCCGAAATTTTCGCAATCATTTCTTGATAGCATTTGACAAAATTTTAACCCTTACAACAATTTCAATCACTAGAATTTGGGTTGTTTTACCTCTGAGCGGCACTTTTTTGCACACCATGGGCTAAACGGCCAAGTCACATGGACCCCGAAGGCTCAGAGAAGGTTGGGGGAGGGGACCCACTGGAACAGCTGTTGGGAGACAGATGGTAGCCTCCCGTCAAGGCCATCTAGCGTGTTCTTTAACGTGCACAGGGTATGTCTCTCCTGCACACGGGGCCACGGCTTAACGTCCCATCCAACGGACGGCGGCCTTTCCAAGCCCATCGGTGTCCCCTACTGACCGTGGGCAGGACGGAGAATTTAGCGGAGATAAATCTCAACGCTGACCCAGCTGGGACTCGAACCTGGGAACTACAGATTACGAGCCTGGCGCGCTACCGACTGAGCCACCCCCGCCCCAATCACTAGAATAAAAGGAAATTAAGTCTTACGTTGTAAACAAGAAATTTTCACCTCTTACCATATCGAGCCAAATCAAAGTGAAAATCTTCGACATCCGGCTTTAGTTTGTTTAATTTTCACATTTAAGTAACGAAAACCCACGACGGGTGGGGGGGGGGAAGAGAGAAAAATACTTAATGGGTAAACTTCAAACACGGATAGACAAGTCATTAAAATATGGCGAAAGTTGTGTTGAAGTTTGAAGGGAAAATTAACTTTTGTTTTTGAGTTCGTCAGCCCACTTTAGTTAATTTCAGCCGCTCTGCTAGTTCTGGATGCTTTTGGCACTCAAAATAGATCTCGAACACTTGCAAGAAATCTTTTCAAGCGTCAGCTTTAATTAATAAAGGAGCTTTCGGTGCAGGAAATTGGTGACGCATACAACGAGAGCACGAATAAACAGAAAAAGGAACGAAAAAATGAGTCTGTTCACCGAACTTTTTAAAGTGGATGACGCTAATCGGAGCCAGTGGAGTATGAGTAAGTCATCTGGTGGAGTGTCTTCTTTGTAGTGGGGGGGGGGGGGGGTTGTGTGCTCAATCGCTTTTCTTAACAAAGGATACCTTTTATCGTGCTGTAAGTTTGCAGATTAAATCGATTTTTTACAGGTGCATCCTATTTTTAGTGTGGAGTCTAGATTCAATAGCTTTTCTTACTAAATGCACTCAGTTTTTAGTGTGAAGTTTGTAGGTTCAATAGCTTTTCTTATAAGCGCACTCAATTTTTAATGTGAAGTTTGTAGGTTCAATAGTTTTTCATACTAAGCGCACTCAGTTTTTAATGCGAAGTTTGTAGGTTCAATAGTTTTTCATACTAAGCGCACTCAGTTTTTAATGCGAAGTTTGTAGGTTCAATAGCTTTTCTTATTAAGCACACTCAGTTTTTAATGTGAATTTTGTAGGTTCAATAGTTTTTCATACTAAGCGCACCCAGTTTTTAATTCTAAATTTGTGGGTTCAATAGCTTTTCTTACTAAGCGCACTCAGTTTTTAGTGTTAAGTTTGTGGGTTCAATAGCTTTTCGTACTAAGCGCACTCAGTTTTTAGTGTGAAGTTTGTAGGTTCAATAGCTTTTCTTATAAGCGCACTCAATTTTTAATGTGAAGTTTGTAAGTTCAATAGTTTTTCATACTAAGCGCACTCAGTTTTTAATGCGAAGTTTGTAGGTTCAATAGCTTTTCTTATTAAGCACACTCAGTTTTTAATGTGAATTTTGTAGGTTCAATAGTTTTTCATACTAAGCGCACCCAGTTTTTAATTCTAAATTTGTGGGTTCAATAGCTTTTCTTACTAAGCGCACTCAGTTTTTAGTGTTAAGTTTGTGGGTTCAATAGCTTTTCGTACTAAGCGCACTCAGTTTTTAGTGTGAAGTTTGTAGGTTCAATAGCTTTTCTTATAAGCGCACTCAATTTTTAATGTGAAGTTTGTAGGTTCAATAGTTTTTCATACTAAGCGCACTCAGTTTTTAATGCGAAGTTTGTAGGTTCAATAGTTTTTCATACTAAGCGCACTCAGTTTTTAATGCGAAGTTTGTAGGTTCAATAGCTTTTCTTATTAAGCACACTCAGTTTTTAATGTGAATTTTGTAGGTTCAATAGTTTTTCATACTAAGCGCACCCAGTTTTTAATTCTAAATTTGTGGGTTCAATAGCTTTTCTTACTAAGCGCACTCAGTTTTTAGTGTTAAGTTTGTGGGTTCAATAGCTTTTCGTACTAAGCGCACTCAGTTTTTAGTGTTAAGTTTGTGGGTTCAATAGCTTTTCGTACTAAGCGCACTCAGTTTTTAGTGTGAAGTTTGTAGGTTCAATAGTTTTTCTTACTAAGCGCACTCAGTTTTTAATGCGAAGTTTGTAGGTTCAATAGCTTTTCTTACTAAGCGCACTCAGTTTTTAATGCGAAGTTTGTAGGTTCAATAGCTTTTCTTACTAAGCGCACTCAGTTTTTAGTGTGGAGTCTAGAATTAATATCTTTTCCTAATAAACGCACTCAGTTTTTAGTGTGGAATTTGTATTTTCAATATTTTTTCTTATTAGGCGTACTTAGTTTTAGTGTGGGTTTTGTAGGTTCAACAGTTTTTTTTCGCTAGGCGCACTCAGTGTTTAGTGTGGAGTTTATAGGTTCAGTAGCTTTTCTTACTAAGTGCACTCAGTTTTTAGCGTGGATTTTTCAGGTTCAACATCTTTTCTTACTAAGTGCACTTAGTTTTCAGTGTGAGTTTTGTAGGCTGAAAGACTTTAAGTTCCGATTTTAAAAGAGAGTAGCTTTTTAGAGATACAATGTTTCTTGGTAAGAGATTAAATGATGAAATATATGCGGAATTTTGCAACTATTATTGCATTTTCCACAATTATTAATGAAACATGACAATTGGTAATAACTATTTTGTTTCAGTCTTGTATTCCTTTCACGTTGGATATTTATTTTATGTGTGTTGTCAAAGAGATTTTGGAGTACCAAGTTGTATCTGTATAGGTTACTGAAAGATAGAATGTTTAGGTGATTGAATCTGTCTTTAGATGTTTCGAAGCAAAAGGTGTCTTGCTATGGTAGATGGATTCCTTCTTATTTTTTTTAATGTTTGTTACGGTTGCTGTGTTTTATACTGTTATCCCATACATTATAATTGAGTCACAGACCGCTTTGTAAAACAGTAACTTTTCTTACAAGGCGCACTCAAATTTTAGTGTGGGTTGGGTTGGGTTGTTTTACCTCTGAGCGGCACTTTTTTGCACACCATGGGCTAAATGGCCAGGTCACAAGGACCCCGAAGACTCAAAGAAGGTTGGGGGAGGGGACCCACTGGAACAGCTGTTGGGAGACAGATGGTAGCCTCCCGTCAAGGCCATCCAGCGTGTTCTTTAACGTGCACAGGGTATGGCTCTCCCGCACACGGGGCCACGGCTTAACGTCCCATCCGACGGACGGCGGCCTTTCCAAGCCCATCGGTGTCCCCTACTGACCGTGGGCAGGGCGGGGAATTTTGCGGAGATAATTTTAGTGTGGTGTTTGTAAGTTTAATAGCTTTTCTTATCTTGCAACCTCCTTTTAATGTAGTATTTGCATGTTCAGTTGCTTTTCTCAGTAAGCGCACTCTGCTTACGTTGTGTTAGAATCTGTTGGAATTGGTGTACAGTGCAGATGCAGCAGATGTAGATGATGTAGCTCAGGACAGATATGGTTGGAGAACTAAATTGCACGGTCTGGTTGAACCTCTGTAGCTGCTTGAGGAGGATGATGATGAACCCGAAACACCCGCAGACATCAATTATCACGTTTCTAGTACTTGTAGATCATGGTTTGACTTTTATGTGAATTCTTATTTCACGTGTTTGGGTTGTTTTATCTCTGAGCGGCACTTTTCTGCACATAATGGTCTAAATGGCCAGATCACAAGGATCCGGAAGGCTCAGAGAAAGTTGGGGGAGAGGGCAACCACTGGAAAGCTGTTGGGAGATAGAGGTAGCCTCCCGTCAAGGCCATTCAGCGTGCTCTTCAACGTGCACAGGGTACGGTTCTCCTGTACATGGGGGGCGGGGGTGGCTCAGTCGGTAGCGCGCCAGGCTCGTAATCTGTGGTTCCCAGGTTCGAGTCCCAGCTGGGTCAGTGTTGAGATTTATCTCCGCAAAATTCCCCGCCCTGCCCACGGTCAGTAGGGAACACCGATGTGCTTGGAAAGGCCGCCGTCCGTCGGATGGAACGTTAAGCCGTGGCCCCGTGTGCGGGACAGCCATACCCTGTGCACGTTAAAGAACACGCTGGATGGCCTTGACGGGAGGTTACCATCTGTCTCCCAACAGCTGTTCCAGTGGGTCCCCTCCGCCAACCTTCTCTGAGCCTTCGGGGCCCATGTGACCTGGCTATTTAGCCCATGGTGTGCAAAAAAGTGCCGCTCACAGGTAAAACAACCTAACCCAACTTTGATTGCCATAACTCTTGGATATCTGTACTTTAGTCGTAAACAATCCATTTATATCACTGGATTTAACAGTAATAAAACAAAGCAATCACCCGCGCACTCACCAAACAAAAACATATCTTCTTTTTTTGTCTATCGTGCACTAACTAAGACTGTTTTATGCCTCCTTTCCGGAATCCAGACTTTTCAACATTGTAGTTCTTTCAGTCTTAATGGGGCGGGGGTGACTCAGTCGGTAGCGCGCCAGGCTCGCAATCTGTAGTTCCCAGGTTCGAGTCCCAGCTGGGTCAGCATTGAGATTTATCTCCGCAAAATTCCCCGCCCTGCCCACGGTCAGTAGGGGACACCGATGGGCTTAGGAAAGGCCGCCGTCCGTCGGATGGGACGTTAAGCCGTGGTACTGTGTGCGGGCGAGTTCATACCCTGTGCACGTTAAAGAACAGGCTGGATGGCCTTGACGGGAGGCTACCATCTGTCTCCCAACAGCTGTTCTAGTGGGTCCCCTCCCCCAACCTTCTCTGAGCCTTCGGGGTCCATGTGACCTGGCCATTTAGCCCATGGTGTGCAAAAAAGTGCCGCTCAGAGGTAAAACAACCCAACAACAACAGACAGTAGAATAGAGTTATCATAGAAAATTTCAATGCAAGCACTGCACTGCATTGAGATAGATTACAGATATAAATGAAGATATTGTTACGACAGATGAACGTGCAGCAGTGACTTCACGAAAAACGTGACATGAACGCTCGCATATTCTTGTGCGTGAGATTTGTAACAAACGAATTTGAACATGGAACCGATCTAAAAAATTAAGAGTGAATGAGTTGGGTTGTTTAGTTATTTTTTTGCTTCAATTACTGCACACGCTCCAGTTTGCTGTGAACGGTAATTGCACACGCTCAATATTTCCGTGAGTGAGCCCACACGATCTAGGTCTTTGTGAGCTCACACGATCCAATGTGCTGTGAACATTAACCGCAACCGCTCCAGTTTGCTGTGAACGGTAACTGCACACGCTACATATTAATTCCATTATATATTCATACGCATTATATATATTAAAAAGTATCCGAACGCTATGGTCGATGGTTCGAGTCCCAGCTGGGTCAGCGTTGAGATTCATCTCCGCCCTGCCCACTGTCAGTAGGGGACACCGATGAGCTTGGAAAAGCCGCCGTCCGTCGGATGGGACGTTAAGCCATGGCCCCGTGTGCGGGAGAGCCATACCCTGTGCACGTTAAAGGCATACCCTGTGCACGTTAAAGAACACGCTTTATGGCCTTGACGGGAGGCTACCACTGTCTCCCAACAGCTGTTCCAGTGGGTCCCCTCCCCCAACCTTCTCTGAGCCTTCGGGGTCTTTGTGACCTGGCCATTTAGCCCACGGTGTGCAAAAAAGTGCCGCTCAGAGATAAAACAACCCAACCCAACCTCCCTTTTGGCAATGAGAGAAGCGCCACGTTGCTACGTCTCCCTTTCAAACATAAGCTTTCGAGTACGTGTAGATCTCTCAGCTCGGATTCTGCATCTAATTAACATCTATTAAAACGATCGTTAAAGTCTGTTAATTAAATTATCACATATCAAATCATTTTTCAATCTGGTTTTTTGTTACACCAATTGCTTCCAACTATCAATAATACGACGTCATCCTTCCTATAATGTAATCTCCATCTGCATTGTGGATTCAGATCAAGATTTGAGTAGGTACAGAAAACAGTTTATCCTTCCGAAAACTAATTCGATTTCGCTGAGAAAATTTACCATGCAAGAATCAACTGGAATGCTTCAGAGACAATCAGGGAAGTCAAATATAAAACAGTCTACGGAAGTCTTCTATCTACTCAATCTCGGCTGTAGAAGCGAATGCAATGTTTGGTCTCAAGGTTCTCCCCAAACTGTGTCGGTCTTAAAATTCCCCCCTACACATTATTATTCAAAAGGCAGTATCCGAGATTTACTCGCTGAACTGAGCAGAGTGCATTGTAAAGCCTTCCCTAGAAATGGCGCTTATTAACAGAAACGTTTAAGATAAATTAATTATTCTCTGCTGTTAACAAGAAATTGCATTAACCTCTCAAATTCCATTAAGTTCGTGTAAACTTCATTAAGAAAGTCTGCGAAGTTTTGCCTTATAACTCTTACGGTGTTTCGCGCGCAGAAGAGGCGGACAGAGGCCGAATGAACTATAATAAATTGTCCGCAAAGTGAACACAAAGAGGAGAGAGTGAATGAGAGGATAGAGGCAAGATCAGGAGGAAGATGCGGGAAGTGATGCGGCGTTAACGCGAAAGCTATTGGAGGCTGAGGCAACGAAACCGTTGGTTTAAATATCATAGCTCAAAAACAAAGAATAATTATTTGTACGGAACAATAGCACATAAGGGTAAGAAATTAGAGCATCCTCTCCAACATCCTCAAAATCTCGTTCCTTAGATACTGCTCACAAGGATGATTTATGATCGGCCAAGAAGAAGATAACGTCGATCCGAGGTCTACGCACACAACAAACACTCACAAGCAGCTCAAGATCCTTGAAAAGGGAATCTTGCATAGAAGAAGGCATTTTTTGTCTAAGTTTTCTTATTGCTTCCGTATTTCGCTTGCTCCGCTTTCGTCTTTTTTTTTGTGACCGTTCAAGGAAACGATGCGCAGGCTCCTCTCTCTTCCTCTCTCTCTCCGACGTCCACCGAAAAAGAAAGAGAGGTGTATGGCTCTGTCTCATTTCTTTTCTCCGTTTTGGTCACCCCTTCTGCTCTTCCTGCATCAGCATCCATAGACGATACTACTCAGAAGAAGAAGAAGAGCAAAAGAGAGGTGTGTGGAGAAAGGAAAATCCAGATCGTGCCTCTCTCCCTCTCTTCTATTGCCCACACTTCCCCGCCATGATTGAAGAGCATTCGGTGATCAAGTACCATTCCTTCCCGCCATTAACGGGATTAAGATGCCCGTGAGAGCTCGCAGGAGACTGAGGGACCTTTCGTAGATTAAGCATTCCAAAGCCTCTCGTTTCTCCCTCCTCTTTAATCTCCCCCTTGTTTCTCCTCCCCCTTATCTCCCCCAGCATTTTCCTTCACCTCACACCCCTCTTGGTTTCTGCGCGCTTTCCAACGACCCCTGTCAGCACCTTGGGTCTTGATCGACGACATAAAAGGAGAGATAGAGAGAGAGAATGTGTTAGAAAGAGAGAAGAGACGACCACGTGGCGTCCAGCATCCCAAATAGTCATCGACGAAAAATCAAAACTTGGATTCATTTAATAAAGAATCGAGAAATCTTTCTTTTCTTTTCTTTTTAGGAAGGAAATCTCAGTACTTGGAAACAAGATAAACTTTGTTTATGTTAAGGAAATCTCAATACTTGAAACCAAGAAGTTTGTTTTTTATTTTGGCGAAATTTCAATACTTGGAAACGAGGTTTTGGAATAGAGCTAAGCAAACAATTGCTTTAAAAACAGGAAGGCGGCGCTCGATAAGAAAGAAATAGGCCACTAACAGGATGGGTTTTCGTTCGAAATTAAAGAGGTCTTTTTAGCTCCCCTCCCCCAACTGCCATGTACTTAATACATTAATGCAATCTCAGAAAGAAAAGTTTCGAGACTTTCTGCTGTTCACGCGTCCAGAAGGGATAAAAAAATTCCAGACATTTTCGATGAACGTGTGTAATTCTTTCCACGTTTTGCTGCACACTTAGTTCTGCGCATGTGGTGACTCGATGACATTTACGACTTGCAATTCAGCAAACCTGTACTCGTTGCACCTCCGTAAAACAGGTTGTTTGGAAGAAAATGTTTCCCAATGCAGTCAAATTTGGGAGTATCGTAACCAGCTTAAAGAAACATTTTGCTTTAAATGTATCTTTTTTACTAGTATTAAGAGCATCATTTTTACAGAATGGTCGTTTCGTATTGTTAAATGAAACCCTCGGTATCACGTTTTCTAATCTTTTAAAGTCATTTATTTTATTTGGCAAATAAATTGAACATCGCAAGACAGAATTCACTTATTTAGCTTTAGAAAAAGTGAAAACTTTGTAATCAAATGATTTCAACTTTCGTTTCGGGGAATGGCTTTAATTTTGCATTTTTATATATTTTTTTTTATTAAATACGCGATTGAACAAAAATAATCTTTTTTCAAATGCCTCTCGCAAGTTCTTTAATTGTTTATCAATATTACATTTCCGTACTTAAAGAAGTAATAATATCTTATGAACACCATCTCATATCAAAGCATTAGAACCTGTGTTTCTCTATACCCCAGTGAAAATTAATCTTCCAATTTTTGGGTTGGGTTGTTTTACCTCTGAGCGGCACTTTTTTGCACACCATGGGCTAAATGGCCAGGTCACATGGACCCCGAAGGCTCAGAGAAGGTTGGGGGAGGGGACCCACTGGAACAGTTGTTGGGAGACAGATGGTAGCCTCCCGTCAAGGCCATCCAGCGTGTTCTTTAACGTGCACAGGGTATGTCTCTCTCGCACACGGGGCCACGGCTTAACGTCCCATCCGACGGACGGCGGCCTTTCCAAGCCCATCGGTGTCCCCTACTGACCGTGGGCAGGGCGGGGAATTTTGCGGAGATAAATCTCAACGTTGACCCAGCTGGGACTCGAACCTGGGAACTACAGATTACGAGCCTGGCGCGCTACCGACTGAGCCACCCCCCTCCCCTAATCTTCCAAACTCAGTTATAATCTGTGTATCATTTTTCTCCTTGTTTCCAAATATTGCCACCGAAGTTAGGCCACACAATTCTTTGTAATATAACATAAAAATTTAATCACTGAAGAAATGGGAATATCTGTAAAACATGATTAATCTGTTTTTAATTTTTTTTCTATTTTCACGAAACTGAAAATTAATCTGAATGCACATTTAGGTCTCTTTTTGCGTGCTCTCAAATTCCTTTTCCATATTTGTTTCTGTTCTTCGACTATCTTCCTTTACCAAAGGGGGGTGGGGGTGGTTCAGTCGGTAGCTCGCCAGGCTCGTAATCTGTAGTTCCCAGGTTCGAGTCCTAGTTGAGTCAGCGTTGAGATTTATCTCCGCAAAATTCACCGCCCTGTACACGGTCAGTAGAGGACATCGATGGGTTTGGAAAGGCCGCCGTCCGTCGGATGGGACGTTAAGCCGTCGCCCCGTGTGCGGGAGAGCCATACCCTGTGCACGTTAAAGAACACGCTGGATGGCCTTGACGGGAGGCTACCATCTGTTTCCTAACAGCTGTTCCAGTGAGTCCCCTCCCTCAACCTTCTCTGAGCCTTCGGGGTCCATGTGACCTGGCCATTTAGCCCATGGTGTGCAAAAAAGTGCCGCTCAGAGGTAAAACAACCCAACCCAAGTTCGAGTCTCACTTGGGCCACCGTTGAGATTTATCTCCTCAAAACACACCAACCTGATTTCGGTCAGTAGGGGACACCGATGGGCTTGGAAAGGCCGCCGTCCGTCGGATGGGACGTTAAGCCGTGGCCCCGTGTGCGGGAGAGCCATACCCTGTGGGAGAGCCATACCCTGATGGAGGCTACCATCTGTCTCCCAACAGCTCTTCCAGTGGGTCCCCTCCCCCAACCTTCTCTGAGCCTTCGGGTCCATGTGACCTGACCATTTAGCCCATGGTGTGCAAAAAAGTGCCGCTCAGAGGTAAAACAACCCAAAACTTTACCAAAGGGATATTAACCTAAGAAATCCCAATCCGATTAACCGTTCTTAATGAAAGTTAGCATTCTGTTAATGCATTCCTAGAAGCTTTTATCGCAAAGCTTTATCGATCTGTTCGACCAGAATTTAAAGCTGAAAGTTCCTTTTTTCAATCTGGAAATAACACAAAGTTTTTTTCCCCACAAATCTGAGATCGATTTATCCAACTTTTGATTGTGAGTAAATTCATTAAATGTTTCGTGCAAATTCAACTATTGCATCGAGTTTTAAACGAATTCGAAATCATTATATTACATAACCTGAATTTATTCTTTTATTTTTCGCACTTTCTTTTAACGAAGTTGAGATTATTTAGCTTAAATAACTTGTTTTCAGATTTATTTACCAAACTAATATTTCGAAATATTTTGTTCGCAACATTTTGTTATTCATTTTACATTTCAGGATTTATAAACATTCGAATGAAAATGATGGTTTAAAACGCGCTTAAGCTATTTAACCAATACCTTTTTTTTTTCGAAAATTTTTTTAATAAAAAAAATAAACACCCCCTCAAGCAGCTGCTTGCCACAGAGGTCTGACAGGAGCCTGTCAGTTTATATGCCATAGTAGAAGGTCTGTGAGGATGGCAGGACCTCAGCAGAAAAACACACCAACATCCATGCCTTACCCGGGGTTCGAACCCAGGTCCCTTAGATCAGTAGCCAAGGGCGCTAACCACTCGGCCATGGGACAACATCTCTAAAAAAAGGTTGATTTTATTACCTCTAAGCGACACTTTAATTTCTACCACAGGATAAATCGCCAGTTCATAAGGATCCCGAAGACTCAGAGAAGGTTGGGGGGGGGACCCACTGGAACAGCTGTTAGGAGAAAGATGGTAGCCTCCAGTCGAGGCCATCCAGCGTGTTCTTTAACGTGTACAGAGTATAGTTCTCCCGCACACGGAGCCACGGTTTAACGTCCCATACAAATGAGGGCGGCTTTGCGAAGACCATCGGTGTCCCCTACTGACCGTGGGCAGGGTGGGCAGTTTTGTGAAGAGATAAATCTCAATGATAACTCAGCTGGGACTCGAACCTGGGAACTGCAGATTACGAGCCTGGCGCCCTACTGACTAAGCCACCTCCGCCCTTATCAGAGTAAAGTTATTATCACGTGGTGGCGTTAGGATCAATGTAGTGAATTCTCGAGATGTTGTAGAAGTTGAATGTCAGGCATGGACTAATGCTTAATTGGGTTACTGGGACTTACCATTTTTTGGGGAAAAAAATAATTGATAGCCAAGTTTAAAAGAAAGAATTACTGACTCTGTTGCAAGTGTTACACGAGACATGTTGGGAGTGGGGTCGGTCGGTCGCGAGCCAGAATGCAACCTGTAGTTCCCAGGTTCGAGTCCCAGCTGGGTCAGCGTTGAGATTTATCTCCGTAAAATTCCCCGCCCTGCCCACGGTCAGTAGGGGACACCGATGGGCTTGGAAAGGCCGCCGTCCGTCGGATGGGACTTTAAGCCGTGCCCCGTGTGCGGGACAGCCATACCCTGTGCGCGTTAAAGAACACGCTGGATGGCCTTGACGGGAGGCTACCCCAACAGCTGTCCCAGTGGGTCCCCTCCCCCAACCTTCTCTGAGCCTTCGGGGTCCATGTGACCTGGCCATTTAGTCCATGGTGTGCAAAAAAGTGCCGCTCAGAGGTAAAACAATTCAACGTTAAAGAACACGCTGGATGGCCTTGACAGGAAGCTACCATCTGTCTCCCAACAGCTGTTCCAGTGGGTCCCCTCCCCCAACCTTCTCTGAGCCTACGGGGTCCATGTGACCTGGCCATTTAGCCTATGGTGTGCAAAAAAGTGCCGCTCAGAGGTAAAGCAACCCAACCCAACGCAAATCCGAAGTTCGAATCCCATCTATGAGAGCATTAAGATTTATCTCGCCTAAATTCCCACCATGCCTCAGCAAGGAAGGGGACATCGATGGGCTTCAAAATGCCGTCGTCCATCGGATGGGACATAAAGTCGTGTCTCCGTCTGCACGAGAGCCACACCGACGTTAAAGAACACGCTGGATGGTCTCTACGGGAGGTTACCATCTGTCTCTTAACTCCTATCCAGTGGGTCCTCTTCCTCCGACCTTCTCCGAGACTTTAGGATCTTTTCAACCTGGCTTTTTAGCCCATTTTTGTGGGCAAAACAGCCGTAAGAATGGGATGAATAGCCAGGTTACAAAGACCTGTGCAAAAAATTGCCGCTCAGATGTAAAACAATCCAACTCAGACATGCTGGGCCGACTGTGAATGAAAACTGAATATCGCATGGATTGAAATCGGTTCAATACAAAAGAAAATTTTGAGAATTTTAAACATTCTTTATACACAACAACTCTTATTACTCAATTATTTGATAAAAAAAAAATAGCCAGTTAAAATACGGGCATTCTCTTACAATGACTGTACATTGTCAAGAACTAAATCATTCCTCGCTAATAAACAAGAGAAACGAACTTTTAGACGTCAAAAACCATTCCAGGAACTGCTTACATTTCTTTCTCTTGCATGTGATAAAGTTCCACAGTCACTGGAAGAACTAAATATCAGTCGCCAAGTTCCTTTTCCACCGTTATTATTGCTTCTTATCCTTCTCCAAGTAACTTGATCTGAACTACTTTTTATTATTCAGTGAAGCTTGAAAGATGCCCTTTGGAAGAGAGGCTTAGAAAATTCAGTAAAATAATTTTTTTCTCTTTCTTCCAACGACAGCAAAGCTCGACTACTATTTTCAATAATGGCGTCTCCTTTTAACCAAAGAATATCTAAAGAAAGGTGGTAGGGAGCAGAGTTCTGAAATTAATCTCGTAAAACATCCTTTCAGATCGCTCCCCCCTGTTATATATTCTCTTCTTTTTCTTCTCTCCATGTCCATCCTCCTCCCCATCTTCCTCTTCGTCTTCTCCTCCTCCTCCTCCTAGCAACGATCGAACTATCCAGCAGGAGGCGATCTTCTTCACAAATTCTTCTTCACACAATAAAAATGCAGCTTCACTAAAACCTTTTTTCTTCCTCCACTGCCGTGTTTCTTTCACTTTATCCACCTTCTTCTTCTCTCTATCTCTTCCTCTCACGTGATCCCTAGCAGTATGGAATCTAGACGGTTTAAAACTTCTTTCCTAGGGAAAAAAAATCATTCAAAGCATCAAGCTATAAAAACCTCCCGGCGAAAAGTAATTTCGAAAAGCTGCTTTAGTGGTTCTTAAAAGATTTTCCTGATACCTGAATTCTACATAAGAAACAGTTAATCGTCCTCTACTATTGATTACGCTTTGTGTACACTCTTCTCTTCATAGATCTTACTTGTAAATGGCTTTCAAACTGTCTTTGGGGAAAACACTGAAGAAAGGCAACCTGCAAAAACATCAGTTTATCAAGGTTGTTTCTGTTTTTTTTTTCTCTCTTTGTTTTTATTTTTTGCCTTTTCCCCCGCTTGCCTTTAACACTAGGATTGAGAATCGCTTTTCTAGAAGCACGTTTCAGGATTAGAGTAAATCTCTGCCTTAATGTTGATTTGGGAATTGTGTGTGTGAGTGGTCTCCCTTTTGTGCTGTTGATTAGATTGCTTCCCTCTTGTTGAAAGCGCTGGATTCAGGAGCAAAGCGTCTCACATGGAATTGAATGGTATCTTAATGCAAGATTACATTGAATGGATATGTTTGGGAAAGGGAAAAGAAGTCAGAAAAAGGTAGTAAAATTGAAAAACATGACGCGTTTAGACATAACCGAATTGTACGGTTTTCAGCACTGTTATGGGGGGTTGTTTAACATCTGAGCCGCACTTTTTTGTAAACGATGGTCTAAATGGTCAGGTCATACGGATCCCAAGGACTGAGAAAAACGTTAGAGAATGGGAAATGCTAGATGGCCTCTCACCAAGGCCATTCTTACACGTGGTAAGTCTCTCTTGTACAGAGTTGTTGGGTTGGGTTGTTTTACCTCTGAGCGGCACTTTTTTGCACACCATGGGCTAAATGGCCAGGCCACAAGGACTCCGAAGGCTCAGAGAAGGTTGGGGGAGGAGACCCACTGGAACAGCTGTTGGGAGACAGATGATAGCCTCCCGTCAAGGCCATCCAGCGTGTTCTTTAACGTGCACAGGGTATGGCTCTCCCGCACACGGGGCCACGGCTTAACGTTCCATCCGACGGACGGCGGCCTTTCCAAGTCCATCGGTGTCCCCTACTGACCGTGAGCAGGGAGGGGAATTTTGCGGAGATAAATCTCAATGCTGACCCAGCTGGGACTCGAACCTGGGAACTACAGATTACGAGCCTGGCGCGCTACCGACTGAGCCACCCCCGCCCCCCTCTTGTACAGAAGAGTCTTGTCCGACAAGCGGCGACCTTTTCAAGCCCATCGGTGTCTTCTTTTTTGACCAAACGCTGGGAGAGGGCTTAGTGGAGATAAATCTCAACGCTAATCTCAACCCTCGAACCTGGGAAATAACGGATTACGAGACTGGTGCGTTACCACCTGAGACAACCCAAAAATCTTCTGTACCATACCAGGCTTCTACAGTGCAGTAACAGAATTAATTTTTACATATACGGCTGTTTGAAATAAATTTTATTTGTTAAAATTTAACTTGAAAATTCGAACTTTCTGAATCTTTTAATAACTGTAATGAAGGTTTCTAACGAAGGATATTTTATGAATTTTCCTAGTCAGCCCGTAGTTTAAATTTTCACTGTTAGAGGGAGCAGCGATTGGCTCATTCGGCAGCACGCCAAACTCTTAATCTGCAGTTTCCACGTTCGAGTCCCTCCTTTTGCCAGGGTCGAAATTTATCTCTGCTACACACACCTGACTTGACCTCGGTGAGAAAGGCTATACCGATGGCCTTGACACACTCTCCCGCACACAGGCCGCAGCCTAACGTCCCATCCGACAGATGGTGGCCTTTCGAAGCCCATCTTCGTGACTTGACCTCGGTGAGAAAGGCTATACTGATGGCCTTGACACAATCTCCCGCACACGGGCCACAGCTTAACGTCCCATCCGACAGATGGTGGCCTTTCCAAGCCCATCGGCGTGACTTGACCTCGGTGAGAAAGGCTATACCGATGGCCTTGACACACTCTCCCGCACACGGGTCACAGCCTAACGTCCCATCCGACAGATGGTGGCCTTTCCAAGCCCATCGGCGTGACTTGACCTCGGTGAGAAAGGCTATACCGATGGCCTTGACACACTCTCCCGCACACAGGCCGCAGCCTAACGTCCCATCCGACAGATGGTGGCCTTTCGAAGCCCATCTTCGTGACTTGACCTCGGTGAGAAAGGCTATACTGATGGCCTTGACACAATCTCCCGCACACGGGCCACAGCTTAACGTCCCATCCGACAGATGGTGGCCTTTCCAAGCCCATCGGCGTGACTTGACCTCGGTGAGAAAGGCTATACCGATGGCCTTGACACACTCTCCCGCACACGGGTCACAGCCTAACGTCCCATCCGACAGATGGTGGCCTTTCCAAGCCCATCGGCGTGACTTGACCTCGGTGAGAAAGGCTATACCGATGGCCTTGACACACTCTCCCGCACACGGGCCACAGCCTAACGTCCCATCCGACAGATGGTGGCCTTTCCAAGCCCATCGGCGTGACTTGACCTCGGTGAGAAAGGCTATACCGATGGCCTTGACACACTCTCCCGCACACGGGTCACAGCCTAACGTCCCATCCGACAGATGGTGACCTTTCCAAGCCCATCGGCGTGACTTGACCTCGGTGAGAAAGGCTATACCGATGGCCTTGACACACTCTCCCGCACACGGGCCACAGCCTAACGTCCCATCCGACAGATGGTGGCCTTTCCAAGCCCATCGGCCTGACTTGACCTCGGTGAGAAAGGCTATACCGATGGCCTTGACACACTCTCCCGCACACGGGTCACAGCCTAACGTCCCATCCGACAGATGGTGGCCTTTCCAAGCCCATCGGCGTGACTTGACCTCGGTGAGAAAGGCTATACCGATGGCCTTGACACACTCTCCCGCACACGGGCCTCAGCCTAACGTCCCATCCAACAGATGGTGGCCTTTCCAAGCCCATCGGCGTGACTTGACCTCGGTGAGAAAGGCTATACCGATGGCCTTGACACACTCTCCCGCACACGGGTCACAGCCTAACGTCCCATCCGACAGATGGTGACCTTTCCAAGCCCATCGGCGTGACTTGACCTCGGTGAGAAAGGCTATACCGATGGCCTTGACACACTCTCCCGCACACGGGCCACAGCCTAACGTCCCATCCGACAGATGGTGGCCTTTCCAAGCCCATCGGCCTGACTTGACCTCGGTGAGAAAGGCTATACCGATGGCCTTGACACACTCTCCCGCACACGGGTCACAGCCTAACGTCCCATCCGACAGATGGTGGCCTTTCCAAGCCCATCGGCGTGACTTGACCTCGGTGAGAAAGGCTATACCGATGGCCTTGACACACTCTCCCGCACACGGGCCTCAGCCTAACGTCCCATCCAACAGATGCTGGCCTTTCCAAGCCCATCGGCGTGACTTGACCTCGGTGAGAAAGGCTATACCGATGGCCTTGACACACTCTCCCGCACACGGGTCACAGCCTAACGTCCCATCCGACAGATGGTGACCTTTCCAAGCCCATCGGCGTGACTTGACCTCGGTGAGAAAGGCTATACCGATGGCCTTGACACACTCTCCCGCACACGGGCCACAGCCTAACGTCCCATCCGACAGATGGTGGCCTTTCCAAGCCCATCGGCCTGACTTGACCTCGGTGAGAAAGGCTATACCGATGGCCTTGACACACTCTCCCGCACACGGGTCACAGCCTAACGTCCCATCCGACAGATGGTGGCCTTTCCAAGCCCATCGGCGTGACTTGACCTCGGTGAGAAAGGCTATACCGATGGCCTTGACACACTCTCCCGCACACGGGTCACAGCCTAACGTCCCATCCGACAGATGGTGACCTTTCCAAGCCCATCGGCGTGACTTGACCTCGGTGAGAAAGGCTATACCGATGGCCTTGACACACTCTCCCGCACACGGGCCACAGCCTAACGTCCCATCCGACAGATGGTGGCCTTTCCAAGCCCATCGGCCTGACTTGACCTCGGTGAGAAAGGCTATACCGATGGCCTTGACACACTCTCCCGCACACGGGTCACAGCCTAACGTCCCATCCGACAGATGGTGGCCTTTCCAAGCCCATCGGCGTGACTTGACCTCGGTGAGAAAGGCTATACCGATGGCCTTGACACACTCTCCCGCACACGGGCCTCAGCCTAACGTCCCATCCAACAGATGCTGGCCTTTCCAAGCCCATCGGCGTGACTTGACCTCGGTGAGAAAGGCTATACCGATGGCCTTGACACACTCTCCCGCACACGGGTCACAGCCTAACGTCCCATCCGACAGATGGTGACCTTTCCAAGCCCATCGGCGTGACTTGACCTCGGTGAGAAAGGCTATACCGATGGCCTTGACACACTCTCCCGCACACGGGCCACAGCCTAACGTCCCATCCGACAGATGGTGGCCTTTCCAAGCCCATCGGCCTGACTTGACCTCGGTGAGAAAGGCTATACCGATGGCCTTGACACACTCTCCCGCACACGGGTCACAGCCTAACGTCCCATCCGACAGATGGTGGCCTTTCCAAGCCCATCGGCGTGACTTGACCTCGGTGAGAAAGGCTATACCGATGGCCTTAACACATTCTCCCGCACACGGGTCACAGCCTAACGTCCCATCCGACAGATGGTGGCCTTTCCAAGCCCATCGGCCTGACTTGACCTCGGTGAGAAAGGCTATACCGATGGCCTTGACACACTCTCCCGCACACGGGCCACAGCCTAACGTCCCATCCGACAGATGGTGGCCTTTCCAAGCCCATCGGCCTGACTTGACCTCGGTGAGAAAGGCTATACCGATGGCCTTGACACACTCTCCCGCACACGGGCCACAGCCTAACGTCCCATCCGACAGATGGTGGCCTTTCCAAGCCCATCGGCCTGACTTGACCTCGGTGAGAAAGGCTATACCGATGGCCTTGACACACTCTCCCGCACACGGGCCACAGCCTAACGTCCCATCCGACAGATGGTGGCCTTTCCAAGCCCATCGGCCTGACTTGACCTCGGTGAGAAAGGCTATACCGATGGCCTTGACACACTCTCCCGCACACGGGCCACAGCCAAACGTCCCATCCGACAGATGGTGGCCTTTCCAAGCCCATCGGCGTGACTTGACCTCGGTGAGAAAGGCTATACCGATGGCCTTGACACACTCTCCCGCACACGGGTCACAGCCTAACGTCCCATCCGACAGATGGTGGCCTTTCCAAGCATATCGGCGTGACTTGACCTCGGTGAGAAAGGCTATACCGATGGCCTTGACACACTCTCCCGCACACGGGCCTCAGCCTAACGTCCCATCCAACAGATGCTGGCCTTTCCAAGCCCATCGGCGTGACTTGACCTCGGTGAGAAAGGCTATACCGATGGCCTTAACACAATCTCCCGCACACGGGCCACAGCCAAACGTCCCATCCGACAGATGGTGGCCTTTCCAAGCCCATCGGCGTGACTTGACCTCGGTGAGAAAGGCTATACCGATGGCCTTGACACACTCTCCCGCACACGGGCCACAGCCTAACGTCCCATCCGACAGATGGTGGCCTTTCCAAGCCCATCGGCCTGACTTGACCTCGGTGAGAAAGGCTATACCGATGGCCTTGACACACTCTCCCGCACACGGGTCACAGCCTAACGTCCCATCCGACAGATGGTGGCCTTTCCAAGCCCATCGGCGTGACTTGACCTCGGTGAGAAAGGCTATACCGATGGCCTTGACACACTCTCCCGCACACGGGCCACAGCCAAACGTCCCATCCGACAGATGGTGGGCTTTCCAAGCCCATCGGCGTGACTTGACCTCGGTGAGAAAGGCTATACCGATGGCCTTGACACACTCTCCCGCACACGGGTCACAGCCTAACGTCCCATCCGACAGATGGTGACCTTTCCAAGCCCATCGGCGTGACTTGACCTCGGTGAGAAAGGCTATACCGATGGCCTTGACACACTCTCCCGCACACGGGCCACAGCCAAACGTCCCATCCGACAGATGGTGGCCTTTCCAAGCCCATCGGCGTGACTTGACCTCGGTGAGAAAGGCTATACCGATGGCCTTGACACACTCTCCCGCACACGGGTCACAGCCTAACGTCCCATCCGACAGATGGTGACCTTTCCAAGCCCATCGGCGTGACTTGACCTCGGTGAGAAAGGCTATACCGATGGCCTTGACACACTCTCCCGCACACGGGCCACAGCCAAACGTCCCATCCGACAGATGGTGGCCTTTCCAAGCCCATCGGCGTGACTTGACCTCGGTGAGAAAGGCTATACCGATGGCCTTGACACACTCTCCCGCACACGGGTCACAGCCTAACGTCCCATCCGACAGATGGTGACCTTTCCAAGCCCATCGGCGTGACTTGACCTCGGTGAGAAAGGCTATACCGATGGCCTTGACACACTCTCCCGCACACGGGCCACAGCCTAACGTCCCATCCGACAGATGGTGGCCTTTCCAAGCCCATCGGCGTGACTTGACCTCGGTGAGAAAGGCTATACCGATGGCCTTGACACACTCTCCCGCACACGGGCCACAGCCTAACGTCCCATCCGACAGATGGTGGCCTTTCCAAGCCCATCGGCCTGACTTGACCTCGGTGAGAAAGGCTATACCGATGGCCTTGACACACTCTCCCGCACACGGGTCACAGCCTAACGTCCCATCCGACAGATGGTGGCCTTTCCAAGCCCATCGGCGTGACTTGACCTCGGTGAGAAAGGCTATACCGATGGCCTTGACACACTCTCCCGCACACGGGCCACAGCCAAACGTCCCATCCGACAGATGGTGGCCTTTCCAAGCCCATCGGCGTGACTTGACCTCGGTGAGAAAGGCTATACCGATGGCCTTGACACACTCTCCCGCACACGGGCCACAGCCTAACGTCCCATCCGACAGATGGTGGCCTTTCCAAGCCCATTGGCGTGACTTGACCTCGGTGAGAAAGGCTATACCGATGGCCTTAACACATTCTCCCGCACACGGGCCAAAGCCCGTGTGCGGGAGAATGTGTTAAGGCCATCGGTATAGCCTTTGTAATACCGATGGCCTTGACACACTCTCCCGCACACTGGCCACAGCCTAACGTCCCATCCGACAGATGGTGGCCTTTCCAAGCCCATCGGCGTGACTTGACCTCGGTGAGAAAGGCTATACCGATGGCCTTGACACACTCTCCCGCACACGGGCCACAGCCAAACGTCCCATCCGACAGATGGTGGCCTTTCCAAGCCCATCGGCGTGACTTGACCTCGGTGAGAAAGGCTATACCGATGGCCTTGACACACTCTCCCGCACACGGGCCACAGCCTAACGTCCCATCCGACAGATGGTGGCCTTTCCAAGCCCATCGGCGTGACTTGACCTTGGTGAGAAAGGCTATACCGATGGCCTTGACACACTCTCCCGCACACGGGTCACAGCCTAACGTCCCATCCGACAGATGGTGGCCTTTCCAAGCCCATTGGCGTGACTTGACCTCGGTGAGAAAGGCTATACCGATGGCCTTAACACATTCTCCCGCACACGGGCCAAAGCCCGTGTGCGGGAGAATGTGTTAAGGCCATCGGTATAGCCTTTGTAATACCGATGGCCTTGACACACTCTCCCGCACACGGGCCACAGCCTAACGTCCCATCCGACAGATGGTGGCCTTTCCAAGCCCATCGGCGTCCCCTACTAACCGTTGTCAGAATGGGGAGTTTTGTGGCGATAAATCTCAACGCTGACCCAGCCGGGACTCGAGTTTGGGAGCTGTAAATTACGAGCCTGGCGCGTTACCGACTGAGATACCTACACCCCTATTTCTCTGAGCCCTTGGGGTTCTTGTGACATCACCATTTATCTCATTGTGTGGGAAAGAATGCCGCACAGTGGCAAAACATCCCAATCTAACCTCTGTCGTGTCCCTCTAATTTATTTTTATTTATTTATTGCTGTATTTTTGTTGCATTTTATTATTGTATATTATTGTATATATTTGTATTCTGACACTTAATACATAAAGCGTGTTCTTGAGTGCTGGGTGGGAGTGTGCGTGACTCACAGTTGCTATTTTCGGGTCTGAAGCTGGCTGCTTGCATGGAGATCAGCTCCAGAAATTTTTTAATATTAATTATTTATTAATTTTTTATATTAAATTTTTTAATATAATTAGAATCCACTGAATTTTGACTTCCTCTGCTGCTGTTATTTTCCCTCTGTTAGATAACATCAAACATATATCTGCATATATCATATACATATATCTATATACATCATCTATATACATACATATATCTTCTCGCTTCTATTTCTAATCGCCTAAATTCTATTTCCCTATCCTTTTCATCTTTCTCTCTTTGGTGTTCCATTTCCCTCTCTGAGACTGATTTCGGGCTTGAATCACTCATTTCGATCGGATTCGAACCACATCCGCTAGCACCCTGTTGTACCCCAACATCGCTACCAATACTATCAATTTCCGCAGTTTCCATACTTTCCCCAGCCTCCATGTGTCTGGTTATACCATCGCTCCCGTCCTGTTCCGTTCCACCCTTAGTTTTATCGCGACTCCTAAGCATCATTGGCAACTCAGATCAGTTTAAAAATAGAAACAACAGAAAAACCACAGACTTTTCTTCCCGTGAAGATCGGCTCTGCTTACTGTCTGCATGGAGTCTCCTTCCACAACTAGGAACCTCTTTCACCGCGACGGACCTTGGCACACGAACCTCAGCGAAGACCTCGATGACGTAGCACTTGGGGAAACTGCATCACGGACCTTGGCACACGGAACCTCAGTGAAGACCTCGACGACGTAGCACTTGGGGAAACTGCATCACGGATCTTGGCACACGGAACCTCAGCGAAGACCTCGACGACGTAGCACTTGGGGAAACTGCATCACGGACCTTGGCACACGGAACCTCAGCGAAGACCTCGACGACGTAGCACTTGGGGAAACTGCATCACGGACCTTGGCCCACGGAACCTCAGCGAAGACCTCAACGATGTAGCACTTGGGGAAACTGCATCACGGACCTTGGCACACGGAACCTCAGCGAAGACCTCGACGACGTAGCACTTGGGGAAACTGCATCACGGACCTTGGCACACGGAACCTCAGCGAAGACCTCGACGACGTAGCACTTGGGGAAACTGCATCACGGACCTTGGCACACAGAACCTCAGCAAAGACCTCGACGATGTCGTACTTGGGGAAACTGCATCACGGACCTTGGCACACGGAACCTCAGCGAAGACCTCGACGACGTAGCACTTGGGAAACTGCATCACGGACCTTGGCACACAGAACCTCAGCAAAGACCTCGACGACTTAGCACTAGGGGAAGCTACATCACGGACCTTGGCACACGGAACCTCAACGAAGACCTCGACGACTTAGCATTTGGGGAAACTGCATCACGGACCTTGGCCCACGGAACCTCAGCGAAGACCTCGACGACGTAGCACTTGGGGGAAACTGCATCACGGACATTGGCACACGGAACCTCAGCGAAGACCTCGACGACGTAGCACTTGGGGAAACTGCATCACGGACCTTGGCACACGGAACCTCAGCGAAGACCTCGACGACATAGCACTTGGGGAAACTGCATCACGGACCTTGGCACATGGAACCTCAGCGAAGACCTCGACGACGTAGCACTTGGGGAAATTGTACTCTGTAGAACATTGCACTGGATGTGGCTTAGCCTACTGAGCTGCTTGTAGCTTCCTCATTTTCCGGAATCACTGCCACAGAAGCACAAATTTTTCAAGAAATTCTTCTTCTTTCCAGGAAAATTCTCTTCCTCTTTTTCTTTTATATTAATGGACCACTTCTTAGGCATACAAGTGCCAATCTTGTTCAGACTGCGCCAGATGTGATGCCCTCCCTTCTCTAATATATGGAGTCTGAGCCAGATGTGATTATCGGTAAGCTCTGATCCTGTCAGACTAAGTCAGAGTGATGACTTGCCTATTCGGAATGCGATGGACTGGTCCAAATGTTGTGGCCACCAGAGGACAATGAAATTGCAACTTAATAATCTTCACCCTCACTTCGGTGAAAAGACAGGTTCGCGGATTTTTAGGCCCATGGCAATTTATGCCTCTGACTCGCTGCGTTGAACGATGAATAAAAATATTCCATTAATTAACTGCACGAGAATTAGATAGGGACGACACAGTTTATTTAGAGTTTATACACTCAAATGCTGGGGATGCGTTCAACCCCGTGAGCCTTTGCTGCTTTGCTGCTGCAAACATTAACAATGAGGTGGAGAATGGCACACTCTGCAAGTTCTCATTTTACAGACCTCAAACTCGGCGAAAGGATAATCAACCTTTGCCTGTGGTTCACTCTGAATCCACAAAACTATTATCAGAGTCACACAAGAATCTCCCCTTGGAATCGTACCCTCTCCTTCAGGGTTTCTTTCGAGTAAGGCGGCGTCCTTTCGACGCTTGTCGAAACGGCCTTCTTCGCTTGACAGCTACGCACAAACTGATGCTTCAATCTCCCTTCTAGCCTCTTGTGCCAACTGCATGCCCCAGGCTAGTCATCTACGGCAGGGGTGGGCAATTGTTTTCGTATCTACACTGCACATGCGTATTGACGTGGCCGTCCTAGTGGAAAATACGAGGCGAATCTTCAGTCGCGCACGGGAAGGAAATCTCGGTTCAAGGTGGATTTTTCTGACTGTCTTGGCGGGCCACAAAAAACTCTTAGCGGGCTGAATGTGGCCCGCGGGCCGCTATTTGCCCACCCCTGATCTACGGCCATAAATGGCACACTCTGCAAGTTCTCATTTTACAGACCTCAAACTCGGCGAAAGGATAATCAACCTTTGCCTGTGGTTCACTTTGAATCCACAAAACTATTATCAGAGTCACACAAGAATCTCCCCTTGGAATCGCACCCTCTCCTTCAGGGTTTCTTTCGAGTAAGACGGCGTCCTTTCGACGCTTGTCGAAACGGCGTTCTTCACTTGACAGTTACGCACAAATTGATGCTTCAATCTCCCATCTATCCCCTTGTGCCAACCGCGTGCCCCAGGCTAGTCATCTACGGCCATAAAAGACTTCTGGAGCTGATCTCCATGCAAGCAGTCAGCTTCAGACCCGAAAATAACAACAGTGAAGTCACGCACACCCCCATCCAGTATTCAAGAACACACTTAATACATACAAATATAAACAATAATAAAATACAACAAAAATTCTGCAATAAATAAATAAAAATAAATTAGAGGGACACGACAACCACTGTGTCAATTAAATGAGAAAAAAAGTAATTCTCTTTTAAAAAGAGCACCCCGTATTTGACATATACGGGGTGCTCTTTTTCAAAGAGGGGCGGGGTGGCTCAGTCGGTAGCGCGCCAGGCTCGTAATCTGTAGTTCCCAGGTTCGAGTCCCAGCTGGGTCAGCGTTGAGATTTATCTCCGCAAAATGCCCTGCCCACGGTCAGTAGGGGACACCGATGGGCTTGGAAAGGCCGCCGTCCGTCGGATGGGACGTTAAGCCGTGGCCCCGTGTGCGGGAGAGCCATACCCTGTGCACGTTAAAGAACACGCTGGATGGCCTTGACGGGAGGCTACCATCTGTCTCCCAACAGCTGTTCCAGTGGGTACCCTCCCCCAACCTTCTCTGAGCCTTCGGGTTCCATGTGACCTGGCCATTTAGCCCATGGTGTGCAAAAAAGTGCCGCTCAGAGGGTCACCACACCCCAACTCTTTTTCAAAGAAGACTTTTTTTCTCATTTATTCACACAGTGGTTATATGTTATATGTTATTCTTCTAGTTCTGTTTATATATCTGCTAACAAAATATTACTATTGAATTCTTCAAATTATATAATATATTAAATATTATTCATTAATTATTCTTCAAACGGCTTACTCCTAAGTGCAAATTTTCACAGCTATATTATTTCTGCATTTTAGTTAGAATTAGCGTTATCCCCTGTTAGTTAGTCAGCTGACAATCACTCATATATATATTAGAGAAACAAAAACTAAAGAGATGATGTAAAATTGTAAAAAAAATAGGTGGAAAGTTGATTTAAGATTGCATGGCGAAAAGTAAAAAGAATATATGGAATTACAATGCAAAAAGGGATAGTAAATACTGAAATTACGGAATAATAACTTCCTCTAAAGTCTCTTAAATTACATTTAGAATGTGAATATTCAAAATAAGAGTTCTTGGATTAATATCTGATACGAATAACGTTTGAAAAATATGAGTGAAAAAATCCTGCGTCGAGGTTAAAAGTTTATTAACCCCTGCTGATGTGTTTTGCTGCATAAAAAGGATTAGTACGGAGTAAACCGCTGTACAGGAGATTTGTGTCAGTTTTAACGCTGTCGTCCTTTATACGTACATATACAATCGCTCAAAAATATATCCGAACACGATGGTTGATTACAGAATTCAGAAAAAATATCTGGCAACGATTTTTTTTAGAAATTAATGATCTAGAAACCTTCGTATCGCGTGACAGGAAGGTTGCCAGATCAATAATTTCAAAAAAAAAATCGTTGCCATATATTTTTTTCTGAATTCTGTAATCAACCATAGTGTTCGGATACTTTTTTGAGCGCCTGTACACAGTCGTATCCGAATAATATGACCACCTACCATACATATACTATGTTAGGTTGTCATATTATTCTGATACGACTGTCTAAGTTCTTCAATATTACACTAATGAGAAGAAATTTAAAATATCGAAGATTAAAATATATTTAAGATTACATTAATTACAATTATGAACAGGTAATAAAATATGAAATATTTGTTATAACAAGGTTTTAATATTTCAGTTATAAATTAAAAAAAACTTATTTCTTTCTGGGGGGGGGGACTCAGTAGGTAGCCCGGCAGTCTCGTAATCTGCAGTTTCCAGGTTCGAATCCCAACTGCTCCAGCGATGAGATTTTTCACCGCTCATTTCTACCTTGCCTTTGGTGATACAGGGGACAATACTGTATATAATATTTGGTGATACGATGGGCTTACAATAGATTGCCGTCCCGTCGCATGGGAGGCTAAGCGGTATCTTCGTATGTAGGAGAGCCATACCATACGCACATTAAAGAACACGCTGGATGGTTTCGCAAAAGATTGTCATGTGTTGCCATCTGTCTACTAATAATTGTTCAATGGGATCCCTTTCGCCAACCTTCTCTGAGCTCTTGGGTTCTTGTGACCTGGTTATTTATCATATCGTCTGCAAATATGTGCCGCCCACAGATAATGCAACCCATCACTGAAAACATGTTAGAATCGCCGTTGTCTATTCAGTGTGTCTTTTCAAGATTTATAACTTGGTATAGCAAGTGGAAAGTGTACCCTCTTCCCTTCCTGACCTTGTTGCTTGCTAAACCAAGTGTACCCTCTTCCATTCCTAACCTTGTTGCTTGCTAAACCAAGTGTACCCTCTTCCCTTCCTGACCTTGTTGCTTGCTAAACCAAGTGTACCCTCTTCCCTCCCTTACCTTGTTGCTTGCTAACCAAGTGTACCCTCTTCCCTTCCTTACCTTGTTGCTTGCTAAACCAAGTGTACCCTCTTCCCTTCCTAACCTTGTTGCTTGCTAAACCAAATGTACCCTCTTCCCTTCCTAACCTTGTTGCTTGCTAAACCAAGTGTAACCTCTTCCCTTCCTGACCTTGTTGCTTGCTAAACCAAGTGTACCCTCTTCCCTTCCTAACCTTGTTGCTTGCTAAACCAAATGTACCCTCTTCCCTTCCTAACCTTGTTGCTTGCTAAACCAAGTGTAACCTCTTCCCTTCCTGACCTTGTTGCTTGCTAAACCAAGTGTACCCTCTTCCCTTCCTAACCTTGTTGCTTGCTAAACCAAATGTACCCTCTTCCCTTCCTAACCTTGTTGCTTGCTAAACCAAGTGTACCCTCTTCCCTTCCTGACCTTGTTGCTTGCTAAACCAAGTGTACCCTCTTCCCTTCCTAACCTTGTTGCTTGCTAAACCAAATGTACCCTCTTCCCTTCCTAACCTTGTTGCTTGCTAAACCAAGTGTAACCTCTTCCCTTCCTGACCTTGTTGCTTGCTAAACCAAGTGTACCCTCTTCCCTTCCTGACCTTGTTGCTTGCTAAACCAAGTGTACCCTCTTCCCTTCCTAACCTTGTGGCTTGCTAAACCAAGTGTACCCTCTCCCCTTCCTGACCTTGTTGCTTGCTAAACCAAGTGTACCCTCTTCCTTTCCTAACCTTGTTGCTTGCTAAACCAAGTGTACCTTCTTCCCTTCCTAACCTTGTTGCTTGCTAAACCTCTTCCCTTCCTTGCTACCCTCTTCCCTTCCTGACCTTGTTGCTTGCTAAACCAAGTGTACCCTCTTCCCTTCCTAACATTGTTGCTTGCTAAACCAAGTGTACCCTCTTCGCTTCCTGACCTTGTTGCTTGCTAAACCAAGTGTACCCTCTTCCCTTCCTGACCTTGTTGCTTGCTAAACCAAGTGTACCCTCTTCTCTTCCTAACCTTGTTGCTTGCTAAACCAAGTGTACCCTATTCCCTTCCTGACCTTACCACTTGTTAAATGAAGTGGCAATTCCCATTGTTATACTATAACTTTAGTTTTATCTATCTGTACAAGGGGTACGCCAGTTACATACACATTTCCAGGGGGTATGTGAAGCATAAAAGGTTGAGAACCACTGATATATATGTTTTATTTTATTCCCATTGTTATACTATAACTATAGTTTTATCTATCTATACAAGAGTACGCCAGTTACGTACATATTTCCAGGGGGTATGTGAAGCATAAAAGGTTGAGAACCACTGATATATATGTTTTATTTTATTCCCATTGTTATACTATAACTATAGTTTTATCTATCTATACAAGAGTACGCCAGTTACGTACATATTTCCAGGGGGTATGTGAAGCATAAAAGGTTGAGAACCACTGATATATATGTTTTATTTTATTCCCATTGTTATACTATAACTATAGTTTAATCAATCTATACAAGGGGTACGCCAGTTATATACATATTTCCAGGGGGTACGTGAAGCATAAAAGGTTGAGAACCACTGATATATATGTTTTATTATATTCCCATTGTTATACTATAACTATAGTTTAATCAATCTATACAAGGGGTACGCCAGTTACATACATATTTCCAGGGGGTACGTCAAGCATAAAAGGTTGAGAACCACTGATATATATGTTTTATTTTATTCCCACTGTTATACTATAACTGTAGTTTTATCTATCTATACAAGAGTACGCCAGTTACGTACATATTTCCAGGGGGTATGTGAAGCATAAAAGGTTGAGAACCACTGATATATATGTTTTATTTTATTCCCATTGTTATACTATAACTATAGTTTAATCAATCTATACAAGGGGTACGCCAGTTATATACATATTTCCAGGGGGTACGTGAAGCATAAAAGGTTGAGAACCACTGATATATATGTTTTATTATATTCCCATTGTTATACTATAACTATAGTTTAATCAATCTATACAAGGGGTACGCCAGTTACATACATATTTCCAGGGGGTACGTCAAGCATAAAAGGTTGAGAACCACTGATATATATGTTTTATTTTATTCACATTGTTATACTATAACTATAGTTTAATCAATCTATACAAGGGGTACGCCAGTTACACATTTCCAGGGGGTACATGAAGCATAAAAGGTTGAGAACCACTGATATATATGTTTTATTTTATTCCCATTGTTATACTATAACTATAGTTTTATCTATCTATACAAGGGGTACGCCAGTTACATACACATTTCCAGGGAGTACGTGAAGCATAAAAGGTTGAGAACCACTGATATATATGTTTTATTTTATTCCCATTGTTATACTATAACTATAGTTTTATCTATCGATACAAGGGGTACGCCAGTTACATACACATTTCCAGGGAGTACGTGAAGCATAAAAGGTTGAGAACCACTGATATATATGTTTTATTTTATTCCCATTGTTATACTATAACTATAGTTTTATCTATCTATACAAGGGGTACGCCAGTTACATACACATTTCCAGGGGGTACGTGAAGCATAAAAGGTTGAGAACCACTGATATATATGTTTTATTTTATTCCCATTGTTATACTATAACTATAGTTTTATCTATCTATACAAGGGGTACGCCAGTTACATACACATTTCCAGGGAGTACGTGAAGCATAAAAGGTTGAGAACCACTGATATATATGGTTTATTTTATTCCCATTGTTATACTATAATTATAGTTTTATCTATCTATACAAGGGGTACGCCAGTTACATACACATTTCCAGGGAGTACGTGAAGCATAAAAGGTTGAGAACCACTGATATATATGTTTTATTTTATTCCCATTGTTATACTATAACTATAGTTTTATCTATCTATACAAGGGGTACGCCAGTTACATACCCATTTCCAGGGGGTACGTGAAGCATAAAAGGTTGAGAACCACTGATATATATGTTTTATTTTATTCCCATTGTTATACTATAACTATAGTTTAATCAATCTATACAAGGGGTACGCCAGTTACATGCACATTTCCAGGGGGTACGTGAAGCATAAAAGGTTGAGAACCACTGATATATATGTTTTATTTTATTCCCATTGTTATACTATAACTATAGTTTTATCTATCTATACAAGGGGTACGCCAGTTACATACACATTTCCAGGGAGTACGTGTAGCATAAAAGATTGAGAACCACTGATATATATGTTTCATTTTATTCTCATTGTTATACTATAACTATAGATTTATCTATCTATACAAGGGGTACGCCAGTTACATACACATTTCCAGGGGGTTCGTGAAGCATAAAAGGTTGAGAACCACTGATATATATGTTTTATTTTATTCCCATTGTTATACTATAACTATAGTTTTATCTATCTATACAAGGGGTACGCCAGTTACATACACATTTCCAGGGAGTACGTGTAGCATAAAAGGTTGAGAACCACTGATATATATGTTTTATTTTATTCCCATTGTTATACTATAACTATAGTTTTATCTATCTATACAAGGGGTACGCCAGTTACATACACATTTCCAGGGGGTACGTGAAGCATAAAAGGTTGAGAACCACTGATATATATGTTTTATTTTATTCCCATTGTTATACTATAACTATAGTTTTATCTATCTATACAAGGGGTACGCCAGTTACATACACATTTCCAGGGAGTACGTGAAGCATAAAAGGTTGAGAACCACTGATATATATGTTTTATTTTATTCCCATTGTTATACTATAACTATAGTTTTATCTATCTATACAAGGGGTACGCCAGTTACATACACATTTCCAGGGAGTACGTGAAGCATAAAAGGTTGAGAACCACTGATATATATGGTTTATTTTATTCCCATTGTTATACTATAACTATAGTTTTATCTATCTATACAAGGGGTACGCCAGTTACATACACATTTCCAGGGAGTACGTGAAGCATAAAAGGTTGAGAACCACTGATATATATGTTTTATTTTATTCCCATTGTTATACTATAACTATAGTTTTATCTATCTATACAAGGGGTACGCCAGTTACATACACATTTCCAGGGAGTACGTGAAGCATAAAAGGTTGAGAACCACTGATATATATGTTTTATTTTATTCCCATTGTTATACTATAACTATAGTTTTATCTATCTATACAAGGGGTACGCCAGTTACATACACATTTCCAGGGGGTACGTGAAACATAAAAGGTTGAGAACCACTGATATATATGTTTTATTTTATTCCCATTGTTATACTATAACTATAGTTTTATCTATCTATACAAAGGGTACATCAGTTACGTACACATTTCCAGGGGGTACGTGAAGCATAAAAGGTTGAGAACCACTGATATATATGTTTTATTTTATTCCCATTGTTATGCTATAACTATAGTTTTATCTATCTATACAAGGGGTACGGCAGTTACATACACATTTCCAGGGAGTATGTGAAGCATAAAAGGTTGAGAACCTCTGATATATATGTTTTATTTTATTCCCATTGTTATACTATAACTATAGTTTTATCTATCTATACAAGGGGTACGCCAATTACATACACATTTCCAGGGAGTACGTGAAGCATAAAAGGTTGAGAACCAGTAATATATATGGTTTATTTTATTTCCATTGTTATACTATAACTATAGTTTTATCTATCTATACAAGGGGTACGCCAGTTACATACACATTTCCAGGGAGTACGTGAAGCATAAAAGGTTGAGAACCACTGATATATATGTTTTATTTTATTTCCATTGTTATACTATAATTATAGTTTTATCTATCTATACAAGGGATACGCCAGTTACATACACATTTCCAGGGAGTACGTGAAGCATAAAAGGTTGAGAACCACTGATATATATGTTTTATTTTATTTCCATTGTTATACTATAACTATAGTTTTATCTATCTATACAAGGGGTACGCCAGTTACATACACATTTCCAGGGAGTACGTGAAGCATAAAAGGTTGAGAACCACTGATATATATATGTTTTATTTTATTCCCATTGTTATACTATAACTATAGTTTTATCTATCTATACAAGGGGTACGCCAGTTACATACACATTTCCAGGGAGTACGTGAAGCATAAAAGGTTGAGAACCACTGATATATATGTTTTATTTTATTTCCATTGTTATACTATAACTATAGTTTTATCTATCTATACAAGGGGTACGCCAGTTACATACACATTTCCAGGGAGTACGTGAAGCATAAAAGGTTGAGAACCACTGATATATATGTTTTATTTTATTCCCATTGTTATACTATAACTATAGTTTTATCTATCTATACAAAGGGTACATCAGTTACATACACATTTCCAGGGGGTACGTGAAGCATAAAAGGTTGAGAACCACTGATATATATGTTTTATTTTATTCCCATTGTTATACTATAACTATAGTTTTATCTATCTATACAAGGGGTACGCCAGTTACATACACATTTCCAGGGAGTACGTGAAGCATAAAAGGTTGAGAACCACTGATATATATGTTTTATTTTATTCCCATTGTTATACTATAACTATAGTTTTATCTATCTATACAAGGGGTACGCCAGTTACATACACATTTCCAGGGAGTACGTGAAGCATAAAAGGTTGAGAACCACTGATATATATATGTTTTATTTTATTCCCATTGTTATACTATAACTATAGTTTTATCTATCTATACAAGGGGTACGCCAGTTACATACACATTTCCAGGGAGTACGTGAAGCATAAAAGGTTGAGAACCACTGATATATATGTTTTATTTTATTCCCATTGTTATACTATAACTATAGTTTTATCTATCTATACAAGGGGTACGCCAGTTACATACACATTTCCAGGGGGTACGTGAAACATAAAAGGTTGAGAACCACTGATATATATGTTTTATTTTATTCCCATTGTTATACTATAACTATAGTTTTATCTATCTATACAAAGGGTACATCAGTTACATACACATTTCCAGGGGGTACGTGAAGCATAAAAGGTTGAGAACCACTGATATATATGTTTTATTTTATTCCCATTGTTATGCTATAACTATAGTTTTATCTATCTATACAAGGGGTACGGCAGTTACATACACATTTCCAGGGAGTACGTGAAGCATAAAAGGTTGAGAACCTCTGATATATATGTTTTATTTTATTCCCATTGTTATACTATAACTATAGTTTTATCTATCTATACAAGGGGTACGCCAATTACATACACATTTCCAGGGAGTACGTGAAGCATAAAAGGTTGAGAACCAGTAATATATATGTTTTATTTTATTTCCATTGTTATACTATAACTATAGTTTTATCTATCTATACAAGGGGTACGCCAGTTACATACACATTTCCAGGGAGTACGTGAAGCATAAAAGGTTGAGAACCACTGATATATATGTTTTATTTTATTTCCATTGTTATACTATAACTATAGTTTTATCTATCTATACAAGGGATACGCCAGTTACATACACATTTCCAGGGAGTACGTGAAGCATAAAAGGTTGAGAACCACTGATATATATGTTTTATTTTATTTCCATTGTTATACTATAACTATAGTTTTATCTATCTATACAAGGGGTACGCCAGTTACATACACATTTCCAGGGAGTACGTGAAGCATAAAAGGTTGAGAACCACTGATATATATGTTTTATTTTATTCCCATTGTTATACTATAACTATAGTTTTATCTATCTATATAAGGGGTACGCCAGTTACATACACATTTCCAGGGAGTACGTGAAGCATAAAAGGTTGAGAACCACTGATATATATGTTTTATTTTATTTCCATTGTTATACTATAACTATAGTTTTATCTATCTATACAAGGGGTACGCCAGTTACATACACATTTCCAGGGAGTACGTGAAGCATAAAAGGTTGAGAACCACTGATATATATGTTTTATTTTATTCCCATTGTTATACTATAACTATAGTTTTATCTATCTATACAAAGGGTACATCAGTTACATACACATTTCCAGGGGGTACGTGAAGCATAAAAGGTTGAGAACCACTGATATATATGTTTTATTTTATTCCCATTGTTATACTATAACTATAGTTTTATCTATCTATACAAGGGGTACGCCAGTTACATACACATTTCCAGGGAGTACGTGAAGCATAAAAGGTTGAGAACCACTGATATATATATGTTTTATTTTATTCCCATTGTTATACTATAACTATAGTTTTATCTATCTATACAAGGGGTACGCCAGTTACATACACATTTCCAGGGAGTACGTGAAGCATAAAAGGTTGAGAACCACTGATATATATGTTTTATTTTATTCCCATTGTTATACTATAACTATAGTTTTATATATCTCTACAAAGGGTACATCAGTTACATACACATTTCCAGGGGGTACGTGAAGCATAAAAGGTTGAGAACCACTGGTCTATTGTGTTGAAAATAAAGTGTTTTGATTGATTGACTGATTGGTGATAACATGTATATTTGGACCTTCTGACTAGGGACCAAACACCCTGCTGACCGCTCGCCTCCTCCATTCATCTATACCTGCACACACACAAACACACATACATAAGTTTGTATACACAGAGGCAAACACATAAACAAACAGTGTAGCAAAAATCGCTTTTTCAAATTCACCCTTAAAACTTGGGGCGGGGGTGGCTCAGTCGGTAGCGCGCCAGGCTCATAATCTGTAGTTCCCAGGTTTGAATCCCAGTTGGGTCAGCGTTGAGTCTTATGTCCGCAAAACTCCCGCCCTGCCGACGGTCAGTAGGGGACACCTATGGGCTTGGAAAGGCCGTCGTCCGTAGGATGGGACTTTAAGCCGTGACCCCGTGTGCGGGAGAGCCATAACCTGTGCACGTTAAAGAACACGCTTATGGCATGGACGGGAGGCTACCATCTGTCTCCCAACAGCTGTTCCAGTGGGTCTCCTCCCCGAACCTTCTCTGAGCATTTGGGGACCTTGTGACCTGGCCATTTAGCCCATGGTGTGCAAAAAAGTGCCGCTCAGAGGTTAAACAACCGAACCCAACCCTTAAAACTTACTCGAGATCTGTTTTCCATGATCAGAGTACTTTTTTCGCAAATGATGCTGGAATACTGATTTACAATAAAAATACGATATATCACTTTCTTCTTTCTCATGTAGAGAGAGTAAAAAAGATATCTTCTCTTTTATCAAATCAGCGCACGAAGCCTCACACGTCACCAATGCTAAACACACTTTCCAATAAAATTCTTGTCCTGAAAAGTCTTAATTTACAGTGGCTGCACGTTTGCAGTGAAAAACGGAGGAAAAGAAAAATAAAACCTCTCTCGATCTATTCCTGCTGTTGTTTAAACTAATTTCCTGTTCGTATCACGGAATTAATTGTTTTAACTTCACTTCCGGCCAACGTGAGTTTTCAGCACCCCAGCGTATGATCATCCCCAGCCACACATTCTGCCCTGTTTGCATTGGGTCTGCGACATTAGTATGGTGTTTTAACGGTGAGGTTGCGTCCCCTGTAATTTCCGGGCGGGGCGAGCGCTACCGCGTAACCCGAGTCTGCAGCAATTCTGGAAAACATTCGCCCACATTTTGGCGATCGTTTCTCGCCGGCTGCAGTCACTCTCTGGCGGCAGAAGCTGTTGGACTGCGGGCACCCAGTAATGGATTCAACTGGCATTAAATGTCGGGCATCAACCAGACACAGCTGTAAATGAATTGAAATGTTGGGAGTATTATGGATCAGGAGAAGATTGGAACCAGTTGATGTTCTCAAATGACGAAGAGTAATGTTTATTTCACTGATTGTGGTTTCTCTCGAAATCGTAGTGAATGAAATATTTAGTTTTGTTTCTGTACTATTTTGTTCTGATACTATTCTGAAAGGATAACTGAAATACATGGCAATGAAAAGTTCATTGGGTTGTTGTTGGGTTGTTTTACCTCTGAGCGGCACTTTTTTGCACACCATGGGTTAAATGGCCAGGTCACATGAACCCCGAAGGCTCAGAGAAGGTTGGGGGAGGGGACCCACTGGAACAGCTGTTGGGAGACAGATGGTAGCCTCCCGTCAAGGCCATCCAGCGTGTTCTTTAACGTGCACAGGGTATGGCTCTCTCACACACGGATCACGGTTTAACATCCCATCCGACGGACGGCGGCCTTTCCAAGCCCATCGGTGTCCCCTACTGACCGTGGGCAGGGCGGAGAATTTTTGTGGAGATAAATCTCAACGCTGACCCAGCTGGGACTCGAACCTGGGAACTACAGATTACGAGCATGGCGCGCTACCGACTGAGCCACCCCCGCCCCATGAAGAGTTCAATTCAGACCCTTATGTCAACGGAGAATCCATCTGAAATCTATTTTGTTTCAATAGAGTTCGATTCAATCACATGTTAGGTAAAATGAGAATACAGTTCAGACCCATGCTATGTAAACAAAGAGTCCATTTCAACTCCATGGTATGTCAATGGAGATACTTTAATGTATCTTGGATCAATTGCGAAAAATCTACTAATCATTTCTTGCTAATGAGGGAAGAGTATGAGGTTGTTCGTGACGAATATTTCTCTCAGTTAGGAGACAATCATTTTCTTATCCTGTTGAAAGAGTATGGAACATCTCACATACCGAATAGTTAATCCTTTCTTCGCCGTTTTAGAAGAGTGTGGAACATCTCTCGAAACACATAGCTAATCTTTCCTTGGTCATGCTGGAAGAGTGTGAAACTTCTCTCTCATAAGCATATAACCTTTTTTTGGTCATGCTGGAAGAGTATGAAACTTCTCTCCCACCAGTAGATAATCCTTTCTTGGTCATGCTGAAAGAGTGTTAAACTTCTCTCCTTTCTTACTCATGCTGGAAGAGTATGAAACTTCTCTCCCACCAGTAGATAATCCTTTCTTGGTCATGCTGAAAGAGTGTTAAACTTCTATCCTTTCTTGCTCATGCTGGAAGAGTGTGAAACTTCTATCCTTTCTTGCTCATGCTGGAAGAGTGTGAAACTTCTCTCCCACTATATAATCCTTTCTTGGTCATGCTGGAAGAGTATGAAACTTCTTTCCCACCAGTAGACAATCCTTTCTTGGTCATGCTGAAAGAATGTGAAACTTCTATCCATTCTTTCTCATGCTGAAGAGTGCGAAATTTCTTTCCCACCAGTAGATAATCATTTCTTGATCATGCTGGAAGAGTATGAAACTTCTCTCCCACCAGTAGATAATCCTTTCTTGGTCATGCTGAAAGAGTGTTAAACTTCTCTCCCACTAGTATATAATCCTTTCTTGGTCATGCTGGAAGAGTATGAAACTTCTCTCCCACCAGTAGACAATCCTTTCTTGGTCATGCTGAAAGAATGTGAAACTTCTATCCATTCTTTCTCATGCTGGAAGAGTGCGAAATTTCTTTCCCACCAGTAGATAATCATTTCTTGATCATGCTGGAAGAGTATGAAACTTCTCTCCCACCAGTAGATAATCCTTTCTTGGTCATGCTGAAAGAGTGTTAAACTTCTCTCCCACTAGTATATAATCCTTTCTTTGTCATGCTGGAAGAGTATGAAACTTCTCTCCCACCAGTAGACAATCCTTTCTTGGTCATGCTGAAAGAATGTGAAACTTCTATCCATTCTTTCTCATGCTGGAAGAGTGCGAAATTTCTTTCCCACCAGTAGATAATCATTTCTTGATCATGCTGGAAGAGTATGAAACTTCTCTCCCAACAGTAGATAATCCTTTCTTGGTCATGCTGAAAGAGTGTGAAACTTCTCTCCCACTAGTATATAATCCTTTCTTGGTCATGCTGGAAGAGTATGAAACTTCTCTCCCACCAGTAGACAATCCTTTCTTGGTCATGCTGAAAGAATGTGAAACTTCTATCCATTCTTTCTCATGCTGGAAGAGTGCGAAATTTCTTTCCCACCAGTAGATAATCATTTCTTGATCATGCTGGAAGAGTATGAAACTTCTCTCCCAACAGTAGATAATCCTTTCTTGGTCATGCTGAAAGAGTGTTAAACTTCTCTCCCACTAGTATATAATCCTTTCTTGATCATGCTGGAAGAGTATGAAACTTCTCTCCCACCAGTAGATAATCCTTTCTTGGTCATGCTGAAAGAGTGTGAAATTTCTATCCTTTCTTGCTCATGCTGGAAGAGTGTGAAACTTCTCTTCCACTAGCATAAAATCCTTTCTTTCTCATGCTGGAAGAGTGTAAAACTTCTCTTCCACTAGTATAAAATCCTTTCTTTCTCATGCTGGAGGAGCGTGAAACTTCTTTTCCACTAGTATGTAATCCTTTCTTGGTCATGCTGGATGATTGTGAAACTTCTTTCCCAGTAGTATATAATCCTTTCTTGCTCATGTTGGAACAGTGTGAAACTTCTTTCCCACTAGTATATAATCCTTTCTTGCTCATGCTGGAAGAGTGTAAAACTTCTCTCCCAGCAGTAGATAATCCTTTTTTGGTCATCTAGAAGAATATGTAATCTCTATGCTATCGAGGAACTAATCCTTTCTTGATACTGCCTGAAGATTTTGTAACATCTGTTACCGAAACGTTAATCTTCATTGGTCATGTTGCAAAATTATGGGATATCTTTACCACCGAGGATCTAATCCTTTCTTGACAGTAAAAGAAGAGTACGAAATCTCTATCTCACTGAGCAGCTAATCCTTTCTTTGTCATGATGGAAGAGTATGGAATATCTCTACTACTGCTTAGCTAATCTTTTCTTGGTAATCCTGGGAAGGTAAGGAACGCCTTCAACCAAAACCCTAACCTTCCTTGGTCATGATGGAAGAATACAGAACATCTCACCAACCACGTAGCTAACATTTTCTTGTTGATCCCGGAAAAGTAGAGAACATCTTCCACCGAAAAGCAAACCTTTCTTGGTCATCTCTCCCACAAAGAAACTTATCCTTTCTTGGTTATTCTGGAAGAATATGGAGTATCTCTCCAACCAATTAGCTAATCCTTTTTAATCATGTTCGAAGAGTATGGAACATGTCTCCCACCTAGAAGCTAAACCTTATCATGCCGGAAAACGTAGAGCTGTCCCACTGAGGATTTAACCCTTTCTTGGTCATGCTGGAAGAGTATGGAATATCTCTCCCACCAAGACACTAAACCTTTCTTGGTCATTCTGGAAGAGAATAGAACATCTCGCCCACCAAATCACTAAATCTTTCTTGGTCATTCTGGAAGAGATTAGAACGTCTCGCCCACCAAGACACTAAATCTTTCTTGGTCATTCTGGAAGAGATTAGAACATCTCGCCCACCACGTAGCTAACATTTTCGTGGTGATCTTGGAAAAGTAGGGAACATCTTCCATAGGAAAGCTAACCTTCCTTGGTCATGCTAGAAGAGTATAGAACATCTCTTCCACCAAGGAAAAATCCTTTCTTGGTCATGCTGGAAGAGTATGGAGCATCTCTCTATAGATTAACTAATCTTTCCTTGGATCATGTTCGAAGAATGTGGAACATCTCTTCCATGAATAACTAATCTGTTCTTGACCATGCTGGAAGAGTATGGAATATCTCTCCCACGGAGAGCTAATTCTTTTTTCATCATGCTGGAAGAGTAAGGAACATCTTTTCCACCGAGCTATTAATCCTTTTTTTGGTCATGCTGGAAGGGTATGGAACAACTCTCCTAACGAGACTGTCACTTCTCACACTAATGAGCTTTTCTTTTTCGCACTAATGATTTCAATGAAAAATTCGACTTTTTTTCCCTTTTTTTTTATGATATTTTGATTTCTAAATGCTATTCATCGTCTGGTATCAGCTTACAGATTTAAAAACTTTCCTGGATTGTTTTTAATAAATAAAAGAACCCCCCCCCCCCCCCCCCCTAAGCATCTGCTTGGCACAGAGATCTGACAGGAGCCTGTCAGTTTATACGCCAAAGTAGAAAGTCTGTGAGGATGGCGGGACCTCATCAGAAAAACAACACACATATCCAAGCCTTACCCGGGGCTCGAACCCAGGTCTCTTAGATCAGTAACCAAGCGTGCTAACCACTGGATCACAGGAGATATAAATAAATAATATCTGCATGAATAAGAAAAAAAAAAAAACTGTTCCTCAATGGAACTCAACTCAACAGCTGGAATAACATTGAAACACTTTTGCGCCTTGGGGCGGGGGTGGCTCAGTCGGTAGCGCGCCAGGCTCGTAATCTGTAGTTCCCAGGTTCGAGTCCCAGCTGGGTCAGCGTTGAGATTTATCTCCGCCTTCGGGGTCCATATGACCTGGCCATTTAGCCCATGGTGTGCAAAAAAGTGCCGGTCAGAGTTAAAACAACCCAACGTTAAAGAACACGCTGGATGGCCTTGACGGGAGGCTACCATCTGTCTCCCAACAGCTGTTCCAATGGGTCCCCTCCCCCAACCTTCTCTGAGCCTTCGGGGTCCATGTGACCTGGCCATTTAGCCCATGGTGTGCAAAAAAGTGCCGCTCAGAGGTAAAACAACCCAACCCAACTTTTGCGCCTTGGTAAAAAATCTAAAGAAAAACAACATAAAATTGTTTAGTGACAACATCGCAAGTTACGAAGAAACTTAAATAAACTAACTCAAGTTTTAGCTTCAAAGGTTTCATCCAACAATTTGTTTATGACAACAATTCCATATGATTATATTTTCTCTTTCCCTCTGAAAAAAAAAAGGATAAATTGGAACGATTAAAAAACTAAGAGTCTTGTTTATTTACAAAATTCATCAACGTTATTTTTTCTCCACCATTTCTAATACACGAAATAAAGGTGATAATCAGACCGGAATCCCCCACCTTGGCACTCTTCCAAAAAGAGTCTGAACCCATCAAATCACAAATGCCTCTCTGAATATGTCTGATGGTTTTTGCTGCGTTCTTAACATTGTGTCGATCATTAAGCACGAAAAATGTCGACAGTTTTCAGAAGCTCTTAAAAATCTTTCTCCTCTCTTTCGTTTTTTTTTTCTCCTCGATTTCTTTCGACGCGGTACTAATTATCATTAGTGAAAGTTAATTATCGATTTTTATCACCCCTGACAGACCAGACGGCCTAGAATGGATTGTGATTGACCTGTAATGTTGTCATTTGCTTTCAGAATGAAGCTCATGGAAAAAAATAAAACCAAGCAAAAACGAAATACGAGAAGCTAAAACGACTCATTTTCCCTCTGTAAACCGCACACGTTTGCTTATTATTGTTTATTTTTATTTCTAAAGATTGTGATTTTTCAGAAGCACCTAATTTTATTCGTTAATTTCTCACTTTTTTTTTCATCTCTTTTCTGTCTTATATCGCGCAGGAGTCAGCAAACATTTTAATTAAGAATGAAACCGGCTACGCCGACATTTCAGTGCCATATTTGGAGAAACAGAATTTTTTTTTTCCAAGTCACTTCTTTAGTTTTGTTTTTACAAATTTCTGCTAGAACGATTTCTCGCCCGGAGTCTGTACACTCCTTAATGAACGCATTAATACAAATTAAACTGTGTCTTCTAATTACCAAGAACAGCTATCAGTTCTGTTTAAATGTATACAAGATTTTTTTCTTCCTAGCAGCAGGAGTCGGTGCTTGTTTTTCAAGCACGTTTAGTTTTGTGATAAATTAAAATCAAGAACACACATTCCCGTTGTCATTCAATAGAGCTCTTTCTTATCTGTTTCAAGCAAGCTACAATAAATGCCAAAAAAAAAAGGACTGTAATAAAGCATGGCAATCAACTAAAGACGAACAAGTAATGATAATGACTTTTGACTGCTTAATCAGAAAAACTTTAAAAAATCATTGTTCATTGTTCTCACTTAGCTACTTTGGGTTGACGGGTAAGTAATGAATGGTAAGTCCTAATATGACCAGTATTGCTCATTTGGTGGGTTGGGTTGGGTTTTTTTACCTCTGAGCGGCACTTTTTTGCACACCATGGGCTAAATGACCAGGTGACATGGACCCCGAAGGCTCAGAGAAAGTTGAGGGAGGGGACCCACTGGAACAGCTGTTGGGAGACAGATGGTAGCCTCCCGTCAAGGCCATCCAGCGTGTTCTTTAACGTTGGGTTGTTTTACCTCTGAGCGCCACTTTTTTGCATACCATGGGCTAAATAGCCAGGTGACATGGACTCCGAAGGCTCAGAGAAGGTTGGGGGAGGGGACCCACTGGAACAGCTGTTGGGTGACAGATGGTTGCCTCCCGTCAAGGCCATCCAGTGTGTTCTTTAACGTTGGGTTGTTTTACCTCTGAGCGCCACTTTTTTGCATACCATGGGCTAAATGGCCAGGTGACATGGACCCCGAAGGCTCAGAGAAGGTTGGGGGAGGGGACCCACTGGAACAGCTGTTGGGAGACAGATGGTAGCATCCCGTTAAGGCCATCCAGCGTGTTCTTTAACGTTGGGTTGTTTTACCTCTGAGCGGCACTTTTTTGCACACCATGGGCTAAATGACCAGGTCACATGGACCCCGAAGGCTCAGAGAAGGTTGGGGGAGGGGACCCACTGGAACAGCTGTTGGGAGACAGATGGTAGCATCCCGTTAAGGCCATCCAGCGTGTTCTTTAACGTTGGGTTGTTTTACCTCTGAGCGGCACTTTTTGCACACCATGGGCTAAATGACCAGGTGATATGGACCTCGAAGGCTCAGAGAAGGTTGGGGGAGGGGTCCCACTGCAACAGCTGTTGGGAGACAGATGGTAGCATACCGTTAAGGCCATCCAGCGTGTTCTTTAACGTTGGGTTGTTTTACCTCTGAGCGGCACTTTTTTGCACATCATGGGCTAAATGACCAGGTCACATGGACCCCGAAGGCTCAGAGAAGGTTGGGGGAGGGGACCCACTGGAACAGCTGTTGGGAGACAGATGGTAGCCTTGGCTGTGTGGCTAATTACATTGATAGATCATGGATCTCCTCTGTGGCTAATTATATTGATCGGCCACGTATCTCCTCTGTGGCTTATTATATTGATAGGTCATGGATCTCCTCTGTGGCTTATTATATTGATAGACGAAGGATCTCCTCTGTGGCTTATTATATTGATAGGTCACGGATCTCCTCTGTGGCTTATTATATTGATAGGTCACGGATCTCCTCTGTGGCTAATTATATTGATCGGCCACGTATCTCCTCTGTGGCTTATTATATTGATAGGTCACGGATCTCCTCTGTGGCTTATTATATTGATAGGTCATGGATCTCCTCTGTGGCTAATTATATTGATAGGTCACGGATCTCCTCTGTGGCTAATTACATTGATAGATCATGGATCTCCTCTGTGGCTAATTATATTGATCGGCCACGTATCTCCTCTGTGGCTTATTATATTGATAGGTCATGGATCTCCTCTGTGGCTTATTATATTGATAGACGAAGGATCTCCTCTGTGGCTTATTATATTGATAGGTCATGGATCTCCTCTGTGGCTTATTATATTGATAGGTCACGGATCTCCTCTGTGGCTTATTATATTGATAGGTCACGGATCTCCTCTGTGGCTTATTATATTGATAGGTCACGGATCTCCTCTGTGGCTTATTATATTGATAGGTCACGTATCTCCTCTGTGGCTTATTATATTGATAGGTCACGGATCTCCTCTGTGGCTTATTATATTGATACTTCACGGATCTCCTCTGTGGCTTATTATATTGATAGGTCACGGATCTCCTCTGTGGCTAATTATATTGATCGGCCACGTATCTCCTCTGTGGCTTATTATATTGATAGGTCACGGATCTCCTCTGTGGCTTATTATATTGATAGGTCATGGATCTCCTCTGTGGCTTATTATATTGATAGGTCACGGATCTCCTCTGTGGCTTATTATATTGATAGGCCAGGGATCTCCTCTGTGGCTTATTATATTGATAGACGACGGATCTCCTCTGTGGCTTATTATATTGATAGGTCACGGATCTCCTCTGTGGCTTATTGTATTGATAGGTCATGGATCTTCTCTGTGGCTTATTATATTGATAGGTCACGGATCTCCTCTGTGGCTTATTATATTGATAGGTCACGGATCTCCTCTGTGGCTTATTATATTGATAGGTCACGGATCTCCTCTGTGGCTTATTATATTGATAGGCCACGGATCTCCTCTGTGGCGTATTATATTGATAGGTCACGGATCTCCTCTGTGGCTTATTGTATTGATAGGTCATGATCTCCTCTGTGGCTTATTATATTGATAGGTCACGGATCTCCTCTGTGGCTTATTATATTGATAGGTTACGGATCTCCTCTGTGGCTTATTATATTGATAGGTCATGGATCTCCTCTGTGGCTTATTATATTGATAGGTCACGGATCTCCTCTGTGGCTTATTATATTGATAGGTCACGTATCTCCTCTGTGGCTTATTATATTGATAGGTCACGGATCTCCTCTGTGGCTTATTATATTGATACTTCACGGATCTCCTCTGTGGCTTATTATATTGATAGGTCACGGATCTCCTCTGTGGCTAATTATATTGATCGGCCACGTATCTCCTCTGTGGCTTATTATATTGATAGGTCACGGATCTCCTCTGTGGCTTATTATATTGATAGGTCATGGATCTCCTCTGTGGCTTATTATATTGATAGGTCACGGATCTCCTCTGTGGCTTATTATATTGATAGGCCAGGGATCTCCTCTGTGGCTTATTATATTGATAGACGACGGATCTCCTCTGTGGCTTATTATATTGATAGGTCACGGATCTCCTCTGTGGCTTATTGTATTGATAGGTCATGGATCTTCTCTGTGGCTTATTATATTGATAGGTCACGGATCTCCTCTGTGGCTTATTATATTGATAGGTCACGGATCTCCTCTGTGGCTTATTATATTGATAGGTCACGGATCTCCTCTGTGGCTTATTATATTGATAGGTCACGGATCTCCTCTGTGGCTTATTATATTGATAGGTCACGGATCTCCTCTGTGGCTTATTATATTGATAGGTCACGGATCTCCTCTGTGGCTAATTATATTAATCGGCCACGTATCTCCTCTGTGGCTTATTATATTGATAGGTCACGGATCTCCTCTGTGGCTTATTATATTGATAGGTCATGGATCTCCTCTGTGGCTTATTATATTGATAGGTCACGGATCTCCTCTGTGGCTTATTATATTGATAGGTCACGGATCTCCTCTGTGGCTTATTATATTGATAGGTCATGGATCTCCTCTGTGGCTTATATTGATAGGTCACGGATCTCCTCTGTGGCTTATTATATTGATAGGCCACGGATCTCCTCTGTGGCGTATTATATTGATAGGTCACGGATCTCCTCTGTGGCTTATTATATTGATATGTCACGGATCTCCTCTGTGGCTTATTGTATTGATAGGTCATGGATCTCCTCTGTGGCTTACTATATTGATAGGTCACGGATCTCCTCTGTGGCTTATTATATTGATAGGTCACGGATCTCCTCTGTGGCTTATTATATTGATAGGTCACGGATCTCCTCTGTGGCTTATTATATTGATAGGTCACGGATCTCCTCTGTGGCTTATTATATTGATACTTCACGGATCTCCTCTGTGGCTTATTATATTGATAGGTCACGGATCTCCTCTGTGGCTAATTATATTGATCGGCCACGTATCTCCTCTGTGGCTTATTATATTGATAGGTCACGGATCTCCTCTGTGGCTTATTATATTGATAGGTCATGGATCTCCTCTGTGGCTTATTATATTGATAGGTCACGGATCTCCTCTGTGGCTTATTATATTGATAGGCCAGGGATCTCCTCTGTGGCTTATTATATTGATAGACGACGGATCTCCTCTGTGGCTTATTATATTGATAGGTCACGGATCTCCTCTGTGGCTTATTGTATTGATAGGTCATGGATCTTCTCTGTGGCTTATTATATTGATAGGTCACGGATCTCCTCTGTGGCTTATTATATTGATAGGTCACGGATCTCCTCTGTGGCTTATTATATTGATAGGTCACGGATCTCCTCTGTGGCTTATTATATTGATAGGTCACGGATCTCCTCTGTGGCTTATTATATTGATAGGTCACGGATCTCCTCTGTGGCTTATTATATTGATAGGTCATGGATCTCCTCTGTGGCTTATTATATTGATAGGTCACGGATCTCCTCTGTGGCTTATTATATTGATAGGTCATGGATCTCCTCTGTGGCTTATTACATTGATATGCCACGGATCTGCTCTGTGGCTTATTATATTGATAGGCCACGGATCGCCTCTGTGGCTTATTTTATTGAATTTGAGCATAGCAGAGACAGTTTTATAGGAAAGAAACGGACAGTGACAATCCCGCGGAAAAGAGACGGACAGGGACAATCTAGAAAGAAAGAGATGGGCAGTGGCAATCTCGCAAGAAATGAACAGCAACAATCTCGCAGAAGAAATGGACAGCAATAATCTCGCAGAAGAAATAGACAGCAACAATCTCGCAGGTAACCATGATACATTTCCACGTCGTTCTGCGATGGCGATGATAGAACAGGGTCAACACAGAACAGGATAACCGTGTACCATAATCATCAAAGAACGATATAACCATATTCGTGGTCATCAATGAACAATGTAATCTCGCCCAAAAGAGATGAACAGCTACAATACCTCAGAAAACAGACGGACAGCGCCAATGTCGATGGGGGGCGGGGGCGGGGTGGCTCAGTCGTTAGCGCACCAGGCTCGTAATCTGTAGTTCCCAGGTTCGAGTCCCAGCTGGGTCAGCGTTGAGATTTATCTCTGCAAAAATTCACCGCCCTGCCCACGTAGTAGGGGACACCGATGGCTTGGAAAGGCCGCCGTCCGTCGGATGGGACGTTAAGCCGTGGCCCCGTGTGCGGGAGAGCCATACCCTGTTCACGTTAAAGAACACGCTGGAAGGCCTTGACGGGAGGCAACCATCTGTCTCCCAACAGCTGTTCCAGTGGGTCCCCTCCCCCAACCTTCTCTGAGCTTTTGGGGTCCATGTGACCTGGCCATTAAGCCCATGGTGTGCAAAAAAGTGCCGCTCAGAGGTAAAACAACAACAACAACGAATGTCGATGAGAAAAGACAGACCATCTGTCTCCTAACAGCCTGTCCAGTGGGATCAATTTCACTGACCTTTCTCTGAGACCTTGGTGTCCTTGTGACCTGAATTTTTAGCTCAATGAGTGAAAGAAAAGTGCCACTCAGAGATAAAAAACAGCTTTCAACGTTGATAGAGTACGATTGTAATTTAATTCTGAAAGTGTGATAAAGCCTTCACATTATGGTAAATACATATATAAATCAATTTGCGAAAGTTCTCTTAAGCTTTATCTATATACTCCGTTAATTTATTATCTTTCTTTACCATACAAGACGAGCATATAACATTTCCATTCCTTTTGCCGTGTTATAAAACAAACATCCACTGCTTTAACGAAAAAAAAAAAGTATCACTTACATATTAAAATTGGATTCTACTTCTTGCATGTCGTTCAGTTTTATACCAAAAATTTGCATTTATATATATATATTCACACACACACACACACCCATTGCCCAGAAAGCAGAACTCCATTAATTTAAACCTGCATAAAGATGTTTATGGAGATAAGTTCTTCAGCTCTCTAGTAAAGGCTGTTATCTAACAGGAAACAGATTCGGAGAAAAGGCATTAATATCGTGAAACAGATCCCATTTCTCTCGCTGTAACAGTTCAATGTCGGACACATCGGGAAGCTCTCATGAGTTTCGTGTTGGCTGAAAATGCTATCATTTCTGTGAAAAGAAGGAAATATTATGGAACCGAAAATTACTTCGTCATAAACTTTCGCGTAAGTGTTAGTTCCATGTCGGATTCCGTAATTCTCCGTATTTTATTGCGGAAAACTCTTTTTCTTTAGGTATTCTTGGAGAGAAATGAAATAAGAAAAATGTAGGGGAAGTTTGTCTTCAGAGGAGGGAGAAGGTATTTTAATATGGGGAAAATCATTCTCGGAATTTCGATGATGAAAACATTCTGAGTTTAAGAGGTTGCGTAGTTTTGCTTTTGATAGATTATATTATGCATAATGGGGTAAATGTTCAGGTCACAAAGACCCCAAATGTTCAGAGCTAGGTGTCGGAAAGAAACACATTGGACAGGTGATGGGAGAACATTGAAGAGGTATAAGGTGAATCATTGCACAATTGCAAGGAAACTCAGTGCACAGTTGTAAGATTCATTATACAGTTGTAAGGAGACTCATTGTATAGTGGTAAAGAGACTCGCTGAACTGCTGTAAGGAGACTTGTGGAACAGTTGTAAGGAGACTCGTGGAACAGTTGTAAGGAGACTCGTGGAACAGGTGCAAGGAAACTCATTGTACAGTTATAAGGAGACTCATTGCACAATTGTAAAGAGACTGATTGCACAGTTGTAAGAAGACTCACTGCATAGTTGCAAGAAGATGCACTGGAGAGTTGTAAGGAGACTCACTGGACAGCTGTAAGGAAACACATTGGATTCCTGCAAGGATATGCATTGAACAGCTGTAAGGAGACTCGCTGCACAGAAGATGCACTGGACAGCTATAAAGAGACACATTGGGCTTATGTAAGGAGATGCATTGAACAGCTGTAAGGAGACTCGCTGCACATTTGTATGGCGATGCACTAGATATCTGTAAAGAAACACACTGGACTTTTGTAAGGAAATGCATTGGACAGCTGTAAGGAGACTCACTGCACAATTTCAAGGAGATGCACTGAACAGCTGTAATGAGACGCACTCTACGCTTTAAGAGGACGCATTGGACACTTGTAAGAAGTGGCACTGGGCAGTTGTAAAGAGACGCAGTGATGGATGTAAGGAGGCACACTGAAAAGGTGAAAGGAGGCACACTGAAAAGGTGAAAGGAGACACACTGAAAAGGTGAAAGGAGACACACTGAAAAGGTGAAAGGAGACACACGAAAAGGTGAAAGGAGACACACTGAAAAGGTGAAAGGAGGCACATGAAAAGGTGAAAGGAGACACACTGAAAAGGTGAAAGGAGACACACTTAAAAGGTGAAAGGAGACACATTGAAAAGGTGAAAGGAGACACACTGAAAAGGTGAAAGGAGACACAGTGAAAAGGTGAAAGGAGACACACTGAAAAGGTGAAAGGAGACACAGTGAAAAGGTGAAAGGAGACACACTGAAAAGGTGAAAGGAGACACACTTAAAAAGTGAAAGGAGACACACTGAAAAGGTGAAAGGAGACACACTTAAAAGGTGAAAGGAGACACACTGAAAAGGTGAAAGGAGGCACATGAAAAGGTGAAAGGAGACACACTGAAAAGGTGAAAGGAGACACACTGAAAAGGTGAAAGGAGACACACTGAAAAGGTGAAAGGAGGCACATGAAAAGGTGAAAGGAGACACACTGAAAAGGTGAAAGGAGACACACTTAAAGGTGAAAGGAGACACACTGAAAAGGTGAAAGGAGACACACTGAAAAGGTGAAAGGAGACACACTGAAAAGGTGAAAGGAGGCACATGAAAAGGTGAAAGGAGACACACTGAAAAGGTGAAAGGAGGCACATGAAAAGGTGAAAGGAGACACACGAAAAGGTGAAAGGAGACACACTGAAAAGGTGAAAGGAGGCACACTGAAAAGGTGAAAGGAGACACACTGAAAAGGTGAAAGGTTGGGTTGGGTTGTTTTACCTCTGAGCGGCACTTTTTTGCACACCATGGGCTAAATGGCCAGGTCACATGGACCCCGAAGGCTCAGAGAAGGTTGGGGGAGGGGACCCACTGGAACAGCTGTTGGGAGACAGATGGTAGCCTCCCGTCAAGGCCATCCAGCGTGTTCTTTAACGTGCACAGGGTATGTCTCTCCCGCACACGGGGCCACGGCTTAACGTCCCATCCGACGGACGGCGGCCTTTCCAAGCCCATCGGTGTCCCCTACTGACCGTGGGCAGGGCGGGGAATTTTGCAAAGGTGAAAGGAGACACACTGAAAAGGTGAAATGAGACACACTGAAAAGGTGAAAGGAGACACACGAAAAGGTGAAAGGAGACACACTGTAAAGGTGAAAGGAGGCACACTGAAAAGGTGAAAGGAGACACACTGAAAAGGTGAAAAGAGACACATGAAAAGGTGAAAGGAGACACACATGAAAAGGTGATAGGAGACACACTGAAAAGGTGAAAGGAGACACACTGAAAAGGTGATAGGAGACACACGAAAAGGTGAAAGGAGACACACTGAAAAGGTGAAAGGAGGCACACTGAAAAGGTGAAAGTAGACACACTGAAAAGGTGAAAAGACACATGAAAAGGTGAAAGGAGACACACATGAAAAGTTGATAGGAGACACACTGAAAAGGTGAAAGGAGACACATTGGATAACTGTAAGGTGACACCCTGGACAGATGAAAGGATACTCACTGTCCTTTTGCAACGACTGGACAATTGTAAGGAAACGCACTGGACAGCTGTAAGGAGAGAACACTGGACAGCTGTAAAAACGAAACAAAAAAGTTGGATTGTTCCACTTCTCAGAGGTGTTTTTTTTAACACTTCTGAAAATACACTTATAGATATATACCAGAACAACAAATACAATAATAAAATAAATTAGAGGGACACGGCAGCCACTACAAAATATTAGAGAATTTCCATTTTAGGTCAATGGGTACATAACTTCGAAGCTCTATTAACTTCTGAAATATTCATTTAATGGGAAATTGGGACTGAAGACAAATTAAAGATCAGAATCGAATCTATTCAATTCTCGATTTTCAAAAATATTCGTTCAGTATTTAATGAGTTATGGAAGCTGGAATATTTCTCTACAGTAACACATCTTAAGAATTTACAGTCGCTCAAAAAATATCCGAACACTATGGTTGATTACAGAATTCAGAAAAAAATATCTGGCAACGATTTTTTTTTAGAAATTAGTGATCGGGCAACCTTCGTGTCACGTGACACGAAGGTCACTAATTTCTAAAAAAAAATCGTTGCCAGATATTTTTTTCTGAATTCTGTAATCAACCATAGTGTTTGGATATTTTTTTTGACCGACTGTAGAATTATTGCCGAAAAGAAACACGAAAAGGAGAAAAAGAAAACGAATGCAAAAATTAAAATTCGCAATGCTCAAAAGTCCAAAAATATCAAAACCTTGTCGTAAATTTATCGAAAATAAAATCTGCGTTGATTTTCATTTCTTAAGAGTAACTTATTATTTGTAGTTTCTCAGTGATTGCCTTGGCAGCAGAAAATCTCCTTCGTGTATTTTATACCTAAATTAATATTACATAAACAATCATTTTAAACTCTTAGCGTTATTTTCTAACCTTTACGAAAAAAGAAAATAACATTTACTAGCTGGAGTATTCTTCTTTCCACACAAAAGTCATTTCTCAACAGTTAACGAAATCTTGGGAGGCATTTCCTCTGGAAAATCTACATCTTCCTGTCGTTACGTCTTGCCTCATGAATAAAAGCAGACTGCTTTCCACGCTGATGATAATCGGAGGTTTGAATCAAACTGCTGAATGCAGAAGCGGGGGGGGGGGACGTGTAGAGAAACTTTCAGTTGGACTTGGAAGTAAAGAAAGCTTTTTCAACACACTGCAGCCAATTTACTTGTTAAACAGGTTTGAGGCAAATCAGCTACTTCTAACTGTTGAAGTTGGCGTTTACCTTTGCCATGTCAGTTAGGGGAGAAAACGCAGAAAACTGTTTGAAGTGATTAGATTGTAGAGTTAAATAAACTAAGTGGATTTTCACTCGAATCCCTATTGCTTTTTTTGCGTTTGCAACCTGAGTTTTAATGAGATTGCTTTCAAAAATTGTTTCTATAGAAAAAGAAATGTTCCTTCCGTCTGCTTTTAGTGTAGATGAAAAAAAAGATTCAAATTATTTGTGCCTTTCAAGGTTTTTTTTTAATGTGAACTTTGGTTGATTTGTCAAAACAGAGACCCATTCTTCAAATTCGTAGCTCACCACTGGAGTTAATCCAATGATTTCTGGGGCGGGGGTGGCTCAGTCGGTAGCGCGCCAGGCTCGTAATCTGTAGTTTCCAGGTTCGAGTCCCAGCTGGGTCAGCGTTGAGATTTATCTCCGCAAAATTCCCCGCCCACGGTCAGTAAGGGACACTGATGGGTTTGTAAAGGCCACCGTCCGTCGGATGGGACGTTAAGCCGTGGCCCCTTATGCGGGAGAGCCATACCCTGTGCACGTGAAAGAACACACTGGATGGCCTTGACGGGAGGCTACCATCTGTCTCCCAACAGCTGTTCCAGTGGGTCCCCTCCCCCAACTTTCTCTGAGCCTTCGGGGTCCATGTGACCTGGCCATTTAGCCCATGGTGTGCAAAAAAGTGCCGCTCAGAGGTCAACTAACCAATGTTTTCTACAATAACAAATGTTACCAACGAACGCCCACATCGTATGGACATATTTTTTTTTAATTCTTCTACTGCTAAGAGTAATACTCTTTTAGAATATCTCGAAATTAAAGTGATCCGTTGTAACACCCTTTGACATTACCGACGCGCTACTGTTAGGAAAGGGGCGGGGGGGGGGGGGGGCGCTCAGTCGGTAGCGCGCCAGACTCGTAATCTGTAGTTCCCAGGTTAGAATCCCAGCTGGATCAGCGTTGAGATTTATCTCCGCAAAATTCCCTGCCCACGGTCAATAGGGGACACTGATGGGTTTGTAAAGGCCTCCGTCCGTCGTATGGGACGTTAAGCCGTGGCCCCGTTTGCGGGAGAGCCTACCCTGTGCACGTGAAAGAACACACTGGATGGCCTTGGCGGGAGGCTACCATCTGTCTCCCAACAACTATTCCAGTGGGTCCCCTCCCCCAACCTTCTCTGAGCCTTCGGGGTCCATGTGACCTGGCCATTTAGCCCATGGTGTGCATAAAAAGTACCACTCAGAGGTAAAACAACCCAACTGTTAGGAAAGGAACACCTGTAGAAGTAGTAGATATTTGTTTGAATGTTTTCAACCGCTAAAGATTTCACATCATGATCAGTCGAAATTGACACCAGCATTGGAAACTCTCGCACATTATATATGAAATTTTTTTAGCTATTGCATGGATTTCCATGTTTCAACTCACTAGAGTAATAGAATGAAAATGAAATATAAGTAAACTTTAACACGGTTTCCCTAACACGAAGTAAAAAAAGTTTTTTTTTCGTAATAGAATTAAGATCGGATGCAGTTTTTAATTTAAAATTAAATATCGGTAAATGACGTACGTGAGGATACCAAAAAATAAATTTGCTTTCTTTTAAATATTATCAAATCAAGGGAAAAAACGAATTAAATTACTTTTTTCCGCCAAAAGTGAAAATTTAAATTTTTTTCTGTTGGGACAAAAATTTAATATGATTATGGCCTGAGAAACTAATATCACTGATGTGGAAAAAATGTACGTTTTTTTATTTAGGCGGGTTGTTTTACCTCTGAGCGGCACTTTTTTTGCACACCATGGGCTAAATAGCCAGGTCACATGGACCCAGAATGCTCAGAGAGTTGGGTTGGGTTGCTTTACCTCTGAGCGGCACTTTTTTGCACACCATGGGCTAAATGGCCAGGTCACATGGACTCCGAAGGCTCAGAGAAGGTTGGGGGAGGGGACCCACTGGAACAGCTGTTGGGAGACAGATGGTAGCATCCCGCCAAGGCCATCCAGCGTGTTCTTTAACGTGCACAGGGTATGGCTCTCCCGCACACGGGGCCACGGCTTAACGTCCCATCCGACGGACGGCGGCCTTTCCAAGCCCACAGGTGACCCCTACTGAATGACCGTGAGCAGGGCGGGGAATTTTGCGGAGATAAATCTCAACGCTGACCCAGCTGGGACTCGAACCTGGGAACTACAGATTACGAGCGCGCTACCGACTGAGCCACCTTGTTTGAGGCAGCAAAGTGTCGTTGACTGGTGTTGTTATACTACTACGCGTCAATAGCGGAATTTCATCACCTCTTTAGGAGGTGATGAACGTAAATCATGGTTCTCTAAAGAGCCAGGTGGCCTCGTACAAACATTGCCTGGTGAGGCTCTTAAACCTCGATATGCCTCTTATTATTATTATTATTATTATTATTATTATTATTATTATTATTATTATCTCTTGCCTCTTATGGGGCGAGGGTGGCTCAATCGGTAGTGCGCCAGGCTCGTAATCTGTAGTTCCCAGGTTCGAGTCCCAGCTTGGTCAGCGTTGAGATTTATCTCCGCAAAATTCCCCACCCTGCCCACGGTCAGTAGGGGACACCGATGGGCTTGGAAAGGCCGCCGTCTGTCGGATGGGACGTTAAGCCGTGGCCCCGTGTGTGGGAGAGCCATACCCTGTGCACGTTAAAGAACACGCTGGATAGCCTTGACGGGAGGCTACCATCTGTCTCCCAACAGCTATTCCAGTGGGTTCCCTCCCCCAACCTTCTCTGAGCCTTCGGGATCCATGTGACCTGGCCATTTAGCCCATGGTGTGCAAAAAAGTGCCGCTCAGAGGTAAAACAACCCAACCCAACTCTTGCCTCTTATCGTATATTAAAAAATGGATTGCCTGGTCCTTTATTAAAAAATGGATTGGAGAAGACATGTTTGTTGTGTTAGGAAACTAATCTTTAATAACAAGAGTCTATAGGAATTGCTACTTCATTGGTTCAACGTCTATGGGCGTTTAATTTTATTGCATCAATCGCGAATTGCTGGTTTGTTTACTCCAATTGAATCATTTTTTACAATAATAGTTGTCAAAATATTACGTAACACGTGAAGCCAGATTGCTGTGTTACGTCACAGTACAGTGGAAAGAGTCCGAGGGAATTTCATGTAGTGGAATTATGGAATTGATGACTAGCAAGATTAACATGTTTTTATGGCATTAGTGTATTGTTCAAGTTTCTTTTGATAAAATCAGCTGTATTATTAATACGTTATTATCTATAATTTAGAATGTTAATGTACTTATAAAATATTTCTTACATTTGAGTTAAAAAAAGGGTAAAAATGCTATGTGTTCTGGGGAAGGCGCGTATTCAGGATTATTCAGAGTATTCAGCGTATTCAGGATTATTCAGCGTATTCAGGATTATTCAGCGTATTCAGGATTATTCAGAGTATTCAGCGTATTCAGGATTATTCAGATTATTCAGGATTATTCAGAGTATTCAGCGTATTCAGGATTATTCAGAGTATTCAGCGTATTCAGGATTATTCAGAGTATTCAGAGTATTCAGGATTATTCAGAGTATTCAGCGTATTCAGGATTATTCAGAGTATTCAGAGTATTCAGGATTATTTAGAGTATTCAGCGTATTCAATTTATTATTAAGAATATTCAGCGTATTCAAGATTATTCAGAGTATTCAACGTATTCAGAATTATTCAGAGTATTCAACGTATTCAGGATTATTCAGAGTATTCAATGTATTCAGGATTATTCAGAGTATTCAGCGTATTCAGGATTATTTAGAGTATAGAGCGTATTCAAGATTATTAAGAATATTCAGCGTATTCAAGATTATTCAGAGTATTCAACGTATTCAGAATTATTCAGAGTATTCAACGTATTCAGGATTATTCAGAGTATTCAACGTATTCAGGGTTATTCAGAGTATTCAGCGTATTCAGGATTATTCAGAGTATTCAGCGTATTCAGGATTATTCAGAGTATTCAGAGTATTCAGGATTATTTAGAGTATTCAGCGTATTCAAGATTATTAAGAATATTCAACGTATTCAAGATTATTCAGAGTATTCAACGTATTCAGAATTATTCAGAGTATTCAACGTATTCAGGATTATTCAGAGTATTCAATGTATTCAGGATTATTCAGAGTATTCAGCGTATTCAGGATTATTTAGAGTATTCAGCGTATTCAAGATTATTAAGAATATTCAGCGTATTCAAGATTATTCAGAGTATTCAACGTATTCAGAATTATTCAGAGTATTCAACGTATTCAGGATTATTCAGAGTATTCAACGTATTCAGGATTATTCAGAGTATTCAGCGTATTCAGGATTATTCAGAGTATTTAGCGTATTCAGGATTATTCAGAGTATTCCGCATATTCAGGATTATTCAGAGTATTCAGCGTATTCAGGATTATTCAGAGTATTCAGCGTATTCAGGATTATTCAGAGTATTCAGCGTATTCAGGATTATTCAGAGTATTCAGCGTATTCAGGATTATTCAGAGTATTCAGCGTATTCAGGATTATTCAGAGTATTCAGCATATTCAGGATTATTCAGAGTATTCAGCATATTCAGGATTATTCAGAGTATTCAGCGTATTCAGGGTTATTCAGAGTATTCAGCGTATTCAGGATTATTCAGAATATTCAGCGTATTCAGGATTATTTAGAGTATTCAACGTATTGAGGATTATTCAGTGTATTCAACGTATTCAGGATTATTCAGAGTATTCAGCGTATTCAAGATTATTCAGAGTATTCAACGTATTCAAGATTATTCAGAGTATTCAGCGTATTCAGGATTATTCAGAATATTCAGCGTATTCAGGATTATTTAGAGTATGCAGCGTATTGAGGATTATTCAGAGTATTCAACGTATTCAGGATTATTCAGAATATTCAGCATATTCAAGATTATTAAGAATATTCAGCGTATTCAGGATTATTCAGAGTATTCAACGTATTCAGAATTATTCAGAGTATTCAGCGTATTCAGGATTTTTCAGAGTATTCAACGTATTCAGGGTTATTCAGAGTATTCAGCGTATTCAGGATTATTCAGAGTATTCAGCGTATTCAGGATTATTCAGAGTATTCAGAGTATTCAGCGTATTCAGGATTATTCAGAGTATTCAGAGTATTCAACCGATGCTTGGCGTTGATCTTGTGGATCTTGGCTTGTGTGAAGCTGCTCGGCCATGCAATTCCATTCACAGCCATTGAGCTATTTCCACTTCACAGCTATTGGGAGACAGATGGTAGCCTCCCATCAATGCCGTCAAGTGTGTTCTTTAACGTGCACAAGTTATGACTCTCCCGCACACGGAACCCCGGCTTTACGTCCATCCGACTGACGGGGCTTTTCCAAACCCATCGGGCTGCTAAAAACACCATAACAACAATCCTAGTGTTGTTATTAAAGTTTTATAGGAGAGGGAATTACCCTTTGACTTACATTCCCCTCGATCCGATCCTAAAACTTCAAAAGTTCACTGCCTAGTTAATTACAGCACAGGAGGAGGAATAGGCCGAACCCCAAGGGGCATTGAATTTTCGATGACAAACAATATCTGATATTCATGCAACATTTTTTGACATAAACAGTAATTTCTAAAAAAAAAAATGAGCGATTCGTTCTGTTCAGGTCCATAGAGAGAGAGAGGAAAAAAATATATAACCACCAAAATATTTCTTTATGAGCAGCGAAATTGGACATGCTATCTTTCTTACTGTTGTAGAAGGTGAACTTTGTCGGATGCCACTCTTCCTCTTGCTCCTCTTCATCTTCTCGTGATCCCATGTCAGACCTGAGCCTTAGCCCGAAGACGGCGGTCACGGGGTCATTACTTGGTGGCCATCGAAAGCAGTCCTTGTTGATTAACCCGTCTGATTACCAGAGGGTGCAGACAGTCTGCTCGAGACTAGCAATTATCATCCATCTTCTGAGGCTCTCTTTCTCCTTGGATGCAGGTATAGATGGGGGATGAGGAGGATGCTTCATTGCTCCGTGTTCATGACGGGTGGCGAAGATGTCGGAGACAGCTCCCTAGGGAGAACCAATGCGATCCCCCTTCATGTTTTTTATACTTTTTAATGAATTGCTTTGTGCTTGTAATTATATGCTTTGTCGTGCTCAGAACAAACGCTTTTAATTCTCAAGGCTTTCCTTTACGTTTCTGTTGTTTGTTGTCGTTTTCTTCCGCTGACGAAGGTATACTTCGAAAAGATCTTCGAAAGAATATTATTTTGAGCATTTTTAAGATTTATTTTTGGTCGGTAAATGAATTTTTTTGTTGTTTACCCTAATAAGACGAGAAAGGTCGAAACGCGTTAAACAAGGTGACTTTCAGTGCGGAGAAGTTTCGGTGATGGTGAGCGAGGCTGATATAAAAAAGTTTTAAACAGTGATACATTATTTTTAAAATGTGATAACTGTTTTTTTTTTTCTAAGCGCAAGTTTTAAAAAGAATTTTTGCTTGTAAGATGGGGTTGGATAGAGAAATGGGCTTTGTTAGATTGGGTTGGGTTGTTTTACCTCTGAGCGGCACTTTTTTCAACACCATGGGCTAAATGGCCAGGTCACATGGACCCCGAAGGCTCAAAGAAGGTTGGGGGAGGGGACCCACTGGAACAGTTGTTGGGAGACAGATGGTAGCCTCCCGTCAAGGCCATCCATCGTGTTCTTTAACGTGCACAGGGTATGGCTCTCCCGCACACGGGGCCAAGGCTTAACGTCCCATCCGACGGACGGCGGCCTTTCCAAGCCCATCGGTGTCCCCTACTGACCGTGGGCAGAGCGGGGAAATTTTGCGGAGATAAATCTCAACGCTGACCCAGCTGGGACTCGAACCTGAAAACTACAGATTACGAGCCTGGCGCGCTACCGACTGAGCACCAGCGCCCCGCTTTCCGCGGTATCCCAACCCTATCCGCGGTGAGAAAGGGGACACCGATGGGATTGGAAAGACCACAGTCCTTCGGATGGAACGTTAAGCCTAGGTCCGTGTGCAGGACAACAATACCCTGCACATGCTCAAGGATACATTGGATGGCTTTGATGGGAAGCTTTCACCTCTCTGCTAATAGTTATCCAGTGGGCACCTCACCGCAACATTCTCTGAGCCCTTAGGGTCCTTATGACCTGGTCCTTTAAACTACTGTGTGCAAAAAAGTGTGGCTCAGAGTAAAACGACCGAAACTTGAAAAGAAATTTAAAAAATATAATTCCTCTAATACGTCATTCTGCAAAACGACATTTCAGATGACAGCAGAAAATCTTATTTTTTTGAATTCCAAGAAACAGTCTATTATTTTCACTGAAAGTTCATATCATCATCAAAATCATCACCGTCAATATCATCAGTATAATCATCGTCGTCAATATAATCAGCATAAACATCGTCGTTAATCTCATCAGTATGATCATCGTCGTCAATATCATCGGCATAATCATCACCGTCAATATCATTGGCATAATCATCAGCATCAATATTATCAGCATAATCATCACTATCAGTATCATCAGTATAGTTGTCACCGTCTCCTATATGCACACCAACAACGTTATTCAATAAAATTCAAATTCTGCACTGTATTGAAAATATCTAAATAAATTACATTTAATAATTTGTGTTTACATATTTGTTTTTATAGCACTAGCTTAAAGTTTAAATGTTGAAAGATTAGCAGCCACTGAAGTGTAATTCGTTACATATAAAATGTAAAATATATATTTGATTGTAAGTCGACGTCTTTTAAATTCTGTGTATTCCACTTAGGAGAATTGTATTGCAAAAAAAAATTCTACTTGCTTAAAAATGCATTATTTTACGCAAAAATAGCAGACCTAAGAGAATAATAGCTCCAGAGACTGCATATTTTACATCCATGACCTTATATTGAGCTTTAGATTAAAAGTCATTAATTTTCACCGAAGCAAACAGTGTAATTAGTAACAAAAGCTAGTCTTCCTGGAACCCATGGCAGAGGTATTTGCATTTGTAAATATATTCACTATAACTGATAAACAACTGAGAATTTATTACTCCACCAATAAGCAGGAAGCACGAACGACTTGATGCAGTCTTAGCAAAACTTAATCACCCTTCTCTTCCTTCAGATCAATGTAAACCTCTACTATTTTAGCATTAAAAGCTGCCGATCCGATAGCATACAATTAAAGGTATTTCCCTAGACGTGCGTTGCTTTATTAAGCATTTTATTGCTATATCGGGGTAATAACCCTTGAGATTACAGAAAAGAGGAGAGGACGGAAGGGCTTTCTGGGGAACCAGGAGCAGAGATACTTGATTAAATTTAATGAAACTTCAAACAGTCGTTTAATCCTTTATGCATTAGTTGTGAAGGTCTAGGATGTAGCGGGAAAGACATTTTCTCACTAGGGCAGATGATTCTCACGCAGAAAAGCTGAAGGAATGACCTTCAGGTGTCATTTTTCACGGTCGAAAGAGACTCGGTCTTCGACTGGCTGGAAAACAGTAAAGAATGCTGTTGATAGGCTAGACGTGTTCTAGAGAGATAACAATTAATAGCTAGGTGCAGAAGGGAAAGTGTTATCGATGATTTCTACCATAGTCTCTGCAGAACCTGATTGGATTGGATTGTTTTACCTCAGAGCGGCACTTTTTTTGCACACCATGGGCTAAATGGCCAGGTCACATGGACCCCGAAGGCTCAGAGAAGGTTGGGGGAGGGGACCCACTGGAACATCTGTTGGGAGACAGATGGTAGCCTTACGTCAAGGCCATCCAGAGTGTTCTTTAACGTGCACAGGGTATGGCTCTCCCGCACACGGGGCCACGGCTTAACGTCCCATCCGACGGACGGCGGCCTTTTCAAGCCCATCGGTGTCCCCTACTGACCGTGGGCAGGGCGGGGGAATTTTTCGGAGATAAATCTCAATGCTGACCCAGCTGGGACTTGAACCTGGGAACTTCAGATTACGAGCCTGGCGCGCTACCGACTGAGCACCCCACCCCCGCCTCCCAGATAACAAAGACCCCGAAGGTTCAGCGAAGGTTGGGGGAGGGGACCCACTGGAACAGCTTTTGGGAGACAGATCGTAGCCTCCTGTCAAGGCCATCCAGCGTGATCTTTAACATGCACAGGGTATGGCTCTCCCACACACGGACCACGGCTTAACGTCCCATCCGACGGACGGCGGCCTTTTAAAGCCCATCGGTGTCCCCTACTGACCGTGGGCAGGGCGGGGAAAATTTGCGGAGATAAATCTCAACGCTCACCCAGCTGGGACTCGAACCTGGGAACTACAGATTACGAGCCTGGCGCGCTACCGACTGAGCCACCCCCGCCCCAAGTCTCTGCAGAACCTGATGATTATTATGTGGGAGAAATCTGGAAGGAAAAATGCTTGGTTAGAAATATATTTGAAATGAGGGAAAGAGATAAAAATAAATCGGATGGATATCCGATACGAGATGGGAACATGGGTGTGATGTGAAAACGGAGTGAGATATTTAAGGATGTGGCAAATTCGAAGACAGCAAAATCATCATGTATTATATTAAATATTTAAAGGATGGTATGGTTTATCTCTAAGTGGAACATTTGTGTATACGATGGAATCAATGAATTGTTCACAAGGACCCCAAAGGCTGAGAGAAGGTTGGGAATTTGGGATGTTTTATCTCTGAGCGGCATATTTTTGCACACAATGGGCTAAATGGCCAGGTCAGAAGGATCCCGAAGGTTCAGAGAAGGTTGAGGGAGGGACCCACTGGAAAATTTGTTGGGAGACAGTTGGTAGCCTACCGTCAAATCTATCCAGTGTGTTCTTTAACGTGCACAGGGTATGACTTTCCCGTACACGGGGCCACAACTTATCGTCCCATCCGACGGACGGCGGCCTTTCCAAGCCCATCGGTGTCCCTTACTGACCCGAGGGCAGGGCGGGGAGTTTTGCGGAGATAAATCTCAATGCTGGAACACGAACCTGGAAACTGCAGATTACGGGCCTGGTGTGTTGCCGACTGAGCAACCCCGTCCCGAAGGTGGGGGGGGGATCCGCTGACAGCTGTTAGGAAGTAAATCAGCCTCCCGTCAAGGCCATCAGTGTTATTTTTAAAGTGTTCGAGGTATGGTTGTTGTGCATACGAGACCACGGCTTAACGTCCCATAAGACAGACAGGAGCCATTCCATATGCAACTCCTTTCTTATAGAGAGAAAAGTGCGGTTCGGTTGTTTTACCATTTTTTTTGAAGGTTTTTCTTATTGTTTCTGTTGTAACTACCCCTGAGTATTGGAGCGGGGGTGGCTCAGTCGGAAGCGCGCCAGGCTCGTAATCTGTAGTTCCCAGGTTCGAATCCCAGCTGGGTCAGCGTTGAGATTTGTCTTCGAAAAATTCCCCGCCCTGCCAACGGTCAGTAGGGGACACCGATGGGCTTGGAAACGCCGCCGTCCGTCGGATAGGACGTTAAGCCGTGGCCCCGTGTGCGGGAGAGCCATACCCTATGCACGTTAAAGAACACGCTGGATGGCCCTGACGGTAGACTACCATCTGTCTTCCAACAGCTGTTCCAGTGGGTCCCCTCCCCCAACCTTCTCTGAGCCTTCGGTGTTTATGTGACCTGGCCATTTAGCCCATGGTGTGCAAAAAAGTGCCGCTCAGAGGTAAAACAACCCAACCTTAAAGGACACGCTGGATGGACTTGACGGGAGGCTACCATCTGTCTCCCAACAGCTGGTCCAGTGGGTCCCCTCCCCCAACCTTCTCTGAGCCTTCGGGGTCCATGTGACCTGGCCATTTAGCCCATGGTGTGCAAAAAAGTGCCGCTCAGAGGTAAAACAACCCAACCTTAAAGAACACGCTGGATGGACTTGACGGGAGGCTACCATCTGTCTCCCAACAGCTGGTCCAGTGGGTCCCCTCCCCCAACCTTCTCTGAGTCTTCGGGGTCCATGTGACCTGGCCATTTAGCCCATGGTGTGCAAAAAAGTGCCGCTCTGAGGTAAAACAACCCAACCCAACCTGTCTCGTGTTTTCTTTCGAAATCGAGCGAAAAAACCAAAAAAAAAATATATATATATTTAATCTAGCACCTTAAAATATGATTAAATCACAATTCGCATTTTTAAATGCATTATATTTATAATAATACTCTACGTTTTGTTTTTTAAAAAAGGAAAAAATTATATTATTCCGGCAATTTTCAACATCATATTTCAAAGAAAGAGAACTAGTAATTGATTTTTAATAGTCCATAGTTAATTACGAACTCATAGGACCGCAGCATCACCAGTTGAATTCTGGGCGAAGGCTGTAGAATCTGAAATTCTAATTTTATTCATGATAGCATTTCTGAGCATTTCATTTTTATTCCTCATTTATTCATAATGGTTCCTCCCCACCCGATTTCGGATTCAGTATAACTGGAAACACGATTATTTATCAACGTATACGATGGCTATGAAATCGAAATTCGTTCAGAATCTACAGCAGAGATTTGACAAGTTAACCTTCAGCAGTAAAATTTAACCTCTGCGCTGCGGTTCTGTTTAAATTTCACATTAGTATTTAATCTAAGCATTTTTCGTCACCAATCTTTACTTTCGAAATGAGGTACCAAATATCTCAAGTTACTTTATTATCGTCATTTGAAAGCTACAGACCTGAATTATTGAAATTTGTGGATTTTAAATCTTAGAAGGACCCCTGAATGGCACTTTGTTTTGCGCATACAATGGGCAAAAAACACGACTCTCAAAGAGGGTTGGTTGTTTTACCTCTGAGCGGCACTTTATTGCACACCATGGGCTAAATGGCCAGGCCACAAGGACGAAGGCTCAGAGAAGGTTGGGGGAGGGGACCCACTGGAACAGCTGTTGAGAGACAGATGGTAGCCTCCCGTCAAGGCCATCCAGCGTGTTCTTTAACGTGCACAGGGTATGGCTCTCGCGCACACGGGGCCACGGCTTAACGTCTCATCCGACGGACGGCGGCCTTTCCAAGCCCATAGGTGTCCCCTACTGACCGTGGGCAGGGCGGGAAAATTTTGCGGAGGTAAATCTCAGCGCTGATCCAGCTGGGACTGGAACCTGGGAACTACAGATTACGAGCCTGGCGCGCTACCGACTGAGCCACCCCCGCCCCCTCTCAAAGAGGAAATTTGTGAAAGGGACCACTGTAGGGTTTGTAAGGAGACAAGTGGAAGACTCCCGTCAAGACCATCCAATGTGTTCTTTAACGTGCACAGAGTGTGGGGTTCTCTTGACCACGGCTTAACGTCCCATCCGACGGACGGCGGACTTTCCAATCCCATCGGTGTCCTCTGTTGACCGTGGGCAGGGCGGTCTCTCAAAGAGGATTGGATTGGATTGTGTTACCTCTGAGCGGCACTTTATTGCACACCATGGGCTAAATGGCCAGGCCACAAGGACCCCGAAGGCTCAGAGAAGGTTGGGGGAGGGGACCCACTGGAACAGCTGTTGAGAGACAGATGGTAGCCTCCCGCCGAGGCCATCCAGCGTGTTCTTTCACGTGCACAGGGTATGGCTCTCCCGCACACGGAGCCACGGCTTAACGTCTCATCCGATGGACGGCGGCCTTTCCAAGCCCATCGGTGTCCCCTACTGACCGTGGGCAGGGCGGGAAAATTTTGCGGAGTTAAATCTCAACGCTGATCCAGCTGGGACTGGAACCTGGGAACTACAGATTACGAGCCTGGCGCGCTACCGACTGAGCCACCCCCGCCCCCTCTCAAAGAGGAAATTTGTGAAAGGGACCACTGTAGGGTTTGTAAGGAGACAAGTGGAAGACTCCCGTCAAGACCATCCAATGTGTTCTTTAACGTGCACAGAGTGTGGGGTTCTCTTGACCACGGCTTAACGTCCTATCCAATGGACGGCGGTCTGTCCAAGCCCATCAGTGTCCCATTTATCACAGAAGGCAAGGTGGAGTTTGCGGAGATAATCTCAAAGATGTCATAGTTGGGACTCGAACCTGGGAACTGCAGATTACGAGCCTGACACAATATCTGGGAGCAGGGATTACTTAACCGATATTAGCCTGACAGAAAAATTCGATCGATAATGCGATTTGATATGGAGAATCGATTGTCCAGTTTAAATGCAGGCTTGCCCATTTCAACCGCTCTCTCCTGACGTGACGTGAGGTTGGGACTCGAACCTGGGATCACCCACTGTGTGTGTCGGTAACGCGCCAGGCTCCTAATCTGTAGATCCCAGGTTCGAGTCCCAGCTGGGTCAGCGTTGAGATTTATCTCCGCAAAATTCCCCGCCCTGCCCACGGTCAGTAGGGGACACCGATGGGCTTGGAAAGGCCGCCGTCCGTCGGATGGGACGTTAAGCCGTGGCGCCGTGTGCGGGAGAGAGCCATATCCTGTGCACGTTAAAGAACACGCTGGATGGCCTCGACGGGAGGCTACCATCTGTCTCCCAACAGCTGTTCCAGTGGGTCCCCTCCCCAACCTTTTCTGAGCCTTCGGGGTCCATGTGACCTGGCCATTTAGCCCATGGTGTGCAAAAAAGTGCCGCTCAGAGGTAAAACAATTCAACGTTAAAGAACACGCTGGATGGCCTTGACGGGAATCTACCATCTGTCTCCCAACAGCTATTCCAGTGGGTCCCCTCCCCCAACCTTCTCTGAGCCTTCGGGGTCCTTGTGACCTGGCCATTTAGCCCATGGTAAAAAAGTGCCGCTCAGAGGTAAAACAACCCAAACAACCCAACTAAATGGTTTGAAACAACACTTATTATTTAAGTTATAATATATTTCTGCGATAAAAGTCTTCTGACACATTACTGTTGTGAAATATTTCAGCATCATAATTCCTTAAATGCTGAACGAATGTTGTTGAAAATCTAGATTCAAATGGATTTGATTATGATTTTTAATTTATCTTCAGTCACATTTTTCTATTAAATGCATAGTTTAGAAGTTATAGAGCTCAGAAGTTAGATATCTATTAATGTAACAGAAATTCTCTAATATTTCGTTAGGGCAGTATTATTAGGGGCGGGGGTGGCTCAGTCGGTAGAGTGCCAGGCTCATAATCTGTAGTTCCCAGGTTCGAGTCCCAGCTGGATTAGCGTTGAGATTTATCTCCGCAAAAATTCCCCGCCCTGCCCACGTTCAGTAGGGGACACCGATGGGCTTGGAAAGGCCGCCGTCCGTCGGATGGGACGTTAAAGCTGTGGCGCCGTGTACGGGAGAGCCATACCCTGTGCACGTTAAAGAACACGCTGGATGGCCTTGACGGGAGGCTACCATCTGTCTCCCAACAGCTGTTCCAGTAGGTCCCCTCCCCCAACCTTCTCTGAGCCTTCGGGGTCCATGTGACCTGGTCATTTAGCCCATGGTGTGCAAAAAAAGTGCCGCTCAGAGGTAAAACAACCCAACCTAGGGCAGTATTATTTCGCAAGCTTTTGTCATGTGATTTGTGCTGACAGCAAGAGATGAACCTTTGCCGAATTTGGCCCCACGTGTGGCTGATTTTTTCGTAACTGATTATAAAACTCTTAAAACCCCGAGAAATTTCTCTCAAAAAAAAAAAATTCTTGTCATTACAGAACCATTCTATCTGTTATTTGGGAGGGCGGAGGTGGCTCAATCGGTAGTGCGCCAGGGTCGTAATCTGTACTTCCCAGATTCGAGTCCCAGCTGGGTCAGCGTTGAGATTTATCTCCGCAAAACTCCCAGCCCTGCCCACGGTCAGTAGGGGACACCGATGGGCTTGGAAAGAACCCCGTCCGTCGGATAGGACGTTAAGCCGTGTCCCCGTGTGCAGGAGAGCCATACCCTGTGCACGTTAAAGAACACTCTGGATGGCCTGGACGGGAGGCTACCATCTGTCTCACAAAAGCTGTTCCAGTGGGTCCCCTCACCCAACCTTCTCTGAGCCTTCGGGGTCTTTGTGACCTGGCCATTTAGCCCATGGTGTGCAAAAAAAGTGCCGCTCAGAGGTAAAACAACCCAACTTTAAAAAACACGCGGGATGGCCTTGACAGGAGGCTACCATCTGTCTCCTAAGAGCTGTCCAGTGGGTACCCTCCCCCAACCTTCTCTGAGCCTTCGGGGTCCTTGTGACCTGGCCATTTAGCCCATTGTGTGCAAAAAAGTGCCGCTCAGATGCAAATCAACCCAAAGTTAAAAAAAAAAGCGTGATGGCCTTGACAGGAGGCTACCATCTGTCTCAAAACAGCTGTTGCAGTGGGTCCCCTCCACCAACCTTCTTTGAGCCTTCGGAGTCCTTGTAACCTAGCCATTTAGCCCATTGTGTGCAAAAAGGTGCTGTTCAGATGTAAATCAACCCAAAGTTAAAGAACACGCTGGATGGCATTGACGGGAGACTACCATCTGTCTCCCAACAGCTGTTCCAGTGTGTCCCCTCCACTAACCTTCTCTGAGCCTTCCGGATCCTTGTGACCTGGCCATTTAGCCCATGGTGTGCAAAAAAGTGTCGCTCATAGGTAAAACAATCCAACTCTGTCATTTGATTGACAGCGCGGTGACTCAATCTACACATCTGCAGCATCTTCCGAGTAAACAACGACAGAGGAAAAGAAAACAAAGGTGAGTTTTAAGCAGCAAAAGGGGAAAGACAACTTTCCCTTCATTCTGCAAGCGATCACTCTGCTCCCTCGAGAATGAGTGGAGACGATAAAGGTTTAAGAAATCACTCCCTGAAATTTGATAGCCGATTCCGTTTACTCTCAGCTTAAGCTTTGGACCTGTGGAATGACAGGAATAGATGTGGCTACTGGGCCATTAACTTGCACACATTGGTGGTGTTCCCTGGGGCGACATTAGCACACAGCTGTGCCACCATCAGCGCAGCCACCACCACAAGCAGCACTGCAAGCAGGCACCACCAACTAACTACAACTCTACCTCTTTTGCTTTGGTTATTTAATGGTAACGGAAGTTATCTTCGAGTGTATTTCTGCCCTTCGTATGACGGACGTTGCCGGCAAATGAGACAAACTGGCGCGAGTTTCCCCGAGAAGGTGGTAAACATTGTAATTTAATTTTATTGCGTCTTCACTATTTCATTGGTGCAGATTCAAAAAAAGGAAAAAATCATCATGGAAATTGCTGTTCTCGATGGAAGTCCGGTTTCTGATACGAAATTTATGTGAGTTCGTTTTTTTTTATTCGTCTTAATGATTTCATTTTTGGGTTAGTTTAGTTTCGGAAATGTTCCTGAAGGCATTTTAATTTTTTTTTTTATCTTCCGTTCCGGAAATGAAGGGAGTGTATATGTTTCTTGTGTAAAGATTTCATGAAGGAATTGGTTTTTGAATTTTTTTTTACTGTTGTTTAGTTGTTATCGGAAGGGTAATACGATTTTATAGATTGATATTGTTACTAGTGGATTGGGTTGTTTTACCTCTGAGCGGCACTTTTTTGCACACCATGGGCTAAATGGCCAGGTCACATGGACCCCGAAGGCTCAGAGAAGGTTGGGGGAGGGGACCCATTGGAACAGCTGTTGGGAGACAGATGGTAGCCTCCCGTCAAGGCCATCCAGCGTGTTCTTTAACGTTGGGTTGTTTTACCTCTGAGTGGCACTTTTTTTGCACACCATGGGCTAAATGGCCAGGTCACAAGGACCCCAAAGGGTCAGAGAAGGTTAGGGGAAGGGACCCACTGGAACAAATGTTGGGAGACAGATGGTAGCCTCCCGTCAAGGCCATCCAGTGTGTTCTTTAATGTGCACAGGGTATGGCTCTCCCGCATACGGGTCCACGGCTTAACGTCCCATCCGATGGAGACGGTGTCCTTTCCAAACCCATTGGTGTCCCCTACTGACCGTGGGCAGGGCAGGGAATTTTGCGGAGGTAAATCTCAACGCTGACCCAGCTGGGACTCGAACCTGGGAACTACAGATTACGAGCCTGGCGCGCTACCAACTGAGCCACCCCCGCCCCAGTTACTGTAATGGGCACATTACAAAGAACTCTGAAGGTAGACTATCTAAGTTTTGGAAGTTATAGTTTAAAATAATGTAAACAAGTATGTCGGGAGCTGTTATGATGGAAATATCCAGTGTGTTGGATACGGATATCACCAGTGAAGTTGCCAGAGTGACTATAAGTGTCTTTAGTCTCCAGTGGAGTATTGTGAGTGACAAACGGGAGACTATTCAAGAGACTATGGGACTTGCATTTGTATTTTTCTTATAGACTTTAATAGCTTACTGTGAATGACAACTGGAGGCTACGGAAAACTTATGAGACTGACCATAGTCTTCAGGAGTATTGCGAGTTGAAATGGGGGAGACTACGGCAAGCATATAAGGCTTATAATCCTTCATAGTCTCCAGTGGAATTCTGAGTTGCAAGTAGGAGATTATGGGAAGCTTATGAGATTCGAAATGCTCCAGAGACTCCAGCGAAATTCCGTGAGTTGCAACTCAGGAGGGGGGGGGGGGGATATAGGAAGCATATGAGGCTCATAAACTTCTGTAGTCTCTAATGGAACACCGCGAGTTGAAACTGAGAATACTGTGAAGAACTTATTAAGACTTACAGTTGTCCATAGTAAAACAGAACAAAGGGTTGGGTTGTTTTACCTCTGAGCGGCACTTTTTTGCACACCATGGGCTAAATGGCCAGGTCACATGGACCCCGAAGGCTCAGAGAAGGTTGGGGGAGGGGACCCACTGGAACAGCTGTTTGGAGACAGATGGTAGACTCCCGTCAAGGCCATCCAGCGTGTTCTTTAACGTGCACAGGGTATGGCTCTCCCGCACACGGCGCCACGGCTTAACGCCCCATCCGACGGCCGGCGGCCTTTCCAAGCCCATCGGTGTCCCCTACTGACCGTGGGCAGGGCGGGGAATTTTGCGGAGATAAATCTCAACGCTGACCCAGCTGGGACTCGAACCTGGGAACTACAGATTACGAGCCTGGCACGCTACCGACTGAGCCTCCCCCCACAGAACAAAGAATCTTTCGGGGTTCGATAAAGGGCTTATTGTGGGTGTCCTTCTGGCTGAAGCGACAATTTTTAAAACAGCAGAGCTGATTGGTTTCTCAAAGATGAGATATCTCGGGTCTTTAATCAGTGGAAAAATAACCCACATTGCTTATTTAAGAGGTTTTTGAAAATTTTAAATCAGAAAAATATAAAATCACCTCAACATTTTTACAGATGGATCTGTATTACCAGATAGTGGATCCTCTACAGCTGCATTTTTTGTTCCTCAAGATGAATTTTCTACAGTTTTTAAATTATCTCAAAATACTTCAATAACACATGCAGAATTAATAACAATAATAGAAGTATTTAATTGGATTTTAAATAACTTAAATAATTGTAAAATTGCAGTTTTTGTGGACTCCAAAGGAGCCATACTAACATTACAACAAGAATTATTCCAATCAGACTATAATATATACATTTACAAACCATTAACACTTAATACATTTAACAAACAATTCAAAAATAATCAAATTACAATTCAATGGATCCCTGTCAGATATAGGGATCAGTTGAAATGAATTTGTTGTTGGATTAGCAAAAATAGATGCAATCATAAACTTAACAATATTAGCAACTGATTCAATTTTTATAACACTATGAAAAAGATATTAAAAAAAATAGAAATTAAATTGACCGAACAATTCTTTCAAATTGAAGCATCATTAAAAATAACAACTTTAGATACGTTCTTTCAATAAATATTAATTTTATTCGAATCTACCGTTTACAAGAAGACAATTAAGTATCCTCTATAGACTTAGAACAAATACAGCAATGCTAAATCAAACAAAATTTTATCTTAAACTTTCAAACTCTCCAAACTGCAAAAATTGTAACGTACCCGAAACAATTCTTCATATTTTACTTAACTGTATAAACAACACAACTCAAAGGAAAAAATTCTTTAAATCACTAGAGGAACATGGGTTCAGGAGATTAGAACTGATTTAATTTTGAACCAGAAAGATTTCTATTCTAAAATTAAAATTTATAAAATTTTATTTAAATTTCTAATCTCTACAGATTTATGAAACAGAATCTAAAAAATAAATAAATAAATAAATAAATAAGTAAATAAGCAAAAACAAAAAGTGTAAAATGAAAATTAACTAAAAAAGTATTATAGTTAATTATTTTAAAAAAATGTATGATGAGAAAGCCTGTATTTTGTTTTTTAAGGGGAATTTTGCGGAAATAAATCTCAACGCTGACCCAGCTGGGACTCGAACCTGGGAACTACAGATTACGAGCCTGACGCGCTACCGAATGAGCCACCCCCGCCTCACCGGTGTCTAACTCCCGGATAAGGCATGGATGTTAGTATCATTTTTCTGCTGATGTCCCGCCAACCTCACAGACCTTCTACTATGGTGTATAAACTCTGTCAGACCTCTGTGACAAGCAGCTGCTTGAGGGAGTATTTATTTATTTTAAGAGATAGCCATTAGTCTTAGCAGAGCAGATATGTCGAGCCTTGACCATTCAGTCCATTTTTCTGAAGAAAAACATCACTTAAACCTTAAACAACATAACCGAAAAATATGAAAATAGAAGAAGATGAAATTTATAATCGAACTTTCTTCAATTACTCTCGTATATTTTGAGGTATTATATTTTTTCACGTATTTTTTTTTTCAGAAGTAAATTTAAAAATGCTGCAATATTTTCAGTTAAACGCATTTTTCATATCACAGAGGCATCTATGCTTTTAGTGGGTACCATTAAAATTATGTGAATATAAACGTGAGGAGGAAAAGAAAAATAAAAAAAAAATGCAAAAACCCGCTTTGAAGTACTTAAAAAAAAGTGTTTTAATTAAAACTCAGTTGGAAATACGAAAACTAAGTTTTTGAAATGGAACGGAAATGCAGTTCTCTACTGCAACAAATAAAAATGAAAAAAAAAACATAGATGTGCCAAAGCCATTCGCAATTCTACGAAAAAACACTAAAAGCTACAGAAATAAAAAAAAATTAATCTACATATATAATTCTATAAATATGTTCCTGATTTCTAGAATTAAATAAAAAACGAAGTAATAGAAATTTTGTTTGCTACCTCAAATTGAATTCTCGTTCACCACTTCGTATATATATATATCGAAAATATATTATTAATTACACGGAAAAAACTGTTGATGCATTGACGATGTTTTCCGTTAAAAGCAAATACATTTACGAATATAGAAAATGTTATATTAATACCCTCAGAGAAGTTTTTATCAGCCAAAAACTTTCGTAGAAAATCTTATCTGCAAACGTTAATGCTTTCTTCGGTTATAAGAAAAATACCTGTGTCGTAACAGCTAAACATAGAAGTACTTTTTATTTGGGAAATAAAGTGGGATTTTTTTTTCTTCATAACAATTACGAAACGTTTCAATATAGAATTGGGTTGTTTTACTCTGAGCGGCACTATTTTGCACACCATGGGCTAAATGGCCAGGTCACATGAACCCCGAAGGCTCAGAGAAGGTTGGGGGAGGGGACCCACTGAAACAGCTGTTGGGAGACAGATGGTAGCCTCCCGTCAAGGCCATCCAGCGTGTTCTTTAACGTGCACAGGGTATGGCTCTCCCACACACGGGGCCATGTCTTAACGTCCCATCAGACAGACGGCGGCCTTTCCAAGGCCGCCGTCTGTCTGATCCTACTCCTGTCTGATCCCTACTGACCGTGGGCAAAGGCGGGGTTGGGTTGTTGTTTTACCTCTGAGCGGCACTTTTTTGCACACCATGGGCTAAATGGCCAGGTTACATGAACCCCGAAGGCTCAGATAAGGTTGGGAGAGGAGACCCACTGGAACAGCATTTGGGAGACAGATGGTAGCCTCCCGTCAAGGCCATCCAGTGTGTTCTTCAACATGCACAGGGTATGGCTCTCCGCACACTTGATGTCCCATCCGACGGACGACGGTCTTTCCAAGCCCATCGGTGTCCCCTACTGACCGTGGGCAGGGCGGACAGTCTTGCGGAGATAAATCTCAACGCTGACCCAGCTGGGACTCGAACCTGGGAACTGTAGATTACGAGCCTGGCACGCTACCGACTGAGCCACCCCAGCCCCATTCAATATAGAATGGGTGAGTGCTTCGTCATTCCGTAATGGACTCAATGATCCTGACGTTTTTTGCTCACAATGGCAGGGTCACAAGAACCCCGAAGACATCACGGAAGCTGACCCATTGGACAACTGTTGGTAGACAGATGTGAAGGCCATTACAGCATGTTCTACAACGTGCTCGGGGGATGGCTTCACTAGGGTTACGGCTTAACGCTCCTTCCGACGGACGGTAATATTCGCATGTACATCTGTGTCGCAAGCTGATATGTGTCCCATTTCTCACAGAGGACAAGATGAAGGTTAGGGGAAATAAATCTCAAACTGGTACAATTGGGACTCGAACGTGGTAACTACCGATTACCAGCCTAGCGCGCTATAGACTGACTACCCCCCCCCCCACACACACACACTTGTATGAAGGTGAGTCATGTATTGTGCACGTTAAAGAACACGCTGGATGGCCTTGAAGGGAGATTTCTGTTTATCTTCTAATAGTTGCCCACTGCGTTCCCTTCCTGCAAGGGGCGGGGTGGCTCAGTCGGTAGCTGCCAGGCTCCTAATCTGCAGTTCCTAAGTTCGAGTCCCAGTTGGGCCAACGTTGAGATTTATCTCCGCAAAATTCCCCGTCCTGCCCATGATCAATAGTAGACACCGATGGGACGTTAAACCGTAATTCCGTGTGCGGGAGAGCCACACCCTGTGCAAATTAAAGAATACGCTAGATGGCCTTAACTTGAGACTACCATCTGTTTCCCAACAGGTGTCCAGTGGGTCTCCTCCTCCAACCTTCTCTGAACCTTCGGAGTCCTTGGGACCTGGCCATTTTGCCCGTTGTGTGCAAAAAAGTGAGGCTAAGAGGTAAAACAATTCAGCAACACTCTCTTTGAAAACGCCTAAAAACGAAAAAAACCTCCCTTTCTTAAAATATGTAAAGTAGCAATTTTATCATTGCTTAAAAATATAGTTGCTGGCGTCCACTTTTTCTCTTCTTTTTGATCCACCCATGTAGTCCTTCGGTTAGAAAAGAAATACTACTATGCAATAAAAAATAAATCTTCACTAAAGAAACAACAGAACTGATTCCCCGCCCTGCCCACGGACAGTAGGGGACACCGATAGGCTTGAAAATTCCGTCGTCCGTCGAATGGGACGTTAAGCCGTGGGCCCGTGTGCGGGAGAGCCATACCCTGTGCACGTTAAAGAACACACTGGATTGCTTTCACGGGAGGCTACCGTCTGTCTCCCAACAGCTGTTCCAGTGGGTCCACTTCCCCAACCTTCTCTGAGCCTTTGGGATCCTTGTGACCTGGCCATTTAGACCATTGTATGTAAAAAAACTCAGCTCAGAGGTGAAACAACCCAAAGTTAAAGAACACGCTGGATATCCTTGACGGGAGGCTACCGTCTGTCTCCCAACAGCTGTTACAGTGGATCCCCTCCCCCAGTCTTCTCTGAGCCTTCGGGGTCCTTGTGATTTGACCATTTATCCCATGGTGTGCAAAAAGTGCCGCTCAGAGGTAAAACATCCCAACCCAACAGAACTGAAATCGAAATTTCCTAGTTTGGAAGACCTAACCCTAACATATTGCTAACGTATGTCTTTCCGCTACTTCCAAAATCACCACGTGTCTTTCTCCCCAATCTTTCTTATTTCGTTTCAATCGAATTAATTCCCCACATTTTCACGTCACGTTTTGAATGCAGATTAGACGGGGACATGCAACACTCAGCAATTATCGCCAAAGCTCCGAATTAAAAATAATAAGTGTCGCCAGGATCGTACGAAACGCAGAAAACCAATAATTACCTGTGGAAATTGCTTACCCGACAAGTGACGTAGTTAATACCCATTTAAACTGGCGAAAAATACAACGCGTCTTTCGCCAATGACGAATTTGCCCTTTCTTCCCCCTTTCCGAAGAACGCTGTAAAGTCGATGTAATGATAGCACTGCTGTATGTGTATTTCATGGGTAATCTGCTACAGCCGCGCTTTGCTGCAAAGGCAACGGCCGACTGGGCTCCTCGGATGCCAGCTACACTGGCAGCTGTACTTGATGAACGGTCCACCAGCAGATAATAACCGCCAATAGTTACACCATTGCTGACTGTGGCTTGCAATGTCCTTTCGCGTTCCAGCTGTGGTATTAAGCTTCCCTTTTGGCATACACACAGGGGCATTAGCCGAAGAGATGGAAGCGATGTAATCTGGGTTCTGGTTTGCTATGATGCAGGGTTTGCAGATATGGGCTTTGGCTTTAATCTCGTTAACGTTTGTTGCACTTTTAGCTTTATCATAAAGAACAACGGCTTGCCGTGGTGGGTTGTTGTTGTGTGAGGAGCGCTTACAAGCAGACTGGGCTGAAAGCTTGTCGGTTAGATGGCGCGAACAGAAGTAAACCATAATGTAAACTTAATGTTTTCGGATCGTGAGAATGCATTTTGCAATAAAGGAGATGTTGGGATTTGATTGCTTACTAAAAAGGTTCACTTTATCTAAAAGATTGAAACTAATGGGTGCATCAGACACTGGAAGAGTTTTTTTTATTGCATACCACACACCCAGCATATTTAGTATATATGTTACCGCTAAAGCTCGAAAGCCGTTAATGTGCACATTACCTAGCTGATCTGCAGATTAACTGATTTGTTCCGTTAACGTGCGGAATCAAGAGTTTTCCGCATTTTACCTAGGTAATGTGCACATTAACGGCTTCCGTATCGTTAAAGTTCAAAAGTTTGTTTCTCTCCATAGTGGTGAATCTCTTGAATATGAATCTTCGTGTCACGTGATTCACTCGTCCGCATTATAAAAAACGCCCAGGATGAGCGGAGGCCAAGTGAGAACGAATCGGTAAAGTGATTCATTCTTGATAACGAATCACTAAAATGATTCGTTCTCACTTGGCCTGCTCATTTTGGGGGGGGGGGGGGTTTATAATTCGGACGACTGATTCATGTTGACAGAGGGATGACCCTGGTTTCAACTCTACTCTCGGACACTAGATAAATAACATTATGTTAATTTAAGCGTACAGAAACGTTCCTGTTGTTCCAGCAAAGATCTTATTTTCACTTTAACGAGTGCCTAGTAGGTAATGTGCAGATTATCCAGGTAATTTGCAGATTACCTAGGTAATTTGAGAAATGAAACAATTTTCCGCACGTTAACGGCTCACCCTAGTTAATCTGCACAATACCTAGATAATCTGTAGAATAACTGATTTCTGCCCTTTAGCGGTAACATCTATATATAGCGGATTGTGAGAGATTGGGTGATTACACTATTTCTAATTATGGTACAGAAATGACAGAGCTCTGAAAATTTGCATATAAGGGTAATTCGGGTTGTAGACCTCGAATTCAGCTGCCCATGGTCGTCTAGTTGCCAACTCCCCGCCTTGCACACAGTCAGTAGGACTTCGAAAGGCCGCCGTCCGACGGAACGGACGTTAAGCCGTGGCCCCGTGTGCGGGAGAACCATACCCTGCACACGTTAAAGAACACGCTGGATGATACTGATGGGAAGCTACCATCTGTCTCCCAACACCTGTTTCAGTGGGTCCCCTCCCCAAACCTTCTCTGAGCCTTCGGGATCCTTGTGACCTGGCCATTTAGCCCAGAACCGCCCATTAGCCCATTTATCCGAGAATTTTCTGAGCGGCAAAAAAGTGCCGCTCAGAGATAAAACAACCGAAACCTAATCTCCGTATTTTCTCTATGGGAAGTTAATTTCGACGGTCTATAACTTCTAGGAGCCGTCCCGTGGCCGAGTGATTAGCACGCTTGGCTACTGATCTAAGGGACCTGGGTTCGAGCCTCGGATTAGGCATGGATGTGTGTGTCGTTTTTCTGCTGAAGTCCTGCCATCCTCTCAGATCTCCTACTGTGGCATATAAACTGACAGGCTCCTGTCAGACCTCTGTGGCAAGCAGCTGCTTGAGGGGGTATAACTTCTAAAATATGCGTTCAATGAAAAAATGTGACTGAGTATATTTTAAAAATTTCAATCAAACCTATCTAAATCTCAATTTTAAATTTTCTTTGTAATAAATTTTAAATAATAAATTTCTAATTAATTTTCTTTTAAATTTTTCTTTCAGCATTTAAACAAGTATGCAGGTTTCAACATTAATTCAGTAACGTGTCCTTATCTAAGAAATATTAAATGTAATATTGAAGGAATTATTTTCACACTTTAAAAATACGCAGTTATGTATTTGCGAAATAACTTTAAATAATAATCCATTTTATTTGAAATCCATTATCATAACATGGGTGATGTGGTCATAATTCGGTATTACTCAGGGTACATCAACAGATAACTAAGAACGCAACAAACTGATGAAAGATTTTGCTATTTTGCAAGTGAAGCGTTGTACAGTCGCTCAAAAAAATATCCGAACACTATGGTTGATTACAGAATTCAGAACAAATATCTTTCAACGATTTTTTTAGAAATTAGTGATCTGGCAACCTTCGTGTCACGTGATTGCAGAATTCAGGGAAAATATCTGGAGCATGTACAGCAACTGTACACGCTCCAGTTACCGTTCACAGCAAACTGGAGCGTGTGCAGTTACTGCACACGCTCCAGTTTGCTGTGAACGGTAACTGCACACGCTCAATATTTCCGTGAGTGAGCCCACACGATCCAAGTCTTTGTGAGCTCACACGATCCAATGTACTGTGAACATTAACCGCAACCGCTCCAGTTTGCTGTTAACGGTAACTGCACACGCTCAATATTTCCATGAGTGAGCCCACATGATCCAAGTCTTTGTGAGCTCACACGATCCAATGTGCTGTGAACATTAACCGCAACCGCTCCAGTTTGCTGTGAACGGTAACTGCACACGCTCAATATTTCCGTGAGTGAGCCCACACGATCCAAGTCTTTGTGAGCTCACACGATCCAATGTGCTGCGAACATTAACCGCAACCGCTCCAGTTTGCTGTGAACGGTAACTGCACACGCTCAATATTTCCGTGAGTGAGCCCACACGATCTAGTATCAAAATAATATGACCACCTACAGTCGCTTAAAAAAGTATCCGAACGCTATGGTTGATTACAGAATTCAGAAAAAATATCTGGCAACTATTTTTTTAGAAATCAGTGATATGTCAACCTTCGCGTCACGTGACACGAAGGTTGCCATATCACTGATTTCTAAAAAAAAAAAATTCTGAATTCTGTAATCAACCATAGCGTTCGGATACCTTTTTGAGCGACTGTACATAAACCAAAAATAATTTCGAAACTGAACGAAATGGGTTTCCACCCTGATAATCTCTTGATATAAATCTGGGTTGCTACTTACTAAGCTATTCTTTCGCATTATTTTGAAGTGACCATATCCTCTGGATCAGTCGGTAGCGTGGCAGGCTCGTAATTCGCAGTTCCCTGGTTTGAGTCCTACTTGAGTCAGCTTTGAGATTTATCTCCGCAAACCCCATGCTCTCGATCAGTAGGAGACACCGAAGGGCTTGGAAAGTCCGTCGGATGGGACGCAAAGCCACGGCGCAGTGAGCCGGAGTGCCACACCCTGCACACTTTAAAGATCAATCAAATGAAACTTCCTGTGTTGTTGGGTTGGGTTGTTTTACCTCTGAGCGGCACTTTTTTGCACACCATGGGCTAAATGGCCAGGTCACATGGACCCCGAAGGCTCAGAGAAGGTTGGGGGAGGGGACCCACTGGAACAGCTGTTGGGAGACAGATGGTAGCCTCCCGTCAAGGCCATCCAGCGTGTTCTTTAACGTGCACAGGGTATGGCTCTCCCGCACACGGGTCCACGGCTTAACGTCCCATCCGACGGACGGCGGCTTTTCCAAGCCCATCGGTGTTCCCTACTGACCGTGGGCAGGGCGGGGAAACTTCCTGTGTAAAGGAGAATATTGTTTACACAGACTCATTCAGGAAAATCATTTTTTCTTCACTTTTTTTTGAATTATTATTTTTATTTATTTTTTTTTCTTTTTTTTCTCTCTCTCTCTCTCTCTTTTTTTGTGTGTGGGGGGGGGGGGGCTCAGTCGGTAGCGCGCCAGGCTCGTAATCTGTGGTTCCCAGGTTCGAGTCCCAGCTGGGTCAGCGTTGAGATTTATCTCCGCAAAATTCCCCGCCCTGTCTACGGTCAGTAGGGGACACCGATGGGCTTGGAAAGGCCGCCGTCCGTCGGATGGGACGTTAAGCCGTGGCCCCGTGTACGGGAGAGCCATACCCTCTTCATGTTAAAGAACACGCTGGATGGCCTTGACGGGAGGCTACCATCTGTCTCCCAACAGCTGCTCCAGTATGTTTCCTCCCCCAACCTTCTCTGAGCCTTCGCGGTCCTTGTGACCTGGCCATTTAGCCCATGGTGTGCAAAAAAGTGCCGCTCAGAGGTAAAACAACCCAACCCAACTCTTTTTTTTTTCTTTTAAGCCCTTAATGGTATTTATATATTTTTTATAAATATGTCATTAGCAGTTTGTAAAAAAATGGTTTTAGGTATTTTTTGGAGGTTTCAAATATTTTTGAAATTAAAAGTATTTATATTAAATTTTTCTAGTTTGTGAAAGTATATATTTATTTCATTTGTAAATTTATTACGGTAGAAAATAATATGTTCTAATATATGTAGTAAATTACAGTATGTATAATCGGGTGAGTTTTTTGTCATTTTAAATAGTGTAGATCCTGTAAAAGCAAAATTTTCTTTGATTTTAAGAATGACATTTATCTCACTTTTATTTAGTCCAAAGTCATTAAATTTATCTATTTCTCTGTTAGATATTGTAGTTGTGAGTGTTTTGTGCATATGTATGATACCATCTTTGCAATTCTTTTAATAATCTAATTTTATTTTGTTTTTTATGAAGTGTGAAAACGAGATTCGATTGTTGTACATATTTAAATTTTTTGCATCTTTTGCCAAGGTATTTGCAATATCATTAAATTTAATGCCTGCGTGTGAGGGTATCCATTGAATATACAGGGTGAATCTGAAAAAGTGGGCAAAACTTTACGGGGTGGTAGAACGCAGCTATAGGAGCAATATTCGTCATAGAATGTATGGTCGGAACGCAAGCGGTGAGAAGTTAAAAGGTAGTTTTCCACTGTCACATTTAAAGAATGAACACAAGAAGGAGAGGAGATACTTCAGAAAACATTTTATTAACAGGAATGTAATAGTGGTTCATGCTCAAAGAAATTGCTCAAAAGAGCATTTCGTGGTTAGTATAACCAGCCATCCTCTCGGCAATCTACGGTAGAAATGCTGTTGGGTGCGAGGACTGACCCTTTTATACCATTTCCAACGCCACCTAGCGGCTCGCCGTTTGCGTTCCGACCATACATTCTATGACGAATATTGCTCGTATAGTTGCGTTCTACCACCCCGTAAAGTTTTGCCCACTTTTTCAGATTCACCCTGTATATATAAAGTGTTGTTTTGATGTAAATATTGATATTCGAGTGTTAAAAGATCACTGATAAAAATTGTAAAATTACTTTTAAATGGATTTTGATAAAATTATATCTAATGAAGATTTACTATTCGTTACAATTACTATATTTTCCTTAATAAATTTAAAAGCCCAATCTATTGCTACTATAATTGCTGTTAATTCAGCTATTATGACTGGGTTAGGTGTTTTAAATTTGAATTGGAATTCATAGTTATATGATGGGCAGCAAAAGACTCCTGAAGTAAAAAGTCCTGTCTGAGTGTATATATTTGAATATAATTATTGTATTTGTTATTCATATGTAATTCTGTTAATAATCTAAGATTATTTTTTATCTATAGAATTTTTTGAGTCAATTCTTGGAATTTCTTTTTTTAATAATGTGAAATGTAAAATCCAGCAATTTATTTGTGTTATGTGGTCACCACTAATGTTTTGTTTATAATTTCTACTAATTTATTTTTCTTTTCAAAGAAAGTATCTAATGACATATCTTCAAAGTTATATATAATTTTTTAATAATTGGATGTTGATTATTTTTAGCTATAATTCTGTATACTAGATTTGAAAAAAAAAAACATTTTTTTCTCTATTTCAATTGGTGATATAGAAGTTTCTACATAAATATTCCAGTTATTGGTACAGTCGCTCAAAAAAATATCCGAACACTATGGTTGATTACAGAATTCAGAAAAAATATCTGGCAACAATTTTTTTTAGAAATTGGTGATCTGCCAACCTTCGTGTTACGTGACAAGAAAGTTGCCAGATCACTAATTTCTAAAAAAATCGTTGCCAGATATTTTTTCTGAATTCTGTAATTAACCATAGTGTTCGGATATTTTTTTGAGCGACTGTACCTTGAATAAGCCCGAAACAATAATTTAGAATTTTTGCCTGTGATTGTTCTAATCTTTTTAGATTATAGCTTGAAATATTATTTATGAGTTCTATTCCATAAGTGTATTTTGGGAATATAATTGAATTATAAATTAAAAGTAAATTTTTATTTGTGCATCTCCATTTTGAACATCCTAAATATCTTAAATAATTGAATAATTTATTTGATTTATATTTTGCATTATCAATGTAGAAGTTCCAAGTTAATTTTGAATCAAGATTCAAACTTAAAAACTTTAGTTTATTTACTATTTTAATATCTTTATTTTAAATTCTTTAAAAATATATTTATACTTATGAAAATAAATTGCTGTTGTTTTTTCTGTGGAAATTTTTGAGTTCCATTTTCACAGTAATTTTTTAATTTATTTAACGTGTTCTGTATTTTTTGTTGAATAATATTTATGTTGGGGTGTGATGTCCAAAATATGAGATCATCTGCATATACTCCAAATATTACTTCTTGTGTAAATATTTCTGCAATATCATTTATGTAAATATTAAACAGTGTTGGTGACAAATATCCCCTTGAATAACTCCCATTAAGTTGGTGACAATTATCCCTTGAATAACTCCATTTATAAGCTTTGGATAATTTAGGGCCAATTTTAATTTTGAAAATTTTTTGTATGAATTAAAACAGATAATATAAAAATTTCCATAGATTTTAATGTTATTAATTTTATATAATAAAGCACTATGTGAAATGTGCCTTTTCCAAATCCACAACTGTTGCAATCATAAAAATCTTATTTTTAGTAACAAATTCTGCATCAGGTATCAAATTAAGGAGGAGGTCTTTAGTTGATCTACCATATCTAAATCCGTAAACATTTCGATTTTATATATTATTTTTTTCTAAGTGCCAGTTTAATCTGTTAATTAAAATCTTTTCAAATAATTTTAAAACATTCGAGCTAAGATAAATTGGTCTATATGAATTCAATTTTCAGGTGTTTTTTTTTCTTTTTTTAATAAAAACCATAAAAATTTGAAACCAATTTTTGGGTAATTTTTTTGTATTCCGAAATTCATTGAATAATCCTAATATTTTTTAAATCCATTTGCTTGGTAGATTTTTTAATATATTATTATTTATTTCATCTGGTCCAAGAGATGTATTTGATTTTAAAAATTTTAAGGCGAATTTTAGTTTAAAAAAAGAAAATCGTAAGTTAAATATTCTGTTTTGTTACTTTTAAAAAAGATATGATTAAATATATATATGATATGATTAAAAAGATATGAATAAAATATTATTTTATGAGAGATATTTGAATTTAAAATTTTTTTATCTAAAGTATTATTCGGTTTGTGATATAGTTGTTAAAATATTTTGCTTGTGATTCTGTAGTTTCTTGAGTTGTTTCTTTATTTTTAAGTGAATATGTTTGTAAAGGGTTTCCTAGTACTGTTTCATTATATAATATATTGTATCTTTTCCATAATTTTCCATACATTGTTGTAGATGTTGTGGGGAATAATGTTTCTGTTAATAAATTCCAGTTTTGTCTTTCTTAATTTTTTTATTTTTTTGTAATTGCTGATGAAAGGCGTTTGAAGTTTAAACAGTCTTTAAATGTTCTATTCCTTTTCATTACTCTTCCTGCTTTTATTCTAATTGCAACTAATTTATCAGTGAAAAATTGTTTGAATTTCGCTTTTCGGAATCTTTTCGTGTCACGTGACACGAAGGTTGCCAGATCACTAATTTCTAAAAAAATCGTTGCCAGATATTTTTTCTGAATTCTGTAATCAATCATAGTGTTCGTATATTTTTTTGAACGACTGTACAAGTTTCTGAATCCATGTTATCTAATATTTGTTCCATGTTGTCGTTTTCTTCTGCTGATTCCGATGGAGAAATCTCCGATTCCGAAGACATTTTCAAATCATCTGCCAGGATTCAGAAGTTACCGATCTTGTTATTATTTGTTGACATATTTTTACTGTTTGAATTCTACAGTTTTGATTTTTAAACTTTTATTTTAATTCAGTTTGGAGAGTTTTATTTTCCCTCCTTGTGTTATTTGCCATGCTAGATCTTCGATGAACACTTCCTCATATTAGCCTTAACACTCAGTTCACTTTGATAGAAAAAATAGTTTCCCAAGTCCATTAAGAATAGAAATCGATATCACTCCGCACCACTCAATTTTGAGACGAACACAACTTAAAACTATATAATCAGCTTTTACTATTACAATTCAAAATCACAGTGCACAAAACACGGAGCACAAATCTACATCCACCACTTCCGGTGGCACAAATCTACATCCACCACTTCCGGTGGCACAAATCTACATCCGTCACTTCCGTAATCCCGCTTCCAAAATAACAGAATCGCACTTTAAAAGAACACGCTGAATGGCTGTCTCCTAAGATCTTCCCAATGTTCTTTGTTCCCTAAGATCTTCCCAATGCCAATGTTCCCTTCCATCAACCTTATCTGGGGGCGGGAGTGGCTCAGTCGGTAGCCCGCCAGGCTCGTAATCTGCAGTTCCCAGGTTCGAGTCCCAGCTGGGTCAGCGTTGAGATTTATCTCCGCAAAATTCCCCGCCCTGACCACGGTCAGTAGGGGACACCGATGGACTTGGAAAGGCCGCCGTCCGTCGGATGGGACGTTAAGCCGTGGCCCCGTGTGCGGGAGAGCCATACCCTGTGCACGTTAAAGAACACGCTGGATGGCCTTGACGGGAGGCTACAATCTGTATCCCAACAGCTGTTCCAGTGGGTCCCCTCCCCCAACCTTCTCTGAGCCTTCGGGGTCCATGTGACCTGGCCATTTAGCCCATGGTGTGCAAAAAAGTGCCGCTCAGAGGTAAAACAACCCAACCTTACCTGAGCCCTCGTAGTCCTTCTATAACCTGGCCATTTAGCCCATTATGCGAAAAAAAGTACCACTCAGAGTTCCCAACTCGTGATTTCAACTGGAACTCTTACAATAGTTCGTTAACTGCAGCAACTAGTTATTCTGGAACCTAACTCGGAAAGAAGATATATTACATCTTTAAGAACAAGACGAGTTTTTCCTATCTTTCTTTTGTTCTCATTTCTTAATTACACCTAATTAGCATCCAAAAGTTATTCTAGGTTAAAGAGGAAGTGCGAATTAATATGTAAATGTGCAGTTTCATCTTTTGTTTATCAGTCCCTGGCGATTTCTCATCTGAAACTTGCAGACTCTATCGTCAAAAGAGGAACGTTTGTTTTTCACGTCTCAGGTCATTAAGAAAGAGTTAAAATTTTTGCTTGAGAAGTGAAGTTTCCTAACATTTCTTTTTCCTTACTTCATAATGAAGAAAAGTAACTCTTTTATGTGGACAAGTAGACACTTCTAAAGTCTCATTTGTAATGAATAAATTTCAGACGGAGCATATGGTTTGTTTTACGAGCGAGTTAGTTTCTCTTTGGTATGGAATTATTTGTGGCTTTCTGCTGTAAGGTTTTATGAGGAAACGCGAAGGCCATATGGCATAAATGTTGATCGTTATCCGTAATAAAATTGAAACAAATCCTGAATTAATGAATATTATCTCCATCATCATTACTATCTTCATAACCATCAATATTATTGTCAGCAGATGTCATTTTTTTATCGGATGAAATTAGATATTTGGATGTTAATCTTTTCTGTTTGCTGTTTTTTTGGTTTGTTACTCACAAGTTTCGAACGGTTGCACAGATGATTTTGATTTTTAGGAATTTTTTATTTTGGGTTGGTGTTTTACCTCCGAGCGGCACTTTTTTTGCTCATAAGGAGGACCCTGAAGGGTTGGGTTGGGTTGTTTTACCTCTGAGCGGCACTTTTTTGCACACCATGGGCTAAATGGCCAGGTCACATTGACCCCGAAGTCTCAGAGAAGGTTGGGAAAGGTTACCCACTGGAACAGCTGTTGGGAGAGGGGACCCACTGGAACAGCTGTTGGGAGACAGATGATAGCCCACCGTCAAGGCCAACCAGCGTGTTCTTTAACGTTGGGTTGTTTTACCTCTGAGCGGCACTTTTTTGCACACCATGGGCTAAATGGCCAGGTCACATGGACCCCGAAGGCTCAGAGAAGGTTGGGGGAGGGGACTAACTGGAACAACTGTTGGGAGACGGATGGTAGCCTCCCGTCAAGACCATCCAGCGTGTTCTTTAACGTTGGGTTGTTTTACCTCTGAGCGGCACTTTTTTGCACACCATGGGCTAAATGGCCAGGTCACATGGACCCCGAAGGCTCAGAGAAGGTTGGGGGAGGGGACCCACTGGAACAGCTGTTGGGAGACAGATGGTAGTCTCCCGTCAAGGCCATCCAGCGTGTTCTTTAACGTGCACAGGGTATGGCTCTCCCGCACCCGGGGCCACGGATTAACGTCCCATCCGACGGACGGCGGCCTTTCCGAGCCCATCGGTGTCCCCTACTGACCGTGGGAAGGGCGGGGAATTTTGCGGAGATAGGTCCTGCCATCCTCTCAGATCTCCTACTATGGCATATAAACTGACAGGCTCCTGTCAGACCTCTGTGGCAAGCAGTTGAGGGGGTATTTTATTTTTTTTTTAAATCTCAACGCTGACCCAGCTGGGACTCGAACCTGGGAACTATAGATTACGAGCCTGGCGCGCTACCGACTGAGCCATCCCCGCCCCTATATTTTTGTTTGTGGCTAACCCGGGCGCAGATTAAATTTAGGTTTTGACCGATGGATGAGCTTTACTCCTATAGTACTGCTCGCCATCAGGTAGTCGGGGATGAGCTGTATCTATATGGTACTGTCTTGCCCCTGACCGTAGTTAGTGGTGAATATTGGCATTTCCCTATACTGGTAGTGCTTCAGGCGGAACAAGTGGAATTTGTTTCATAAGTATATTTACTCGTTGAAAACACACTGAATGGCATTGATAGAATTCTTCCATCTGTTATGATAACTGTTCAGTGGGTGTATTATTAAAACTTGGGGATTTTGGACGCGATGGAAACACACTGGATGGTCCTAGAAAGAGGTTTCTATGTGCACTAACAGCTGTGCAATGGGTTCCCTTCCTCAGTCTGGTTCTGTGCCTTAACTCCTTTGCGTTTTTTAAAAATGTACTGGATGACCTTGACAGAAATCTTTCATAGATCCCTGATATTTTTTCAGTGGGAGCTTCCCGAACTTTAGGGATTTTGAATATTTGGAAACACAACAGATAGCTCCAGCGGAAGGTTTACAGTTACCCAGTGGTTTTCAAAATAGGTTTCACCAACTCATCTCAGAGGTTCTGTGAAGGCGTCGCAGGTGTTCCATGTTGGTGTCTCAGAGATTTTGAGGGGCTGGGGTGGCTCAGTCGGTAGCGCGCCAGGCTCGTATTCTGTAGTTCCCAGGTTCAAGTCCCAGCTGGGTCAGCGTTGAGATTTATCTCCGCAAAATTCCCCACCCTGCCCACGGTCAGTAGGGGACACCGATGGGCTTGGAAAGGCCGCCGTCCGTCGGATGGGACGTTAAGCCGTGGCCCCGTGTGCGGGAGAGTCATACCCTGTGCACGTTAAAGAACACACTGGATGGCCTTGACGGGAGGCTACCATCTCTCTCCCAACAGCTATTCCAGTGGGTCCCCTCCCTCAACCTTCTCTGAGCCTTCGGGGTCCTTGTGACCTGGTCATTTAGCCCATGGCGTGCAAAAAAGTGCCGCTCAGAGGTAAAACAACCCAACCCAACCCAACCCAGAGATTTTGAAAAGGCGTCTGTATGGCTCTGTGAAGTTGTCGCAGAGGTTCTGTGATGGCATCTCAGAGGTTCTATGAAGGCTTCTCAGAGGTTTTGTAACGTTGTCTTAGTGGCTCTGTGAAGATGTCTCAAGAAGTTCTACGAAGGCATTTCCGATGCTAAATGAAGGCTTCTCAGAGAGTTTGTGACGGCATTTCAGAGGTTCCATGAAGGTTTCTCAGAGGTTTGCGAACACATCTCAGAGGTTTTGTAAAAGCGACTCCATGGTAAAGACATCTCAGTTCTCTTTGAAGGTATCTAAAAGGTTCCGTGAAGTTTCCTCAGAGGTTCATGAAGCTTCCTCTGAGGATGAGAACAAAACTTGCATTGGATTGTTTTACTTCTGAGTGGCATTTTTTTTTGCACACAACAAGCTAAATGGCCAGGTCATAAGGACCCTGAGGGCTCAGATAAGGTTGGGCGGAGGGGACCCACTGCATAGCTGTTGGGATACAGATGGTAACCTCCCAGAAAGGCTACCCAGCATGTTCTTTAACGTGCCCAGGGTAGGACTCTTCCGCACACGGAGCCACGGCTTTACGTCCCATCCGACGGACGGCGATCTTTCCTAGCCCATCGGTGTCCCCTGCTGACCGAGAGCAAGGCAATGAGTTTTGGGCAGATAAATCACAAAGCTGGTCCAGGCGAGAATCGAACCTGGGAACTGAAGATTACGAGCCTCGCGCTTTGCTGACTGAGTCCCCTCCCCCGAGTGTAAGAGAGCCATATCTTGTGCACGTTAAAGAACACGCTTGATGACCTTGACGGGAAGCAATCATCTGTCTCCTAACATCTTTCCAGTGGACCCCATTTTCCCAATGTCCTCTGAGCCCTTGAGATCCTTATGGGTTGATCCCTTGAGATCCTCATTTAGGGGCGGGGTGGCTCCGTCGGTAGCGCGCCAGGCTCCTAATCTTCAGTTCCTAGGTTTGAGTAACATCATGCTATATTATCGGATGGGATGTTAAGCCGTGGCACAGTGTGCCGGGGAGCCATTCCCTGTGCAAGTTGAAGAACACGCTGGATGGTCTTAACGGGAGGCTACCATCTGTCTCTCAACAGTTGTTCCAATGGGTCCCCTCCCCTCAACCTTCTCTGAGCCTTCGGGGTCCTTGTGACCTGGCCATTTAGCCCATTGCGGGTAAAAAATAGTGCTGCTCAGAGATATAAAAAAAACCAACCCAACTCTGACCATTTAGCCCATTGGGTGGAAAAAAGTTGCCGCTCAGAAGTAAAACAACACAACTCCTTCACGGAAGGTCCCTATTTCCACTTAACAACTCTCGAATGAATCCTTCTCGTAAATAATTTTTTTAGACTTGAGATCCTTGTGAGTTAATCCGTTTTGTAATAAAACTCTCATAAAAAATTAATATCCCCTCAAGCAGCTGCTTACCATGGAGGTTTGACAGGATTGGGTTGTTTTACCTCTGAGCGGCACTTTTTTGCACACCATGGGCTAAATGGCCAGGTCACATGGACCCCAAAAGCTCAGAGAAGGTTGGGGGAGGGGACCCACAGGAACAGCTGTTGGGAGGCAGATGGTAGCCTCTCGTCAAGGCCATCCAGCGTGTTCTTTAACGTGCACAGGGTATGGCTCTCCCGCACACGGGGCCACGGCTTTACGTCCCATCCGACGGATGGCGGCCTTTCCAACCACATCGGTGTCCCCTACTGACCGTGGGCAGGGCGGGGAATTTTGCGGAGATAAATCTCAACGCTGACCTAGCTGGGACTCTAACCTGGGAACTACAGATTAGGAGCCTGGGGCGCTACCGACTGAGCCACCCCCGCCCGAGATCTGACAGGAGCCTGTCAGTTTATACGCCATAATAGAAGGTATGTGAAGATGGCGAGACCTCAACAGAAAAACAACACCAACATCCATACCTTACCTGGGTCTTGAACCCTGGTCCCTTTTAATTAAACACTCGGCCACGGGACGACTTGGTTAAAATTAAAAAAAAAAAACTTTTTTTTTATTCCATTTTTTTAAATGTTAATAATTCTTTCTTCATTTCACCATGAATGAAGACTTTATTAACAGAAGCAAATTTTCATCTCTAAAAAGCCTCGTCGAAATATAAATTCAGGCAAATCAAACTTTATTAACTGGACTTAACGGAGAGGATTGGATTGTTTTACCTCTGAGCGGCACTTTTTTGCACACCATGGGCTAAATGGCCAGGCCACAAGGACCCCGAAGGCTCAGAGAAGGTTGGGGGGGGGACCCACTGGAACAGCGGTTGGGAGACAGAGGGTAGCCTCCCGTCAAGGCCATTCAGCGTGTTCGTTAACGTGCACAGGGTATATCTCTCCCGCACACGGGGCCACGGCTTAACGTCCCATCCGACGGACGGCGGCCTTTTCAAGCCCATCGGTGTCCCCTACTGACCGTGGGCAAGGCGGGGGAAATTTTGCGGGTATAAATCTCAACGCTCACCAAGCTGGGACTCGAACCTGGGAACTACAGATTACGAGCCTGACGCGCTACCGACTGAGCCACCCCCGCCCCTTAACGGAGAGGAATTTTGATTTCAGGAAGCCAACATTTCAGCAATAGCAACGACGACTGTACATAAAAGCCTTTAACTTTCAGTTGAATTAAGGAATAGAGTGATTTACTCTAAATCGTGCATTGCTTGGGAATAAAGAAAGGTCTGGTGACACTGAATGCTTAACTCTAGGAAACCGAATTAATATCATTGTCTATGGATGTACGTGTTAACATTTCAAAGAGTGTTCAGCTTCTAGATTCGCAGGAGAAGAGATATTCATCCGCTGCCAATGCACAACACTCGCCACCATTAATATGTATGCAATTACTCCAATATCAATAAATTAAAGTATTCGCACAGAAGAATCACTAGCTGATTTAATTATCGCGGTGAAAACCCAATAAGTACTATTTATATCGCTCGTGCGACTCGAGACTTCGCCTCATCCACATTACACGAACATATTTAAATTTGTCAGTATTAGAGGGAATTGAGGATGGTTCTGGGGAGTAGGAGGGGGGACGGAAATGAGACGGGAGGGACGAGTTGATGAGGGAATCTCATGCAGTCTCTAGTGACGATACTAATAGAGACGTCAACCAGCTGTCCTCTTTGCGGGCTTCCTTTTATTGGACGACTTAACGCAACGGTGTCCGCCAGCGGTAATTACTTAATCTATATGTGGTGTTAGTATGTGCGTGTGAGTGTCAGAATCTTCGTGTCCAGTTATTGACTGCCGTTCGTGAAAGGATGGGATGGGGAAAAAACATTAAATGTTTGGACAGCTAGAGCTGGTGGCGCGAAGAACAGGAGAGCGCAGTCGAGGCTGTCAGAGAGAGATTGCGTTTGCTGTTGTTGTTATTGTTGATTCGGAGAGGCAGAGGATGAGGTGGATGAGATAAGGATTCTCGACAGGAAGATGGAATTAAAAAAAAATAAATGAAAATGTCTTGAGAGTTGAATCGTGACTTTTGGTTGAAGATGAAGAATGAAGATTCTGTTTTATTCGTTGCTATAGCAATGGGATCATTGGTTTGTTGACGGAGAAGAGTGAATGACTTTCTTTGAACTGTGAGTCTTTTCGTTTGTTTGCTGCTTCGATGGACACTATTTTTAATAAATTATTATTTGTTGTTAGTATCCGATGCGTTATGTTATAAATTATTACCATTCTTAATAAATTTTTCATATCAGAGTGTGTCTCGAGTTTAAAAATTTATTAAATGAGATTTATCAGGAAGTATGGAGTTATGGAATGACAAAGGTTTTTTTAAGTTGGGTTGTTTTACCTCTGAGCGGCACTTTTTTGCATACAATGGGCTAAATGGCCAGAGTCACAAGGACCCCGAAGGCTCAGAGAAGGTTGGGAGAGGGGACCCACTGGAACAGCTGTTGGGAGACAGATGGTAGCCTTCCGTCAAGGCCATCCAGCGTGTTCTTTAACGTGCGCAGGGTATGGCTCTCCCTCACACGGAACCGCGGCTAAACGTCCCATGCGACGGAATAAACGTCCCAGGCGACCTTTCCAAGCCCAAAGGTGTCCCCTACTCACCGTGGGCAGGGCGGGGGAATTTTGCGAGAAAAATCTCAACGCTGACCCAGCTAGGACTCGAACCTGGGAACTACAGATTACGAGGCTGGAGCGCTACCGACTGAGCCACAACCACCACACGAAGTTTTTTAAGAGGTAATCGAATTATGGAATAGTGAGTTTCCAGGAAGAATAGAGTTAAAGAATATTATCAGATAATATCGAGTTATCAATAAGCATCGAGTTATGGAATATCGAGTTATCGGGAGGTATGGAGTTATCGAATGGCCATATAGTGGGATATATATTGTTACTACAATGAACCGTGATGTGGTGTATCATCTTGATGCTCGCGTGAACTACAGCGTGAGAATTACGTCACCAACGACTTCGAACAAAGAACCTAACTGAAAAATAAGGAAGAAGGAATTGTATGAGGAGGAGACGGAGTGTGAAAGGAAACGTAATTAATCTCAGTCTCTACACGATAAGATAATGTAAAGAAGAAATGTTTTATGTGGTGTGTGCGCGGGAGATTAAATAAGTTATTGGTGTTGATTCTACTAGAGGACTGACAAGGTTGGGTTGTTTTACCTCTGAGCGGCACTTTTTTGCACACAATGGGCTAAATGGCCAGGCCACAAGGGCCCCGAAGGCTCAGAGAAGGTTGGGGGAGGGGACCCACTGGAACAGCTGTTGGGAGACAGATGGTATCCTCCCGTCAAGGCCATCCAGCGTGTTCTTTAACGTGCACACGGTATGGCTCTCCCGCACAAGGGGCCACGGCTTAACGTCCCATCCGACGGACGGCGGCCTTTCCAAGCCCATCGGTGTCCCCTACTGACCGTGGGCAGGGCGGGGAATTTTGCGGAGATAAATCTCAACGCTGACCCAGCTGGGACTCGAACCTGGGAACTACAGATTACGAACCTGGCGCGCTACCGACTGAGCCACCCCCGCCCCAGGACTGACAAGAAAAATAGGGATGTTTAGGACACCTAAAAATGTGACTGAGGCGATTTTATGTTAATCGAACATACAGTGTTGATTTCAACTTTTCTTTAGGAGGAGTTCATCAATTGGTGTATAGTTACATTTAATTTGTTTACATGGGGCGCGGTGCCTCAGTCGGTAGCGCGCCAGGCTCGTAATCTTTAGTTTCCAGGTTCGAGTCCCAGCTGCGTCAGCGTTGAGATTTATCTCCGCAAAAATTCCCCGCCCTGCCCACGGTCAGTAGGGGACACCGATGGGTCTGTAAAGGCCACCGTCCGTCGAATGGGATGTTAAGCCGTGGTCCCGTGTGCGGGAGAGCCGTCCCCTGTGCACGTTAAAGAACACGCTGGATGGCCTTGACGGGAGACTACCATCTGTCTCCCAACAGCTGTTCCAGTGGGTCTCCTCCACCAACCTTCTCTGAGCCTTCGGGGTCCATGTGACCGGGCTATTTAGCTCATGATGTGCAAAAAATTACTACTCAGAGGTAAAACAACAATTAGTTTGTTTACAAGAATTGGTAAGGTTATTCTCGATAGATTACAAATTTCGTTTACAAACATGATTGTACTTGCTCATCGACTGATATAAGCCTTATTTTATGATTTGAGTGTAAATAGTAATAAGATACTAAGTTCTTTATAAGATTTATTTTTATACTGAGATAGATTTGTGTTGGTTGACTTTATATAAATGTTTTCATTCATACTTTTGCAATAAATTGCATTATTTTAGAATTATAATTGTTATATATGTTACCGCTAAAGCTCGAAAGCCGTTAATGTGCACATTACCTAGCTAATCTGCAGATTAACTGATTTGCTCCGTTAACCTGCGGAATCAAGAGTTTTCCGCATTTTACCTAGGTAATGTGCACATTAACGGCTTCCGTATCGTTAAAGTTCAAAAGTTTGTTTCTCTCATAGTGGTGAATCTCTTGAATATGAATCTTCGTGTCACGTGATTCACTCGTCCGCATTATAAAAAACGCCCCGGATGAGCGGAGGCCAAGTGAGAACGAATCGGTAAAGTGATTCATTCTTGATAACGAATCACTAAAATGATTCGTTCTCACTTGGCCTGCTCATTTTGGGGGCGTTTTTTATAATTCGGACGACTGATTCATGTTGACAGAGGGATGACCCTGGTTTCAACTCTACTCTCGGACACTAGATAAATAACATTATGTTAATTTAAGCGTACAGAAACGTTCCTGTTGTTCCAGCAAAGATCTTATTTTCACTTTAACGAGTGCCTAGTAGGTAATGTGCAGATTATCCAGGTAATTTGCAGAATACCTAGGTAATTTGAGAAATGAAACAATTTTCCGCACGTTAACGGATCACCCTAGTTAATCTGCACAATACCTAGATAATCTGTAGAATAACTGATTTTTGCACTTTAGCGGTAACATATATATTAAATTTTTGAACTCACGCTCAATTTTCATGCCTTTAATTCATAACAATATTTATGTACATCTGGTGGTATCAGGAGCCATAGAGTTAAAGAATAATATTTTATCAGATAATACCTAATTATGGAATATCAAGTTATCAGGAGGCACTAGTTATGGGATGACGTGTTATCAGGGGCGACACTGTTATAGACTGTTATGTTATCAGATTGTATCAACCTATCATCGAGTTATCAGGAGGCATCGAATTATGGAATGGCAAGTTTTCAGGAGATATCGAGTTATCGAATGGAGAGTTATCAAGAGCAATAAAGTTAAAGATTTATATGTCATCAGATAATATCGAGTTATAAAATGTCGAGTTATCAGGAGTCACGAGTTATCAGGTTTGATTGTGTTATGAATGCTTTGGGTTGTTTTACCTCTGAGCGGCACTTTTTTTGCACACCATGGGCTAAATGGCCAGGTCACATGGACCCCGATGGTTCAAAGAGGTTGGAGGAGGGGACCCACTGGAAGAAATGTTGGGAGACAGATGGTAACCTGCCGTCAAGGCCATCGAGTGTGTTCTTTAACGTGCACAGGGTATGCCTCTCCCGCACACGGGGCCACGTCTTAACGTCCCATCCGAAGGACGGCGGCATTTCCAAGCCCATCGGTGTCCCCTACTGACCGTGGACAGGGCGGGGAATTTTACGCAGATAAATCTCAATGCTGACCCAGCTGGGACTCGAATTTGGGAACTACAGATTACGAGCCTGGCGCGCTACCGACTGAGCCACCCCCGTCCCCGTTATGAATGCCATGTTTTCAGATGGTATCATTCTATCATCGAGTTATGGAGTTACGAGTTATCAGGAGGTATTGAGTTATGGAATGGCGTGTTATGAGGAGCAATAATGTTACAGGATGTCATTTTATCAGGTAGTATCGAGTTATGGTATGGAGAGTTTTCAGAAGGTATCAAGTTATGGAATATTGAGTTATGGAGTATCGAGTTATCAGGAGATATTGAGGTAGAGAATGTTATGCTTTTATATGGTATCGAGTTATGAAAAGACTGCTTATCAGGGTTGTTTTAAGCTGTACTTTTTGCGCACAATAGAGCAAATGATGAGGTTATAAGAACCCCTAATGTCTCAGAGAAGTTTGGGAGAAAAGGATCTACTGGAGACTGCCGGAGGCAGATGGAATCTTACGGTCAACGCCGTCCAGCGTGGTCCTTAACGTGCACAGGGTATGATCCTTCCACACACTGCGCCACCGCTTAACGCCCAAACGACGATATGGAGGCTTTTCCAAGCCCATCATTGTCCTCTTCTGACAGAGGAGTTTTGCGGAGATGGATCTCAAAGTTTGTAAAGGTGGGATTTGCTGATTACCATTCTGACGCGCTACCCGTTCAGTGACGAACGCTCTGTCGAATCATGGAATGTGAATTTATGGGATGGAATAGGATCATGGAATGTGAATTAACTCGATGATATAGGATCATGGAATGTCAATTTAAGAAATGGTATAGGATCATGGAGTGTGAATTTATTGGATGATATAGGATCATGGAATGTGAATTAATTGGATGATATAGGATCATGGAATGTGAATTTATTGGATGGTATAGGATCATGGAATGTGAATTTATGGGATGGTATAGGATTATGGAATGTGAATTTATTGGATGATATAGGATCATGGAATGTTAATTTATTGGATGGTATAGGATCATGGAATGTGAATTTATGGGATGGAATAGGATCATGGAATGTGAATTTATTAGACGATATAGGATCATGGAATGTGAATTTATTGGACGATATAGGATCATGGAATGTGAATTTATTGGATGATATAGGATCACGGAATGTGAATTTATTGGATGGTATAGAATCATGGAATGTGAATTTATTGGATGGTATAGGATCATGGAATGTGAATTTATGGGATGGTATAGGATCATGGAATGTGAATTTATGGGATGGTATAGGATCATGGAATGTGAATTTATGGGATGGCATAGGATCATGGAATGTGAATTTATTGGATGGTATAGGATCATGGAATGTGATTTTATTTGGATGATATAGGATCATGGAATGTGAATTTATTGGACGATATAGGATCATGGAATGTGAATTTATGGATGTGAATTTATGGACGATATAGGATCATGGAATGTGAATTTATGGTATAGGATCATGGAATATGAATTTATTGGATGGTATAGGATTATGGAATGTGAATTTATTGGATGATATAGGATCATGGAATGTTAATTTATTGGATGGTATAGGATCATGGAATGTGAATTTATGGGATGGAATAGGATCATGGAATGTGAATTTATTAGACGATATAGGATCATGGAATGTGAATTTATTGGACGATATAGGATCATGGAATGTGAATTTATTGGATGATATAGGATCACGGAATGTGAATTTATTGGATGGTATAGAATCATGGAATGTGAATTTATTGGATGGTATAGGATCATGGAATGTGAATTTATCGGATGGTATAGGATCATGGAATGTGAATTTATTGGATGATATAGGATCACGGAATGTGAATTTATTGGATGATATAGGATCATGGAATGTGAATTTATTAGATGATATAGGATCATGGAATGTGAATTTATTGGACGATTAGGATCATGGAATGTGAATTTATTGGACGATATAGGATCACGGAATGTGAATTTATTGGATGATATAGGATCACGGAATGTGGATTTATTGGATGATATAGGATCATGGAATGTGAATTTATTGGATGATATAGGATCATGGAATGTTAATTTATTGGATGGTATAGGATCATGGAATGTGAATTTATTGGACGGTATAGGATCATGGAATGTGAATTTATTGGACGATATAGGATCATGGAATGTTAATTTATTGGACGGTATAGGATCATGGAATGTAAATTTATTGGACGATATAGGATCATGGAATGTGAATTTATTGGATGGTATAGGATCATGGAATGTGAATTTATTGGACGGTATAGGATCATGGAATGTAAATTTATTGGACGATATAGGATCATGGAATGTGAATTTATTGGATGGTATAGGATCATGGAATGTGAATTTATTGGACGGTATAGGATCATGGAATGTGAATTTATTGGACGATATAGGATCACGGAATGTGAATTTATTGGATGATATAGGATCATGGAATGTGAATTTATTGGACGGTATAGGATCATAGAATGTGAATTTATTGGATGGTATAGGATCATTGCCGTCCCATGGCCTAGTGTTTAGCACGCTTGACTACTGATTCAAGGGACCTGGGTTTGAGCCCCGGGTTAAGGCATGGATGTATGTGTTGTTTTTCTGCTGAGGTCCTGCCATCCTCTCAGACCTACTACTCTGGCATACAAACTCACAGGCTCCTGTCAGACCTCTGTGGCAAGCAGCTGCTTGATGGGGTATTTATTTATTTTATTTTATTTTTTATTTTATAGGATCATGGAATGTGAGTTTATTGGATGGTAAAGGATCATTGAATGCGAATTTATTGGATGGTATAGGATCATGGAATGTGAATTTATTGGATGGTATAGGATCATGGAATGTGAATTTATTGGATGGTATAGGATCATGGAATGTGAATTTATTGGATGGTATAGGATCATGGAATGTGAATTTATTGGATGGTATAGGATCATGGAATATGAATTTATTGGACGATATATGATCATGGAATATGAATTTATTGGATGGTATAGGATCATTGAATGCGAATTTATTGGACGATATAGGATCATGGAATGTGAATTTATTGGATGATACGGGATCATGGAATGTGAATTTATTGGATGGTATAGGATTATGGAATGTGAATTTTTTGGATGATATAGGATCATGGAATGTGAATTTATTGGATGGTATAGGATCATGGAATATGAATTTATTGGACGATATATGATCATGGAATGTGAATTTATTGGATGGTATAGGATCATTGAATGCTAATTTATTGGATGATATGGGATCATGGAATGTGAATTTATTGGACGGTTTAGGATCATGGAATGTGAATTTATTGGATGATACGGGATCATGGAATGTGAATTTATTGGACGGTTTAGGATCATGGAATGTGAATTTATTGGATGGTATAGGATCATGGAATGTGAATTTATTGGATGGTATAGGATCATGGAATATGAATTTATTGGACGATATAGGATCATGGAATGTGAATTTATTGGATGATATAGGATCATGGAATGTGAATTTATTGGATGATATAGGATCATGGAATGTCAATTTATTGGATGGTATAGGATCATGGAATGTGAATTTATTGGATGGTAGAGGATCATGGAATATGAATTTATTGGACGATATAGGATCATGGAATGTGAATTTATTGGATGATATAGGATCATGGAATGTGAATTTATTGGACGATATAGGATCATGGAATGTGAATCTATTGGATGATATAGGATCATGGAATGTGGATTTATTGGATGATATAGGATCATGGAATGTGAATTTATTGGATGGTATAGGATCATGGAATGTGAATTTATTGGAATGTATAGGATCAAGGAATGTTAATTTATTGGATGGTATAGGATGATGGAATGTGAATTTATTGGATGGTATATGATCATGGAATTCCAAGTTATGGGATGGTACAGGATCATGGAATATGAATTTATTGGATCGTATTGAATCATTGATTATAAAGTTATTACATTGTACCGAGTTTTGGAATATCAGTTGTTACATGTTATCAAATTTTGAAATGTCAAGCTATTGAATGGTATTGAGTTAAGAAATGTGTAATTTTTGCATGGTATCGAGTTATGGAATGTGATGCTATCAGGTGGTGTCATGTTATAAAATGTCAATTATGGCATCGAATTGCAAAATATCAAGTATTTAAATAGAATCGAGGCAGTGAAATTTCACGTTTTGAACAGGAATAGAGTTATACCTAGATTATTAAATCATCAGATGGTATTGAGTTTAATCCTTCAAGGTTTTAGGCTTCTGCCTCTGTGTTGCGCTTTTTAACGCCATAGTAGGCCAGGTCACATGGACCCCGAAGGCTCAGAGAATGGTGGGGGAGGGGACCCACTGGAATAGCTGTTGGGAGACAGATAGTAGCCTCCCGTCAAGTCTATCCAGCTTGTTCTTTAACGTGCACAGGTTATGGTTCTCTCGCACACGGAAACAGCACTTAACATCCCATCCGGTGAACGACGGTCTTTCCAAGCTCATCGACGTCGAATTATGAAACGTCATATTGCTGGTAATGATATAATGATAGGTAACGAGTTGAAAAATATAAGAATTATCAGGGAACATCGAATTTAAGGAAGTCCAATTAAGGGGGAACTCTAATTTTCGAGGGTTGGGTTGTTTTACCTCTGAGCGGCACTTTTTTGCAGACCATGGGCTAAATGGCCAGGTCACATGGACCCCGAAGGCTCAGAGAAGGTTGGGGGAGGGGACCCACTGAAACAGCTGTTGGGAGACAGATGGTCGCCTCCCGTCAAGGCTAACCAGCGTGTTCTTTAACGTGCACAGGGTATGGCTCTCCCGCACACGGGACCACGGCTTAACGTCCCATCAGACGGACGGCGGCCTTTCCAAGCCCATCGGTGTCCCCTACTGACCGTGGGCAGGACGGGGAAATTTTGTGGAGATAAATCTCAACGCTGACCCAGCTGGGACTCGAACCTGGGAACTACAGATTACGAGCCTGGCGCGCTACCGACTGAGCCACCCCCGCCCCGATTTTCAACAGTATTCGTTCAGTATTTAAAGAGACACGAACGCTGAAATATTTCACAACAGTGATGTTTTATAAGAATTAACCTCAATTAAAACTTATATAATAAATAATAAGTATCGTTTCAAACCGTTTAGTATAATAAATATACAGTCGCTCAATAAAGTATCCGAATACAACGGTTGATTACGGAATTCAGAAAAAATATCTGGCAACGATTTTTTTAGAAATCAGTGATATGGCAACCTTCGTGTCACGTGACACGAAGGTTGATCACTGATTTCTAAAAAAAATCGTTGTCAGATATTTTTTCTGAATTCTGTACTCAACCGTTGTGTTCGGATACTTTATTGAGCGACTGTAGGTGGTCATATTATTTTGATACTAGATCGTGTGGGCTCACTCACGGAAATATTGAGCGTGTGCAGTTACCGTTCACAGCAAACTGGAGCGCTCCAGTTTGCTGTGAACGGTAACTGGAGCGTGTACAGTTGCTGTACACGCTCCAGATATTTTTCCTGAATTCTGTAATCACGTGACACGAAGGTTGCCAGATCACTAATTTGTAAACAAATTGTTGCCAGATATTTTTTCTGAATTCTGTAATCAACCATAATGTTCGGATACTTTATTGAGCGACTGTACAGTTCAGATGTTTGCCTAAAGATAATTTCAATATTAGAACATAATGATTTTTATAAGCAATATAATTTATTGTTAAATATTCCAGTTTCCACAAAGCTTTAACCGATATGTTTATATTCAATCACACATTTTCCCATTAAATGCCTATTTATTAAATTACATAGCTTCGAAGTTTCGTTCCCATTAACATAACAGGGAAATTCTCTTATGATTTGGGAAGGGAGTTTGGATTGGATTGTTTTACCTCTGAGCGGCACTTTTTTGCACACCATGGGCTAAATGGCCAGGCCACAAGGACCCCGAAGGCTCAGACAAGGTTGGGGGACTGGACCCACTGGAACAGCTGTTGGGAGGCAGATGGTAGCCTCCCGTCAAGGCCATCCAGCGTGTTCTTTAACGAGCACAGGGTATTACTCTCCTGTACACGGGGCCACGGCTTAACGTCCCATCCGACGGACGGCGGCCTTTCCAAGCCCATCGGTGTCCCCTACTGACCGTGGGTAGGGCGGGGAAATTTTGCGGAGATAAATCTCAACGCTCACCCAGCTGGGACTCGAACCTGGGAACTACAGATTACGAGCCTGGCGCGCTACCGACTGAGCCACCCCCGCCCCCTGGGAAGGGAGTATTGATACGTTACTTCAAGTCTTGTGACTCCAGTTTCTGCTTTCCACGCACTTGATAGGTCAAATAACAACGTGCGGCATTTGTGGCCTTCTTCCGAAGGAGCCAGACTCTCCCCCCCCCCCCCACACTACTCTCCGAAAGGAGCAAGAGACTTCCATCGAAACGTTTCCTCCAAATTGAAGAGATCAAAGCATGATGAGGAAAAGGAAACTTTCTCCATCCTTCTGCACCACTAGAGTCCACGGTATAAAGAGATTAATTCTCGTAGTGATGGAGACAGTCTGAGAGTAGTGGGGCATTTTCCCGTCTGGTTCTTCGCGAGGTTATTAGAGCATGATGACCTCCTTGACACCAGTGTGCAGTACAGGATCGATCGTCCAGTAATCCAACGCCGCTGTTTGCACTGTTTCTCTGCGACATATACTTGTTTACTGATGCTCCAGTATTCAGAAGGAAGAGAGTTGGAAAGAGAGAGAGAAGGGTGAGAACAGATATTTCCCCTTTTCCTCCGACTTTGAGTGGCGGAACATAGGTTGAAAGGCCGCCCGCGCCTGCAGGCGACACCGAAGGCGTTTCCCTCCATTGATGAATGAAGAGAGAGTAGATTCATCCCCTAATCACAGCCAGGCATTGTTGAATAGTTTATTTATAGAGTAAATGAGAGAAAGGCCAAATTGCATGGCATATCCTGTTTTGAACCAAAACGCAGAGTTTGAAGTATTGTTCAAGTTCGTTCTCTTGCACCAGAGGCGTTCAGAACTTTTCGACGACGGAAAGATATGTAACGGGTTAATTAGGGTCACTGCAGAATCTTCTGGTTTGTCGTCGAGAATTCGGTGGGTGTTAGATCCTCCACAGACTTGTGACGAGAGTTGGGGATAGATGCAATTCTGTAGCTGAAGGAGGATGAAGAAGATTAGGGACTTTTGAGTTAAAGAGGTTTCAATGCTGTTAAGAGGAAGGTTGTGGGAGACATAACGATGCTGGAAGATGTCGAGTTTGAAGATGCAGGATATCTTGTTATTGGCAGAAATGCTCAGCTTTATCAGATGTCGATTAAAGGAATATCTGATTGTGTTATTGGCAGAAATGCTCAGCTTTATCAGATGTCGATTAAAGGAATATCTGATTGTGTTATTGGCAGAAATGCTCAGCTTTATCAGATGTCGATTAAAGGAATATCTGATTGTGTTATTGGGAGAAATGCTCAGCTTTATGAGATGTCGATTAAAGGAATATCTGATTATGTTATTGGGAGAAATGCTCAGCTTTATCATATGTCGATTAAAGGAATATCTGATTGTGTTATTGGCAGAAATGCTCAGCTTTATCAGATGTCGATTAAAGGAATATCTGATTATGATATTGGGAGAAATGCTCAGCTTTATCAGATGTCGATTAAAGGAATATCTGAATATGTTATTGGGAGAAATGCTCAGCTTTATCAGATGTCGATTAAAGGAATATCTGATTATGTTTTTGGGAGAAATGCTCAGCTTTATCAGATGCCGATTAAAGGAATATCTGATTATGTTATTGGGAGAAATGCTCAGCTTTATCAGATGTCGATTAAAGGAATATCTGATTATGATATTGGGAGAAATGCTCAGTTTTATCAGATGTCGATTAAAGGAATATCTGATTATGATATTGGGAGAAATGCTCAGCTTTATCAGATGTCGATTAAAGGAATATCTGATTGTGTTATTGGCAGAAATGCTCAGCTTTATCAGATGTCGATTAAAGGAATATCTGATTATGTTATTGGGAGAAATGCTCAGCTTTATCAGATGCCGATTAAAGGAATATCTGATTATGTTATAGCTGTTTAATGTAGGGTGTTAAAATAGGAATTGTTGGGTTCTGGTCCAGATCGAATCCTGGTGATTGGATCGAATCAGAAGAGCGTTTAGATGGGAAATTTTCCATACCTTCAGTGTTGGATTATTTTACTTCTGAGCGACACATTTTTGCCTTTTGAAACTAACTACTAGCATATAACAAGCGAGAGCATTGTGTTACAAACATAACATGTAGTATTGAGGATATGACTCTTAAGAGAGCCACTGTAACTCAGGCAGATGAATAAGCCGTATAAGCCGACCATGTCACCAGCAGTGTTGCTAACTTAGCTTTTCAAGCTAGATCTGCTTTTGTAAGGGTTAAGAGGGATAATCAGTTATAGAATGTTGAGATCGTGAATATAACTGATTATCCTATTATCCCTGATTATCCCTGTTAAAGAATTCAATATCCCAGTTATCAGTTACAGAAAAATGGAAAAATATGAATGAATACCTGTTATCATACCTGTTATCAGTTATAGAACGTTCAAGACCTTACTTTTAATCAGGGATTATCAGTTATAGAACGTTCAAGACCTTACTTTTAATCAGGGATAATCAGTTATAGAATTTTGAGCTCTCAGGGATATTCAGCTAGAGAATATCGATCTCTCAGGGATAATCAGTCAGTTTGAGAATGCTGAGCTCTCAGGAATATCCAGTTAGAGAATATTCAGCTCTCAAGGACAATCAGTTAGAGAATATTGAGTTCTCAGGGATAATCAGAGAGAGAGTTTAGCTCTCAGGGATAATCAGAGAATGTTGAACTCTCAGCGACATTCAGTTAGAGAATATCGATCTCTCAGAGATAATTAGTCAGTTTGAGAATGCTGAGCTCTCAGGAATATCCAGTTAGAGAATATTCAGCTCTCAAGGACAATCAGTTAGAGAATATTGAGTTCTCAGGGATAATCAGAGAGAGAGTTTAGCTCTCAGGGATAATCAGAGAATGTTGAACTCTCAGCGACATTCAGTTAGAGAATATCGATCTCTCAGAGATAATTAGTCAGTTTGAGAATGCTGAGCTCTCAGGAATATCCAGTTAGAGAATATTCAGCTCTCAAGGACAATCAGTTAGAGAATATTGAGCTCTTAGGGATAATCAGAGAGAGAGAGTTTAGCTCTCAGGGATAATCAGAGAATGTTGAGCTCTCAGCGATATTCAGTTAGAGAATATCGATCTCTCAGAGATAATTAGTCAGTTTGAGAATGATGAGCTCTCAGGAATATCCAGTTAGAGAATATTCAGCTCTTAAGGACAATCAGTTAGAGAATATTGAGCTCTCAGGGATAATCAGAGAGAGAGTTTAGCTCTCAGGGATAATCAGAGAATTTTGAGCTCTCAGCGATATTCAGTTAGAGAATATCGATCTCTCAGAGATAATTAGTCAGTTTGAGAATGATGAGCTCTCAGGAATATCCAGTTAGAGAATATTCAGCTCTCAAGGACAATCAGTTAGAGAATATTGAGCTCTCAGGGATAATCAGAGAATGTTGAGCTCTCACCGATATTCAACTAGAGAATATCGATCTCTCAGAGACAATCTCAGTTAGAGAATATTGAGCTCTCAGGGATAATCAGAGAATGTTGAGCTCTCAGGAATATCCAGTTAGAGAATATTCAGCTCTCAAGGACAATCAGTTAGAGAATATTGAGCTCTCAGGGATAATCAGAGAATGTTGAGCTCTCACCGATATTCAGCTAGAGAATATCGATCTCTCAGAGATAATCTCAGTTAGAGAATATTGAGCTCTCAGGGATAATCAGAGAATGTTGAGCTCTCACCGATATTCAGCTAGAGACTATCGATAAGATAATCAGTCAGTTAGAGAACATTGAGCTCTCATGGATAATCAGAAATTGTTGAGCTCTCAACGATATTCAGTTAGAGAATATCGATCTCTCAGAGATAATCAGTCAGTTAGAGAATATTCAGCTCTCAAAGACAATCAGTTAGAGAATATTGAGCTCTCAGGGGTAACCAGTTTGAGAATATTCAGCTTTCAGGGATAATCAGAGAATGTTGATGAGCTCTCAGAGATAATCAGTTAGAGAATGTTGAGCTCTCGGGTATATTCAGCTAGAGATTTATAGAAGGTCGAGTTTTTAAAGTATTGAAATGCGGAATGTCTAGTTATGAAAGATATCAAGGAAAGGAATTCCAGTGTGTCAGGGATATCAAAAAAGGGAAAGTCTACTTACCAGTGGCATCAAGTTACAGAATGCCGAGTTATGAGGAATATCAAGTTATCAAGACAAACGATGATATCAAAAGGAATATCGAAATATCAGTGGAAACTCTATTACCGAATGTCTCATGATTAGGTATATTGAGAAATCTAGTTAGGGAACATTGACTGTCAAGCTACAAAATCAAGTTAATTCAGTGATTTCCAGAGTGTGAGGCGAGATCCTTTGTTTAGGTGGACACTGGTTTTTTAAGGAAAGTTTTGTGACAAAATTGAATTGATTATTATTCTCAAATAACATAGCTTGACAGTTTAGTTTCGCCATTGGTTTTAGAATCACAACTCTTGCAACTACAAGATACACCCGACCAATAAAAAGCCTTCTTCATTGGATTGGATTGGATTGTTTTACCTATGAACGGCACTTTTTTGCACACCTTGGGCTAAATGGCCAGGTCACAAGGACCCCGAAGGCTCAGAGAAGGTTGGGGGAGGGGACCCACTGGAACAGCTGTTGGGAGACAGATGGTAGCCTCCCGTCAAGGCCATCCAGCGTGTTCTTTAACGTGCACAGGGTATGGCTCTCCCGCACACGGGGCCACGGCTTAAAGTCCCATCCGACGGACGGCGGCCTTTCCAAGCCCATCGGTGTCCCCTACTGACCGTGGGCAGGGCGGGGAAATTTTGCGGAGATAAATCTCAACGCTGACCCAGCTGGGACTCGAACCTGGGAACTGCAGATTACGAGCCTGGCGCGCTACCGACTGATCCATCCCCGCCCCCCTTCTTCAGTCATTGCCGTTAGAAACACAGCGCTACGCTTAATTAAAAGCTTTCTTCAGTCATAATTTTTTTTAGAAATACAACACGCGCTTAATTAAAAGCGTTCTTCAGTTATATTTTAGAATAACAACCCTTGCAACTACAAGATAGATCCGAGCAATTGAGAGCTTTCTTCAGTCCCTGCTGTTAGAAACACAACCCTTTGCAGCTATAAGACTGGGGGCGGGGATGGCTCAGTCGGTAGTGCGTCAGGCTCGTAATCTGTAGTTCACAGGTTCGAGTCCCAGCTCGGTCAGCGTTGAGATTTATCTCCGCAAAATTCCCCGCCCTGCCCACGGTCAGTAGGGGACACCGATGGGTTTGGAAAGGCCGCGGTCCGTCTGATATGACGTTAAGCCGTGGCCCCGTGTGCGGGAGAGCCATACCCTGTGCACGTTAAAGAACACGCTGGATGGCCTTGACGGGAGGCTACCATCTGTCTCCCAACAGCTATTCCAGTGGGTCCCCTCCCCCAACCTTCTCTGAGCCTTCGGGGTCCATGTGACCTGGCCATTTAGCCCATGGTGTGCAAAAAAGTGCCGCTCAGAGGTAAAACAACCCAACCCAAGCTACAAGACTGATTCGTTTAATTAAAGGCTTTCTTTAGTCATTGCATCTCTTGCACGATTTGAAGTTGAACATCAGAAACAGCATTTGTTGCAAAACAGCATTTGTCACGTGCATTTTGAGTTGCTTTGTCAAGGCCCCCCCCTCCAAGCCCCCAAGGCTCAACAATTTGACATTCCTTGCCATTGCACACATATTTTCTGGAGTAAAGCCTATAAACCGCTGATTTAAGGATTGTGGAGTAATCCAATTCAAATTTATGTCACACTTTTGATACATTACAAACATGTAATTTAAAACTTATAATAACAAAAGGAATAAATGTCTTTCTTTTTCAAAGTAAATAGACAATTTTGAAAGTATAAAATACAAAACTCCACATGAGCCAAAGCTTGTTTGTGGAGATATTATATTAAGAAGACATAATATATTATAAAGCAACAGTATCAACTTATTTAAACTGACATATGATATACCCGTCAACATTATGATTCAAAATGTGTATTTAGACATTATAATCAGCCATGGCATAATCACTGTGACAAATATTCTACCTTTTACTCGAGTATCCATTTCATAATTAATTTTTTTAAAAAGAAAAAGATTTCTTTCATTCTTTATGTTGTTAGGTAAACTATTGAATATTTTAGGAGCCAGGTAAACATAATGTTTGCAAAATGCTGTTTTTCTGGGAGTAACCACATTTAAATGTACTTAAAAATTATTTATTTAAAATGTACTTTAAAATGTTATTTTAAATGTACTTTTAAATGTTGAAAGCCTGGTATTTTTATTGAAAACTTTTACATTTGAATCATCCCAATTTTTGACAATATATGTTAACAAGTGGTAAATATATAATTTTCGGACTTGTAAAATTTGTGAAGAAGTATAATAATTTTGGATGCTATCAAACTTTCATTTCTTGAGCATGCCCCTCAGCGCATAATTTTGAAGATTCTGAATAGATCTCAAATTCGATTCATAAAGGCCACCCTATGAAATAATACCATATTCCAAATAAGATTTTATCTACGAATTGTAAATTATTTTTAACATGGACAAATTCAAAAAACTTCTAATAAAATATATTATTGAAATCATGATGTTCAAGCTTTTTGCTATGTTTTTTACATGCAACTTCCATGTGAGGTTACTATCTATAAATACTCCCAGATATCTAAAACCATCAACACCCTGTATAACTGGACAAGAACATGACCAATTTTGACAGCTTATATCATGATAAATTAACTTATTGTTCAGTTCATCAATAGACTTAATTTTTAATCTAAAATTTAGATATTGTGATTTGTTGACATTTAAAATTAGCTTTTTTTTCACAAACCAGTTACTTATTTGTTTCAAATTTTCATTTATTTTTATAACAATATAATCAATGTTGCCAAGGTAAACCAGTGCAATATCATCTCCAAATACAATGTTAAACTAATTCAAAGGTAAATCACATAGATCATTAAAAAATATAAAAAATAATATTGGTCCAAGAACTGAACCCTGTGGGACCCCAAAATTAACATCAGCATAGGCACTATAACAATTTTTTATTTTTACAATTTACCGTCTTTCAGTTAAATAATTAGTTAGCCAAGATAGTACAAGACCTCTCATTCCAACCTTTTCTAATTTTTTGAGCAACATACTATGAGAAACAGAACTAAATGCTTTTTTTTACATCTAGAAACAAAACAGCAACTCTAAAATTATTGTTAATACCACGATGCATAATTGTGGTCAATCTCAAAATTGCATCTTCAGTCCCCCTATTTTTCCGAAAACCATATTGGTTGTCTGAAAAAAAAATTGTATTTATCTAAAAAAAATTTCATAATCTCTTCTTAACTATTTTTTCAAAAATTTTGGTCAAAATCGACAAAATAGATATAGGTCGTTAATATTCAAATTTTGTTTCATCACCCCTCTTGAAAATTGGTACAACACTAGCAACCTTAAGACAAGCAGGAAAAGAATTTATTTAATAAACCTCAAAACAGAGATTTATTCAATAGAGAACACAAAGTGCCTTTGAGTTCTTGGTTTATTTCTTTTAAAATATATATAGAAATATTATCAGTTCCACAAGACTTTCCAGAATTTAAGTTCTTTATAATTGCTTGTATGTACTTCCCTGTCGTATATTTCTTCAATGAAGAATTAATTGCATATTTCTTTAAATGTAGATATCTCAAAATCATTTGATTTTTTAAATAGTTTGGATTAATTTATATATTATACCAGTGAAATAGTCGTTGAAACCATTAGCTAAAGCTACTGAATTTTCTATTTCGCTATATTTTTGATCATTATCAACAATTATTTTAGGATATTTGTATTATTTTTTAGTTCTTTCACTCAACGCATTAATGACATCCCATTGTTTCTTAAAATTACTTTGATAAAATAATATTTTATTGCTATAATAGTTTGATTTCGCCTCCCTGATAACTTTAGTTAAGGTATTACGATAGTTCTTGTAATTTTGAATTAAATTTGGTCCATTGATATTACTCTCACTTTGCAATTTAAACATCATATTTCTTTCATGGATAGAAACAAAGATTGCATCTGAAATCCATGGTTTTAATTTCTTACTCACTTTTATATTTGTTTCAATAGAAGTAGCTTCATCTATCATCATATTTAATTCTCTGATAAAGTTCTCAAAAGAGCTATTATTGGGTTGTTTTACCTCTGAGCGGCTTTTTTTCACACCATGGACTAAATGGCCAGGTCACATGGACCCCGAAGGCTCAGAGAAAGTTGGGAGAGGGGACCCACTGGAACAGCTGTTGGGAGACAGATGGTAGCCTCCCGTCAAGGCCATCCAGCGTGTTCTTTAACGTGCACAGGGTATGGCTCTCCCGCACACGGAGCCACGGCTTAACGTCCCATCCGACGGACGGTGGCCTTTCCAAGCCCATCGGTGTCCCCTACTGACCGTGGGCAGGGCGGGGAATTTTGCGGAGATAAATCTCAACGCTGACCCAGCTGGGACTCGAACCTGGGAACTACAGATTACGAGCCTGGCGCGCTACCGACTGAGCAACCAACGCCCCAGTTCTGGCAGGAGTATGCATTTCTCGTTTTATTAATAGTCGTCGAGAAAGCATTAAGAATACGGTGCCATAGAGAGCAATTTGAGCGTTTCAGCGTTATAAACTTTTTTCAAACTTTTTGGCGTTTAAAACAAAAAACTTTACCAGCAACGGGGGTGGTCTGAAAGCGAACTGTAACCTTTGCAATGAGGCAAAGGTTACAAGACATCAAAGGGTATGGAAAGGCTGACGCTGAATGATTAATTCCGCTCCCTCTGTGGTCGTGGTCTATCAGAGAAACCATTTTAGATTTCCGTTGTCGATTAGCTGACGTCACTTCCGTCGATCAAAATTCAGTGGGCAGATTCGGAAGTAATTACGAGTAAATACTAATCTGAGAAGTGATGCCGAATGCTTCAGCGTAGGGTTGATAAGGCGAGTCTTATATTTTTTCGCAGAGGCAAATTATAGTGAGGTAGTAACGTGGTAATTCTGAAATTGGTTGTTGAAGTTATTTTAAGGAATTAAAATTTTTTTTTAGTACCAGTGATAGAATTTTATCGTGTTTAGAGTTAGTAGGAGGGTTTTTGCAAAAAAGCTTCGATCAGCATTTCAGCAAAGTATTTAAATTAGTTGTGTGGGAGGGGGAAGGGGAGGGAATTGTTAAATATAAGGGATGTCAATTTTTTTAAAGGTAAAAATGAGGAATTAATATTTGCAAATTAAAGTAACTATACTGGTGCTCAAAATTTGTTACAGCTCATTGTTATGTCAATGGGATGTAATATTATCGAAGTTCTATGACGTCATAAATAAGATTTTAATCGAAAATTTTGATTGAATATAAAATCAATTTATCCAAACCTCGAATTTGAAAAATATTCTTTCAGTATTTAAAGAGTTATAAAAGTTCTAATATTTAAAAACAGCTATCGCAATCACAAGAATTTACCTAAGAGGTCAATAAAAGCTAAATGATACGTATTTTTTTTATGATTATTTAGTTGGGTTGTTTTACCTCTGAGCGGCACTTTTTTGCACACCATGGGCTAAATGGCCAGGTCACATGGACCCCGAAGGCTCAGAGAAGGTTGGGGGAGGGGATCCACTGGAACAGCTGTTGGGAGACAGATGGTAGCCTCCCGTCAAGGCCATCCAGCGTGTTCTTTAACGTGCACAGGGTATGGCTCTCCCGAGCACGGGGCCACGGCTTAACTTCCCATCCGACGGACGGCGGCCTTTCCAAGCCCATCGGTGTCCCCTACTGACCGTGGAATTTTGCGGAGATAAATCTCAACGCTGACCCAGCTGGGACTCGAACTTGGGAAGTACAGATTACGAGCCAGGCGCGCTACCGACTGAGCCACCCCCGCCCCTGATTATTTAGTAAAATAAGGTTTGTTTTAGAAGTTTGTGCAAAACAATTACTACATTTTACCTCAGTGCTGTAGAGGTTTGGGTAAAAAATATTCTTTCAGTTATCTGAAAGAAAATATTCTTTCAGGATTTCAATCAATCCTGTAGAAATTTGAGCAAAACTTCTTTCAGTATTCCTCAATTCGTAGAAGCTACTGTAAAAATGTTATTAGTATTCCTGAATCCTGTAGAAGTTTCTGTAAAAAATATTATTTCAATATTTTCGATCCTATAAAAGTGACTACAATATTATCAGAATTCCTGAATCCTACAGAAGTTTCTGTATAATATATCCTTTCAATATTCCTCAATCCTGTAGAAGTTTGAGCAAATCTTATTTCAATATTCCTCAGTCTTGTAGAAGTTTGAGCAAAACTTATTTCAATATTCCTCAATCCTGTAGAAGTTTGAGCAAATCTTATTTCAATATTCCTCAGTCTTGTAGAAGTTTGAGCAAAACTTATTTCAATATTCCTCAATCCTGTAGAAGTTTGAGCAAATCTTATTTCAATATTCCTCAGTCTTGTAGAAGTTTGATCAAAACTTATTTCAATATTCCTCAATCCTGTAGAAGTTTGAGCAAATCTTATTTCAATATTCCTCAATCCTGTAGAAGTTTGAGCAAATCTTATTTCAATATTCCTCAATCCTGTAGAAGTTTGAGCAAAACTTATTTCAATATTCCTCAGTCTTGTAGAAGTTTGAGAAAAACTTATTTCAATATTCCTCAATCCTGTAGAAGTTTGAGCAAATCTTATTTCAATATTCCTCAGTCCTGTAGAAGTTTGAGCAAAACTTATTTCAATATTCCTCAATCCTGTAAAAGTTTGAGCAAAAATTCTTTCACTATTCCTCAATCCTATAGAAGTTAGTATAAAAATATTTTCGGTATTCCTGAATCCTGCAGAAGTTTCTGTAAAATATATTCTTTCAGCATTCCTGAATCCTGCAGAAGTTTCTGAAAAAAAAAATATTCTTTCATTAATAAATATAGAGGAAAAAATTATCCTTAGCCAGATTGGATCTGAATATTCTGATAACATGTCAGGTGCTCTAACCGCTGAGCTAACGGCAGCATATTAAGATCTCCCTCTATTGGTGACTTTAAGCATTACACCGTGGCTTCACTCAGTTTTTCATCCATACTTATTTAATGTATATCACCCATAGGTGCTTATCTATGATTGTCTGTGGGGTGGCTCAGTCGGTAGCGCGCCAGCCTCGTAATCTGTAGTTCCCAGGTTCGAGTCCCAGCTGGGTCAGCGTTGAGATTTATCTCCGCAAAATTCCCCGCCTGCCCACGGAAAGTAGGGGACACCGATGGGCTTGGAAAGGCCGCCTCCGTCGGATGGGACGTTAAGCCGTGGCCCCGTGTGCGGGAGAGCCATACCCTGTGCACGTTAAAGAACACGCTGGATGGCCTTGACGGGAGGTTACCATCTGTCTCCCAACAGCTGTTCCAGTAGGTCCCCTCCCCCAACCTTCTCTGAGTCTTCGGGGTCCATGTGACCTGGCCATTTAGCCCATGGTGTGCAAAAAAAGTGCCGCTCAGAGGTAAAACAACCCAACCCAACAACCCCCTCATGCAACTGCTTGCCACAGAGGTCTGACAGGAGCCTGTCAGTTTATATGCCATAGTAGAAGGATTGAGAGGATGGCAGGCCCTCAGCAGAAAAACGACACAAACAGCCATGCCTTATCCGGAGCTCGAACCCAGGTCCCTTAAATCAGTAGCCAAGCGTGCTAATCACTCGGCCATGAGACGGCCATTAATATATTAATAATAATAATAATAATTGGTGAAAGGTTTGGCCCAAAACGTTTGGAAACCTACGTTGGAGGACTTAGAAGTTAACATCGGATTGTAGCTTTACTTCTAGAGAGCAGTGTACATGTTTTGCAGTGCCCTTTAATAACGAAATCAAAATGAATGCTACTATTCAATTCCAGATGTCATTACAGCAATTTAAAATGTTATTGTTACATTTTAACATTTATGTTAATTTAATCGCAAACAATTGTTTTCCTCGCTATAGAAATGGGGCGGGGGTGGCTCAGTCGGTAGCGCGCCAGGCTCGTAATCTGTATTTCCCAGGTTCGAGCCCCAGCTGGGTCAACGTTGAGATTTATCTCCGCAAAATTCCCCCGCCCTGCCCACGGTCAGTAGGGGACACCGATGGGCTTGAAAAGGCCGCCGTCCGTCGTATGGGACGTTAAGCCATGCTCCCGTGTGCGGGAGAGCCATACCCTGTGCACGTTAAAGAACACGCTGGATGGCCTTGACGGGAGGCTACCATCTGTCTCCCAACAGCTGTTCCAGTGGGTCCCCTCCCCCAACCTTCTCTGAGCCTTCGGGGTCCATGTGACCTGGCCATTTAGCCCATGGTGTACAAAAAAGTGCCGCTCAGAGGTAAAACAACCCAACCCAACGCTATAGAAATACATATATAGCAGTATTTCATATCTTAATATAAATGAGTAATCAAAGAATTAATAAAAAATCACTCCTGCGTCTGAACACATCTAGAACAAGAGGAGAGCAATTAATCGATAGACAAAAGTTGCAGTTGAAATGGTTTGTCTAAAATTTTAAAATTAGCTTAATGTTTATTAATTTGATCAAAATCTAGTAAATGGTTTTAAATTTATCATTAATGGTTTTATTAATTTGAATAAATAATTATATTGTTCAATATCTTTTTTGTAAAAATAATTCAGGTTCAGACTTGACACATTACTAATGTCCCTTTTTGTTGTCGAAGAGTTATCCAAAGCTTAATCCTATTTTGGCGGTTCTAACTTTGCTCAAGATACTGGGCATTAGATGGTTCAACTTTGTAACTAATGATGAGGTTAGGCAAAGGAGTCGGCAACCTCCTCTGAGCAGCATATTGTGCAGAGAGAGACTCCGCTGGTTTGGCCATGTTGCCCGTGTGAATAATTATAGATTGGCGAATAGGGTTATGAACAGTGTGCCTAAAGGCCTCAGAATGAAGGGGAGACCTAGGATGCGGTGAGCAGACAATGTCAAACAGGACCTTATTAGAATTGATGTGGAGAGATGCAGCAGATGTAGCTCAGGACAGACTTTCTTGGAGAACTAAATTGCACGGTCTGTTTGGACCTCCGTAGCCCATGGCTGCTTGAAGATGATGATGATGATCTTTGCTCACAAATTCTGTCTTAACATATTGTTGCGGATTACAAAAATGGATAGCCACTGAGCGTGAGTATTAAAAGCTATATTTCAAAACCAAATTCAATACAAGGTAAATTGTTACAAAGGAAATATGGATGAAGTATCTTATTAACAAATCAACTATTAACATGCACAAGTCATCAATCTTCACGTAGAGCACACAACATCAGCTCTGTGTATTTTACTAAATACTACCTTTTACTTGATTTACCAGGTCACCCGAAGATCTTCACTCGCAAACCAATTCTCGTCCTGTGCTAATAACTTTTCACACACTAGCCGAACAAAAAGACAGTCCGTGTAGACATTCGAAGTTAGCCATAAAAGTTCCCACTTTTATACTTCCGCGTATACACAACACATCAAGTTACTTCTTGATACTTAACGATAAAAGATCCCACTTTTATCCTTCCGTGTATACACAACACATCAAGTTACTTCTTGATACTTACGCGCACTGTCTCAGAACAGCTCACCGTCCATTTTCGAACTCACCGACCGTTACAACACACAACGACCGTTACAATACAAAAATGACCGTTACACTCCACTCTTCTTCTCCAAATTCTCCCAAAGTTCTTATTCGTTGGCTGAAACTTTGCTTTCGGTTGCCAGATTCTTCTGTCGTAACACTGCCCCCTTCCTAGGTCTTGTTCGTCCCGAACAATCCTGGATTCCAAAGTTTCTTCAGTTCTTCGATGAAACGGGGCCAAACGATCCACGTGAACCACCTTGCACTTTGTAGCTGGACGTCGACGAATGCGATATTCCACGTCTGTGTCAAAATGAAAGCGAATCTCATTATGACTTAGATTTCTTTTCTGACTGAAGCCTCGTCCACAAATATAATACGTGTAAGGCCTATAGCCCTTGTGAACACGTTTATGTCTCTGCAGGAAGAAGAATCGACTAAGAGTTTTCGTGCAAAACCTGTAAAAAGTTTTCTTCTTTGTCGAAAGTTTTCTTCTTTGGATTTTTACTTCTATCAACAGTAACAAGGAATGAAAGTCATTAGTGACATAAAATTTAAGGAGGAGTTTCATCCTCCAGTCTGACCCTTTTGTCAGTTGACTTTCACTTAATTCAGAACTGTCGTGATGAACCTTCAGCCATATTTCACCTGATTCAATTTGATCCCCAAGGTGCTTCACAATTATATCAGCTCCATAATTCTTTTTAGCGCTTCGGTCCATCTCCTCCTTCCATACTCTTGCTAGGACTGCAGCTTCTAATCCGACAACCTTACCTGTTTCTCCTGTATAAGTGAAATCAGTGATGTGTCGGGCTGCTAGCAATATTTTTTCTGTTTTATCTTCACATAGCCAGCTTGCAACATCTTCAGATACTCCTTGTTCTATTAACATGTTACGGAACTTGTTCAAAGCATTGCCGTTATGCAGAACCTTGCGGACACGTGATGCTTCATCTACCCTATTATCCACAATGTTCACCAAACGCAGAAGTTCTCCTCCTAACTCTTCGACGAGCTCTTGCAGTTCCAAGGATCCGTCACCAAGGAAACACTGAACAGCTTCCATCACTTCCAGAGAGTTGTCAACAGAGTTTTCAAGAGGTGAATCCATGTTACTGATAACAGCTGAACAACTCAAACTCTTCATTCCACGAGCTTGTGATGCTGCAACCATTTTCTTAACTAAATCAACAGCAACATCTTCTGTACTGATGAGATCAATAGCTCCTTTTCCGAATTCAACATCATAAACCAAAGCGCACACTCCTTCAGCCAGCTTTTTGGACACAATTGAGCATCTCCTTAGAGGAACGCTATCTACGGTAGCCGTCAGATCCTTGCAGCGGTAAATCTCCTTATCTGTTGGCACCAGCTCCTCTGTCTGTCCTACGATGCAGCATCCGACGTCTTCCATCATCTGCTCGATTTTATCTTTAGTGCAGTCGACTGTGAAGCCAGGGATGGATTCCAATTTGTACAGAGTATCTCCCGTCAATTGGAGAGCACGACCGGAGATCATAGGGACCTTGAGACCTAAAGCAGCAAGTGCAGGAGCCAAGACAAGACTCACTTTGTCGCCGACACCCCCTGTACCGTATTTATCTACCATCCGATGGCGCCACTCGGGTCTCCAGCAAAACACATGACCCGAGGAGGTCATAGTTGCTGTTTCTTCGGAATTCACTTTCTTGGAGCTCTCATTGTAATTAGCCAGGGAAACATCAGTCATGATTGCCAAATTGTTCATTCTGGAGATCAGCGACGAGTTTTGTAACATGATATTGTCCACTTTAGAGCTCTTGTAGTCGTGATAAAACTTTTCTATATCCTTATAATCTAAATGGTTATAATGTCCAAATCTGCACATTGACTGTTCAGAAAAGAAATTCAGCGTGGCTACGTTGAAATTATCTGAGGGATTCACTTCTCTCTGATCGTGTGATTGTTCTTCACAGTTCCTAGACATGTCACCAGCGACATAGACACTCTGCCATGCATCACCAGTAGTTGCGTGGTCAAAGGCATTATCTGCGCTATCTCTATGATTCTTGATTTCCAGTAGCAGATCCACATTTTTATATGCGTTGCCTTTCTCTTTTTCTTTTCCATGTTTACAATCAGTTTTTACAATTTCAATTTCGTGTTTATAATCTAACTTAACACTATCAAGATCATCTTTTTCACTGACAAATTCAACAATTAAACTATTGCATTGTCTATTGAGTTCGGTTTTATGATCCTTGAAGTGATCAATAATCTTACCAACTTGAGAAGCCACTTCAGCTCTCATCTCAGTATTTTGTGCGGCTATTTCGGCTTTCAAATCATCTTTTTGAGAAACTATCTCAGTTCTCAACTCATTATTTTGCGTTCTCAACTCATTATTTTGACTTTTAATGTCATTCATCTGTGTAGCCATATCGGCTTTCATATCTTTCATATCAGTCATCTGCGTAGCCATATCGGCTTTCATATCTTTCATCAACTTTACTAATTCGTCCATACTTCTAGTTAACGGCATTCAATAAATTATCCCACTTCTGACACCAAATGTTGCGGATTACAAAAATGGATAGCCACTGAGCGTGAGTATTAAAAGCTATATTTCAAAACCAAATTCAATACAAGGTAAATTGTTACAAAGGAAATATGGATGAAGTATCTTATTAACAAATCAACTATTAACATGCACAAGTCATCAATCTTCACGTAGAGCACACAACATCAGCTCTGTGTATTTTACTAAATACTACCTTTTACTTGATTTACCAGGTCACCCGAAGATCTTCACTCGCAAACCAATTCTCGTCCTGTGCTAATAACTTTTCACACACTAGCCGAACAAAAAGACAGTCCGTGTAGACATTCGAAGTTAGCCATAAAAGTTCCCACTTTTATACTTCCGCGTATACACAACACATCAAGTTACTTCTTGATACTTAACGATAAAAGATCCCACTTTTATCCTTCCGTGTATACACAACACATCAAGTTACTTCTTGATACTTACGCGCACTGTCTCAGAACAGCTCACCGTCCATTTTCGAACTCACCGACCGTTACAACACACAACGACCGTTACAATACAAAAATGACCGTTACACTCCACTCTTCTTCTCCAAATTCTCCCAAAGTTCTTATTCGTTGGCTGAAACTTTGCTTTCGGTTGCCAGATTCTTCTGTCGTAACAATATATTTCATTTTAAATTCGTAGCTTCTTAAGATTTACCCAGCGGTACTCTTTCAATCTGTTGTCTTATTAAAAACAGTTGAACAATGAGATGAGACGAAATTATTTTTCTTATCAAGATCATCATCTGATTTTTCTTAGTAGAAAGTTTTCGTAAGTCTGATATCTATAGCAACGCAATATCAAAGGATAAGACAAGAAAATAAGCATAAAAAAACGTGTGGAAGATATGTAATTAACAATATGGAAAACAAAAATATTTCGTGATAAATTATTTGCATTTAATTTTACAGACATGTTATTATTTTTTGACGAGTCATAAACAATTCTTTTTACGAAATGTTTTAAAACTCAGAGTAGTCTGTGAATTTAATAATTTTCATTAAAAAAATACAGAGGAAAAAGTAACACAGAAGCTTTATGACAATCAAAATGTATTTATTTTTAGAACTTCTTTAATTATTCCAAGAAAAGTGCATAAAAAAATAATTCTGAAGTTGAAAAACACTACACAAATTGTTACCAATATCTGTTTTCTGTGATAGCTCTTACATTTTGCTTTCTTTAATGTTATGAACTCTACTATAAAAACAATTAAGCATCTGATTTAAGATTCAAATATCGAATCATTTGTTTACATGTTTTTAAATTAATTCTCCCTACATTTTGAAACCATTCCTTGTACGATGATGTCAACTTTGTTGTTAATTTAAAGTCTCTGTTTTTTACTTAATTAGAGTGTGTCATATTCTTTAAAATGGTGCATTGCTTGTCAACATTTTAGATGTTCATATACCATTGAGAGTTGAGAATAGCGACAGAAATTGAAAAAGCAACTAGACAGTTACGTTGTTGTTGGATTTTCTTTCGGTGACTTATATCACGGAAGAAATTTGTATCAACTTCGTTTTATTCATTTAATTAAGCTAGATGTCTTGTTATTATTTATTAAGCAGTAAATCCATTTTCTTAAACTTCGCAAATCAATTTACTACGCGTTTATTGTTAAAGGGGCAATTTAGTGCTTTTAGTTTCTGAAGTGAGATTTTTTTCATGCGAAAATGTGATAGTTAATTTATTAAATTGATGTCGGGTTTAATGTATCAGGCTTGATTACAAAAAACTGTCAAATTTTTGCGGTCCTTGCAGAAGATTCGTAATTTTTCAGATCAGTTTATTCTTTCAGGATTTTTAATGTCGGCAATCAAATATAATGAACAAATAAAATATCGACTTTGCAAGGAAGATGAATTGAAGTGAAATGTATTTTTTTTCCTAAATTTCTTTAAGTGTTTTCACATCTCACGATAAAAAAAAATAATTTATTCATAGCAATCATCGACAATTGTTAATTAGCATTTTTGTCGTTATGGTAAATGTGAGATGCGCTGACCTTTACTTGGAAGGCATTATGAATTAGATATTTTTTTAAGTGTATTTTTTTTCCAAAAAAGCAATTTCGTTTATTTTAATCTTACTTTATGTACTACATCTTTGCTGCATTCGTAAAAAAACATAAATATTTACTTTTGGTTAATTTTTTTCTTACGTTTAGAGTAACTTTGTTCCGAAATTTTTTTATTAATTTCTAGTTTGAAAAGTATTAAAAAAATGCAGTGTCTTCGTAATGTTTTTTATTGCAACTTTCAAAGCTGAATTGCTTTACCTGTGAGCAGCTTTTTTTACACACAGTTGACTAAATGGCTAAATCATAAGAACACCAAAGTCTCAAAGAAGGCGAATTCGCAGACAGCTAATTAGGGACAAACGGATGCTTCCCTTGAAGGCCATTCAGTGTTTTATTTAATGTACTGTCGCTCAAAAAAATATTCGAACACTATGGTTGATTACAGAATTCAGAAAAAATATCTGTCAAAGATTTTTTTTTTTAGAAATTAATGATCTGGCAACCTTAGTGTCACGTGATTACAGAATTCAGAAAAAATATCTGTCAACGATTTTTTTTTTTTAGAAATTAATGATCTGGAAACCTTCGTGTGTCACGTGATTACAGAATTCAGGAAAAATATCTGGAGCGTGTACAGCGACTGTACACGCTCCAGTTACCGTTCACAGCAAACTGGAGCGTGTGCAGTTACTGCACACGCTCCAGTTTGCTGTGAACGGTAACTGCACACGCTCAATATTTCCGTGAGTGAGCCCACACGATCTAGTATCAAAATAATATGACCACCTACAGTCGCTCAAAAAAGTATCCGAACACTATGGTTGATTACAGAATTCAGAAAAAATATCTGGCAACGATTTTTTTTTATAGAAATTAATGATCTGGCAACCTTCGTGTCAAGTGACACGAAGGTCACCAGATCATTAATTTCTAAAAGAAAAAAAAAATTGTTGCCAGATATTTTTTCTGAATTCTGTAATCAACCATAATGTTCGAATATTTTTTTGAGCGACTGTACCTACTCGACAAGATTGCCGACGCACTATCTTCCTTCGAAGCGAATGCGAACTCAGTGATTGATTGCACCATCGATATGTTTTAGGATTATTTTCTACTTTTTAGGGCACTACAGGAAGATAGGAATTTTTTAATTTTTTTAATATATATTTTCTTTAGTAATTTACACATTTTTCTTGCCTTATTTCGGTTATTAGAATTCTCCAAGTAGTCCACTCATTTCCCGTTTTACACTCAGTGTCCGATGAAAACAAATACTACTAACGCGATTTTTAAAATGGGATTGGTTTTTGAGCAACACTACTGAGTTTGTGATTTAACACTTCTCCACAACTTCTCTACCATAGGGGGGTGGCTCAGTCGGTAGCGCGCCAGGCTCGTAATCTGTAGTTCCCAGGTTCGAGCCCCAGCTGGGTCAGCGTTGAGATTTATCTCCGTAAAATTCCCCGCCCTGCCTACGGTCAGTAGTGGACACGGATGGGCTTGGAAAGGCCGCCGTCCCTCGAATGGGACGTTAAGCCGTGGCTCCGTGTGCGGGAGAGCCATACCCTGTGCACGTTAAAGAACACGCTGAATGGCCTTGACGGGAGGCTACCATCTGTCTCCCAACAGCTGTTCCAGTGGGTCCCCTCCCCCAACCTTCTCTGAGCCTTCGGGGTCCATGTGACCTGGCCATTTAGCCCATGGTGTGCAAAAAAGTGCCGCTCAGAGGTAAAACAACCCAACCCTGAAACGATTTAGTAGATTCCCAAACCGGCGTTTCGCGGAATTTTACGCAAAGCAATAATATTGAGATAATATGCGGTTTTATTTTAATAAGTTGATATTTCACTTATTAGAATCATCATCGTATTATATAATAGCTGTAATTCCTGGGCGGGCTGGGGAACATATGTGACGTCATCGGTGGCAGAAATTGTCGGTTTCATGCGGATCGGCGGCTACTTGAGCGTAAATGAATTATTTCAGTAAGTGAATTATTTCAGTAAGTGAATTATTTCAGAAGAGTGTCGCGGAAAATGAATTATTTCGTAAGTGTGTCGCGGTAAATGAATTTTCTCCTAAGTGTGTGGAGGTAAATGAATTATTTCAGAAGCGTGTGGCAGTAAGTGAATTATTTCAGAAGAGTGTCGCGGAAAATGAATTATTTCTTAAGTGTGTCGCGGTAAATGAATTTTCTCATAAGTGTGTCGGGGTAAATGAATTTTTTCAGAAGTGTGTGGCGGTAATTGTATTATTTCAGAAGAATGTCGCGGAAAATGAATTTTCTCAGAAGTGTGTCGTGGAGAGTGAATTTTTTCAGAGGTGTGTGGCGGAAAATCAATTATTTCAGAAATGTGTCGCGGTAAATGAATTACTTCAGAAATGTGTCGCGGTAAATGAATTATTTCAGAAATATGTCGCGGTAAATAAATTATTTCAGAAGTGTGTTGCCAAGATAAAAAGGTTGGGAAATAATGAACTAATGTATTTAAACAGTTAAAGCACGCAATGTATTTCGAAAACAATAAAATTACCTTTAATTGTCTGTAACAGATGACGTATGCTTAAACAAATTCACCCTAATTGGTAGATTACAGAGTCACGTGTAGAAACATTGTTTTAAAAGTACAATTAGTTATCCTCACTGCTCAAACAATTTTTACAGCGCTCAATTTTTGTCATTTTCAATCTTCATTATTCTATAATCATCTGTATGTACAGTCGCTCAAAAAATATCCGAACACTTTGGTTGATTACAGAATTCTGAAAAAATATCTGGCAACGATTTTTTTTAGGCATTAGTGATCTGGCAACCTTCGTGTCACGTGACACGGTTGCCAGATCACTAATTTCTAAAAAAATCGTTGCCAGATATTTTTTTCTGCATTCTGTAATCAACCATAGTGTTCGGATATTTTTTTGAGCGACTGTAGGTGGTCATATTATTTTGATACTAGATCGTGTGGGCTCACTCACAGAAATATTGAGCATGTGCAGTTACCGTTCACAGCAAACTGGAGCGTGTGCAGTTACCGTTCACAGCAAACTGGAGCGTGTACAGTTGCTGTACACGCTCCAGATATTTTTTTCCTGAATTCTGTAATCACGTGACGCGAAGGTTGCCAGATCACTAATTTCTAAAAAAAATCGTTGCCAGATATTTTTTCTGAATTCTGTAATCAACCAAAGTGTTCGGATATTTTTTGAGCGACCGTACCTTAACCACGTATGGAAATAAAACTGCATTTAGCCGTTTTTTGTTTTTTATTACGTTTATCACTGATTCTGTAAAAGTGAGTTAAATTTTTGAAATGCACATAAGCAACTAAAACAAAGCATAAGCAAAGTTTAGTAAACTATAATTAAGCAAAAATAAATTGAAAGTATGTATAATAGGTTAGAATTGTGCAACGCATTTCCATTATTTATATTATTTCTCATTAGAAATTGATATCTGGAAAACACGATTTCACCTTAGACTAATTCCTCGAAGATCGCATGTATCATATTAATGGAGGAATGGCTGCAGTTTAAGCTTCTCCGAGAGGAATTCTCATTTTATTCCATAGTGATATTAAGCAGAACATCTTTTCTTAAAAAAAAAAGAAAAAACATTTGTAGAGTAAGTTTTTTTTTCAAAAGGAAAACATATTGGAAATAATCGTACTCGCGCAAAACTATTACGAAAAGAAATTCAGGAAATTATCGCCGAACATCAGAGCTTTAAATTTAACTTTAAAACCATGATAATTCACATTAGCAATTCCCTGAGCATACATTAAAAATATTGTAATTTCCAAAAGTATAAGTAGAAGACAGAAATGATGTTTAAATTTCACTAAGCTTTGTTTTCGGTTTTTTTTTCGGAGAATTTCCTTTTAACAAGTTCATTATTGAATCTTTTAAGTAGGAACATATTATTAAAGAGACTTATGTTTTTTTGGGGGGAATTTTTAATTTTTGGGATTTTTAAGAATTAACTCCAGAAAAATATTTACGTTTGGCAAACTCATTTGCAAATTTCATTGTTTTCATTAAAAATTTTTTTGCAGCGTTAATCATTAAAACATTTACATTTGTCTTTTTAATTCGATTATTTTAGTAAGATTTTGCGGATAATAATTGCTTCAATTGCAAATCATTTGGAATTTGATTTGTTTATCTTAAACGACAAAAATTGGAAAGTTAAGTAAGTAAATTTATTAAGGTAGAATTATTTGTGCAACGTTCTTAATCTTATTTTCTTTAAGGAATAGTTTCTTTACAACTGATTGTGTTTTTAAATATATTCAATTAGGAAATCATTTCTTTCATTTTATTTAGCACTTTGTCGTTTTTATTCAATTTCGCATTTGGCTCTATTTTCGTTGAAGCGGTTTGAATGTAAATATTCGTTATGCAAACAGACTTGATAATAAAGGAATTTCAGGCTCCATATTTCGCATAACCTCAAAACATAAATGTGGCAATTGTAGAACATTCTTATCAAAACTCTCTGAATAATGATATAGGTTGAGTTGTTTTACCTCTGAGCGGCACTTTTTTGCACACCATGGACTAAATGACCAGGTCACAAGGACCCCGAAGGCTCACAGAGGTTTGAGAGGAGGGGACCCACTGGAACAGCTGTTGGGAGAAAGATGGTAGCCTCTCATCAAGGCCATCCAGCGTGTTCTTTAACGTGCACAGGGTATGGCTCTCCCGTACACTGCGCCACGGCTTAACGTCCCATCCGACGGACGGCAGCCTTTCCAAGCCCATTGGTGTCCCCTACTGACCGTGGACAGGGCGGGGAATTTTTGTGGAGATAAATCTCAACGCTGACCCAGCTGGGACTCGAACCTGGGAACTACAGATTGGACCCTGAAGGATCCGGAGAGCTCAGAGCAGCTTGGGCAGAGGGGATCCACTGGACAGCTGTTGGGAGACGGATGGTAGCCTCCCGTCAAGGCCATCCAGCGTGTTCTTTAACGTGCACAGGGTATGGCTCTCCCGCACACGGGGCCACGGCTTAACGCCCCATCCGACGTACGGCGACCTTTCCAAGCCCATCGGTGTCCCCTACTGACCGTGGGCAAGGCGGGGAATTTTGCGGAGATAAATCTCAACGCTGACCCAGCTGGGACTCGAACCTGGGAACTACAGATTACGAGCCTGGCGCGCTACCGACTGAGCCACCCCCGCCCCCATGAAGTTGGAACTACTATCTTTGAACATAGATGTATTAAGTTCAGATGGCCAAGAACAATGTATTAGCCAAACTATAAGGACTATTATAATTCCAAAATAAAAGTGATTGTTTTATTACTAGTTGGCTCCAAATTAATAAAGATCTAGCATGTTCACTTATTCTTCAACAGTGGCATATCAGCATTTGCAAGCTGGCTCTACAACTTTAAGTTACTATTATTTGGTGAGGTTGTTTTCCATCTGAGTGGCATTTTGTGCAAACAGTGGATTAAATGGCCAGGAAACAAGTATCCCAAGGGTCAGAAATGGATTGGGTTGGGTTGTTTTATCTCTGAGCGGCACTTTTTTGCACACCATGGACTAAACGGCCAGGTCACATGAACCCTAAGGCTCAGACAAGGTTGTGGGAGGGGACCCACTGGAACAGCTGTTGGGAGAGAGATGACTTATTGTCCAACCCAACTTTGAAGAATTGGCTTATTGTCCAACCCAAATTTGAAGAACTGGCTTATTGTCCAACCCAACTTTGAAGAATTGGCTTATTGTCCAACCCAAATTTGAAGAATTGACTTATTGTCCAACCCAACTTTGAAGAATTGACTTATTGTCCAAACCAAATTTGAAGAATTGACTTATTGTCCAATCCAACTTTGAAGAATTGACTTATTGTTAAACCCAAATTGTCATCCAAGCGTCAAGGTCATCCAGCGTGTTCTTTGACGTGCTCAGGATGTGACTCTCCTGCACACGGGCCACGGTTTAATGCCCCATCCGACGGACGGCGACTTTTCCAAATACATCCCCCACTCACTGTGAGCAGGCGGGGAGTTTTATGGAGATAAGTCTCAACGCTCACCCAGCTGGAACTCGAACCTGGGAACTGCAGGTTACGAGCCTGGCGCTCTACCGATTGAGCCACCCCCGCCCCAAACTATTCATCAACTTCTAAACTAGCACTAAATAAAGTAAACCACATCCCTTCCTCAAAAATGGGTAGGGGAAGGGGACCACTAGACATCAGATGGAAATGGAAACCTTCAATCAAGACCACCTAGTTTCAAATCAAGACCACCTAGTTCTCGAACATGCACGAAGTATGGCTCTCCTATATACAATATGGTTCATATTGCTTAAATTTAAACCAATGTAATCCTATTTAAAAGCCTTACTAAGAGCTTTAACAGTACAATCAAACATCAGTGTCACATAAATATAGCAAATATGCTAGATGATAATGCACAGGGCTTATCAAAATAATGGAAACACGTACTATTTGTGGAGAACATTTCATTGTTAAATTTCGTCACATTTGCATATCTTCTTGCAAGTGTTGCATTTTTTATTTCCTGTAGTGTAATTTGTATTTTACTGGGCTTTTGAAGTAAATTGTTATGATCAGTGAGGCAGCTTTTGAAAAGCTTCGTGCTCAGTAACTTTTTAAATATCACACGAATATTTTTGAGACTCGAGATTTGAAAAGATTTGACTGAGATCTTTGTTTGATCTTCAGGGGCATTTTTCCTTACAAAGATTATTTTCTAAGTTAAGGGAGCTTTCAGTCACATAATATGGAATGGAAATTTTTTGTAACATAGTGATTTTTTTCCCTGAGTAGTAGATATAAAAAGAAATCGTTAGCCATTGATTTAAAGCGAAAAAAAACATTTTTTTAACAATCATTAACGTATAGAGATAATAATGCAGCAGGAAACGTATGATGGGAAAAAGAAAATTTTACATTGTGAAGGTATATATAAAGATGATACTAGTGAAGACAGGGTTGGTTTGGGTTGTTTTACCTCTGAGCGACACTTTTTTGCACACCATGGGTTAAATGGCCAGGTCACAAGGACTCGGAAGGCTCAGAGAAGGTTGGGGGAGGGGACCCACAGGAACAGCTGTTGGGAGACAGATGGTAGCCTCCCGTCAAGGCCATCCAGCGTGTTCTTTAACGTGCACAGGGGGCCATGGCTTAACGCACACGGGGCCACAGCTTAACGTCCCATCCGATGGACGGCGGCCTTTCCAAGCCCATCGGTGTCCCCTACTGACCGTGGGCAGGGCGGGGAATTTTGCGGAGATAAATCTCAACGCTGACCCAGCTGGTACTCGAATCTGGGAACTACAGATTACGAACCTGGCGCCCTACCGACTGAGCCACCCCCGCTATTAGTGAAGGCAGAAAGTTATTATTAAACAACATTAATAACATAAAATATTGGTTATTGCAAAAACCTTTCTTCACTGATAAGAAATGCTAAAAATTTAATAATTTAGAACACACTCGTCCTACCAGGGACGTACCCAGGGGTAGGGTGACCGGATGTGGGTGGGGGTGAAATGACGGGATGGTTCGGACCCCTCCGATAATCCGGTCATCTTATATAAAATCTCAGACTTGTATACCTGGTTTGAAATCCAAAATAGTTGTTTTTGCACAATTTTATTTTAGCCCCATATTTTATGTTCGACACTAAAAACTAAAAATAAGATTTTTAAAAATACATAAAATCTTATTCCATATATAATGTCAATCAATTTTATCATTTTAAACTTTCCTGTCCGATTCAATATTTCAGTAATTGGTGAATCCTACTCAAGTCTTATTCTCAGACCCCCCCCCCCCCCCCGTGAAATTAAATCCTCGGTATGTGCCTGCGTCCAACCAAACTTTGAAGAAATGGCTTATTGTCCAACCCAAATTTCAAGAATTGACTTATTGTCAAACCCAACTTTGAAGAATTGACTTATTGCCCAACCCAAATTTGAAGAATTGGCTTATTGTCCAACCCAACATTGAAGAATTGACTTATTGTCCAACCCAAATTTGAAGAATTGACTTATTGTCCAACCAAACTTTGAAGAATTGACTTATTGTCCAACCCAAATTTGAAGAATTGACTTATTGTCCAATCCAACTTTGAAGAATTGACTTATTGTCCAACCCAAATTTGAAGAATTGACTTATTGTCCAACCCAAATTTGAAGAATTGACTTATTGTCCAACCCAACTTTGAATAATTGGCTTATTGTCCAACCCAAATTTGAAGAATTGACTTATTGTCCAACCCAAATTTGAAGAATTGACTTATTGTCCAACCCAAATTTGAAGAATTGACTTATTGTCCAACCCAACTTTGAAGAATTGACTTATTGTCCAAGCAAACTTTGAAGAATTGACTTATTGTCCAACCCAAATTTGAAGAATTGACTTATTGTCCAATCCAACTTTGAAGAATTGACTTATTGTCCAACCCAAATTTGAAGAATTGATTTATTGTCCAACCCAACTTTGAATAATTGGCTTATTGTCGAACCCAACTTTGAATAATTGGCTTATTGTCGAACCCAAATTTGAAGAATTGACTTATTATCCAACCCAAATTTGAAGAATTGACTTATTGTCCAACCCAAATTTGAAGAATTGACTTATTGTCCAACCCAAATTTGAAGAATTGACTTATTGTCCAACCCAAATTTGAAGAATTGACTTATTGTCCAACCCAACTTTGAAGAATTGACTTATTGTCCAACCCAAATTTGAAGAATTGACTTATTGTCCAACCCAAATTTGAAGAATTGACTTATTGTCCAACCCAAATTTGAAGAATTGACTTATTGTCCAACCCAAATTTGAAGAATTGACTTATTGTCCAACCCAACTTTGAATAATTGGCTTATTGTCCAACCCAAATTTGAAGAATTGACTTATTGTCCAACCCAAATTTGAAGAATTGACTTATTGTCCAACCCAAATTTGAAGAATTGACTTATTGTCCAACCCAACTTTGAATAATTGGCTTATTGTCCAACCCAAATTTGAAGAATTGACTTATTATCCAACCCAAATTTGAAGAATTAACTTATTGTCCAACCCAAATTTGAAGAATTGACTTATTGTCCAACCCAAATTTGAAGAATTGACTTATTGTCCAACCCAAATTTGAAGAATTGACTTATTGTCCAACCCAACTTTGAAGAATTGACTTATTGTCCAACCCAAATTTGAAGAATTGACTTATTGTCCAACCCAAATTTGAAGAATTGACTTATTGTCCAACCCAAATTTGAAGAATTGACTTATTGTCCAACCCAAATTTGAAGAATTGACTTATTGTCCAACCCAACTTTGAATAATTGGCTTATTGTCCAACCCAAATTTGAAGAATTGACTTATTGTCCAACCCAAATTTGAAGAATTGACTTATTGTCCAACCCAAATTTGAAGAATTGACTTATTGTCCAACCCAACTTTGAAGAATTGACTTATTGTCCAACCCAACTTTGAAGAATTGACTTATTGTCCAACCCAAATTTGAAGAATTGACTTATTGTTCAACCCAAATTTGAAGAATTGACTTATTGTCCAACCCAAATTTGAAGAATTGACTTATTGTCCAACCCAAATTTCAAGAATTGACTTATTGTCCAACCCAACTTTGAAGAATTGACTTATTTTCCAACCCAAATTTGAAGAATTGACTTATTGTCCAACCCAAATTTGAAAAATTGACTTATTGTCCAACCCAACTTTGGAATTGACTTATTGTCCAACCCAAATTTGAAGAATTGACTTATTGTCCAACCTAACTTTGAATAATTGGCTTATTGTCGAACCCAAATTTGAAGAATTGACTTATTTCCAACCCAAATTTGAAGAATTGACTTATTGTCCAACCTAAATTTGAAGAATTGACTTATTGTCCAACCCAAATTTGAAGAATTGATTTACTGTCCAACCCAAATTTGAAGAATTGACTTATTGTCCAACCCAACTTTGAAGAATTGACTTATTGTCCAACCCAACTTTGAAGAATTGACTTATTGTCCAACCCAAATTTGAAAAATTGACTTATTTTACAACCCAAAGTTAACAGCCATTAGGGAGGGGGGGAGGGAACTATATTCTAAAGAGCCGCAGGAAGAATTGTGTACTTACTACTTTGAAAGCGAAAATATACCTTTCTAACGAGTAATGGACAGGAAAAAAAATTAAAGGAATCAAGGTAATGTCTTGATTAAAGAAAGAAAAATATGCATTTTTAATGGCTACTGTGTATTGGCAAGTGTGGAAAATCGTTTAGTAAGACATGTAAAAAATGTTTTTTCAAAAAAGTGGAAGAAATGAGCCAGATTCGGTATATTAATATCTGTTTTAGGTCTGTATTTATAAATACGTTTGCAATTAGTCGCGAGTTGGACGAGTCTGATTTGGAAGATATTAACTCTATATTAATATACTACAATTAATATACTAAAGCGAACTATGAATGTGAAACAAGGGGCGGGGGTGGCTCAGTCGGTAACGCGCCAGGCTCGTAATCTGCAATTCCCAGGTTCGAGGTGATGCTGGGTTAGCGTTGAGATTTATCTCCGCAAAACTCCCCGCCCTGCCCACGGTCAGTAGGGAACACCGATGGGCTTGGAAAGGCCGCCGTTCTTCGGATGGGACGTTAAGAAGTGGCCCCGTGTGCGGGAGAGCCATACCCTGTGCACGTTAAAGAACACGCTGGATGACCTTGACGGAAGGCTACCATCTGTCTCCCAACAGCTGTTGCAGTGGGTCTCCTCCCCCAACCTTCTCTGAGCCTTCGGGGTCCATGTGACCTGGCCATTTAGCCCATGGTGTGCAAAAAAGTGCAGCTCAGAGGTAAAACAACCCAACCCTAATAATGTGAAACAAAGAAAGCGTGATCGCTTACTATGAGACATCGCACGTAGTGTAGATTACGTTTTAAATGTATTGGAACAGATAGATTTCAAAAGCAGCGTTGGGTTGTTTAATTTTTGAGAGGCATTTTTTTCACACAATGGCTAAAGCGCCAGGTCACATGGAACCCAAAGGCTCACAGAATATTGGGGACTCACTATGGTCTCATTCACACGGGACCATGACTAAACGTCCCATTCGGACGGACGGCAACCTTTCCAAGTCTATTGTTGTCCCTTACTGACCGTGGGCAGGGCGGGTGAGTTTTGGGGAGATAAATCTCAACGCTAGCCCAGCTGGGATTCGAACCTGGCGCGCTACCAATGAGCCACCTTAGCCCACATCAAAGCAGGAGAATGCAGTAGAAAGTTAAAAATGGTGTGTAAAAGAAAGGTTTTCCATTGGTGTGGGCTCGGAAGCGATAAAAGAATTAACGATTTATGGTGGTAAGGAAGTTTTATTTCATAGTAAAAATAACTGTACATCTATATCAGTGTATAGAGCGTCTTTATTTCATATTTGATGTATAATAATGAGAAGTTCTGTAGTAAACGTTCCACCATTAATTTGTGTATCGGTTTCCAAATGCCATTGGTTTATCAGTAATTTTAATAATTATGACGGTCAGGATCATTTAGTTCAGATGAATAGCATATAGGCGTTTAAAATGGGTTGGGTTGTTTTACCTCTGAGCGGCACTTTTTTGCACACCATGGGCTAAATGGCCAGGTCACATGGACCCCGAAGGCTCAGAGAAGGTTGGGGGAGGGGACCCACTGGAACAGCTGTTGGGAGACAGATGGTAGCCTCCCGTCAAGGCCATCCAGCGTGTTCTTTAACGTTGGGTTGTTTTACTTCTGAGCGGCACTTTTTTGCACACCATGGGCTAAATGGCCAGGTCACATGGACCCCGAAGGCTCAGAGAAGGTTGGGGGAGGGGACCCACTGGAACAGCTGTTGGGAGACAGATGGTAGCTTCCCGTCAAGGCCATCCAGCGTGTTCTTTAACGTGCACAGGGTATGGCTCTCCCGCACACGGGGCCACGGCTTAACGTCCCATTCGACGGACGGCGGCCTTTCCAAGCCCATCCGTGTCCACTACTGACCGTGGGCAGGGCGGGGAATTTTGCGGAGCGCGTTTAAAATGACTAGTACTGAAATTTGTATATAATTCATGTAAATTATTGCTTTAGTTATTTCAACGATAGAAAGATAGTTTATGGCGATTATTCAATGCGAATTCACGCTCGTTTGTCAAATAATCAAATAAAACTAAAGTACCTGTAACAATATTTATATTTCAAACTAATTTTCAAAATATGTTTTTTAATCATCACTCAGTATAAAATTAAAACACATGCCTCATATTTTTATAGTAATAAGGATGCTTTTTGTAGATACAGAGATTTCATTTTTACGCCATTTTTTATAATTCTACGTTACTTAAATCACTACAAGAGCCATTACCAATTTCACATAAATATTATTGAACAATAACCGATATTTCTTTTCTGTAAACTGCCCTTTTGCAAGCCACACATCTCGAACATATTCCTCACCACTAAAAATAATGCCGTACATAAATTTCCCGCACAATTACTTAACCATATTTCACACTTTTGTTCCTCTTGGGGGATAGAGCGGGAATCGGGGAGGAAAGGTTGAAAAAAATGTGACAAGGTTACAGCTATCAAAGTGGGGGAAAAATCGAGATAATTCAACAGTAATTTCGCCATATTTTCCCTAAACCGGAAGTTCAGACGGCCAGTAGCCGACGCTGAACCTAATCACTCCACATCCGGTAAAAATTAATAGCAATAGGAAAAAGATTCAATAGGGAAAGGTGTTTAATATTTGGAGCATTATGTAATAGAATCCAGCGAGCATTTCTATTTGGTCGTAAAGCAATTTATAGCCACAAGACCATGTCTCAAGAAGCCATTATCCAGAAACGTTACGAAACTTAATTAAAGTAAGCCCTCACATATTTCATGTCTTCAACCACTAATTAAACATTCCACACACAACCGCTTTCACAGTTAACACTTGGCGCCAAGGCCGTCGTTTCCCGCCAATAGTGGTTTAGGGCAATGGATAATAGAAAGCTGTTTGAATCCATCGCTGAAGAGGCTGTGGGTGTTTCATTACTATTTTATTTTGTCGAAGAGAAGGGGCAGGAAGGGATGTGGTTTACTTTATTTAGTGCTCGTTTAGAAGTTGTTGAATAGTTCATCTTATTTCCATCGCTCTTATTTCGGCTATAAAAACAGGTTTGGGAGAAATATTGATTATTTTTTTCTCTTGGACTGAGGTTTCCCGTCAATAGAGGTTTTAGGTAACTTATAATAGAAAGCTGTTCGAATCCATTCGCTGAAGAGGATGTGGAGGTTTCATTACTGTTTTTTTTTGTCGAAGAGAAGGGGCAAGAAGAGATGTGGTTTACATTATTTAGTGCTCGTTTAGAAGTTGTTGAATAGTTCATCTTATTTCCATCGCTCTTATTTCGGCTATAAAAACAGGTTTGGGAGAAATATCGATTATTTTTTTCTCTTGGACTGAGGTTTCCCGTCAATAGAGGTTTTAGGTAACAGATAATAGAAAGCTGTTCGAATCCATTCGCTGAAGAGGATGTGGATGTTTCAATACTATTTTTTGTTTTCGAAGAGAAGGGGCAGGAAGAGATGTGGATTACTTCATTTAGGGAAGTGGAAGAACTTGCCTTCCTTCTTTTATAACTGTAGAAATAGGAATGGAGACAAAAATAATGAAACATTTATATATATATATAAATTTACATGCATTTCTTTAGGAAAATTTTAAGATGTTTAAAAATAATTCTAAATAAATTTAGAAGACGTTTAAAAACAGAGGAGAAAATGTTACACCCCAATGAAATTCCATTCTCTCGTTTCTCTCTGTCCTTTATTTTTTAGCTGCTCGCTCGAATTGTCCCATTTATTGCCCCTTTATTTTTCATAGATCCGGTCTGTCCGATTAATCGAAAGTCCATTGTATTGACTGTACTTCAGAATGCGTTTGTAGATGAGGATGAGATTGTGGATAAGACCTTGTGGGTGAGAATGCGTTTGTAGATGACGATGAGATTGTGGATAAGAACTTGTGGATGACGATGAGATTGTGAATAAGACCTTGTAGATGACGATGGGATTGTGGTTACCTCGGGTAAAAAGCTGATTTTAACGCCGATAAAAAATATAATCTGTAGGAATGCAGGGCAAGTATTATTAATGACTGACATCTGTGAAAAAGGAAGTGCTTGAGATATTGCTGAGATGCAGGCTTTTTTTATCATAGCATGTTTTCAGTTAATTATTAGTCATTAATAAACCATTAGAATTATTTCTTTTGTTCGCAGACAAACATAAGACTGCAAGCATTTGAAATACCTCGACTGTTATTAAGTAATCAATATAACCCGCCAGGCCTAGCACCTAATGTCCGACACCACCTACTCGTGGTGTAGACCGTTAGTACCTTTCAAAACAGATACTCTCTTGTGGAAGTGAACGGAAGAGGAGGGCTGCCAGATCAGTGTTGTCTACTGATCTGGACAACTCTGGCTACTTTTCTTTTTTTTTTCTACCCTGCTGAGGAGTGGTCAACCACACAGGGTCCTGGTGCTGACCATATATACCAACTTGAATGGAATTATGGCTCTGAGCTCGATTATGGATCCTGATTTTGCTGCACTGTTGGGCTTTTGTGGAGGGAAAATATTCCGCTGTGTTTTCTGTTTGTTTGTGGGTTGACAGCCTCAAGTGAATAGATTCACAGGATATGTTTATCAGCTGGTGGATAATCCTGAGCAGAGGTCATCGCAGGCACCTGAACTCTTTGCTTCTATTGGCATCGTCAAATTCTACATTGGAGGGAGTCTTCCAGTGTAGATAGCTTCAGCCTTTAGTGGTGGGGGAACGAGTCTTTGACCCATGTCTGCGATTAGGGGGCTGTTTCATATTGTCGGCATTCCCTCTCTCAATAAACATAGTTTCTTTAAACATCCCACTAACCATTTTCTCTCGATAGGTAGTTGGAATGTGAGGACTCTGCACAGAGCTTTTCTCTTGATGTCCTCACGCAAGAATTCAACCATTTAGATATAATTATAGATATTCTCGGCTTGCAAGAGACCAGATGGACAGATAAAGGTCAGATTCTTAAAAATAATCTTAAATTTCTCTTTTCAGGGAGGGACGACAATAAGCATCACCAAGGCGTGGGTCTGTTTCTCAGCAGACACGCTATCGATGCTCTTCTAGGATATGAGTGTATTAATGAAAGGTTTCTTACAGCAAAATTTCAGACAAGCATTAAAGACTTGAATGTTATCTGCTGTTATGCCCCCACTGAGGATGCCGATGAGGATGAGAAGGAAATTCTTTATGGACAGGATATTTTGAATTCTGTCAAGAAAGGAGATATTACCCTTGTTCTTGGTGACTTCAATGCCAAAGTTGGTACTGACTCTGACCTTTGTGGAGGAGTAATAGGCCCTTTTGGTATTGGTAGCTGCAATGGCAATGGGCAACGTCTCCTACAGGTAAGTAAACTCAATAGATTCAGAATAACTAACACTTATTACAAACACCGCGACATACATAAGTACACATGGGTTTCACCGGATGGGCTGCATAAGAATATGATTGATTATATATTAATTAATAGCAAATGGGTTAGTTCTGTTAGGAATACCAGGTCATATAGGGGAGCTGAAATTGGATCTGATCATTATCTTTTAAAAGTGTCTTGCAACTTAAAAAGTGTTGTATTAAGTTTAAAAAAATTGCCTTTAATACTGAAGCTCTGAAAGACCCAGTTATAGCTAAAGCATACCATGATAGGTTACTTGTCATTATGAGTCATGGTATGCTTACTACTGAAATTGAGGAAGAATGGGGCCGTTTTAAACAGCCTTTTTTAGAAACTAACAGTACTCTTTTAGGAAAATGGGGCAGGGGAGGCAGAATTATTTGAGTGATAAGGCACTTGAGCTTATTTCGGAAAGAAGGAACTGCAGGAATGTCCTTAATCAATACCCTACTAGTCCTAATAGAAAGCATTACAGAGAACTTAATAAACGTGTAAAAGATCAGTTAGCTGCTGATAAGAATCTTTGGCTTGATGGTTTGGCTGACAAAGCCGAGGAAGCAGTTAGACAGCACAACAGCAGAGAGCTGTACCAGATGGTTAATGTTTTATGTGGTAGAAAACGGACAGGCATACAAGGTTTAAAGGATAAACAAGGTAAGGTTATAGAAGGGGAGGATTCTGTCATGGCTACGATGGCTGAGCATTTCAGTGATGTTCTAAATAATGTGGTTAGTTCTACTCCCATTGTTTGTAATGATGATAGATGCATTGGTGGCTTTAATGTTGGTCCTATAACACAATCTGAAGTTGTTTTGGCTATTTCTAAACTTAAACTTCATAATTTCCCAGGGGTAGATGAAATTACTACCGAAATGCTTCGGTTACCACTTGGATGACTGAAATTCTGAATATCATTTATGATAAAGGATATGATAAGGTTCCTAAGGATTTTACCAGAGCTATTGTTATGCCTATTTTCGAAAAAGGTGGTCGCAGTTCTTGTGATAACTATAGGGATATCAGCCTACTCTCTGTTCAAGGTATTGTTCTTTCCCTGATTGTGCTTAATAGAATTAAGAATCTGGTTGACAGTCAATTGCCTGATGAACAATGTGGATTCAGAAGTGGTAGGGGATGTGTGGATCAGATATTTTCACTTAGGCAGATTCTTGCGAAATGAGGCAGATTCTTGAGAAATGTTTAGAGTTTCAGAAACCTTTGGTTGCTAGCTTTGTTGATTTCAAAAAGGCTTTCGACTCTGTTGATCGTCATAATTTGTGGTTGATTGTGAAATCATATGGTATACCAGACAAGTTAGTTAACATAATGAAAGCTCTGTATAATAACACTGAGTCGTGTGTGAGAGTTGGTAAGGCTTGTAGCAATTAGTTTAGCATTACCTCTGGTGTTCGACAAGGGTACATTTCGTCTCCTTTTCTCTTTAGCTTGGTTATTGATTATGTTATGCGAAATTCACTTCAAGGGAAAGATTTTGGCCTTAAATGGTCTGGAGATACGAAAATTTCTGATTTAGATTATGCTGATGATTTAGCCCATTTGACAAATGATGTTGATGAGATGAACTCTTTCATTCGAGCTGTTGATGAAAATGGTAGTAGAGTAGGTTTGGTTATAAACAGAGAGAAAATTAAAGTGATGAAAATTGGTCAGGCAGGCTGTGATTCAGTTAATCTGAATGGTTGCAGTCTTGAGCAGGTGTCACAGTTTAATTATCTTGGGAGCTATGTAACAGATAATGGTGATGTGCGGCATGAGATTAACAGACGAATAGGGATTGCTGCCGGGACTTTTAAGAATCTATGGAGATTGTGGAGAAATAGGCGTATACACCTAAAGACTAAAATTAGACTGTATAATAGTTTGGTTATTTCTAAGGTTAGTTATAGTAGTAAAACTTGGACGCTGTGTAAACAAAATAACATGAAACTAGATGCTTTTGATTCTTGATGCTTACGCAGTATCTTGGGCATTAGGTTGTTCAATGATTAGGTTAGGCAAAAGAGTCGGTAACCTCCTTTAAACAGCATATTGTGCAGAGAGAGACTCCGTTGGTTTGGCCATGTTGCCCGTATGAATAATTATAGATTGGCGAATAGGGTTATGAACAGTGTGCCCAAAGGCCTCAGAAAGAGGGGGAGACCTAGGATGCGGTGGGCAGACAATGTCAAACAGGACCTTATTAGAATTGGTGTCAGTGGCCAGATGCAGTAGATGTAGCTCAGGACAGACTTGCTTGGAGAACTTGGTTGGACCTCCGTAGCCCATGGCTGCTTGATGATGATGATGATGATGATGATGATGATGATGATGATGATGATGATGATAAAGTTTTGAGGATGCGGATGCTGGTATGGATAAGCCCTTGTGGTTGAGGATGCGGTTGTAAATAAGATCTTGTGGGTAAGGATGCAGCTGTGGATAAAGTCTTGTGGGTGAGAATGCGTTGGTGGATAAATCTTTGTTTGTGAGGATTAGGTGGTAAATAAGACCTGTTTTTTTCTAAGTATGAGGTTGTGGATAAATCCTTGCGGGTGACGATGCGTTTGCGGATGAGGATGAGGTTGTGGATAAGACCTTGTGGGTGAGAATGCCTTTGTGGATAAGGTTGTGAGTTAGACCTTGCGGATAAGAATGTGTTTGTGGGTGAGGATGAGATTGTGGATAAGACCTTGTGGGTGAGGATGAGATTGTGGATAAGACCTTGTGGGTGAGAATGCATTTGTGGACGAGGATGAGGTTATGTATAAGATCTTGTGATGAGGAATTCGGTGGTCACCCACAAATTCTTATCCAGAACCGCATCCTCATTCACAAGACCTTATCCCCAACTACATCCATAATACCCAGACTTCCACCCCGACCGAAACGTCTGGGTACTCTGGTATTTTGAGATAAGACTTTTGTTGTGGATAAGACCTTGTGTATAAAGATGCAGTAGTGGATAAGACCTTGTGGGTGAGGATGCAGTTTGTGTATGCGGTTGTGGATAAGACCTTGTGGGTGAGGATGCAGTTTGTGGATGAGGTTGTGGATAAGACCTTGTGGGTGAGGATGCGGTTTGTGGATGAGGTTGTGGATAAGACCTGTGGGTGAGGATGCAGTTTGTGGCTGAGGTTGTGGATAAGACCTTGTGGGTGAGGATGCAGTTTGTGGATGAGGTTGTGGATAAGACCTTGTTGGTGAGGATGCAGTTTGTGGATGAGGTTGTAGATAAGACCTTGTGGGTGAGGATGCAGTTTGTGGATGAGGTTGTGGATAAGACCTTGTGGGTGAGGATGCAGTTTGTGGATGAGGTTGTGGATAAGTCCTTGTGGGTGAGGATGCGGTTTGTGGACAAGACCTTGCAGAGACAATGCTGTTGTGAATAAGACTTTGCGGGTGGTGTGGAGAGAACTTTTGCTATCCGCTAAGAGCTTTAATTACAACCCTACTCTTGGCAAAGTCTTAATTAGCTGGATGGTCTTCATTTAAATTTTATCTGTTTCTAACTGCTTCGTTAAGAGGGGGTTGTTATTCCTGGAAGTCCTGACATATACACAGAGTAAGCTTTTCCAAGAGTGAAAAAGGAATTCATTTCTGTTTAGTTTTCTAATCGTACAGAAGAAGTACACTAAATTAGAAAACGTTTTCGGACATGTCCATGTTATATGAATAAGGAATAATACACATTCAGATCTCCCTAACTCTCAAAATAAGTTCTTTACAGAAAATTGTTACTGGATGTGAATTGAAGATCTCACTCAGATATTTTTAAATCTCGATTTTCAACAATATTCTTTCAATATTGTTGCGGATTACAAAAATGGATAGCCACTGAGCGTGAGTATTAAAAACTATATTTCAAAACCAAATTCAATACAAGATAAATTGTTACAAAGAAAATATGGATGAAGTATCTTATTAACAAATCAACTATTAACCATACACAAGTCATCAATCTTCCTGCGCAGAGCACACAACATTAGCTCTGTCTATTCCACTAAATATTACCTTTTGACTTGATTACCATGTCGCTTGAACATCCGCGTACACATCACATAAAAGATACCACTTTTATACTTCCCACGTACACAACACATAAAAGATACCACTTTTATACTTCCAGCGTACACAACACATAAAGATAATTCTTTATACTTAACGCGCACTGTCTCAGAACAGCTAACCGTCCATTTTCGAACTCTAGACTGTTACAACACCCGACCGTTACACGCTCCACTGTTCTTCTTCAAATTCTCCCAAAGTTCTTATTCGTTGGCTGATACTTTTTGCTTTCGGATGCCAGATTCCTTCTGTCGTAACAATATTTACAGATATATTAAGTTGGAGACATTTAACAGCAAACGATGCTCTCTAAACATTTTCAAAATTAACTGAATAATTACAACAACTTCTAAAACTGAATTTATTTTAGGAAGCGATTTATTGTAACCTGGCCCGGAAGAGGAGGGAGAGGGGAGGTCAAAAAGTACAATCGAGACGAAAAAATGTAAAGAGATTGGGGGGGGGGGGAGGCGCAAGAGACTTGATTTCCAATGCAGTATTTCTCCCTCTGTTTTACGGGTTTTTAAAAAAAATTCTTAAAAAATGCATGAAATAAATATAAGTTTAATAATTGTTTTGCTTCTTTTACTCTTACTCTTATTCTGAAGGGGGGATGGTCCCCTTGACCTCCCCTAGATTAGTTGGTTGGTTGTTTCACCGCTGAGCGGCACTTTTTTGCGCATCATGGGCTAAATGGACAGGTCACATGGACCCCAATGGCTCAGAGAAGGTTGGAGGAGGGGACCTACTGGAACAGCTGTTGGAAGACAGATGGTAGCCTTCCGTCAAGGCCATCCAGTGTGTTCTTTAACGTGCACAGGGTATGGCTCTCCCGCAGACGGAACCACGGCTTAACGTTCCATCCGACGGACGGCGGTCTTTCCTAGCCATCGGTGTCCCCTACTCATCGTGGGCAGGGCGGGGAATTTTGCGGAGATAAACCTAAACGCTGACCCAACTAGGACTCGAACCTGGGAACTACAGATTACGAGCCTGGCGCGCTACCGACTGAGCCATCCCCGCCCCTCCTCTCCTCTCCCTCCCTCCCTAGATCCGGCCGTGGTTTTAATCATTATAATTTGTGTTTTAATGGGCTTGGGAAATAATTTGAGTGAGATCTTCAATCGGTCTCCAGTAATATGTTTCCGTAAAAAACTTATTTTCAAAGCTAGGGAACTCTAAATGTGTACATCTAACTTTAGCTAGAAAGAAGGATGTTATTTATTTTAAAAAATCCACTGGAGAGGAAAAAAAAATGGACTGCATTATCTTTGATCGTTGGCAATTCGAAAAACGGGAGAGCAATCAATATTAAACACTTTGCCTTGTATTAAAAGAAGTCGTAGATCAAATGAAGACTTATGGAAGCACATTTCTTGAAACCAGTGTGGATAAAAAAAGAAAAACCCGTTTTTAAGTAACTTTCAAAAAATGACGTCGGGTGTTTAAAGAAAACTGTTAATCTGCAACAACAGGCGTAAATGGAGGAAAAAAAATACAAAATGGTGATATACAGAAAAACCTTTTTCATTTTTTTCATTATCTGATAAAAAATTGTGACGTTTAATGAATAATTACTTTAAGGAAATATTTAAAAAAAATGACAACTTCTCAAGAGATGAACCATAACTTTCCAATTCGTTTTTCTCTTTGATTTATTACTCGAATTTTTGTTTCGGTCTTTAACCATTAAATTTTTGTTTCTTTATCTCACGTCATTTGTCTTTTTTCCTGAAGGCATTTCCAGCATTTTTATCCGTTTATTTCCATTATTTAAAATGAAAATAACAAGGAACTGCTTATTAATATTTCTTTCGAAATATCGAGTTTTAAATGGAACTACTGCTCCTTTTTCAAAAAAATATCTTTTAGAGAGTTGGAAATCTTCTCAATTAGGAACCACGTCATTTGTCATAATTTGTTATTTTTACAAAGCGATGTTCCTACCGTCTGGAAAGAAGAGATCTCCAAGGAATTGTTTAGCAACGATTTTATGATAGAATCGCGTGAACAGATTTTTTTTCTGGTCATTGGATCAAATTCACTTTAGTTTTTAGACGTATAAAGAAGCGAAGTATAAATTTTCGAAAAGAAGCGCAAATGGAATTTAGGTTCAAGCAGGGGGGGGGAGCAATTGAATTGACAGCTTAAGAAGGACACAAGAATAAATCGACTTTTCGGAGAAGGGATGTTTTATCTCTGAGAAGAAATTTTATACACACGATTGGACTAAATGACCATGTCACAAAGACCCCATTTGGAAAGAAAGTTCCCCGTCCTGCCCACGGTCAGTAGGGGACATCGATGGTCTTGGAAAGGGCGCCGTCCGTCGGATGGGACGTTAAGCCGTGGCCCCGTGTGCGGGAGAGCCATGCCCTGTGCACGTTAAAGAACACGCTGGATGGCCTTGACGGAAGGCTACCATCTGTCTCCCAACAGCTGTTCCAGTAGGTCCCCTCCCCCAACCTTCTCTGAGCCTTCGGGGTCCTTGTGACCTGTCCATTTAGCCCACAGTGTGCAAAAAAGTGCCGCTCAGAGGTAAACCCTGTGCACGTTAAAGAACACGCTGGATGGCCTTGACGAGAGGCTACCATCTGTCTCCCAACAGCTGTTCCAGTGGGTCCCCTCACCCAACCTTCTCTGAGCTTTCGGGGTCCATGTGACCTGGCCATTTAGCCTATTGTGTGCAAAAAAGTGCCGTTCAGAGGTAAAACAACCCAACACAATTGGAAAGAGAGGTTTCACTGGGGAGATGTTTGAAAACAGAAAATCTGTTGTCAAGGCTATCCAACGTGTGGTTGTTTTTTCCTTGCATTATATCTTACAATACGGGAGATTATCCCAATCCCTGGAAGAATGAGAATATATACTTCAGGATGACCAAAAAAATCAAAATAAGTGTTTAAATATGATAGGGTCTTCACCACCGCCTGTATCAAAGAAGGATGTATTCAAGTTAAAGATGGCACCGGCTGAAACAGGAAGAGAGAGTGGGTTGGGTTGGGTTGTTTTACCTCTGAGCGGCACTTTTTTGCACACCAATGGCCAGGTGACATGGACCCCGAAGGCTCAGAGAAGGTTGGGGGAGGGGACCCACTGGAACAGCTGTTGGGAGACAGATGGTAGCCTCCCGTCAAGGCCATCCAGTGTGTTCTTTAACTGCACAGGGTATGGCTCTCCGCACACGGAGCCACGGCTTAACGTCCCATCCGATGAACGGCGGCCTTTCCAAGCCAATCGGTGTCCCCTACTGACCGTAGGCAGGGCGAGGAATTTTGCGGAGATTAATCTCAACACTGACCCAGCTGGGACTCGAACCTGGGAACTACAGATTACGAGCCTGGCGAGCTACCGACTGAGCCACCCCCGTCCCGGAATAGAGAGTGGAAGAAGGAATCTGTAATTAAAACAGATCAGACAAATAGTGGTATTCGTTCTATTACCCCCCCGATATGGGACCACCTTGTCATGGTGGGGGGGCCTAGGGCCCAGCAACCCGGCTGAGGCTTTGCCGGTCGGGATGATCCCCAGCTGGAGCATGCCGAAGGCTTTGCCGGCTGCAGTGGGCACCAGCTGGAGCATTGCCAAGGTTTTGCCGGTTGGGGTGGTCCCCGGCTGGAGCATTGCTGAAGCCAACCGAGGTTGAAGATGCTGCTGGCCGGCTTGATTGCCGTGATGGTGACGGCGTCGGAGACCTCACCTATCAGGAGCTCAGTGGAGCTGTTCGAGGGCTCGGCAGAACGGATTGATTTCTAGTAAGCCAGAGCCCTCACAATAGTCTGGGTCTTACTAAGAGTTTCCACCCCGGGTGCCGATCGAGCTTGGATCTATATATCCTTGCACATTTGCAAACCGGGGAATAGATTAAAGTAAGGTTTCTTCCGGTGGTCAGCTTTCCTTCTATAGGACTGCTGAGGTGCGCCTATAGGGCGTATTCCTTGCCCCCGGCTCTAGATGGTCATGGCTTTTCATAACTAGGTAGTGCTGTACAAGCGGAACCGGGAATTGCCGTGGTTGCATAAGATCGCAACAAAAGAGATTCATTCGTTCTATTAGTATCCCTCTTGATCGCATATTGATGATTGTGGTGATAAAATTGATGGCACCAAGAATTGAGGAAGCCCTAGCTAGATGGAACTTTCACTTCTTTAACTTTTACATAGTTCACTCTCCTGCACATAGGGCCACAGATTAGGGTTCAGTTTGATGGGCGGCGGCCTATCCAGGCTCAATAGCGTCTCCTTTCTCATTAGGGTTCAGTTTGATGGACGCCAGCCTATCCAAGCTCAATAGCGTCTCCTTTCTCATTAGGGTTCAGTTTGATGGACGGCGGCCTATCCAAGCTCAATAGCGTCTCCTTTCTCATTAGGGTTCAGTTTTATGGACGGCGGCCTATCCAGGCTCAATAGCGTCTCCTTTCTCATTAGGATTCAGTTTTATGGACGGCGGCCTATCCAGGCTCAATAGCGTCTCCTTTCTCATTAGGGTTCAGTTTGATGGACGCCAGCCTATCCAAGCTCAATAGCGTCTCCTTTCTCATTAGGGTTCAGTTTGATGGACGGCGGCCTATCCAAGCTCAATAGCGTCTCCTTTCTCATTAGGGTTCAGTTTGATGGACGGCGGCCTATCCAGTCTCAATAGCGTCTCCTTTCTCATTAGGGTTCAGTTTTATGGACGGCGGCCTATCCAGGCTTAATAGCGTCTCCTTTCTCATTAGGGTTCAGTTTGATGGACGGCGGCCTATCCAGGCTCAATAGCGTCTCCTTTCTCATTAGGGTTCAGTTTTATGGACGGCGGCCTATCCAGGCTCAATAGCGTCTCCTTTCTCATTAGGGTTCAGTTTGATGGACGGCGGCCTATCCAAGCTCAATAGCGTCTCCTTTCTCATTAGGATTCAGAGCAGAAAATTCTCTTCGCAAGCATATTTAGGCTGGAAAGTGGGAACTGCAAATTAAGTCTTGATCAGGGATGATCTTCTTAGAGCAAGTATATTATCGGAGTATATTTTTTTTAGAATATAATTTTTATTCATAAGAATAAAGAATACAAATACATTTACACTTTGACCCGCAAAGCTAAATAGCTTATCTGCAGGAAAATGAATAAATTATATTAAACATAGGTGATTCAGCCACAAAAATGGTGTACATCAAATAAATCCACAAAACACAACACATAAAAATCAGCTAACTAGAAAATACCAAATAATTTTTTAATTCCATTTTAAGTCTTCTAAAAGTATCTATATTTAGTAATTCTTTTGGAATAGCATTAAATACAAGTGGTACTTGGTATTCGGAGGTATGTTTCCCGTAATTATTTCGAAAATTTGGCAATTTGTAATAACCCTGGTTTTGAAGTCTTGTATTTTTATTATGTTGAATTTTTAGTTTGTAAGTTTCGTCAAAAAAAGTTTTAATTATTACATTATATTTATATAAATTGCTGTAGGATAAAAGATTTAAAAATTTTAATCTATCGGTAGAAGTTTTATAAATTTTTTGCAAATGGAACGGAATAATATTTTTAGCTATTATAGACTTCAGTTTTTCTATTTTATTTATGTTAGTTAAGTTAGTTGTTCCAAGCACAATTATTCCATAATTTAAAATTTATTCGCATATTGCTTTATAAAATAGTACACATGTTTCCATATTTAATACGTATTTCAATTTTTGAATTTTTATCGCCGATATTCTCAAGCTTTCACATATGTGGGATATATGGGCATTCCACCTAAAATATTCATCAAAAATGATTCCTAAGTAATTTATTTTATTTACTTGCTCAACAAGTGGGCAACTGCATAATGATTCATAATTTGAAGCATCCTTTTTTCTGCAATTTATTTTATGAGTTTTGATAAAGAGATTTTGATGAATATGAAATCCTGGTGAATGAATAATCATCAGTTTTGTTTTTTTCTCATTTAAATAGATTTTATTATAATTTAACCATCTAATAATATTATTGTAATCTGTTTGAACCTCTGAAATGCTATCATTTAAATATTTCTGACTGTTTATTAAAACAATGTCGTCAGCATATAGATAAATAGCACTATTTAATTTTGTATTGAACAAATCATTTATGTACACTAGGAACAATAAAGGACATAAAATTGAGCTTTGGGGAATTCCACATCGTGTAATTACTTTTCTGCTGTAGCAGTTTTTTATTTTAGTAATTGTGTATCTGTCTGATAAATAATTTCTAAACCAATCTAACAATATACCGCGAATACCGTAATTTTCCAATTTATTTAGTAAAATACTATGATCTATTGTATCGAAGGCTTTCTTTAAATCTAAGAACATAGTTACAATTTTTTCCCTATTATTCAATGATTAATATTATTTGCAATTTTGGAAATTAGTTGAATTGTGTTTTTTCCTTTTTGAAAGCCAAACTGATTTTTATTAATTATGCTGTGTTTAAGTAAAAAGTTAAAAACAGTATTATAAATATATTTTTCCATTATTTTCGAAAAAATAGGCAGAATTGTTATTGGTCGATAGTTAGAAAAATCCTCCTTAATACCACCTTTAAAAATAGGTCTTAAAATACCTGTTTTGAGTTCAGTAGGTATGTTCCCAGTAAATATAATCTGATTTATAATTTTTGATATAATATTTAGTAGTGTCTCTTTATTAAATTTTATATGTTTAATGCAAACATTATCGTAACCAGGTGATTTATTGGTGTCTAATGAAGTAATTATTTCATCAGTTTGTTTTTCAGTGATTTCATGTATATAGATAGATTTCAAAACTCTTTGTATCATGGTTGGAACATAATTTATATCGTCTTGGTGATTTGTATTTCTTATCTGTAAAATTAGTGTATTATAATTTATTAGAGAGTTGTAATTATTTGCTATTTCTTCCACAGATAATTTCTTTTTGGTCATATTGTCAATTATTACATCGTCCGATGATTTTTTCTGTTTTCCTTCTAATATTTCATATATTAATTGCCAGGTAGCTTTCATATCATTTTTTTTCATTATAAGTTTATTTCTATAATAAAGTTGTTTCTGATTTCTAATCTGAATATTAACCCTATTCCTTAATTTTTTATAGCTATTTTTATAACCATCACTTTTATTATTGTTTTTAAATTTAATCCAAGCTTTATCTCTTTCTTCAATTAATTCTATCAAGTTCGGTGTTATCCAATTTTTGCTATGATTTCTTTTTACCTTTCCAACTCTCCTCATATATATTCTATTTTTTCCTAAAATTCCATCATAAATGTCTTTAAATACTTTATATAGATTTAATTCATCCTTTGAGTTGTCTCCATAATTTTCTAAATTCCAATTCATTTCAGAAATAGCTTTGTTTATATTGCTATGGTCAAATGACCAATTCTTATTTTCCTGGTCTGTTTCATTATAATTAGTATTATTTAAATTGTTATTGGTGTTGCTAATCAGTGTTAAAATCATATAGTGATCTGCTATTTTGCTTGTTTGAATTATTGAATTTGCTGACATATTTTTAATCAGTTTAATATTAATATGGTCTATACAGGTTTTGGTAATTTTATTTTTTACTATTTCTTCTCTTGTAGCTTCCCTTATTAATCTTTCAAAATGCATTTCAGCCAATAGTGTGATATATTTTTCTGTGCCATGTTGTTTAGTATTCATTGTATCGATATTAAAATCACCTATTAAAAAACTGATTTTGGTCTTTTTCTGTATTTTCCATCCAGTTTCGGAAATTCAACAGAAAAGAGTTCACATCTGTACTAGGCGATCTGTATAGTGCTAAAACATGATATATTATATTATTTTTTTTTACTTTTATATATATAGTTTCCGCTGGAAGTGTTTGTTGTGAAATAATTTCAATATCTAGATTTTCTTTATAATATACTGAAATCCCCCTAATATTTTTATTTATATTATCATTTGTGATTTTATTAAATTTATCAATGTTATATAAGTAATTTTCATATTTATTTACATTTGTTTCAGTTAAAACAAGCAATTCAATGTGTTCCATGTAATTGTTAATACTTAATTTTAATGAATCCCAATGAAAATTACTTATATAACATTGATAAATTTAATAAAATCACAAATGATAATATAAATAAAAATATTAGGGGGATTTCAGTATATTATAAAGAAAATCTAGATATTGAAATTATTTCACAACAAACACTTCCAGCGGAAACTATATATATAAAAGTAAAAAAAAATAATATAATGTTTTCTTTGACTTCTTATATTAACATGAGCAATTCCTAATTTATTTTTGTGAATAAATTTACTATAATTATTTTCGAACCAAGCCTCCACTTCTAAACCTGTAGTTACATAAGCAACATCATAGTTGCTATCAAAACCTTCAAAATTCAAATCAGACATAGCTAACAAGAATATTCATAAAAAAAAAAGCAAAAGAAAAGAGCAAAAAAAAAAGGAGAGAAAAAAAAAGCAAGGTTTATCGGACATATCTAAAAGTTCAAAAATCATCAAAATTGGTGAACATATCCACATTAATAATTCTTTCACCAGTTGATTTCCTCATTATATAAATAGTAAAAATTGAGTGCTACTTTTCTCCACACAATTGGCTGAATAGCTAGGTCATAAAGACCCCAAGCGCGCAATGATGGGTTAGGAAGGAGATCCAATGAATATTTATTTGAAGAATGATGGAATCCACCAGTTAAAGCCAACCAGCTTGTTCTTTAACGTTCATAGTGTATGAACTCTCTTGAGCACGGAGGGCATCGCTTAACCTCTCATTCTACAGATCATGGACTTTCCAAACACATCGGTGTCCTTTTTCTCATTTGAAAGAAGAGCAACAGTTAAAGGAGAATTTTGGGTTGGGTTGTTTCACCTCTGAGCGGCACTTTTTTGCACACCATGGGCTAAATTGCCAGGTCACATGGACCCCGAAGGCTCAGAGAAGGTTGGGGGAAGGGACCCACTGGAACAGCTGTTGGGAGACAGATGGTAGCCTCCCGTCAAGGCCATCCAGCGTGTTCTTTAACGTGCACAGGGTATGGCTCTCCCGCACACGGAGCCACGACTTAACGTCCCATCCGACGGACGGCGGCCTTTCCAAGCCCATCGGTGTCCCCTACTGACCGTGGGCAGAGCGGGGAATTTTTCGAAGATAAATCTCAGCGCTGACCCAGCTGGGACTCGAACATGGGAACTACAGATTACGAGCCTGGCGCGCTACCGACTGAGCCAACCCCGCCCCAGTTTAAGGAGAAATGCTGCATCTAGGTACAATGTAGACTCGAACATGGAAATTTCATGTTAAGAGATTAAAGCGAAAGTCACTGAGCCAATCCCCGACCCCAAACACGAAAAGAAACTGAAATATCTGTAGATGAGAATGACTCAGTCAGTATCTTTCCAGGATCGTAATCTGCAGTTCCCATCTTCGAATCCCGACTCTGAATGCATTCAAATGCATCTCTGCTTGGCGTCGGTCCGAAAAGGGGAAAGAGATGGGCTTGGAAATACCGTCATCCTTTCAAGGGGACATTAAGCCGAGACTCAGGTTAGCAATACACTGTATACTTTAAAGAACATGCTGGATGGTCTTGACGGGATACTTCTATATGTTTCTTAACAAATGATTCCTCTTCCTCACCAGGCTCGTAATCTGTAATTCCCAGGTTCGAGTCCCAGCTGGGTCAGCGTTGAGATTTATCTCCGCAAAATTCCCCGCCCTGCCCACGGTCAGTAGGGGACACCGATGGGCTTGGAAAGGCCGCCGTCCGTCGGATGGTACGTTAAGCCGTGGCCCCGTGTGCGGGAGAGACATACCCTATGCACGTTAAAGAACACGCTGGATGGCCTTGACGGGAGGCTACCATCTGTCTCCCAACAGCTGTTCCAGTGGGTCCCCTCCCCCAACCTTCTCTGAGCCTTCGGGGTCCATGTGACCTGGCCAATTAGCCCATGGTGTGCAAAAAAGTGCCGCTCAGAGGTAAAACAACCCAACGTTAAAGAACACGCTGGATGGCCTTGACGCGAGGCTACTATCTGTCTCCCAACAGCTGTTCCAGTGGGTCCCCTCCCCCAACCTTCTCTGAGCCTTCGGGGTCCATGTGACCTGGCCAATTAGCCCATGGTGTGCAAAAAAGTGCCGCTCAGAGGTAAAACAACCCAACGTTAAAGAACACGCTGGATGGCCTTGACGGGAGGCTACCATCTGTCTCCCAACAGCTGTTCCAGTGGGTCCCCTCCCCCAACCTTCTCTGAGCCTTCGGGGTCCATGTGACCTGGCCATTTAGCCCATGGTGTGCAAAAAAGTGCCGCTCAGAGGTAAAACAACCCGATGATGGTGCACAGAACTGGCCAGACCTAGCACCTAATATCCCACCATACTTTCTTGTGGTGCAAACTGTTAGCATCTTTTAAATGAGATGGTCTCTTCTGGAAGGAAACAGAATGGGAAGGCTACCAGATTAGTTTCTTCAACTGATCTGGTTATCTGTGGCTCCTTTGTTTTTACTTTTTTTCTGCGCTGTTGAGAAGTGCTCAACTTCACAGGGTCCTGGTGCTGACCATTTATATTCATTGGACTGGTTTAGGCTTTGAGTCTGATTATGAATTGTGGACTTATTCCACTGGTGGGCCTCTGTTGGGGGGAAAATCTGCTTTGTTTACTGTTTGCCTGTGGGTTGCCAGCCCTAAGTGATCAGAGGTACAGGATATCTTTTATCAGCTGGTGGATAATTCTGGTCAGATGACATCGTAGGTACCTGAACCCCTACTTTAGCTAGCTGGGCATCGGCAATCCTGCACTGAAGAACACAGGCAGATCAGTTTCTATCTAGATTCTGGTACTTCAAAAGGTCCATTTGTAAAGGTGTGACCAGTCGTTCCTACCACCATAGGTGGCTGGGTTGGGTTGTTTTACCTCTGAGTGGCACTTTTTTGCACACCATGGGCTAAATGGCCAGATCACAAGGACCCCGAAGGCTCAGAGAAGATTGGGAGAGGGGACTCACTGGAACAGCTGTTGGGAGACGGATGGTAGCCTCCCGTCAAGGCCATCCAGCGTGTTCTTTAACGTGCATAGGGTATGGCTCTCTCGCACACGGGGCCACGGCTTAACGTCCCATCCGACGGACGGCGGCCTTTCCAATCCCATCGGTGTTCCCTACTGACCGTGGGCAGGGAGGGGAATTTTGCGGAGATAAATCTCAACGCTGACCCAGCTGGTACTCGAACCTGGGAACTACAGATTACGAGCCTGGCGCGCTACCAACTGAGCCACCCCCGCCCCATGGTACTTAAGAATACTGAAGTTGCAAACAATTGGTACTTACGCACAATGAAGTTGCAAACAATTGGTACTTACGAACAATGAAGTTGTGAACAATTGGAACTTAGGAACACTGAAGTTGCGAACAATTGGTAATTACGAACACTGAAGCTGCGAACAATTAGTACTTACAAACACTGAAGCTGCGAATAATTGGAACTTACGAGCACTGAAGTTGCGAACAATTAGTACTAACGAACACTGAAATTGTGAATAGTTGGTACTTACGAACACTGAAGTTGCGAACATTTGGTACTTACGAACACTGAAGTTGCGAACAATTCGTATTTACGAACACTGAAGTTGGAAAACAATTCGTACTTATGAACGCTGAAGTCCTGAAAATTTTGTACTCAGGAACACCGAAGTCGTGAAAAAATTGTTACTTACGAACACTGAAGTCGTGAACAATTGGTACTTAGGAACATTGTAGCTGTGAATAATTGGTACTTACGAACACTGAAGTTTCGAACAATTTGTACCAACCAGCATTCTATTTGTTAATGAACTGTGACTCCATAGTCAATTAACGAACATAACTCCTTATATTTAATAATAGATATTAGCAACGTTTTTGCATTTCTCCGGCAATATTTAGCTTTTTTCTCTCCTGTAGTGAGAAATTTATAAGTTGGATTAATGTCGGTTACAGTACGTCTAACCGACTAAAGATATGTTTCGCAACATCTATCTATGTCGGGGCGGGGGTAACTCAGTCGGTAGCGCGCCAGGCTCGTAAACTGTAGTTCCCAGGTTCGAGTTCCAGCTGGGTCAGCGTTGAGATTTATCTCCGCAAAATTCCCCGCCCTGCCCACTGTCAGTAGGGGACACCGATGGGCTTGGAAAGGCCGCCATCCGTCGGATGGGACGTTAAGCCACCGTGTGCGGGAGAGCCATACCCTGTGCACTTTAAAGAACACGCTGGATGGCCTCGACGGGAGGCTACCATCTGTCTCCCAACAGCTGTTCCAGTGGGTCCCCTCTCCCAACCTTCTCTGAGCCTTCGGGGTCCATGTGACCTGGCCATTTAGCCCATGGTGTGCAACTCGAACCTGGGAACTACAGATTACGAGCCTGGCGCGCTACCGACTGAGCCACCCCCGCCCCCATTTGTAAGGGTATATAGGCCCAACAGATCAATATTCTGAATCATCAGAGACACCGATATTCGTCCAGAAGAACAGAAAATATATTCCACGAAAGTTAAGATATTCCTTCTCTTTTGTCACCGTGTTGTTTACTCTAGTGCTCAATGGCCACATATTCAATGCTGGTGCTTTGTCATCTCTTAGCATCTGTTCACGTGGACAGCCAACTCTTTTCCATTGATAGATGCGCGCATGCCTGAGACTTAAATGACTTCATTTTTCACGGTTCCAAAGAGAAAGGAAATCGGCCCACTTTGCCGCTATATTTTAAAACCGGACATTTTTCATGAGGATATCTTAATATTGTACTTTGAGTTCGGAGCCTTCGGGCTACCTTTCATGGATATAGATTCTTGTGTCGACGAGTTTGCGTGCTTTGTCTTGCAAGAGAAATTTACTTTAGGGACAGTATTTTTTTTTCCCGCAAAGTGTGGTGCGTTCGTGTTCGATCTGATTTCGGAGAAATGGAGGTTTAGGATTGGGTTGGGTTGTTTTACCTCTGAGCTGCACTTTTTTGCACATCATGGGCTAAATGGCCAGGTCACATGGACCCCGAAGGCTCAGAGAAGGTTGGGGGAGGGGACCCACTGGAACAGCTGTTGGGAGACAGATGGTAGACTCCCGTCAAGGCCATCCAGCGTGTTCTTTAACGTGCACAGTGTATGGCTCTTCCACACACGGGACCACGGCTTAACGTCCCAACCGACGGTCGGCGGCCTTTCCAAGCCCATCGGTGTCCCCTACTGACAGTGGGCAGGGCGGGGAATTTTGCGGAGATAAATCTCAACGCTGACCCAGCTGGGACTCGAACCTGGGAACTACAGATTACGAGCCTGGCGCGCTACCGACTGAGCCACCCCCGCCCCCATTTGTAAGGGTATATAGGCCCAACAGATCAATATTCTGAATCATCAGAGACACCGATATTCGTCCAGAAGAACAGAAAATATATTCCACGAAAGTTAAGATATTCCTTCTCTTTTGTCACCGTGTTGTTTACTCTAGTGCTCAATGGCCACATATTCAATGCTGGTGCTTTGTCATCTCTTAGCATCTGTTCACGTGGACAGCCAACTCTTTTCCATTGATAGATGCGCGCATGCCTGAGACTTAAATGACTTCATTTTTCACGGTTCCAAAGAGAAAGGAAATCGGCCCACTTTGCCGCTATATTTTAAAACCGGACATTTTTCATGAGGATATCTTAATATTGTACTTTGAGTTCGGAGCCTTCGGGCTACCTTTCATGGATATAGATTCTTGTGTCGACGAGTTTGCGTGCTTTGTCTTGCAAGAGAAATTTACTTTAGGGACAGTATTTTTTTTTCCCGCAAAGTGTGGTGCGTTCGTGTTCGATCTGATTTCGGAGAAATGGAGGTTTAGGATTGGGTTGGGTTGTTTTACCTCTGAGCTGCACTTTTTTGCACATCATGGGCTAAATGGCCAGGTCACATGGACCCCGAAGGCTCAGAGAAGGTTGGGAGAGGGGACCCACTGGAACAGCTGTTGGGAGACAGATGGTAGCCTCCCGTCGAGGCCATCCAGCGTGTTCTTTAAAGTGCACAGGGTATGGCTCTCCCGCACACGGTGGCTTAACGTCCCATCCGACGGATGGCGGCCTTTCCAAGCCCATCGGTGTCCCCTACTGACAGTGGGCAGGGCGGGGAATTTTGCGGAGATAAATCTCAACGCTGACCCAGCTGGGACTCGAACCTGGGAACTACAGATTATGAGCCTGGCGCGCTACCGACTGAGCCACTCCCGCCCCTGGAGGTTTAGGAACACTTTTAGCATTTACTCTCAATTTCTACGGAAAGTTTCGGACTCTACTTCATGTTTTTAATCTATTTCTTTAAGTGAGTAGAATTTCTGATGTACTAGAAATGTTACTGAACACAATATCCTGGTAGTTCATATTTCTACAGGTAGTTTCGTAGTGTTACGACCACCCTTTGGTGTATATTTAGGGCGGTACAAACACTTAAGGCGTGATGCGTTACTTGCTGCCAAAACCAACGCAAATTCCCGGACCCACAACCAAATTAATAGACATTTGCAATAATGAGAACTGAGATAATTTTACAGTTTACAAAAACACAACATCTATTAACAAAATTTAGTTTTAGACATTTTACTCATAACTAGTTCTCACTTTTGGGACAAATTCAACAGGGCCTCTGGCGCGGCCCTTTTCAATCAAGGGAAACTTTGCACGTGGTGGAGAACAGTCCATTTGTCTAAAGTTCATGATGAACGAGCAACTTGCTCGTGACTCTGATAGCCCTTAACAGTTAAGAAGGTCCCACTCGGGATTTGGGTTGGGTTGTTTTACCTCTGAGCGGCACTTTTTTGCACACCATGGGCTAAATGGCCAGGTCACATGGACCCCGAAGGTTCAGAGAAGGTTGGGGGAGGGGACCCACTGGAACAGCTGTTGGGAGACAGATGGTAGCTTCCCGTCAAGGCCATCCAGCGTGTTCTTTAACGTGCACAGGATATGGCTCTCCTGCACACGGAGTCACGGCTTAACGTCCCATCCGACGGACGACGGCCTTTTCAAGCCCATCGGTGTCCCCTACTGACCGTGGGAAGGGCGGGGAATTTTGCGGAGATAAATCTCAACGCTGATCCAGCTGGGACTCTAACCTGGGAACTACAGATTACGAGCCTGGCGCACTACCGACTGAGCCACCCCCGCCCCTCCCACTCGGGACAACGTGACCGCAGTTCACAGAAAAACACATTCAAGTGGAAAAGCGACACCAGATTCAATGAATATTCCCCCTACCTTATCAAGTCCGAGGTCTCTAGGGAAGAACATCGCTAGGGCGCTGGTATTCTGAAGGCAGGGGCTGCGTAGCGCTCTCGCCGCACACTCATTGCTCTCACATCGGAAGCTCCGCTCACTGGAAAGGCTCGTTTGCTCTCCACCACACAGCCCAGACGAGAAGAGACTGCACTTTTTCAAAAATATTTTTCTTCTGCTTTTCGCTGGCCCCCTCATGGAGGTCACCTTTCTGACCTGGCGTGGACGATGCCCATTGGTCGGGCTGGTCGAGGTGTGAGCAAGCACCCATCTGGTGTTTTTCTGTTTTCCACGCCATTCACGTAGCTCCAGTCCTGATACCTGAGGGGGACCAACGGATCCATCGAATGTTTTATGCCAGCGACAAGCTTTCCTCAGCAAGAGATGAACGCAGAAAAATGTCACAATATGGAGGTCTGTCGAAAATGTCACTATTAAAATGGAAGGCGATGTTTACCGACATTTCTCCCTTAATAAAGTCTTGTCCAAGTGATAAAATCACTTGGGCATGACAGTAGTTCACATTTCCACAGATAGCTTCATATTTCACATTTCTGTCGCCTCGTAGTTCATATTTTCCACAGGAAGCCACGTAGTTCGTATTTTTTACAGGAAGTCTCGTATTTGATATTTTCCACAGGAAGCCTCTTAGTTTATATTTTCCACAGGAAGCCCCTTAGTTTATATTTTCCACATGAAACCTCTAGGTTTATATTTTCCACATGAAACCTCTAAGTTTATATTTTCCACATGAAGCCTCTTAATTCAAATCTTCCACAGGAAGCCCTGTATTTCATATTTTCCACAGGAAACCTCGTATTTCATATTTCCCACAGGAAACCTCGTATTTCATATTTCCCACAGGAGATCCTTACTTCATATTTTGCACAGGAAACCTCGTATTTCATATTTTCCATAAGAAGCCTCTTAATTCATATTTTCCACAGGAAGCCTTGTAGTACATATTTTCCACAGGAAGCCTCTTAGTTCATATTTTCCAAGGAAACCTTGTAGTTCATATTTTCCACAGGAAGCCTCTTAGTTCAAATCTTCCACAGAAAGCCCTGCATTTCATATTTTCCACAGGAAACCTCATAGTTCATATTTTTCACAGGAAGTTTCTTAGTTCATAATTTCGACATGAAGCCTCTTAGTTCATATTTATTGATGATAAACTATCAGACCTCTGTGGGAAGCAGCTGCTTGAGGAGGTATTTTTTTTTTATTGAATTGTTTACTGAAAGAGTGATGATATTGTTTAGTGAAAAAGTGATAATTATTGTTTACCAAAAAAGTGACCACCATTGTTTTGGAAAGAGTGATGATTACCTTGTTCCGAAAGAATGATGATTATTGTTCACCGAAGGAGTAACAATTTTTATGCATCGAAATAATGACGATTAGTTGTGAAAAATCCACTAATTAGTTGCTCTTTTTAATATTGAGAGATACATCTCCCCCCCCTCTTAGCGACACTTCCCCTCCCCCTCCTACAATGAGCTAAAATGGCCAGGTCACAAAGGCCCCAACTAAGAGAAGATTTGGGAAGGAGGACCACTGGAACAGTTGTTAGGAGACAGATTGTAGCCTTCCGTTAAGGTCATCCAGCGTATTCGTTAGCGTGCATAGAGCTCTCTCCGGCACACGGAGCATTGTTTAACGTCCCATCCGATGGACCTTTCCAAGCCTCTCGGTGTTCCCATTATGACGAAATACAGGACGGACTATGGTTTAACGTCCCATCCGATGGACCTTTCCAAGCCTCTCGGTGTTCCCATTATGACGAAATACAGGACGGACCATGGTTTAACGTCCCATCCGATGGACCTTTCCAAGCCTCTCGGTGTTCCCATTATGACGAAATACAGAACGGACCATGGTTTAACGTCCCATCCGATGGACCTTTCCAAGCCTCTCGGTGTTCCCATTATGACGAAATACAGAACGGACCATGGTTTAACGTCCCATCCGATGGACCTTTTCAAGCCTCTCGGTGTTCCCATTATGACGAAATACAGGATGAGGGTTTAAGGGTTTAGCGGAGATCAATCTAAACGTTGGCACAGATGAAATCAACTCAATACAAATTAAAAAGGAACTACTAAAAGCTCACAAACAAAATGAGTTTAGTTAGGGGAGAAAAAAGGGGGAAGCCCACCAAAAAAATAATTTTAATGTGTTTTTTTACGAGAATAGTGACAAATGATGCAACCAATCTTTGTGCTCAGTTTCTGTCGAAAAAAAAGGCCCTTTCTTCTTTGGATTGGGTTGTTTTACCTCTGAGCGGTACTTTTTTGCGCACCATGGGCTAAATGGCCAGGTCACATGGACCCCGAAGGCTCAGAGAAAGTTGGGGGAAGGGACCCACTGGAACAGCTGTTGGGAGACAGATGGTAGCCTCCCGTCAAGGCCATCCAGCGTGTTCTTTAACGTGCACAGGGTATGGCTCTCCCACACACGGCGCCACGGCTTATCGTCCCATCCGACGGACGGCGGCCTTTCCAAGCCAATCGGTGTCCCCTACTGACCGTGGGCAGGGCGGGGAATTTTGCGAAGATAAATCTCAACGCTGACCCAGCTGGGACTCGAACCTGGGAAGTACAGATTACGAGTCTGGCGCGCTACCGACTGAGCCACCTCCGCCCCTTCTCCTTTGGATATGAATCCAATTTAATTCTCGATAAATTTTCCATTCCTTTAAAAACATAAAAACCATGAATTTGCGGCGAATTAAATTACTTTTCCATTCAAATCCATCTGCTACGTTAGCATTTAAAGAGCGGATCACACCGCCATTTTCATTTTAATAACTTTCCAACCTACGTAATGACTTTTGGTGAGAATATTTACTCTATTACCACCTGAGTGAGATAGTCAAGAGGGAGGGAGATGCCAAAACACACTTCTCCTCTTCTGAGGAGAAGAAGAAGAATTCTTATCGCAACTGAAGTGTAATCCAACGAATAACCAAAAACGAAATATTCCAAGTTGTACCAGACGATGATGATCGTAAATAATCGTTTTCTTCTTCGTCGAAATCATGGCGATAAGGAGATGACTGCGTTGGAGTTGGAAACAGCACGAAGTCGCGCATAAGTAGATGATAACGTTAATTAACCTTATCTGGGAATGGCCCAAGACGAATGAATTGTGATGGATGAGTCGAGTATCAGTCAGAAAAGTTTCACGCGACATTGGCTAGAAAAAATCAGTCTCGGTTGTTATTTCTATTTTGACAAATGTTCCGAATGCTTTAAATCATTAACTGTAACGTCTGAAAAGAAAGAAAAAAAAAAAGTCGTATTATTCATTCTTTTTCATCTGAAGTGTTAGGGACAGTGGAGGGCGAAAGGATTGGGAGGAGTTGGGTTGGGTTGTTTTACCTCTGAGCGGCACTTTTTTGCACACCATGGGCTAAATGGCCAGATCACACGGACCCCGAAGGCTCAGAGAAGGTTGGGGGAGGGGACCCACTGGAACAGCTGTTGGGAGACAGATGGTAGTCTCCCGTCAAGGCCATCCAGCGTGTTCTTTAAAGTGCAGAGGGTATGGCTCTCCCGCACACGGAGCCACGGCTTAACGTCCCATCCGACGGACGGCGGCCTTTCCAAGCCCATCGGTGTCCCCTACTGACCGTGGGCAGGGCGGGGAGTTTTGCGGATATAAATCTCAACGCTGACCCAGCTGGGACTCGAACCTGGGAACTACAGATTACGAGCCTGGCGCGCTACCGACTGAGTCACCCCCGCCCCATGGATTGGGGAGAAATTTCGGGATCGATTTTCGGGAATTTGTTATAGAAATGTTATCGAAAATATATGATATATAAGCCTCGACTCTCCTCTCCCCTTTACTGGCAGAAAATTGCATTAAGAGGAAGATTTTGCTTAAGAGGGTTTCATTTATAGTTTCAAATAAAAGTAAAAATGCTGCTTTTTTTACTTGGGGTTATCTATCTGAGGGTACAGTCGCTCAAATAAATGTCCGAACCTTATGGTTGATTACAGAATTCAGAAAAAATATCTGGCAACGATTTTTTTTAGAAATTAGCGATCTGGCAACCTTCGCGTCACGTGACACGAAGGTTGCCAGATCACTGATTTCTAAAACAATCGTTGCCAGATATTTTTTTCTTAATTCTGTAATCAACCATAGTGTTCGGATATTTATTTGAGCGACTGTACATGTTCCAGAGGCCCTGATATACACTTGAGAGAATAAGTCTACCATGTAATCTGAAAGGGCGGGCTCGTAATCTGTAATTCCCAGGTTCGAGTCCCAGCTGGGTCAGCGTTGAGATTTATCTCCGCAAAATTTCCCGCCCTGCCCACGGTCAGTAGGGGACACCGCTGGGCTTGGAAAGGCCGCCGTCCGTCGGATGGGACGTTAAGCCGTGGCCCCGTGTGCGGGAGAGCCATACCCTGTGCACGTTAAAGAACACGCTGGATGACCTTGACAGGAGACTACCATCTGCCTCCCAACAGCTGTTCCAGTGGGTCCCCTCCCCCATCCTTCTCTGAGCCTTCGGGGTCCATGTGACCTGGCCATTTAGCCCATGGTGTGCAAAAAAGTGCCGCTCAGAGGTAAAACAACAACAACCCAACCGATGGGCTTGGTAAGGCCGGTGTCTATTCAGATTGGTGGTTAAGCCGTGGCCCTTATGGAAGAGAGAAATACCTTTTGCAAGTTAAAGAAGGGAGACTACCATCTGTTTCTTAACACCTGTTCAGTAGGGGCCTTTCCCAATCTTCTTTGAGCCTTTGGAATCCTTATGATTTGGATATTTAGATCATTGTATGCAAAAGAGTGCGGCTCAAGAGATAAAATAATCTAACCAAGCGTTGAAATTTACTATGCTAAACCACCACTCAGTTAGTAGAGGACACCGAGAGTCTGATCTTGCTCAAGACTAATGTGCGACCTTCGTATATCAAAAATCACATTGCCTTATGATAGGTCCTTGTGGTACTCCACAAGATATTTTATACTCAGCGTTGTTAGAAGAGCACATTAAACGGTCTTGATGAGAAATATATAAGATGAACAGTCGCTCAAAAAAGCATCCGAACACTATGGTTGATTACAGAATTGAGAAAAATATCTGGCAACGATGTTTTTAGAAATTAGTCATCTGGCAACCTTCGTGTCACGTGACACGAAGGTTGCCAGATGTTTGGATACTTTTTTGAGCGACTGTATCTAATAGAGTACTTAATGAACTCTGTTCTGGGCCTTGAGGTTCTTGTGACTTTGTTTACGAAAATGTCATTTGATCTCGGATATTTGTGCACAGTCTAAACAGAACATGAAAATATGCCCGTATTGGTGAAAAACTTTATTGAAACTTTGCCTCCCATTCTTCATACTTTTATAGTTAACGAAACTTAAAATGATCTGATACTACAAAAATTAATCATGATACTTTTTACAATATCTGATAGTCGGCTGTTGAGATTCGATAACTGCCTTTCAAACAAGATATTGTAAATGCTAATTGCTTACCTTACATACTTGTTGATTGGTTGGTTGTTTTACCTCTGAGCAGCACTTTTTTGCACAAAATGGGCTAAATGGCCAGGTCACTTGGACCCCGAAGGCTCAGAGAAGGTTGGGGGAGGGGATCCACTGGAACAGCTGTTGGGAGACAGATGGTAGCCTCCTGTCAAGGCCATCCAGAGTGTTCTTTAACGTTGGTTTGTTTCACCTCTGAGCGGCACATTTTTGCACACCATGGGCTAAATGGCCAGGTCACTTGGACCCCGAAGGCTCAGAGAAAGTTGGGGGAGGGGATCCACTGGAGAAGCAGTTGGGAGAAAGATGGTAGCCTCCCGTCAAGGCCATCCAGTGTGTTCTTTAACGTGCACAGAGTATGGCTCTCCCGCACACGGGGCCACGGCTTAACGTCCCATCGGACGGACGGCGGCTTTTCCAAGCCCATCGGTGTCCCCTACTGACCGTGGGCAGGGAGGGGAATTTTGCGGAGATAAGTCTCCACGCTGACCCAGCAAGGACTCGAACCTGGGAATTACAGATTACGAGCCTGGCGCGCTACCGACTGAGTCGTCCCCCCCCCCCCCCTTACATACTTGTTTAAGCTATTAAAGCTAAAACTGTAACTAGAGTGGTTTGAATTTTCCTTCAGGGTTTTTCTTTAAAAAAATATCAGCAGCAATATCTTGAAATTGTTTATTAATTATTGCTGTGCCAACTACAGACCAAAATGTAATTAAAAAAGACACTTCAAAAATGTTATAGAGTAAGAAACACAAAAAGGAAAAAAAAATGACAGGCGCGTCAAATAATATTAATGTGAAATTCTGGGTATAAAAACGAGGACAAAAACCGACGGCTTCAGATAACATCAATGCCAAATAGTGAGTATAAAATTGAAAAAACTAAATAAAAAATCGAACAGCGACAAATACCATCAATGTGAAATTCTGAGTATAAAAAAAAAGATAAAAAGACAGCTTCAAGTAGCATCAATATGAAATTCTGAGTATAAAAAGGAAGACAAAAATTGACAGCGTCAAATAACATGAATATCAAATTGTGAGTGTAAAAGGAAAGAGAAAAATCGATGAATTTATCATTTATTACATGGATAATTCGCATAGAAATATTTATGGTTAACAGAACTGTTCATTTATTTATCTTTATCACCAACGTTCCAAGCTCACAGCACGTTATGGATTTGTTTAAGAAGTATATCAACAAAAAGATTGAAATGTCACTGATTAAGACGCTTAACAGAAAAAAAAGATCATTTAGCGATATGAATAGCAAAAAGCTTTCACGGCACTGTAGCTCTTCCTTAAAAACCACCTATATAGCGTATTAAAACAGATAGATAGATGACGAACCTCTGTGGCAAGCAAGTTGCTTGAGGGAGAGTTGGGTTGGGTTGTTTTACCTCTGAGCGGCACTTTTTTGCACACCATGGGCTAAATGGCCAGGTCACAAGGACCCCGAAGGCTCAGAGAAGGTTGAGGGAGGGGACCCACTGGAACAGCTGTTGGGAGACAGATGGTAGCGTCCCTTCAAGGCCATCCAGCGTGTTCTTTAACGTGCACAGGGTATGGCTCTCCCGCACACGAGGTCACGACTTAACGTCCCATCCGACGGACGGCGGCCTTTCCAAGCCCATCGGTGTCCTCTACTGACCGTGGGCAGGGCGGGTAATTTTGCGGAGATAAATCTCAACGCTGACTCAGCTGGGACTCGAACCTGGGAACTACAGATTACGAGCCTGGCGCGCTACCGACTGAGCCACCCTCGCCCCTATTATTACAGTATAAATGGAACAGCATTAACTTGCAAATAGCCAGTAATGTTTCAATATATGACGGGAAAAGCATAATTTATTTAATAAAACTGAACAATTTACCTAACTGTTCATTTATACAAATCCCTTACATCCTAACTAACGTTTCGCTAATTGCAAATTCTGTCTCCTCATACTGATACCTAACATAATATTTAATTTGGCACCGATCATGTGACTATACACTCAAAAGCCGACGCGTTTCTAAGCAGCGAGTGTAAACACATGGAAACGACAATTTAGCTTCTCGGTCCTTCTAACTAACACACTCATTAAATAACAAGCACAGAACTATCAATTTTCGAGCCTTAAACCGTGTATTAATTAGCGAACTTTGTCATTAAATTAGACGAAAATATGCTGGATAAATGCTTAACTTTCTAAACATTTTCTCCAAACTTTCACCGACATTGCAAACATCATTCCAAAACACTTGAATTTGTCTACAATTTTCGACTTCTGTTGAGCATGTGCGATGGACATTAAAGAGTTTGCCTTCAAGCATTAACGGATTTCCACTTCGCAACGTTTAATGGGGAGTTTCCCTGGTTTTGATTAGCATTGAACGAACGTATTCTTGATGTTGACAATATACGAAACTTACATGATTAAGTAGAATTTTCTCAAAGCAATATCGGTAAGGGATACATCACGTTCGTTGGAAAACCAAGGAACTCTGGGAAAGATGTCTTGTTCCATTAACCTTAAGTAACGCGTTCTGATATTACATCTAAGTTGGCAGGTTTGCTCTAGTCGAGGACGGTATCGTCATAACGCATCACTTGAGTTGCCTAGCAACCACGTGAGATTCCATCTCTTTAAGATAAAGATTGTCGTTATTGAGTTGCGTTAAGATGTTTGCGACCGTAATAACTGTCTCGTGCTGTAATAATCACTTATTTAGTGAAGAGTTTCGTGGTGTTTCAAGTGCACGAGTTCCAAGTCTTGAAAGTGCACTATGTTCGAAAACATTTCTTTAGGAATAGCGATAGTTACGTTTTAAATACTTGAAGTTAAATGGAATAATTTATATCTCCGTAATGCTTCATCATTAGGAGCACAGAGTTATACACTGCCTGGTCAAATATTTACCAACATCTACCAAATGCTTCCACGTATGTATCGTGGTATGTACCGTTCCCGAATTCCAAAAGTTCTCAATTTTCTGAGCATAGTTCTCGTTGATATGGGTTTTGGAGTACCGCTAGAGGTCATCTATCTTATCAGCTGATGAACTATAGCAGCTCTGTCTTGACGTACAGTTCGTGTCCACAAATATCTGTCCCTGTTGGGCGGGGGTGGCTCAGTCGGTAGCGCGCCAGGCTCATAATCTGTAGTTCCCAGGTTCGAGTCCCAGCTGGATCAGCGTTGAGATTTATCTCCGCAAAACCCCCCGCCCTGCCCACGGCCAGTAGAGGACACCGATGGGTTTGGAAAGGCCGCCGTCCGTCGGATGGACGTTAAGCAGTGGCACCGTGTGCGGGAGAGCCATACCCTGTGCACGTTAAAGAACACGCTGGATGGCCTTGACGGGAGGCTACCATCTGTCTCCCAACAGCTATTCCAGTGGGTCCCCTCCCCCAAACTTCTCTGAGCCTTCCGGGTCCTTGTGACCTGGCCATTTAGACCATTGTGTGCAAAAAAGTGCCGCTCAGAGGTAAAACAACCCAACCCAGAATCGAGTCCCAGCTGGGCCAGTGTTGAGATTTACCTCAAGACTCCCCGCCCTCAGTCAGTAGGGGACACTGATTGGCTTAGAAAGCCTTTTCAACGGATGTTCCCTCTCTGTCATCCGTCGGATGGGACGTTAAGCGCCTTGGCGTCGTGAGCGAAAGAATCGTTGGCTGCCCAACTCCTGGGTTGGGTTGTTTTACCTCTGAGCGGCACTTTTTTGCACACCATGGGCTAAATGGCCAGGTCACATGGACCCCGAAGGCTCAGAGAAGGTTGGGGAAGGGAACCCACTGGAACAGCTGTTGGGAGACAGATGGTAGCCTCCCGTCAAAGCCATCCAGCGTGTTCTTTAACGTGCACAGAGTATGGCTCTCCCGCACACGGGACCACGGCTTAACGTCCCATCCGACGGACGGCGGCCTTTCCAAGCCCATCGCTGTCCGCTATTGACCGTGGGCAGGGCGGGTAATTTTGCGGAGATAAATCTCAACGCTGACCCAGCTGGGACTCGAACCTGGGAACTAAAGATTACGAGCTTGGCGCGCTACCGACTGAGACACCCCTGCCCCAACCTAGAAGGTTGGGGGAGGGGACCCATTGGAACAGCTGTTGGGAGACAAATGGTAGCCTTCCGTCAAAGCCATCCAGCGTGTTCTTTAACGTGTACAGGGTATGGCTCCCCCGCACACGGGTCCAAGGCTTAACGTCCCATCCAACGGACGGCTATTACGTTAATGAGTTGGCGACCTTTCCAAGCCCATCGGTGTCCCCTACTGACCGTGGGCAGGGCGGGGAATTTTGCGGAGATAAATCTCAACGCTGACCCAGCTGGAACTCGAACCTGGGAACTACAGATTACGAGCCTGGCGCGCTCCCGACTGAGCCACCCCCGCCCCGCCCAACTCCTGATAATAGGTTCCGCCACCGGTGAATCAAACAGGAAGACTTATATATCACTTAGTTGAAGAAGTGGTCAGCTCCTTGGTGGTCTAGCGGTTAAGACGCCGGCATGCTTCTGGGAGATCTGGGTTCGAGTCACAGTCAAAACAACTCATTTTTTTTCCAGTGTTCCTTGTCTACAGTGCTTTTTCTGTGATAATTTATTATTAAAGACTCATACTGTGTTCACGTTAAAGAACACGCTGGATGGTCTTGACGGAAGGCAACCATCTGTCTCCTAAAAACTGTTCAGTTGGTCCCCCAACCTTCTCTGAGACCTCGGGATCCTTGTGAACTCTCCATTGTCTGCAGAAAAAGTGCTGCTCAGATGTAAAACAACCCAACTCATTAACGTAATAGGGGCGGGGATGGCTCAGTCGGTAGCGCGCCAGGCTCGTAATCTGTAGTTCCCAGGTTCGAGTCCCAGCTGGGTCAGCGTTGAGATTTATCTCCGCAAAATTCCCCGCCCTGCCCACGGTCAGTAGGGGACACCGATGGGCTTGGAAAGGCCGCCGTCCGTCGGATGGGACGTTAAGCCATGGCTCCGTGTGTGGGAGAGTCGTGCACGTTAAAGAACTCGCTGGATGACTTTGACGGGAGGCTACCATCTGTCTCCCAACAGCTGTTCCAGTGGGTCCCCTCCCCCCAGCATTCTCTGAGCCTTCGGGGTCCTTGTGGCCTGGCCATTTAGCCCATTGTGTGCAAAAAAAGTGCCGCTCAGAGGTAAAACAATCCAATCCAATTAACGTAATATGAAAATTTTACTATTTAGGGAGGGATGCTTAGTTAATTGCTTATAGAGAGAAAAAAAATTAAAATATCTGTGCTTTATTTATTGACCCCAATAGTTGTCATCAACACCCATCATCTTCATACAATGTCTGTGCGTGGTAACCACTTCCAGAACCATGCGTGAAGTGTCAGATTGTGTACATTCCATGATGTATGATGCCCTAAGATCGCTTCCCGCCCATAAGATAGAGCTTACATTGCAAAAGGAGATTCCACTGAATCCAAACGCTCCCATTAAAAAAAAAAAGGAAAAGAAGAAAAAAAAAAATGAGTCATAGAACCATCTTCCAACTTTTTCATTTTTATTTTCTCTCTTGCTATAGCATGCTGAGACGACTTGGGTCAGCAATCTCTACGGGACAGCTTACTCCGTTGTCGTCGGTAATCATTACGAAGATAGATGGGGAAGACGGCGGGCGTCCCGGCGCTATTACAACGGCGATATTGATAACGATTAAAACTACCTGGGCCGTCACACAGGAGATTGTTGTGAACGGTGTGACGTATAAATTATCCCGATCCATCACCGTTGCACAGGATTGGTGGACTCGATGTCGGACATAGGCTGATAGAACGGAAACTCGCGTGTAGGTCGGTAAGTGCTGCGCCACCTGGTAGTAGGGAGGTTTCCTCTGGAACAGCTAGATTAAAAACCAAATTGGTTTCGTTTGTTTTTAAGCCTTTGGAATCGCAGGGTGTTCGTATTAGTTGAGAGAGATTGTATTGCATCGCTTGGAAGACAGAATAGGTTAACATGGGCATAATTAGAGGGATAATTATTATGTGAAAATTTTGATAATTTTGGTTTCTAGACAGCTATGTGTCATGGTTACTTAGATCGTTGACGTAAATTCTTTCACTAGAAAATTGGAATGGCCATAAAGCTGTGAAAGATCTGATACAGCTTCTTTAAGTCGGAATTACAAGTCTCAGAGGGGGCGGGGGTGGCTCAGTCGGTAGCGCGCCAGGCTCGTAATCTGTAGTTCCCAGGTTCGAGTCCCAGCTGGGTCAGCGTTGAGATTTATCTCCGCAAAATTCCCCGCCCTGCCCACGGTCAGTAGGGGACACTGATGGGCTTGGAAAGGCCGCCGTCCGTCGGATGGGACGTTAAGCCGTGGTCCCGTGTGTGTGAGAGAGCCATACCCTGTGCACGTTAAAGAACACGCTGGATGGCCTTGACGGGAGGCTACCATCTGTCTCCCAACAGCTGTTCCAGTGGGTCCCCTCCCCCAACCTTCTCTGAGCCTTCGGAGTCCGTGTGACCTGGCCATTTAGCCCATTGTGTGCAAAAAAGTGTCGCTCAGAGGTAAAACAACCCAATCCAAGTCTCAGAGAAGCTGGTGGGGATCAGGACTGCGTATAGTGCGAGGTGGTGGAGTAAGAACTCAGTCGATAGCGCGGCAGACTCGTTTCCTCAACTGGTCCAGTTGGGACTCGAACCTGGGAATCTGCAGTTCCCAAGTTCGAGTCCCAACTGGACCAGTTGAGATTTATTTTCGCAAAACTCCCAGCCCTGCCCTCGGTCAGTAGGGGCTCAGTCGGTAGGGCGCCAGTCTCCTTATCTGTAGTTTCCAGGTTCGAGTCCCGGCTGGGTCAGCGTTGAGATTTATCTCCGCAAAATTCCCCGCCCTGCCCACGCTCATTAGGGGACTTCGATGGGCTTGGAAAGACCGCCCTCCGTCGGATGGGACGTTAAGCCGTGGCCCCGTTACGGGAGAGCCATACCCTGTGCCGTTAAAGAACACCCTGGATGGCCTTGACGGGAGGCTACCATCTGTCTTCCAAAAGCTGTTCCAGTGGGCCCCCTCCCCCAACCTTCTCTGAACCTTCGGGGTCCTTGTGACCTGGCCATTTAGCCCACAGTGTGCAAAAAAAGTGCCGCTCAGATGTAAAACAATCCAACCCTCGGTCAGTAAGGGACAGCGACAGACTTGGAAAGGCCGCCATCCGTTGGATGGAACGTTAAACCGTGGATCAGTACACGGGAGAGTCATATCTTGCGCACGTTGAAGTCACGCTGCATCGCCCCGAAGGGAGGTTGCCATTTTTCTCCTAATACCTATCCAGTGGGTTCCCTTTCCCCAATCTTCTCTCAGCCTTCAGGGTCCTTGTGACTTAGAAGGATCAGAGAAGGTTGTGGGAGGGGACCCACGATACAGCTGTTAAGAAACAGATGTCTCTTAACAGCTGTCCCCGTGGCCTTAACAGCTGTCCGTGACCTTCGGTCAAGACCATCCAGCGTGTTCTTTAACGTGCACTGGGTATATCTCTCTTGCACACAGCTTTAAGTTCCATCCGACGGACGGTGGCCTGTTCAAGCCCATCGGTATCCCCTACTGACCGAGGGCAGAGTGGGGAGTCTTTTGGAGACAAACTTGAACTTTGACCCAGCTGGGCCTCGAACCAGGGAACTGCAAATTACGAGCCTGGCGCGCTACCGACTGAGCCATTCCCTCCGGTGTAAAATCATAGGAAGAGTTGTGTTGTTTTACCTCTGAGCGATATTTCTCTTTCACACAATAAATTTTCCAGGTCAAGGAACCCAAGGGCTCAGAGAAAGGGACCCACTGGAAAGCTGTTGGGAGACAAAAGATGGAATTCTACCTGAACACGGCATCACAGTTTAACGTCGCATCCGACAGACGGTGGCTTTTCCAAGCTCAACGGTTTCCCTTCTCTCGTATTATTTTCTACATTCTTTTCAGGTGTTATTTTCTAATTCTTCCTTTTCATTCTTTATTTTTTTCCTTCCTAATTCTTCTTTTTCACCAAGTATTATTTTGCAACACCCCTTTTCACCAATTAAAACTTTCTAACGCCCCTTTCACTAAGAATTGTTTTCAAACTCTCCTTTTTCACCAAGAATTATTTTGTAACTCTTCCTTTTCACTAAGAATTATTTTCTATCTCTTCTTTTTCACCAAGAATTAATTTTTAACTCTTCCTTTCATCATCATCATCATCATCATCCTCAAGCAACCATGGGCTACGGAGGTCCAACCAGACCGTGCAATTTAGTTCTCCAAGCAAGTCTATCCTGAGCTACATCTACTGCATCTGGCCACTGCACACCAATTCTAACTCGGTCCTGTTTGACATTGTCTGCCCACCGCATCCTAGGTCTCCCCTTCTTTCTGAGGCCTTTAGGCACACTGTTCATAACCCTATTCGCCAATCTATAATTATTCATACGGTCAACATGGCCAAAATAACGGAGTCTCTCTCTGCACAATATGCTGCTTAAAGGAGGTTGCAGACTCCTTTGCCTAACCTCATCATTAGTTACAAAGTTGAACCACCTAATGCCCAAGATACTGCGTAAGCATCTGGAATCAAAAGCATCTAGTTTCCTGTTATCTTGTTTACATAGTGTCCAAGTTTCACTACCATAACTAACCCTAGAAAAAACCAAACTATTATACAGTCTAATTTTAGTCTTTAGGTGTATACGCCTATTTCTCCACAATCTCCTCAGATTCTTAAAAGTCCCGGCAGCAATCCCTATTCGTCTGTTAATCTCATGCCGCACATCAACAGTATCTGTTACATAGCTCCCAAGTTAATTAAGTTGTGACACCTGCTCAAGACTGCAACCATTCAGATTAACTGAATCACAGCCTGCCTGACCAATTTTCATCACTTTAGTTTTCTCTCTGTTTATAACCAAACCTACTCTACTACCAGTCTCATCAAAGCTCGAATGAAAGAGTTCATCTCATCAACATCATTTGCCAAAAGGGCTAAATCTTTCAGCATAATCTAAATCAAACATTTTAGTATCTCCAGATCATTTAAGGCCAAAATCTTTCCCTTGAAGTGAATTTCCAATAACATAATCAATAACCAAGCTAAAGAGAAAAGGAGACAAAATGCACCCTTGTCGAACAACAGACGTAATGCTAAACCAATTGCTACAAGCCTTTCCAATTCTCACACACGAATCAGTGTTATTGTAGAGAGCTTTCATTATGTTAACTAACTTGTCTGGTATACCATATGATCTCACAATCAACCACAAATTATGATGATCAACAAAGTCGAAAGTATTTTTTGAAATCAACAAAGCTAGCAACCAAAGGTTTCTGAAACTCTAAACATTTCTCAAGAATCTGCCTAAGGGAAAATATCTGATCCACACATCCCCTACCACTTCTGAATCCACATTGCTCATCACGCAATTGACTGTCAACCAGATTCTTAATTCTATTAAACATAATCATGGAAAGAACTTTCCCTGGAACAGAGAGTAGGCTGGTACCCCTATAGTTATCACAAGAACTGCGATCACCTTCTTTGAAAATAGGGGTAATAATAGCTCTGGTAAAATCTTTAGGAACCATGCCTTTATCATAAACGTTATTCAAAATTTCAGTCATCCAAGCGGTAACCGATCATCAAATGGGAGTAGAACTAACCACATTGTTTAAAACATCACTGAAATGCTCAGCCCACCTAGCCATGACAGAATCCTCCCCTTCTATAACCTTACCTTGTTTATCCTTCAATCCTTGTATGCCTGTCCGTTTTCTACCACACAAAACATTAACTATCTGGTACAGCTCTCTGCTCTTGTGCTGCCTAACTGCTTCCTCAACTTTGTCAGCCAAGCCATCAAGCCAAAGATTCTTATCAGCAGCTAATTGATACTTTACACGTTTATTAAGCTCTCTGTAATCCTTTGTGTTAGGACTAGTAGGTTATTGATTAAGGACATTCCTGCATTTCCTTCTTTCTGAAATAAGCTCAAGTGTCTTATCACTCAAATAATTCTGCCTCCTCTGCTCCTTTTTTCCTAAAAGAGTACTGTTAGTTTGCAAAAAAGCCTGTTTAAAATGGCCCCATTCTTCCTCAACTTCAGTAGTAAGCAAACCATGGCTGTCATAATGACTAAGTAACCTATCATAGTAAGCTTTGGCTGTAAATGGATCTTTCAGAGCTTCAGTATTAAAAGTAAATTTTTTAACCCTAGCACAACACTTTTTAAGTTTAAGTTGCAAGACACTTTTAACAAGGTAATGGTCAGATCCAATTTCAGCTCCCCCTTATGCCTTGGTATTTCTAACAGAACTAGCCCATTTGCTGTTAATTAATACATAGTCAATCATATTCTTATGCAGCCCATCAGGTGAAACCCATGTGTACTTATGTATGTCACGGTGTTTGTAATAAGTGTTAGTTATTCTGAATCCATTGAGTTTACTTACCTGTAGGAGACGTTGCCCATTGCCATTGCAGCTACCAATACCAAAAGGGCCTATTACTCCTCCCCAAAGGTCAGAGTCAGTACCAACTTTGGCATTGAAGTCACCTAAAACAAGGGTAATATCTTCTTTCTTGACAGAATTCAAAATATCCTGAAGTTGTTCATTAAAACCTATCCTTCTCCTTCTCATCGCCATCCTCAGTAAGGGCATAACAGTGGATAACATTCAAGTCTCTCTTTTCACCAAGAATTATTTTCAAACTCTTCCTTTTCACCAAGTATTATTTTCTAATTCTTCCTTTTCTTCCTTTTCATTCTTTATTTTTTCTTCCTAATTCTCCTTTTTCACCAAGCATTATTTTGCAACACACCTTTTCACCAATTAAAACTTTCTAACGTCCCCCTTCACTAAGAATTGTTTTCAAACTCTCCCTTTTCACCAAGAATTATTTTCTAACTCTTCCTTTTCACCAAGTATTATTTTCCAACTCCTCCTTTTCACCAAGTATTATTTTCCAACTCTTCCTTTTCACCAATATTATTTTCTAACTTTTCCTTTTCACCAAGAATTATTTTCTCTACCCTCGCTTTCACCAAGAATTATTTTCTAACTCTTCCTTTTCACCAAGAATTATTTTCTAACTATTCGTTTTCGCCAAGTATTATATTCTAATCCCCCTTTTCACCAAGAATTATTTTCTAACTCTTCCTTTTCACCAAGTATTATTTTCCAACTGCTCCTTTTCACCAAGTATTATTTTCCAACTCTTCCTTTTCACCAATATTATTTTCTAACTTTTCCTTTTCACCAAGAATTATTTTCTCTACCCTCGCTTTCACCAAGAATTATTTTCTAACTCTTCCTTTTCACCAAGAATTATTTTCTAACTATTCGTTTTCGCCAAGTATTATATTCTAATCCCCCTTTTCACCAAGAATTATTTTCTAACTCTTCCTTTTCACCAAGTATTATTTTCCAACTCCTCCTTTTCACCAAGTATTATTTTCCAACTCTTCCTTTTCACCAATATTATTTTCTAACTTTTCCTTTTCACCAAGAATTATTTTCTCTACCCTCGCTTTCACCAAGAATTATTTTCTAACTCTTCCTTTTCACCAAGAATTATTTTCTAACTATTCGTTTTCGCCAAGTATTATATTCTAATCCCCCTTTTCACCAAGAATTATTTTCTAACTCTTCCTTTTCACCAAGAATTATTTTCTAACTATTCGTTTTCGCCAAGTATTATATTCTAATCCCCCTTTTCACCAAGAATTATTTTCTAACTCTTCCTTTTCACCAAGTATTATTTTCCAACTCCTCCTTTTCACCAAGTATTTTTTCCAACTCTTCCTTTTCACCAATATTATTTTCTAACTTTTCCTTTTCACCAAGAATTATTTTCTCTACCCTCGCTTTCACCAAGAATTATTTTCTAACTCTTCCTTTTCACCAAGAATTATTTTCTAACTATTCGTTTTCGCCAAGTATTATATTCTAATCCCCCTTTTCACCAAGAATTATTTTCTTACTCTTCCTTTTCAACAAGAATTATTTTCTAAGTATTCGTTTTCATCAAGTATTATTTTCTAACTTTTCATTTTCACGAAGTATTATTTTCTAACTCTTTCTTTTCACCAAGAATTATTTTCTAACTTTCTTTTTCACCAAAAATTATTTTCCAACTCCTCCTTTTCACCAAGTATTATTTTCCAACTCTTCCTTTTCACCAAATATTATTTTCTAACTCTTCCTTTTCACCAAGTATTATTTTCTAACTCTTCCTTTTCACCAAGAATTATTTTCTAACTATTCGTTTTCGCCAAGTATTATATTCTAATCCCCCTTTTCACCAAGAATTATTTTCTTACTCTTCCTTTTCAACAAGAATTATTTTCTAAGTATTCGTTTTCATCAAGTATTATTTTCTAACTTTTCATTTTCACGAAGTATTATTTTCTAACTCTTTCTTTTCACCAAGAATTATTTTCTAACTTTCTTTTTCACCAAAAATTATTTTCCAACTCCTCCTTTTCACCAAGTATTATTTTCCAACTCTTCCTTTTCACCAAATATTATTTTCTAACTCTTCCTTTTCACCAAGTATTATTTTCTAACTCTTCCTTTTCACCAAGAATTATTTTCTAACTATTCGTTTTCGCCAAGTATTATATTCTAATCCCCCTTTTCACCAAGAATTATTTTCTTACTCTTCCTTTTCAACAAGAATTATTTTCTAAGTATTCGTTTTCATCAAGTATTATTTTCTAACTTTTCCTTTTCACGAAGTATTATTTTCTAACTCTTTCTTTTCACCAAGAATTATTTTCTAACTTTCTTTTTCACCAAAAATTATTTTCCAACTCCTCCTTTTCACCAAGTATTATTTTCCAACTCTTCCTTTTCACCAAATATTATTTTCTAACTCTTCCTTTTCACCAAGTATTATTTTCTAACTCTTCCTTTTCACCAAGAATTATTTTCTAACTATTCGTTTTCGCCAAGTATTTTATTCTAATCCCGCTTTTCACCAAGAATTATTTTCTTACTCTTCCTTTTTACCAAGAATTATTTTCTAAGTATTCGTTTTCATCAAGTATTATTTTCTAACTTTTCATTTTCACGAAGTATTATTTTCTAACTCTTCCTTTTCACCAAGAATTATTTTCTAACCCTCGCTTTCACCAAGAATTATTTTCTAACTCTTCCTTTTCACCAAGTATTATTTTCTAACTCTTCCTTTTCACCAAGAATTATTTTCTAACTATTCGTTTTCGCCAAGTATTTTATTCTAATCCCCCTTTTCACCAAGAATTATTTTCTCACTCTTCCTTTTCACCAAGAATTATTTTCTAAGTATTCGTTTTCATCAAGTATTATTTTCTAACTTTTCATTTTCACGAAGTATTGTTTTCTAACTCTTCCTTTTCACCAAGAATTATTTTCTAACTTTCCTTTTCACCAAGAATTATTTTTTAACTCTTCCTTTTCACCAAGAATTATTTTCTAACTCTTCCTTTTCACCAAGTATTGTTTTCTAACTCTTCCTTTTCACCAAGTATTATTTTGTAACAGCCCTTTCACCAATTAAAATTCTACAAACTCCCTTTTCACCAAGTATATTTTAAACACCCCCTTTTTACCAAGTATTTTTTTCTAACGCTCGTTTCATGAAACTGAAATAATCTTTCCTGTTAAAAACTAGTTGAAAAGAAGATGGCATAGTGTCCCTGTTTTTGGCTTGACACACTAATCGCCTCCCCCCAAATATCTAAATCGCCTCCCCCGCAAATATCTAAATCGCACCTTAAAGAGCGATGTCGCCCGCGCGTTGGGAACTACTGTTTTAAATGACTCTTTGATAATCGACAATTAGAAGCGTTTGATAGAGATATTTATCTTCAGTCATATGTGCCCACGGAAGAAAAAAAAACATTTATATGAGAATATTCTTACCTCTAAATTCCCATTCGCATGGGGCGGGGGTGGCTCAGTCGGCAGCACGCCAGGCTCGTAATCTGTAGTTCCCAGGTTCGAGTCCCAGCTGGGTCAGCGTTGAGATTTATCTCCGCAAAATTCCCCGCCCTGCCCACGGTCAGTAGGCGACACCGATGGGCTTGGAAAGGCCGCCGCCCGTCGGATGGGACGTTAAGCCGTGGTCCCGTGTGCGGGAGAGCCATACTCTGTGCACGTTAAAGAACACACTGGATGGCTTTGACGGGAGGCTACCATCTGTCTCCCAACAGCTGTTCCAGTTGGTCCCCTCCCCCAACCTTCTCTGAGCCTTCGGGGTCCATGTGACCTGGCCATTTAGCCCATGGTGTGCAAAAAAGTGCCGCTCAGAGGTAAAACAACCCATTCGCATAGTCTGAATCTTTTCCTTAAATTAAGTCCAATCAGTGTATATTCACATTATGAATAACAGAAGAGAGTTTAGTTTTTCTAAATTGTTGTTCTACGTTACAAAAAAGAATGGGATGTCCTTATTCAGGCTTTCCCAATAAAATTTTGTGCTAAAACGGCGCGAAATGATTGCAAGGAGAAAAGACATTAACCCTGAAATGGAAAAGAAAACGTAAAGCAAATGTTGAGAGAGAAAGAAAATGATAAATCCCATTTTTCGAGTCGATTTCCTTCAAAGAGCTTGCTTTGTATATCTCTCCCTTCTCCCCCATCCTACACAGTGACTTTCTTTTTCCATTGAGATGTTTTTCGGAGAAAGAGGAAGAGCGATCTCACTTTGCCACTTCTTCTACCCTCTGGAAGCAAGCGAGTGCAGCAGACATCGTTCACAAAAGCTGAAGTGATCAATGGCCAACATTACAGAGACCGTCCACAACAGCCAAAGCGAACTGCTAACGCTGTTATGCTCTTAGAAACTCAGCTTTGGATACGGTCACACAAAGAAGCGATTTGGACGATTCAGAGATATTAACATCCCCAAACTTTATGGAGTGGTGAAACAAAATCTTTGCCAGAAACCGAGGTGGCCTCACTTCAACTTGCAGTGCATCTTAACGAGATTTATGGTATATTACGTACAAAAATAGGTCATTTAATATTTCCATGTTATATGTGAATGGAAGTTTGAGAATAATTTTTTGTATGGAGTTGGGTTGTTTTACCTCTGAGCGGCACTTTTTTGCACACCATGGGCTAAATGGCCAGGTCATATGGACCCCGAAGGCTCAGAGAAGGGGGACCCACTGGAACAGCTGTTGGGGGGGGGGCGACATAACATGGAAATATTTACTCTGAAGAGGGAATACTCTTCACTCTTCTGTGACGAAACCTTCACTGTGGAAATAGGTTTTAAAGACGCCGAAGAGTTTGGAATTGCTCACAACGATTACTCACTCAAAACGCTCTCTATGTGATCGAAAATTTTTTTAACTAGCTAGGTAAAATGTTGATGGGTTGGGTTGGGTTGTTTTACCTCTGAGCAGCACTTTTTTGCACACCATGGGCTAAATGGCCCGGTCACATGGACCCCGAAGGCTCAGAGAAGGTTGGGGGAGGGGACCCACTGGAAGAGCTGTTGGGAGACAGATGGTAGCCTCCCGTCAAGGCCATCCAGCGTGTTCTTTAACGTGCACAGGGTATGGCTCTCCCGCACACGGGGCCACGGCTTAACGTCCCATCCGACGGACGGCGGCCTTTCCAAGCCCATCGGTGTCCTCTACTGACCGTGGGCAGGGCGGGAAATTTTGCGGAGATAAATCTCAACGCTGACCCATCTGGAACTCAAACCTGGGAACTACAGATTACGAGCCTGGCGCGCTACCGACTGAGCCACCCGCCCCAATGTATGATTAGAATATTTTCCTCTACTTGAAATGTTTGATTAGAATATTTTCCACTGTGTTAAATGTCTGATTATGATATTTCCCTTTGTCTGAAATGTATGATTAGAATAATTCCGTCCTAAAGGTATGATTAGAATATTTTCCACTACATCAATGTCTGATTATGAAAATTAATTATTATATTATTATTATCTGATTATTATATTTTTCCCTGCCTGAAATGTATGGTTAGAATGTTTGGTTAGAGGTTGGGTTGTTTTACCTCTGAGCGGCACTTTTTTGCACACCATGGGCTAAATGGCCAGGCCACAAGGACCCCGAAGGCTCAGAGAAGATTGGTGGAGGGGACCCACTGGAACAGCTGTTGGGAGACAGGTGGTAGCCTCCCGTCAAAGCCATCCAGCGTGTTCTTGAACGTGCACAGGGTATGGCTCTTCCACACACGACGCTACGGCTTAACGTCCCATCCGACGGACGGCGGCCTTTCCAAGTCCATCGGTGTCCCCTACTGACCGTGGGCAGGGCGGGGAATTTTGCGGAGATAAATCTCAACGCTGACCCAGCTGGGACTCGAACCTGGGAACTACAGATTACGAGCCTGGCCACCCCCGCCGACTGAGCCACCCCCGCCCCTGTTTGGTTAGAAAATTTACCATTGCCTCAAATGACTATGTATGGTTAGAATATCTGCCATTGTCTCAAATCAGGGGGCTATGGGTTATGGGGGGACGGGGGGAGACTCCCCCCCCCCCCAAAGTAACTCGGAGTTGGCAAAATTCGAAGCGAGTTGTGAAAATTTTTTTTTTTTTTTTTGGAAAATTAAGGGAGTTGTCAAAATCGAGGCAACTTGGCAAATCTAGGGCAGTTTGGAAAATGGAGAAACGGTGAAATTTAGAGCAGTTGGAAAAATTTGAAGCCACTTAATAAAATACAGGTGAGTTGGCAAAATCTTGGGGAGTTGGCAAAATTTGGAGAGACTTGGTAAAATCTTGGGTATTTGGGTTGGGTTGTTTTACCTCTGAGCGGCACTTTTTTGCACACCATGGGCTAAATGGCCAGGTCACATGGACCCCGAAGGCTCAGAGAAGGTTGGGGGAGGGGACCCACTGGAACAGCTGTTGGGAGACAGATGGTAGCCTCCCGTCAAGACCATCCAGCGTGTTCTTTAACGTGCACAGGTTATGGCTCTCCCGCACAAGGGCCACGGCTGAACGTCCCATCCGACGGACGGCGGCCTTTCCAAGCCCATCGGTGTCCCCTACTGACCATGGGCAGGGCAGGGAATTTTGCGGAGATAAATATCAACGCTAACCCAGCTGGGACTCGAACCTGGGAACTACAGATTACGAGCCTGGCGCGCTACCGACTGAGCCACCCCCTTGGGTAGTTGGCAAAATTCCGAGTGACTTGGCAAAATCGTGGAGAGTTGACAAAATTCGGAGTGTCTTGGCAAAATCGTGGAGAGTTGACAAAATTCAGGTGAGATGTGAAAATTGCACTCTTTTTTTCTGTAAAATTATGGCGTGTTGGCAAAATCGAGGCAACTTTGCAATGTCTAGGAGAGTTGGAAATATTCAGAGTGGCTTTGCAAAAATCAGGTGAGATGTAAAAATTGGGATTTTTTTTTCTGTAAAATTGTGGCGAGATGGCAAAATCAAGAAAACTTGGCAAAATTTAGGGCAGTTGGCAAAATTCAAATCCACTTGATAAAATACGGGCGATTGGTGAAAATTGGGATTGTTTTTGTGAAATTAAGAAGAGTTGACAAAATCGAGAAAACTTGGCAAAATTTTGGGGAGTTTGAAAAATTTGAAGTGACTTGAAAATTCACGAGAGATGTAAAAATTGGGATCGTTTTGCGAAATTAAAAAGATGGTAAAATCGAGGCAACTTGGCAAAATCTAGGGAAGTTGGCAAAACTGGAAACCACTTGGTAAAATACAGGTGAGTTGTAAAAATTGGGATTGGTTTTGTGAAATTTAGGAGAGTTGACCAAATCAAGGGAAAATTCACACTGAGTTGCTACAATTTAGACGAGATGTAAATGTTGGGATTATTTCTGTGAAATTATGGCTAGTTGGCAAAATTGGAAGTCAAATGGCAAAATGCAGGAGAGATGTGAAAATTGCCTCCCCCTCCTCCCCCCCCACACACACACGGAGCGAAAATCTAGGGCGAAAACGTGACAGAGACATTATTTGCTGAGTTACAAAATTTGATTTTCGAGTTGGTCCTTCTCTACTCCCCTGTCTCAAATGTAAATTAGAATATTAGAATACTTCACATTCTATCAAATATAAATTTTATTATATTTCCCACTATGCCAAATTTACGATTAGAATATTTCCCACTGCCTCCGTTATCTGATTATGATTTCACCATTGCTCAAAGATCTGATTTACTCTTTCAACTTCATGCAACTGAGTTCTCGCGTACCTTCTGAGGAGACACACAGCTTGAAAAGGTGAGAAATCATTATTCAACTTCAGGATTTAAATCCATTGGGAAATTACTGATATCTGTAACTCTTCACATTTCAAATAATAACGTTCATTTCAAGTTTAAAGGATCTTACTTTTTAAATTCACTTCGAACAACAATTTATTGTTGGAGAAAAGGTAAATTCTCACTTCGCCAAATTCATTTCGATTTGTCAGGTTTAATTTTTAAATTTTATCTTGAGCAATCTCCCTTTTCTCACTTTAAAATAAGAAAGAAAGCTTCAATACATTATCTCTTCCCCGCATGAAATCGAAAGGTACACTTCATAAAATTAACTCATAATTCGCTATTCCTTAAAATTATTCTTTTAAGCACTCTAAGAAAATTGATCTTAAGCATTCAACATCTTGTAGAATCTACATATATCAAAAGTCGAAAGAATGCTAATCCAAAAACCAGTTGAAAACATATTTATCGAAACCCTTCTTCACATTTTTTAATGTGATAAATAACTGGACTGAAACATCCTCCTAAAGCTGGTTTCTTCTTATTAAACTAAAACGCATTAAAAAAAAAGAGATTCAAGTGCCCACACTCTAATATTTAAATAAATAGCTCTAAATAATTTCACCACCGTTGATATAGTAAACATTTAATAAAATATTCCTATGCACTTTCCACGGCTATTAAGCAAGAGAGATATTTGTGAAAATTTCCCTACCGTTGGTTGTGACTCTGGGCAGTTAAAAGCCACTCTTTACTGTTCGTATTTTCTAAAATTTATTGGTTCGCGGGGGGAGGAGGAGGAGAAGGGGGGGTAGAGTATGAAAAGGAGGGAAAAGAGTCAAGAAGAAGAGAAAAAAAAAAGCGTACTCAAGGGATATACTTCAAAAGACCAAAACGCTTTTCCACCTGCATCAGAAACATCTGCGTTTTTGGGATCAATATCTTTGAGGAGGAGATAGTGGTATAAACTTTCCAAGGCATAACGATCTTCCAGAAGTCGCCTAGTAGTGGAGGGAAAGTCACTGAGTGACTCTGTGTATGTCTGTGTGGGCAGGAGAAAGTATGCTGCCAAAACACTCACATGAAATAACAGAACATTAATCTTTCTACAAGCAGCAAATACCAGGAGGTTTTCCTTAAGCTGGTATATATATATACTTTGCAAGTTGACGTATGATTTATTTGCTTAAAGAAGGACAAATTTTATGTAAACTTTTTCTCTTTCGTCAAGGTAGTGGTGTAGATTTTATGGGAACTTTCGGATTGAAAACGTTAAGAAGAACAAATAGTTTCAACGACCTTTCTATCGCTTTATGGAAGTATACAAAACTCCAGCATTACCTTACAGGCCATAAGTTATTCAAAGACAATATGGAGGCAGTGTGAATATCTTTAAGCATGTCGAAGAGAGAGGTGTATATTATCGAGAAAGTTTTTTTGACATTTCTGTTGCCTGTTTACTGCTTCACATGATGCACTGTGTAGTTCTTAAAAGCTGTTGGAAAAGGAAATATAAAGACACATTTTAACGTATAGTAGGAAAGTTAAAGTTTTCAAACAGTGCTTTTTGGAGTTATTGAAACTTGAAAATTCATCATGTTGGGCTGTTTTACTTCTAAGCGGTACTCTTTTGCACATAATGGGCTAAATGGCTAGGACATAAAGATTCTAAGGGAGTAGAATAGCCTCAGAATAGACCACCCCACACACAGTGCTTACCCCCATATGACGTCATCGACCATACCCCTTATTAATATTCATAATTGACCACGCCTCCTTATTAATATTCATAAATTCACTACTTATTAATATTCATAACTGATTGATATTTCATAACTCGCTATTAAACACTTATCAAAAGTGCCGCCCCATTTATTAAAAAAAAACCTACCTAAACCATTTTGATACATAATATATATATATACGGACGGCGGATCTTTCCAAGCCCATCAGTGCCAACTTTCTCACTTAGGGCAGGGCAGGGATTTAGCGAAGATGAATCTCAACGCTGGAACAGGTGGGACTCGAACCTGGGACTGCAGATCATGAATAAAACGAGATTAATAACTATTAAATATGCAATTGAAAGGATATAAAACCCTAAATCAATAAACATTAATGCTTAGTTTTATAGCTATCATGTCTTGTCATTGCCCTATACCCCCTCGAAGAAGTTCTCCCCCACCAAAGGATTACCGTACACCCCCATCCCCACTGGATTGGGTTGGGTTGTTTTACCTCTGAGCGATACTTTTTTGCACACCATGGGCTAAATGGCCAAGTCACATGGACCCCGAAGGCTCAGAGAAGGTTGGGGGAGGGGACCCACTAGAAAAGCTGTTGGGAGACAGATGATAGCCTCCCGTCAAGGCCATCCAGCGTGTTCTTTAACGTGCACAGGGTATGGCCCTCCCGCACACGGGACCACGGCTTAACGTCCCATCCGACGGACGGCGGCCTTTCCAAACCCATCGGTGTCCCCTACTGACCGTGGGCAAGGCGAGGAATTTTGCGGAGACAAATCTCAACGCTGACCCAACTGGGACTCGAACCTGGAAACTACAGATTACGAGCCTGGCGCGCTACCGACTGAGCCCCACACTGGAAACCGCTACTCTATTAGATTCAACGATGACATAATGATTAATGCGATTCATTCTAACAAAGACAGAAATCCCCTGCATCCATCCCCTTTTCCTCACCAATCAGAAATCTTTTCCAGCAAAGTTTATAAAGCCGAAATCTGCGATCTTCTCGCACCACTTCCAGCAAGCTTATACTTTCGCCATATTGATAACGTTTGGCAAGATCCAATAAAACGAAAAATTAGTTTTCGAAAACCGAGTTGTGGTTTAGCGTGTGGAGAATCCTTTATTATAATACAGAGTAAAGTGCATCTAGAGTGGTGAATGATGCATAATTCGGTCGTACTCTTTCAACTCCGTCATCGCCGGCGAAGAAGATTCGATGATATTCATTCAACGAAGCTGGAAGAAAGAGCCAGACAGTGTTACCTAGATTATGCTGATAACCATCTGGCAATCCATCCTCATCCTATGTTCAATGTGTATTAGTTCGGGAGCTTATTATAAAGGCAAATGAGTTTTACTTTCCGATCGAAGTGTTTGGCAGTAAACTAATTGCAAACAAACTGAAATTGCTCCTGAACTTATTGTACTTAATCCATTCAAGTCGTTAACAGGTAACCGGAGGCTTGTTCTCATTTATAAAATGTTCCCGCGTTTAAAGCGTTCTGCTGTCGATCGATCAGTTTCCGGAGGTAATGGAAATTCTATAGGGCAGGTTTTTAATCGGTTGATGACGAGAATAGAGTGGCCGTTCCAGGTCTAAATTGCTATGGGAACTTTTGTTTTATGGAAATTTTTAGGGGGGGGGGAAGAAGCTGTGTCTGAAGTTAACAAAACACCAATCAGTCTCTACAGATAAGTTAAAAAAAATCAGTCTCTACAGCTAAGTTAAAAAAAATCAGTCTCTACAGCTAAATTAACAAAATAAAAATCAGTCTCTGCAGCAAAGTTCACAAAATAAAAATCAGTCTCTGCAGCTAAGTTAACAAAATAAAAATCAGTCTCTGCAGCTAAGTTAACAAAACAAAATCAGTCTCTTCAGCAAGTTAAAAAAACAAAAATCAGTCTCTGGGGCTAAGTTAACAAAACAAAAATCAATATCCAGCTGAAGTTAACAAACACCAATCAGTCTTCAGCTGAAGTTGAAAAAAATATATCAATCCAAACGAAACAAAACACCAATCATCCTGCAGCTGAAGTTAACAAACACCAATTAGTCTGCAGCTGACGTTAACAAAACAAAAATCAGTCTCTGCAGCAAGTTAACAAAACAAAAATCAGTCTCTGCAGCTAAGTTAACAAAACAGAAATCAGTCTCTGCAGCTGAGTTAACTAAACAAACAGTCTCTGCAGCTAAGTTAACAAAACACCAATCAGTCTGCGGCTGACGTTAACAAAACACCAATCATTTTGTTGCTGAAGTTAACAAAGTACCCATTATTCTACAGTCAAAGTTCCAAAACACCAGGATCAGTCATCAGCTGAAGTTAACGAAACACCAGTCGGTCTGCAGCTTAGGATTAATACAATTTTTGTAGTAAGAAGTCTAACGAGATGATTGGGGTGTGCGTTGCTCAGTCGGTAGAGGCCCAGGCTGGCATTCTATATTTCCGAGGTTCAAGTCCCACCGCGACAGTCTCGATATTTATCCCCGCTAACTCCTCCCCACCACTCACCCTCCCCTGCCATCGATCAGAAAGGGGATAGCAACAGATTTTGAAAGGCCGTCGGATGGGACATAATGCCCTGGCCCTCGATATGCAAGAGAATCATATACCTTGTGCGTTTTAAAGAACACGCTGGATGACCTTGTCGTGAGGCTTCCATCTGACTCTTAACAGCCCTCCAATAGATCCCCTTTCTCCTCTGGGTTCTTGTGACTTGACTGTTTACCACAATGTAGGGAAAATAACAGTGCTGCTCAGAGGAAAACCATACAACACAGAATCCCCAAGTCTTGCACACATTTTGTTTTGGTGCATTTTGATGCATCCTTGTTCTTTTACAATGGTAATCGGAAATGTATCCAACTGTGTGGGGCGGGGGTGGCTTAGTCGGAAGCGCGCCAGGCTCGTAATCTGTAGTTCCCAGGTTCGAGTCCCAGCTGGGTCAGCGTTGAGATTTATCTCCGCAAAATTCCCCGCCCTGCCCACGGTCAGTAGGGGACACCGATGGGCTTGGAAAGACTGCCGTCCGTCGGATGGGACGTTAAGCCGTGGCCCCGTGTGCGGGAGAACCATACCCTGTGCACGTTAAAGAACACGCTGGATGGCCTTGACGGGAGGCTACCATCTGTCTCCCAACAGCTGTTCCAGTGGGTCCCCTCCCCCAACCTTCTCTGAGACTTCGGGGTCCATGTGACATGGCCATTTAGCCCATGGTGTGCAAAAAAGTGCCGCTCACAAGTAAAACAACCCAACCCAATTCAACTATGTAAAAAACTGCGATAGCTCATAAAAGTCGAATTCAATCAATTATTTAAAGCGTTTAGGTGCTCTACATTCCCAACTGGACCGCACTCCGTCACTATCAACAGCACAAAAATGAAAATCTATTTTTTCGTCTTCAAGACTAAAACTTCTCCTCAATCGAAACTATTGAAAAATTTACCATTTTCTTTCCAATATCTTATTTTCGCATTTTCAGCGCTTCTAACGAGCGAGACCAGAACAAAAAAGAAATTAAATATCCACAACCTAAAATTGAATAGCGCAACAAAATGCTGGAATTAAAATCATCTCCTTTGCTCCAAAACACAATGGCTCGTATTTTTCAAAAAAGCATTTTTTCCCCTTTCTTTAGTCCTTTCATCTGCTACCATAATTAAATAAGCAGTTTAACTTTCTAGAAGCAGCTTTCGAAGTCCCCGACTTTTTTGGCGAACACCAATCAGTTGCCTTATTAATGGAATTATAGCCTTAACGTGTTGGTTATTATTTCTAGTTAAGTAAATTAGTAAGCTTTATCCTCGCATAAGACTCCCGACTAGTATTTTAAGTAGATTTTTTTTTTATCTTCCTTGTGTTTTTCATACTGAATGATGATCGGCTTCATTCACCATCTATTCCGCTACGCACAGAAAAAACCACCAATGTTTTTTTTTTGTTTTTAAATCCTGCATGCATGGAGAAATCAGAAATATTATGTTGATCCTAATTGAGTTCATATTCACGGACAATAGGAGAGAATGAATTTTTTTTCTGTTAAGTAATTAGTCGTAAAAAAAAAAGAGGTTTTTGGATACGAATATAAGGGTTGGGTTGTTTTACCTCTGAGCGGCACTTTTTTGCACACAATGGGCTAAATGGCCAAGTCACATGGACCCCGAAGGCTCAGAGAAGGTTAGGGGAGGGGACCCACTGGAATAGCTGTTGGGAGACAGATGGTAGCCTCCCGTCAAGGCCCTCCAGCGTGTTCTTTAACGTGCACAGAGTATGGCTCTCCCGCACACGGGCCACGGCTTAACGTCCCATCCGACGGACGGCGGCCTTTCCAAGCCCATCGGTGTCCCCTACTGACCGTGGGCAGGGCGGGAAATTTTGCGGAGATACATCTCAACGCTGATCCAGCTGGGACTCGAACCTGGGAACTGCAGATTACGAGCCTGGCGCCCTACCGACTGAGCCACTCTCGCCCCGGGGTTCCTTATGATCAGGCCAATTAGTCCATTTCGTAAAAATAAAATCTCTCAAGGGTAAAAACAACCCAGACACCATTTAGGTGTGGATGAAATATCACTATTATCATTCACCGACCTTTGCATCTCCTCGTCTAGAGATCTCAGTCAGACGACTTTTGCATCTCCTCGTCTAATTTGCATTTCCCGTCTAGAGAGCAGTAAGGTTGTAAAATGACAAATTTCATTCTCTTTGAAAACGAGGATACCGTATCCTCGTTTTCAAAGAGAATTTCTTTTTTTCTTTTTTTTATTCTCCAGAGACGATTGGTGTCATTTCAATTAATTTCGATTTCCTACTGCTATTTTACTTCAGTAACTAGGGTCGTAATCTGCAGTTCCTAGGTTCGAGTACCACCACTCATTTATGGGGTGCGGGGTGGAGGCTCAGTCTGTAGCGCGCCAGGCTCGTAATCTCTAGTTCCCAGGTTTGAGTCCCAGCTGGGTCAGAATTGAGAATTATCTCCGCAAAATTCCCCGCCCTGCCCATAGTCAGTAGCGGACACCGATGGGCTTAGGAAGGTCGCCGTCCGTCGGATGGGACGTTGAGCCGTGGCTCCGTGTGCGGGAGAGCCATTCCCTGTGCACGTTAAAGAACACGCTGGATGGCCTTGACGGGAGGCTACCATCTGCCTTCCAACAGCTGTTCCAGTAGGTCTCCTCACCCAACCTTCTCTGAGCCTTCGGGGTCCTTGTGACCTGGCCATTTAGACCATGGTGTGCAAAAAAGTGCCGCTCAGAGGTAAAACAGCCCAACGTTAAAGAACACACTGGATGGCCTTGACGGGAGGCTATCATCTGTCTCCCAACAGCTGTTCCAGTGGGTCCCCTACCCTACCTTCTCTGAGCCTTTGGGGTCCATGTGACCTGGCCATTTAGCCCATGGTGTGCAAAAAAGTGCCGCTCAGAGGTAAAACAACCCAACTTAACTCATTTATGGGGGAATGGTCCCGAAGGACTCGCCCCCCCCCCCCCCCGGGAGAAAATTCGTGCTCCGTCGTCAAGATACTACACGAGCGGTGACGAGAAGAGTGGCAGTAGAAGATTAAGGTTTATCTCAGAGGAGACCAGTAAGGACTTGGTTATGGGTGGCATTAAAGGGGATGCGGAGCGCAGCCTGGCTAGAAAAATATGGAAGATAAGTGGAAGAGCGAAAGCAGCTTCGGTCTCAGAGGAGCGAATCCCGAAGTCGGCAGACGAGTTAGCCCATATCTCTCAGGTGCGCCCTGATCGGACGTTCCTGATGGACACCGTGACTGCCACACCTGCTACCCTGCTGATAGTTTGGGAACTTCTAAGTTCGTTAGCGAACCCTTCCGTGATCATAGGATGTAGTGCCCGACATCTGCATCTGGAACTCCACAGCCGTACTTACTATGGGTAGAGATCTTAAAACGCTCCAGATACACTGGGAAGCTCCCTTGTCCTGTCAATACCTATGTGAGATAATAGTCTGAGGACATCAAGGATAGACCGACCCTTTGTAAGAATATCTTTGGTTGAAGACCATTCTCAGTCGTATTCCAGAGCCTCTGGCACTCGTCCATAACTGTTTGACCTAAAATCGACTTCAGGGTAGTTTAAGAAGTCTTAACCGTTGTCTCAGGTTGGGTGTCAGTATCTGCTGACTGGGCCAGTTGGTCTGCCCGCTAGTTTCCTACATGACATACGTGTGCTTCGATCCAGGAGAAAGAGACCCTGGGCATGTTCTGATTGTCTAGAAGGCGCTTGACCTCGTTAAACGCGTGATGCCTGTTCGCATCCTCAAGCGTTTGCAGAGCTGCCCAGCTGTCGGTATACAATCGGATGTCGTTGTTATGACTGCCGTCATTGAGGGTCCATTTAATGGCCTGTCTGATGGCAAGCAGCTCTGCTTGGAAGGCCGAGCAATTAGCAGAGACCTTCCTCTTATAATCATACACTTTGGCTCCTTGATTGTTGGGTTGGGTTGTTTTACCTCTGAGCGGCACTTTTTTGCACACCATGGGCCAAATGGCCAGGCCACATGGACCCCGAAGGCTCAGAGAAGGTTGGGGGAGAGGACCCACTGGAACAGCTGTTGGGAGACAGATGGTAGTCAAGGCCAACCAGCGTGTTCTTTAACGTGCACAGGGTATGGCTCTCCCGCACACGGGGCCACGGCTGAACGTCCCATCCGACGGACGGCGGCCTTTCCAAGCCCATCGGTGTGTCCTACTGACCGTGGGCAGGGCGGGGAGTTTTGCGGAGATAAATCTGAACGCTGACCCAGCTGGGACTCGAACCTGAGAACTACAGATTACGAGCCTGGCACGCTACCGACTGAGCCACCCCCGCCCCTCCTTGATTGTAGACAGTGTAATTTAAGCCCATGCCATCCTCGCTCTTGGAAACGTCTCTGTAGATTTCAACTCCGTGACCTGATGGTAATTCCATAGACCATGACACACACAGTCTCTTGGTGGGATGAGTATCCCACTACCATCCATCATCTCCACTACCACCACTGTGGTGGAGTGATATGCCAGTATGGCATTCATTTTGGGTTTGAAACAACAATTCCAGCTTTTGGCTTGGCTTCTTTAGTGCAAAATGGCCTGCTGTCCAGGGGGAGCCCTATTAGGATGTTCTCTGTGCAGTAGGTGCCTTGCTGTAGAGTAACATCGACTCCTTCCTCTTTTATGTCCTGACAGAGTAGGGCTTTGCGGCCCGTGCCCGTTTAAATTTATTTAAAGGAATTTTAACCTTGCCCTGCTGCCACCATCTGGACCCCTACTCTCCATAGTCTGTGCGCCTCTTAAGCAACTTCAACTCACGAATATACGACGGACAGTTACTATCCATCGCATTGTGGCCCAGATCATATTTGACCTTGTGTTCCTTATTTGCCATTTTGCAAACAACACACTTTGGTTTGGGTGCACCATTGGATTTTCAAGGTGCATGCCTTTTGCATATGCCCGTAGGTTGGGTTGGGTTGTTTTACCTCTGAGCGGTACTTTTTTGTACACCATGGGCTAAATGGCCAGGTCACATGGACCCCGAAGGCTCAGAGAAGGTTAGGGGAGGGGACCCACTGGAACTGCTGTTAGGAGACAGAAGGTAGCCTCCCGTCAAGGCCATCCAGCGTGTTCTTTAACGTGCACAGGGTATGGCTCTCCCGCACACGGAGCAACGGCTTAACGTCCCATCCGACGGACGGCGGCCTTTCCAAGCCATCGGTGTCCCCTACTGACCGTGGGCAGGGCGTGGAATTTTGCGGAGATAAATCTCAACGCTGATCCAGCTGGGACTCGAACCTGGGAACTACAGATTACGAGCCTGGCGCGCTACCGATTGAGCCACCCCCGCCCCCATTGGAAAGGGAGTCGGCTCAGTTGGGTTGGGTTGTTTTACCTTTGAGCGGCACTTTTTTGCACACCATGGGCTAAATGGCCAGGTCACATGGACCCCGAAGGCTCAGAGAAGGTTGGGGGAGGGGACCCACTGGAACTGCTGTTAGGAGACAGATGGTAGCCTCCCGTCAAGGCCATCCAGCGTGTTCTTTAACGTGCACAGGGTATGGCTCTCGCGCACACGGGGCCACGGCTGAACGTCCCATCCGACGGACGGCGGCCTTTCCAAGCCATCGGTGTCCCCTACTGACCGTGGGCAGGGTGGGGAATTTTGCGGAGATAAATCTCAACGCTGACCCAGCTGGGACTCGAACCTGGGAACTACAGATTACGAGCCTGGCGCGCTACCGACTGAGCCACCCCCGCCACCATCCAAGAGGGCGTTTTGGGTCTGGATGACCTTCTGGAGATGATCGAGGTGGACTGCCTTGTCAACACCGTAGACAGTGATTTTGGACCTAAGCTTCTTGGCTGGCGTGGCCTCCAGTATCATTTTCAGCACCTCATGGCTGTCTACTGCCTTTTTGAGACAGTCCACGTCGCCCTGCGTGCCACACTGGATGATGACCCCATTTTTTCGCATGGGTTTTACCGTCATCATCCCGAGATTCAGCTCGATGGGGTTGATATTCTTCTTTAGGCTATCCCTGGACTCTATTGCTGATTTCTCCTTATCTTTTGGGGGGGGGGGGGGCTCAGTCTTTAGCGCGCCAGGCTCGTAATCTGTAGTTCTCAGGTTCGAGTCCCAGCTGGGTCAGCGTTGAGATTTATCTCCGCAAAATTCCCCGCCCTGCCCACGGTCAGTAGGGGACACCGATGGGCTCGGAAAGGCCGCCGTCCGTCGGATGGGACGTTAAGCCGTGTTCCCATGTGTAGGAGAGCCATACCCTGTGCACGTTAAAGAACACGTTGGATGGCCTTGACGGGAGGCTACCATCTGTCTTCCAACAGCTGTTCCAGTGGGTCCCCTCCCCCAACCTGCTCTAAGCCTTCGGGGTCCATGTGACCTGGCCATTTAGCCCATGGTGTGCAAAAAAGTGCCGCTCAGAGGTAAAACAACCCAACCTTATCTTTGGAGACCAGCAGGGTATGCCTTTGTTTAAGGGGGTGGGCTTCGTAGCCACCACCAAACCTCCTTTTCGACCGCCTTCGCATAAATCGGTTTTGGCCACAGTGTTTTTGGGGACACGCAGCTCTTCGGCTAGGCACCCACTGATAGTTGCTACTGTGAGCTTCTGCTCACAGACAATAGCATGTAGCTTCTTGGCTACACTCATCACTTTTTCTAACTTCATTATCCACATGATGCTGGAAGAGCACCACCGCAAGTTCCTCCAGGAGATTGAGCCTCCGTTGCCGCAGACAGCCTCACTTAAACCTTCTTGCTACCATGATTGGATATTCATTCTTGGGGGCCTCCTCGGTTTCCTCTTTGCAGCCTCCTTTGTCCTTTCCATCTTTAGGGTCCTCCTCTCTATTTGGAGGCCCTTCTCCGTTCTGAATGATATTTGTGGTGGGAGGGGAAGTCTCTGGGACTTCCTCCACTTCCATGGCAGACTCCTTGGGCTTACCTTCCTTCTTGCTTGTCCTTTTCATTAAAACGGGTCCTGATATATGAGACGAAGTTTTGGCGTCCACAGTAATTCTGGTGTTCCATCCAGGCGTTCTCTACCCACTACTGAGCCCAACAAGGGATAGCCTCCGAGTTTAATTAGCCGCTCTTCGTACCTCAGAGCTATGCCCAAGTTATATCCAGCCTTAGGATCACCCATTAGACCACATCAGGATCCGGGCCAAGGCTCGGACTAATTCGATTCGTGGTCCAGACCCAAATCCAGTCATCTAAGATCACCACCACCTGGTTGGCTCCTGCAACCGCCCCTGCCCCACCCCAGGAAGTGGGAGGAAGGACAGGGATGTCTCACGAACAGATTGATCTGAGTGAGTCAGCTCAGACCCCCTGTTTTATTGAAGCAGGGCCCGAAATTGCGTATTGGGCTTTCCAGCTTTCTGACCCTCAGCCACCAAGATCCCCTTTTCCACATTACGGGGCTCCACCAAAGGTAAACAGGTGGACCACTCATAGGCATGGCAACCATGATAAAACCATCAAATTGGGCTCGTCATATCCTAAAGACACTGGCTTGCCACCAATCCTATTAGATATGTTGCTAAATTTCAGCAACCTAAGACGCCAGTTTATCATCTCGAGTCCAGTATGGAAAGATGGAAGCCTATTTATTACACATGGAAGTCTATTATATACATATGGAAAGATGGAAGCCTATTTATTACCCAGGAAGGCAAGCCTCCCTGGGTAAAGGCCTTGAAGAGTACCATCCGGAAATACAAAAGGAGGAATGGGAAAATTCTTCCGTGTCTCCTACTTCCTCCAAATGCATATCCTAACCACAATCTCCCCGCCTATGTACCATGTCCTCCTTTTCGTCATGGGTTCTCACAACCTTACTCAACCTAACCTTCCTAGCGCACATTTTCCAACCATGCCCCGCATGGTCACCTACAAGGCCATTCCACAACCGGGGGAGGGGGGGGGGGCTCAGTCGGTAGCTCTCCAGACTCGTAATCTGTAGTTTCCAGGTTCGAGTTCCAGCTGGGTCAGCGTTGAGATTTATCTCCGCAAAATTCCCCGCCCTGCCCACGGTCAGTAGGGGACACCGATGGGCTTGGAAAGACCGCCGTCCGTCGGATGGGACTTTAAGCCGTGGCCCCGTGTGCGGGAGAGCCTTACCCTGTGCACGTTAAAGAACACGCTGGATGGCCTTGACGGGAGGCTACCATCTGTCTCCCAACAGCTGTTCCAGTGGGTCTCCTCCCCCAACCTTCTCTGAGCTTTGGGGTCCATGTGACCTGGCCATTTAGCCCATGGTGTGCAAAAAAGTGCCGCTCAGAGGTAAAACAACCCAACAACACAACCAGGGGACCCTTTCCGGTTGAACGATGCGGAATTCTCACTAATTGGGCTCATCGTCGTTGCCCGACCCCAGACCCTCTTGACACCTGCTGCAGGCCCACAGGACGCCACTCGGTCACAATACATCGCAACGAGTTTCAATCGGAAACAAGCCAGCAGATAGAGGTCTTGCCCGGAAGAAATCTGCCTCTTTGAGTAGAGAAAAGACAGATGTTAAGATCTTGGGTGATCGTAGTCGCCCCAGATCACTTTCCAACCATGTTCCTCCTAACCTTCCCAGCGCACATTTTCTCCGTCGGAAAAGAGAGGTCGAGTGAGGATATAGAGAGGTCCTCACTCAACCTCTCTTATCCCTCACTTGACCTCTCTTTTCTTTCTTCTCTTATCCTCACTCCACCTCAGATCCTCACTCAACCTCTCTTTTCCTCACTCAACCTCTCTTATCCCTCACTTGACCTCTCTTTTCTTTCTTCTCTTATCCTCACTCCACCTCTGATCCTCACTCAACCTCTCTTTTCCTAACTCAACCTCTCTTATCTCTCACTTGACCTCTCTTTTCTTTCTTATCTTGTCCTCACTCCACCTCTGATCCTCACTCAACCTCTCTTATCCCTCACTTGACCTCTCTTTTCTTTCTTCTCTTATCCTCACTCCACCTCTGATCCTCACTCAACCTCTCTTTTCCTCACTCAACCTCTCTTATCCTTCACTTGACCTTTCTTTTCTTTCTTCTCTTATCCTCACTCCACCTCTGATCCTCACTCAACCTCTCTTTTCCTCACTCAACCTCTCTTATTCCTCACTTGACCTCTCTTATCTTTCTTCTCTTATCCTCACTCCACCTCTGATCCTCACTCAACCTCTCTTTTCCTCACTCAACCTCTCTTATCCTTCACTTCACCTCTCTTTTCTTTCTTCTCTTATCCTAACTCCACCTCTGATCCTCACTCAACCTCTCTTATCCCTCACTTGACCTCTCTTATCTTTCTTCTCTTATCCTCACTCCACCTCTGATCCTCACTCAACCTCTCTTTTCCTCACTCAACCTCTCTTATCCCTCACTTGACCTCTCTTATCTTTCTTCTCTTATCCTCACTCAACCTCTCTTTTTCTCACTCAACCTCTCTTATCCCTCACTTGACCTCTCTTATCTTTCTTCTCTTATCCTCACTAAACCTCTGATCCTCACTCAACCTCTCTTATCCCTCACTTGACCTCTCTTATCTTTCTTCTCTTATCCTCACTCCACCTCTGATCCTCACTCAACCTCTCTTTTCCTCACTCAACCTCTCTTATCCTTCACTTGACCTCTCTTTTCTTTCTTCTCTTATCCTCACTCCACCTCTGATCCTCACTCAACCTCTCTTATCCCTCACTTGACCTCTCTTTTCTTTCTTCTCTTATCCTCACTCCGCCTCTGATCCTCCCTCAACCTCTCTTTTCCTCACTCAACCTCTCTTATCCTTCACTTGACCTCTCTTTTCTTTCTTCTCTTATCCTCACTCCACCTCTGATCCTCACTCAACCTCTCTTATCCCTCACTTGACCTCTCTTATCTTTCTTCTCTTATCCTCACTCCACCTCTGATCCTCATTCAACCTCTCTTTTTCTCACTCAACCTCTCTCATCCTTCACTTCACCTCTCTTTTCTTTCTTCTCTTATCCTCACTCCACCTCTGATCCTCACTCAACCTCTCTTATCCCTCACCTGACCTCTCTTATCTTTCTTCTCTTATCCTCACTCCACCTCTGATCCTCACTCAACCTCTCTTTTCCTCACTCAACCTCTCTTATCCCTCACTTGACTTCTCTTATCTTTCTTCTCTTATACTCACTCCACCTCTGATCCTCACTCAACCTCTCTTTTCCTCACTCAACCTCTCTTATCCTTCACTTGACTTCTCTTTTCTTTCTTCTCTTATCCTCACTCCACCTCTGATCCTCACTCAACCTCTCTTATCCCTCACTTGACCTCTCTTATCTTTCTTCTCTTATCCTCACTCCACCTCTGAACCTCACTCAACCTCTCTTTTCCTCACTCAACCTCTCTTATCCCTCACTTGACCTCTCTTATCTTTGTTCTCTTATCCTCACTCCACCTCTGATCCTCACTCAACCTCTCTTTTCCTCACTCAACCTCTCTTATCCTTCAGTTGACCTCTCTTTTCTTTCTTCTCTTATCCTCACTCCACCTCTGATCCTCACTCAACCTCTCTTATCCCTCACTTGACCTCTCTTATCTTTCTTCTCTTATCCTCACTCCACCTCTGATCCTCACTCAACCTCTCTTATCCCTCACTTGACCTCTCTTATCTTTCTTCTCTTATCCTCACTCCACCTCTGATCCTCACTCAACCTCTCTTTTCCTCACTCAACCTCTCTTATCCCTCACTTGACCTCTCTTTTCTTTCTTCTCTTATCCTCACTCCACCTCTGATCCTCACTCAACCTCTCTTATCCTTCACTTGACCTCTCTTTTCTTTCTTCTCTTATCCTCACTCTACCTCTGATCCTCACTCAACCTCTCTTATCCCTCACTTGACCTCTCTTATCTTTCTTCTCTTATCCTCACTCCACCTCTGATCCTCACTCAACCTCTCTTTTTCTCACTCAACCTCTCTTATCCTTCACTTGACCTATCTTTTCTTTCTTCTCTTATCCTCACTCCACCTCTGATCCTCACTCAACCTCTCTTATCCCTCACTTGACCTCTCTTTTCTTTCTTCTCTTATCCTCACTCCACCTCTGATCCTCACTCAACCTCTCTTTTCCTCACTCAACCTCTCTTATCCTTCACTTGACCTCTCTTTTCTTTCTTCTCTTATCCTCACTCCACCTCTGATCCTCACTCAACCTCTCTTATCCCTCACTTGACCTCTCTTATCTTTCTTCTCTTATCCTCACTCCACCTCTGATCCTCACTCAACCTCTCTTTTCCTCACTCAACCTCTCTTATCCCTCACTTGACCTCTCTTATCCTTCACTTGACCTCCCTTTTCTTTCTTCTCTTATCCTCACTCCACCTCTGATCCTCACTCAACCTCTCTTATCCCTCACTTGACCTCTCTTTTCTTTCTTCTCTTATCCTCACTCCACCTCTGATCCTCACACCTCTCTTATCCCTTCTCGATTTCTCATTTCTTCACTCCACCTCTCTTCAACTCACTCAACCACTCATCACATATCTGAACTCGAGCCCAATGAGCTACGTTGACTTAAGGGCAACCGACAACCACGCACAAATATGTGCTTGCCTCTGTGGATGTCTACATAAATGGGGAACTCTTCGTCTGACGGGTCTGTTTTGACCTCCCTGATATGAGTTACTGTGGTCAGTATAGCCTTCTAGTTCCTTAAGGCACTCAAGCCCCCTCATCACGACAAAGTGGTTACCTTTGAGGGGGTCGAGTACCACCTGGGCCAGTGTTGAGATTTATTTCCGCAAAATTATACCACGGTCCCTCGGTCAATAGGCGACATCAACGGGCTTAGAAAGGCCGCCGTAGGTCGGATGAGAAGTAAAGCCCTGGTCCCATATGCGTATGAGAGAGAGAGAGCTGTACTCCAGACGCGTTAAAGAACAGCTGGATAGCCTTGACATAAGCTACATTCTACTTCTTAACAGCTGTCCAGTGGGTCCCCTTCTCCCAACATTCTCTGAGCCCTTGGAGTCCTTGTGACCTGGGGCGGGGGTGGCTCAGTCGGTAGCGCGCCAGGCTCGTAATCTGTAGTTCCCAGGTTCGAGTCCCAGCTGAGTGAGCGTTGAGATTTATCTCCGCAAAAATTCCCCGCCCTGCCCACGGTCAATAGGGGACACCGATGGGCTTGGAAAGGCCGCCGTCCGTTGGATGGGACGTTAAGCCGTGGCTCCGTGTGCGGGAGAGCCATACCCTGTGCACGTTAAAGAACACGCTGGATGGCCTTGACGTGATGCTACCATCTGTCTCCCAACAGCTGTTCCAGTGGGTCTTCTCCCCCAACCTTCTCTGAGCCTTTGGGGTCCATGTGACGTGGCCATTTAGCCCATGGTGTGCAAAAAAGTGCCGCTCAGAGGTAAAACAACCCAACGTTAAAGAACACGCTGGATGGCCTTGACGGGAGGCTACCATATGTCTCCCAACAGCTGTTCCAGTGGGTCCCCTCTCCCAATAACTGTTCCAGTGGGTCCCCTCTCCCAATAACTGTTCCAGTGGGTCCCCTCCCCAAACCTTCTCTGAGCCTTTGAGGTCCATGTGACCTGGCCATTTAGCCCATGGTGTGCAAAAAAGTGCCGCTCAGAGGTAAAACAACCCAACAACAACCTTGTGACTGGCCGTTTAGTACATTGTGAGCAAAAAAGAGTCGTTCAGAAGTAAAACAACCCTATCCTTGAGTCTCTTTTAGAACCGCCACCGCTTTGCCGGGAAGTTCCCAATCTTCCTTAAAACCGTAGCTCTTTGATTTGCACCATTTGCCACCTTTTGCAACATAATGGCAGCTGCAAAGTGTTAGAAAAGAACACATACCTTAAGCATAAAAATTGTTATCTCGTTAGGTATCAGTCACTGTCATATAAGCTGAGTGGCAATCTCTGTTCTATTAAGGGTTACAGGTGAATCCACCGCGTTGATTTATTGTGGCTATAGAAAAGCGTGATTAATGCAAGGAAAGTGAATATAGTCAGAATGGTTATAGGATTCTGATTTATGAGCTGGAAACTGCTCTGTGAATTGATTGGAGGTTGTAGGATAGTGATTTAGGGATGATCGTGATTAAATTTACGAGGATTACAGATAGATATTTATTGCACAAGATATTGGATTTATTACAGCTATGATATTCCGATTAAATTATGAATTTGGGCCGAGGATTTAACAGCTACTGCTTTTGATTTTTAAGGTTTAATTTGAGTTTAAGATGCAATGGATGTAATAAAAATATCAAAACCAACAAACATTTCGCTAAAATATATTTTAATGGAAAATAAATAATATGGTTATAAACATTATTGTAAATAATATTAATGTCAAATAAATTTAGGTGAGGGGTGCTCAGTCGGTAGCGCGCCAGGCTCGTAATCTGTAGTTCCCAGGTTCGAGTCCCAGCTTGGTCAGCGTTGAGAATTATCTCCGCAAAACTCCCCGCCCTACCCACGGTCAGTAGGGGACAACGATGGGCTTAGAAAGGTCGCCGTCCGTCGGATGGGACGTTAATCCGTGGCCCCGTATGCGGGAGAGCCACATCCTGTACAAGGTTAAAGAACACGCTGGATGACCCTGATGGGAGGCTACCGTCTGTCTTCCAACAGCTACTCCAGTGGGTCCCCTCCCCCCAACCTTCTCTGAGTCTTCGGGGTTCTTGTGACCTGGCTATTTAGCCCATGGTGTGCAAAAAAGTGCCGTTCATGGGTAAAACAACCCAACTCAAACAAATATACAGCTTCTAATTTTGTATTAATATTTCATATTAATAAAGTACAGGGAATAACTTTTAAAATGAATTTTTTCTGAAAATATGCCTAAAGATAAAAATTTTTAATTAAATTTATCAAAATCTCACTTTACAGTGATGTTTTTTCGTATTTAAAGAGTTATGGAAATATAAATATTTAACAATAAATTAGCTTCTTCTGCAAATATCATTCAATATTGGCTATAACTGAAAGAATCTTTGTGCAAAGTAGTAAAATGAACACTAATTTTATTAAATGTTGGAAAAATAATCATTGTATAGTTTTAGTTAATTTCCCACTTAAATGGGACTGGATAAGGTAGCGCACCGGGATTGCAATCTTATGTTCCTCTATTCCAGTTGGGTTGTTTTACCTCTGAGCGGCACTTTTTTGCACACCATGTTCTAAAATGGCCAGGTCACATGGACCCCGAAGGCTCAGAGAAGGTTGGAGGAGGGGACCCACTGGAACAGCTGTTGGGAGACAGATGGTAGCCTCCCGTCAAGGCCATCCAGCGTGTTCTTTAACGTGCACAGGGTATGGCTCTCCCGCACACGGGGTCACGGCTTAACGTCCCATCTGACGGACGGCAGCCTTTCCAAGCCCATCGGTGTCCCCTACTGACCGTGGGCAGGGCGGGGAATTTTGCGGAGATAAATCTCAACGCTGACCCAGCTGGGACTCGAACCTGGGAACTACAGATTACGAGCCTGGCGCACTACCGACTGAGCCACCCCCGCTCCCTCTATTCCAGTTCAACTGTGTTTTCATTAAACATTTTTTCCACTCATCCGCTCTCTGTTCTCAGTGAGTTTCTTGCACTGGCCTTCGGTTAGATTTTTATCCTCTTGCTTTCCAGTCTCTTTACCCCCCCCCCCCCCGCCTGAAGCAGTTGCAGAGGAGGGTCACCTTAAATTCCCTAATACGATCCATTTGCCATGATTAACGGCAAACATCAGCCATATTCTACCTCTCGGTGAGATTTCTCTTTACCAACTCTCACACTGCTCCTCTGCAAGATTTTTCTCCACTGTCTCTCACACTGCTCCTCTGCAAGATTTTTCTCCACTGTCTCTCACACTGTTCATCTGTAAGTTTTCTCTCCGTTGTCTCTCAAATTGCTCCTCTGTAAGATTTCTTTCCACCGTGTCTCACGCTACTCCTCTCTAAAAATTTTCTCCACTGTCTCTCACACTACTCATCTGTGAGATTTCTCTCCGTTGTCTCTCAAATTGCTCCTCTGTCTGATTTTTCTGCGTTATCTCTCAAATTGCTCATCTGTCTGATTTTTCTGCGTTGTCTCTCAAATTGCTCCTCTGTCTGATTTTTCTGCGTTGTCTCTCAAATTGCTCATCTGTATGATTTTTCTGCGTTGTCTCTCAAACTGCTCCTCTGTATGATTTCTCTCCACCGTGTCTCACGCTACTCCTCTCTAAAATTTGTCTCCACTGTCTCTCACACTACTCATCTGTGAGACTTCTCTTCGTTGTCCCTCAAATTGCTCCTCTGTCTGATTTTTCTGCGTTGTCTCTCAAACTGCTCCTCTGTCTGATTTTTCTGCGTTGTCTCTCAAATTGCTCATCTGTATGATTTTTCTGCGTTGTCTCTCAAATTGCTCCTCTGTCTGATTTTTCTGCGTTGTCTCTCAAATTGCTCATCTGTATGATTTTTCTGCGTTGTCTCTCAAACTGCTCCTCTGTATGATTTCTCTCCACCGTGTCTCACGCTACTCCTCTCTAAAATTTGTCTCCACTGTCTCTCACACTACTCATCTGTATGATTTTTCTGCGTTGTCTCTCAAACTGCTCCTCTGTCTGATTTTTCTGCGTTGTCTCTCAAATTGCTCATCTGTATGATTTTTCTGCGTTGTCTCTCAAATTGCTCATCTGTATGATTTTTCTGCGTTGTCTCTCAAATTGCTCATCTGTATGATTTTTCTGCGTTGTCCCTCAAATTGCTCCTCTGTCTGATTTTTCTGCGTTGTCTCTCAAACTGCTCCTCTGTATGATTTCTCTCCACCGTGTCTCACGCTACTCCTCTCTAAAATTTGTCTCCACTGTCTCTCACACTACTCATCTGTGAGACTTCTCTTCGTTGTCCCTCAAATTGCTCCTCTGTCTGAATTTTCTGCGTTGTCTCTCAAACTGCTCCTCTGTCTGATTTTTCTGCGTTGTCTCTCAAATTGCTCATCTGTATGATTTTTCTGCGTTGTCTCTCAAACTGCTCCTCTGTATGATTTTTCTGCGTTGTCTCTCAAATTGCTCCTCTGTCTGATTTTTCTGCGTTGTCTCTCAAACTGCTCCTCTGTATGATTTCTCTCCACCGTGTCTCACGCTACTCCTCTCTAAAATTTGTCTCCACTGTCTCTCACACTACTCATCTGTGAGACTTCTCTCCGTTGTCCCTCAAATTGCTCCTCTGTCTGATTTTTCTGCGTTGTCTCTCAAACTGCTCCTCTGTCTGATTTTTCTGCGTTGTCTCTCAAATTGCTCCTCTGCCTGATTTTTCTGCGTTGTCTCTCAAATTGCTCCTCTGTATGATTTTTCTGCGTTGTCTCTCAAATTGCTCCTCTGATTTTTCTGCGTTGTCTCTCAAATTGCTCCTCTATCTGATTTTTCTGCGCTGTGTCTCAAATTGCTCCTATGTATGATTTCTTTCCGTGTCTCACGCTACTCCTCTCTAAAATTTTTCTCCACTATCTCTCACACTACACATCTGTGAGATTTCTCTCCGCCAAATTGCTCCTCTGTCTGATTTTTCTGCGTTGTCTCTCAAATTGCTCCTCTATCTGATTTTTCTGCGTTGTCTCTCAAATTGCTCCTATGTATGATTTCTTTCCGTGTCTCACGCTACTCCTCTCTAAAATTTTTCTCCACTATCTCTCACACTACTCATTTCTGAGATTTCTCTCCATTGACCCTCAAATTGCTCCTCTGTCTGATTTTTCTGCGTTGTCTCTCAAATTGCTCCTCTGTCTGATTTTTCTGCGTTGTCTCTCAAATTGCTCCTATGTATGATTTATTTCCGTGTCTCACCCTACTCCTCTTTAAAATTTTTCTCCACTATCTCTCACACTAATCATCTGTGAGATTTCTCTCCATTGACCCTCAAATTGCTCCTCTGTCTGATTTTTCTGCATTGTCTCTCTAATTGCTCCTATGTATGATTTATTTCCGTGTCTCACCCTACTCCTCTCTAAAATTTTTCTCCACTATCTCTCACACTACTCATCTGTGAGATTTCTCTCCATTCACCCTCAAATTGCTCCTCTGTCTGATGTTTCTGCGTTGTCTCTCAAATTGCTCCTCTGTCTGATTTTTCTGAGTTGTCTCTCAAATTGCTCCTCTGTCTGATTTTTCTGCGTTGTCTCTCAAATTGCTCCTCTGTCTGATTTTTCTGCATTGTCTCTCAAATTGCTCCTCTGTCTGATTTTTCTGCATTGTCTCTCAAATTGCTCCTCTGTCTGATTTTTCTGCGTTGTCTCTCTAATTGCTCCTATGTATGATTTATTTCCATGTCTCACCCTACTCCTCTCTAAAATTTTTCTCCACTATCTCTCACACTACTCATCTGTGAGATTTCTCTCCATTGACCCTCAAATTGCTCCTCTATCTGATGTTTCTGCGTTGTCTCTCAAATTGCTCCTCTGTCTGATTTTTCTGCATTGTCTCTCAAATTGCTCCTCTGTCTGATTTTTTTGAGTTGTCTCTCAAATTGCTCCTCTGTCTGATTTTTCTGCGTTGTCTCTCAAATTACTCCTCTGTCTGATTTTTCTGCGTTGTCTCTCAAATTGCTCCTATGTATGATTTCTTTCCGTGTCTCACGCTACTCCTCTCTAAAATTTTTGTCCACTATCTCTCACACTACTCATCTGTGAGATTTCTCTCCGTTGTCTCTCAAATTGCTCCTCTGTATGATTTTTCTGCGTTGTCTCTCAAATTGCTGCTCTGTCTGATTTTTCTGCGTTGTCTCTCAAATTGCTCCTCTGTCTGATTTTTCTGCATTGTCTCTCAAATTGCTCCTCTGTCTGATCTTTCTGAGTTGTCTCTCAAATTGCTCCTCTGTCTGATTTTTCTGCGTTGTCTCTCAAATTGCTCCTCTGTCTGATTTTTCTGCATTGTCTCTCAAATTGCTCCTCTGTCTGATCTTTCTGAGTTGTCTCTCAAATTGCTCCTCTGTCTGATTTTTCTGCGTTGTCTCTCTAATTGCTCCTATGTATGATTTATTTACGTGTCTCACCCTACTCCTCTCTAAAATTTTTCTCCACTATCTCTCACACTACTCATCTGTGAGATTTCTTTCCATTGACCCTCAAATTGCTCCTCTATCTGATGTTTCTGCGTTGTCTCTCAAATTGCTCCTCTGTCTGATTTTTCTGCATTGTCTCTCAAATTGCTCCTCTGTCTGATTTTTCTGAGTTGTCTCTCAAATTGCTCCTCTGTCTGATTTTTCTGCGTTGTCTCTCAAATTGCTCCTCTGTCTGATTTTTCTGCATTGTCTCTCAAATTGCTCCTCTGTCTGATTTTTCTGCGTTGTCTCTCTAATTGCTCCTATGTATGATTTATTTCCGTGTCTCACCCTAGTCCTCTCTAAAATTTTTCTCCACTATCTCTCACACTACTCATCTCTGATATTTCTCTCCGTTGTCTCTCAAATTGCTCCTCTGTCTGATTTTTCTGCGTTGTCTCTCAAATTGCTCCTCTGTATAAATTCTTTCCACCGTGTCTCACGCTCCTCCTCTCTAAAATTTTTCTCCACTGTCTCTCACACTACTCATCTGTGAGATTTCTCTCCGTTGTCCCTCAAATTGCTCCTCTGTGTGATTTTTCTACGTTGTCTCTCAAATTGCTCCTCTGTATGATTTTTCTGCGTTGTCTCTCAAATTGCTCCTCTGTATGATTTTTCTACGTTGTCTCTCAAATTGTTCCTCTGTCTGATTTTTCTGCGTTGTCTCTCAATTGCTCCTCTGCATGATTTTTCTCCACTGTCTCTCAAATTGCTCCTCTGTATGATTTTTCTGCGTTGTCTTTCAAATTGCTCCTCTGCATGATTTTTCTGCACTGTCTCTCAAATTGCTCATCTGTATGATTTTTCTGCGTTGTCTCTCAAATTGCTCCTCTGTATGAGTTTTCTGCGTTGTCTTTCAAATTGCTCCTCTGCATGATATTTCTCCACTGTCTCTCAAATTGCTCCTCTGCATGATTTTTCTCCACTGTCTCTCACACTACTCATCTGCGAGATTTCTCTCCGTTGTCTCTCAAATTCCTCCTCTGTATGATTTTTCTACGTTGTCTCTGAAACTGCTCCTCTGTAAATATTTCTCCAGTGACTCTCACATTGTTCCTCTGTATGATTTCTCTCCACTGACAAGTAGTCTACTTTTCGGTAAAATTTTTATTCAACGACCCACATTCTGCCTCTCAGTGAGATTTTCATTCCACTAACTCCCACTCTCCCATTTGGTGGGGTTTTTCGTTGAGAGTTTTACTCCAATAATCCCCAATCAAGCGTTGATGAGATTTTCCCCTACTAACCCACACTCTCCCACTCGCTGAAAAAATTGTACTTCGCTAATTAACACCCTCACATTTGTGAGATTTTTTTCTCCACTAACTTCCAATTTCCTCTCGGTAAAAAATTTCTCCTTTAACTCCTCACTCTGCTCTTAAGTGTTATTTTTGTCCATTAACCCACACTATCCCACTCGCTAGATTTTTCTCCATTCACCCACACTATGCTCCTTTGTGTATATGGGATCACAGAGTTTATCTCCCATAGTAGAACCTATCGAAGTCGATGCGCTTGCAAGTGTTGTAAAAATATGACATTAAGTTTTAATTTCACATCCGAGATAGCCATAGTCTGTTCATGTTGTTGGGTTGTTTTACCTCTGAGCGGCACTTTTTTGCACACCATGGGCTAAATGACCAGGTCACATGGACCCCGAAGGCTCAGAGAAAGTTGGGGGAGGGGGACCCACTGGAACAGCTGTTGGGAGACAGATGGTAGCCTCCCGTCAAGGCCATCCATCGTGTTCTTTAACGTGCACAGGGTATGGCTCTCCCGCACACGGGCCCACAGCTTAACGTACCATCCGACGGACGGCGGCCTTTCCAAGCCCATCGGTGTCTCCTACTGACCGTGGGCAGGGCAGGGCAGAGGAGTTTTGCGGAGATAAATCTCAAGGCTGACCCAGCTGGGATTCGACCCTGGGAACTACAGATTACGAGCCTGGCTCGCTACCTACTGGGCCACCCCCGCCCCCATTCTGTTCATGTTAGAGAACACGCTGGATGACCTCGACCGAACCTTCGATATGCCTACTGACAGATGTCAAGTGGATCCTCATCACCTGCGCCACTCTCAATGTCTTTTTTGACATTTAACCCCTTGTGTGGGCAAATGAATCTTTAAGAGAGTTGGGTGCGTTGTTTCACCTCTGAGCATCACTTTTTATGAATACAGTGGTCTAAATGGCAAGGTCAAAAGGACCCCAAGGGTTCAGAGACGTTTGGGTAAAGAGACCCTCTGGACAGCTGATAGGAGATAGTCAAAGCCATCCAGCTTGTTTTTTTAATGTTTGCCTGCATACGGGGCCACAGCTTTACATCGTATCTGACGGTATGGCTACATTTCCAAATCAATCGATTTGGAAAGATTTCCGCCAGAAAAATTCCATTGAAAGTTTCTGACCAAGGACGCAATCCGGGGTGTAGCGGGGGTAAATCTCAATGCTGTCACTGTAGTTCCCAGGTTCGAGTCCCAGCTGGGTCAGCGTTGAGATTTATCTCAGCAAAATTCCCGCCCTGCCCACGGTCAGTAGGGGACACCGATGGGCTTGGAAAGGCCGCCGTCCGTCGGATAGGACGTTAAGCCGTGGCCCCGTGTGCGGGAGAGCCATACTCTGTGCACGTTAAAGAACACATTGAATGGCCTTTAAGGGAGGCTACCATCTATCTCCCAACAGCTGTTCCAGTGAGTTCCCTCCCCCAACCTTCTCTGAGCCTTTAGGGTCCATGTGACCTGGCCATTTAGCCCATGGTGTGCAAAAAGTGCCGCTCAGAGGTAAAACAACCCAACTCAACCCAATGCTGTCACAGAGAGGAATCGAACCTCAGAACTCCATATTACGAACCTGGTGGGCTGCTGACTGAGTTAACTTCAACACAATGGAGACACGAATCATATTACAAATCTAGGACGCTAGCGACTGAGCCAGCCGACACCTCATCAATTTTCTTGAACATCTGTTGTAATTTCTAATTATTGTTGATTATGATAATGAATTTTTGTTGTCACCACCTTCGACATTGTTCAGTAAGAGCCCCGCCCTCACTGCGCCCCCTCAAAAATAAATAGATTAAAAACATGGACTGAAATCTTCCGTTACTTTCATCACTTCCAGAACATTTAGGGGCGGGGGTTGGCTCAGTCGGTAGCGCGCCAGGCTCGTAATCTGTAGTTCCCAGGTTCGAGTCCCAGCTGGGTCAGCGTTGAGATTTATCTCCGCAAAATTTCCCCGCCCTGCCCACGGTCAGTAGGGGACTCCGATGGGCTTGGAAAGGCCGCCGTCAGTCGGATGGGACGTTAAGCCGTGGCCCCGTGAGCGGGAGAGCCATACCCTGTGCACGTTAAAGAACACGCTGAATGGCCTTGACGGGAGACTACCATCTGTCTCCCAACAGCTGTTCCAGTGGATCCCCTCCCCAAACCTTCTCTGAGCCTTCGGGGTCCATGTGACCTGGCCATCTAGCCCATGGTGTGCAAAAAAGTGCCGCTCAGAGGTAAAACAACCCAACCCAATCCAAAACATTTCTTTGTACTTTGACATAATAGCAATATCTTACAACCACGTAAGCTTCGCAGTAAGAAGCTCTCCTTGACAATACACATCTATATGTTGAATTTAGATTGGTTATTACCTCCGGTCGTTAATATAAGAAAACTACTGAGAGAGAGAAAAAAAGAGTGATTGTCTGATTGACTCCTTTCCTTTGCTTTCTGAAAGGTTTTGACAGAATCTCTACTCCAGTTTACAACAAAAAAAAGAAGACAAGGTCTAAAGAAATCGCAAGAGAACTGGAAATAACACAGTTATCGTCAATGGATACTTCAGAGATAGGGGCAACGGTTGATGAAGGCCGACTGTGTGTGTGTGTGCGTGTTCCTAAATCCCTTCCGAGAGATTGTATTTCTTCTGCGTTGGCCGATAGAAGTTGACGGGTGTTTCAGCGGCGGGGGAAGTTTTCTCCTTTGCGAGATGACACTCAACCTCGAGGAATGACAAACGGGGGAATTGGCCATCAAGACGCCACTGCGCTTCCGAACTCTTCAGCTGCTTTCATAGCGGAGGATAATGTCATCTCTGGGGACTTTGCTTTTCCATCAGTGTTTCCCGCCATTCGTATCAACAGTTCCTTTGTTCATATCGCTTTCGCGGATTCGGAATATTTTTTTTTGTTATTAGAGCGCCGAGTTTGGCAATATTTATGTGTGTTTTTTTTTGGCTAGACAATGACAGTTTGCTTTAATATATGTGTTTTATTTTTGGGGGTTACACTACCTGGATTGGGTTGGAATTGTTTTAACACCGAAGTGCACTTTTTTGTATACAATGGGATAAAAAGCCAGGTTACAATGACCCCAAGGTATCAGAGAATGGGTTGGGTTGTTTTACCTCTGAGCGGCACTTTTTTGTACACCATGGGTTAAATGGCCAGGTCACATGGACCCCGAAGGCTCAGAGAAGGTTGGGGGATGGGACCCACTGGAACAGCTGTTGTGAGACAGATGGTAGCCTCCCGTCAAGGCCATCCAGCGTGCTCTTTAACGTGCACAGGATATGACTCTCCCTCACATGGAGCCACGGCTTAACGTCCAATCCGACGGACGGCATCCTTTCCAAGCCCATCGGTGTCCCCTACTGACCGTGGGCAGGGCGGGGAATTTTGCGGAGATAAATCTGAACGCTGACCCAGCTGGGACTCGAACCTGGGAACTACAGATTACGAGCCTGGCGCGCTACCGACTGAGCCACCCCCGCCCCAGGTATCAGAGAAGGTTCAGGGAAGGGGATGCATTAGACAGCTGTTAAGAGACATATGAAAATCTCCCTCTAGGTCGTCTAGCGGGTTTTTTTTAACGTGTATCAGGTTTGGCTTTTCGTAGCAAGGATTAGCGGATTTACGTTCCAACCGACGGACGGCGGTCTTTCCAAGACCATCGGTGTTCCCTTTCTAGCCAAGGTCAGGGCGATTTTTGGGTTGGTTTTTTTTTTTTTTACCTCTGAGCAGTACTTTTTTGCACACCATGGGCTAAATGGCCAGGTCACTTGGACCCCGAATGCTCAGAGAAAGTTAGGGGAGGGACCCACTGGAACAGCTGTTGGGAGACAGATGGTAGCCTCCCGTCAAGGCCATCCAGCGTGTTCTTTAACGTGCACAGGGTATGGCTCTCCCACACACGGGGCCACGACTTAACGTCCCATCCGACGGACGGTGTCCTTTACAAACCCATCGGTGTCCCCTACTGACCGTGGGCAGGGCGGGGAATTTTGCGGAGATAAATCTCAACGTTGACCCAGCTGGGACTCGAACCTGGGAACTACAGATTACGAGCCTGGCGCGCTACCGACTGAGCCACCCCCGCCCCACAGGAAGGGAGAAAAACTCAACTTGTTTTGGGTTTTATAAAAGAGCATTTCATATTTGCCGAGGAGATTAAACGCTATAGTTTAGTTTTAAAATGTACGTTATTAAAATCTGATTTCGGAGAAACGTGTGAAAAATAAAACTTGATCTTCCTTAATCGCTGCTCATGAAGAAAAGATCTTTACTTTCTCATGGCTGAGTGAGGCAACTGTGATAACTCCCCCTCCCCCCCCCCCCGCTGCGAAGAAGAAGCAACAAACAGTCAAGCATTGATTGTTGGAACTCCCAAGTCATCAGAGATGGGCGAATGGTGATGCTCCACATCACGCAATAACATCAACAGAGCGTTGATGCTCAGCATCTGTCTGTCCTCCAGCATCCGTGAGAGGAGGAGGAGGAGGAAGAGAGTTGAAGGCGCAGGTCACATATTAGGCAGCGACGTTATCTACTTATCACCTCTTCCTCTAACAGGGGGAAAAGGCGAACTTCGTCCGAGTTCTGGTCAATGCAATGCCGCTTCTAGAAAAGGTAAAAACGCCGTTTCGGGGGTAATGTTTATTGGCGTGCCTCGTGCCACTGAGAAGACGCTAACGACCAACAAAGTTTCCTTCAAATTCCCTCGGGTCTTCCACGTGCTCCTAGGAAATTACAGTAATGGTGGTTGATGTGCCCTCGTGGACGCCAGGCCGACCACGGTGTAGAGAAAAAGCCTTCCAGTCTCTTGACTCCCTCCTGGAGCCTTTGCGGGTGGGGGTCTCCTTAAGTTCCCTAATGTGACCCATTGGCCGGGATTAACAGCAAACAGCGGTGCTGTGCTGGGAAACGATTCGTAGGAGGAGGGAAAGGGGAATGTTTTTCATCTGATTGGTCACTCAAATTCGCGGTGAGTTCTGGGCCTTGTTCTGATAACAAGACTATGAGGGTCATTTGTATCGCCGCAAATGACGTCTTCTTCAGAGAACGTAATCACAGGGATGGAGTGAAAATGATCATGAGCAAGTGATTACGAAATCGGATAAGAGTGTATTGGGTGACAAAGACGTTGTTATTCTTCCCAGTTTTAAGAGGGATTTTATTGTAGTTCGCTTCCCTATCTAAAAGAGGTGACAATCATCAGGGTTGTGTTGACTTTGAGGACTAGAGGTGTCGTTAAAGAATGGACATTAAACCTGAAACTTTCACAACAATTTTGCTTTCTTTCGTTTTTCTAAAGTGGTTAAGGGATTTACTAATGACCCTCAAACATCGAAAAAGGTTTCCATTTTTTGCAAATGGAGTGGGTGGGGTGTGCATCGGACATATGCATTCCAGTGGAATTTTCCTGGGAATTATTTGTCCCAGTGGTATGTTCCATGGATTTGGGTTGGGTTGTTTTACCTCTGAACGGCACTTTTTTGCACACCATGGGCTAAATGGCCAGGTCACATGGACCCCGAAGGCTCAGAGAAGGTTGGGGGAGGGGACCCACTGGAACAGCTGTTGGGAGACAGATGGTAGCCTCCCGTCAAGGCCATCCAGCGTGTTCTTTAACGTGCACAGGGTATGGCTCTCCCGCATACGGGGCTACGGTTTAACGTCCCATCCGACGGACGGCGGCCTTTCCAAGCCCATCGGTGTCCCCTACTGACCGTGGGCAGGGCGGGGAATTTTGCGGAGATAAATCTCAACGCTGACCCAGCTGGGACTCGAACCTGGGAACTACAGATTACGAGCCTGGCGCGCTACCGACAGAGCCACCCCGCCCCCATTTTCCATGGAACTTATTTGTTCCAGTGGTATTTTTCAATGTGACTTATTTGTCCCAGTGACATTTTTTCATGGGAATTATTTGTCCCAGTGATATTTTATCATGGGAATTTTTTGTCCCAGTGGTATTTTTCAGTGGACTTATTTATCCCAGCGGTTTTTTCAATGGGATTTATTTGTCCCAATGGTGTTTTTCAATGGGATAATTATTTGCTTCAGTGGTATTTTTCGGTTGGGTTTAATTTCCCAGTGGAATTTTTCATTTGGGCTTATTTCCCTCAGTTATACTTTTCAGTGAGAGTTATTTTCCCAAATGTATTTTTCAATGGGACTTAATTGTTCCAATTGCATTTTTCAGTGGGCATTATTTGCTCTAGGTATTTTTTAGTGGGACTAATTTATTCCACTGGAATATTTTAGTGGGACTTATTTATCCCAGTGGTATTTTTGGCCTGTAAATGGTAGCTAGGTAGTCACTGGAAGGAGAGCTATGCACCAATCCCCTGTGATGATGCATAGAACCGGCCAGGCCTAGCATCTAATGTCCGACCCCGCCTTCTCGTGGTGCAGACCGTTAGTACCTTTCAAAAGAGATACTCTCTTGTGGAAGTGAACGGAAGGGGAGGGCTGCCAGATTAGTGTGGCCTACTGATCTGGACAACTCTGGCTACTTTTCTTTTTTTTTCTATCCTGCTGAGGAGTGGTCAACTACACAGGGTCCTGGTGCTGACCATATAAACCTACTGGACTGAATTATGGCTTTGAGCTTGATTATGGATCCTGAATTTTCTGCACTGGTGGGCTTCTGTGGAGGACGAATCATCCGCTGTGTTTTCTGTTTGTTTGTGGGTTGACAACCCAAGTGAACAGAGTCACAGGACATGTTTTATTAGCTGGTGGATAATCCTGAGCAGAGGTCATCGCAGGTACCTGAACTCTTGCTCCTATAGACATCGTCAAATTCTACATTGGAAGAGGTTTTCCAGTATAGATGGCTACAGCCTTTAGTGGTGGGGGAACGGGTCTTTGCCCCATGTCTGCGATTAGGGGGCTGTTTGATATTGTCGGCATTCCCTCTCTCAATAAACATAGTTTCTTTAAACATCCCACTAACCATTTTCTCTCCATAGGTAGTTGGAATGTGAGGACTCTGCACAGAGCTTTTTCTCTTGATGTCCTCACACAAGAATTCCACCGTTATAATTTAGATATTCTCGGCTTGCAAGAGACCAGATGGACAGATAAAGGTCAGATTCTTAAAAAATAATCTTAAATTTCTCTTTTCAGGGAGGAATGATAATAAACATCACCAAGGCGTGGGTCTGCTTCTCAGCAGACACGCTAGTGATGCTCTTCTACGATACGAGTGCATTAATGAAAGGTTTCTTACAGCAAAATTTCAGGCAAGCATTAAAGACTTGAATGTTATCTGCTGTTATGCCCCCACTGAGGATGCCGATGAGGATGAGAAGGATAGGTTTTATGAACAACTTCAGGATATTTTGAATTCTGCCAAGAAAGGAGTTATTACCCTTGTTCTTGGTGACTTCAATGCCAAAGTTGGTACTGACTCTGACCTTTGGGGAGGGGTGATAGGCCCTTTTGGTATTGGTAGCTGCAATGGCAATGGGCAACGTCTCCTACTGGTAAGTAAACTCAATGGATTCAGAATAACTAACACTTATTACAAACACCGCGACATACATAAGTACACATGGGTGTCACCGGATGGGCTGCATAAGAATATGATTGGTTATATATTAATTAACAGCAAATGGGCTAGTTCTGTTAGGAATACCAGGGCATATAGGGGAGCTGAAATTGGATCTGACCATTACCTTGTTAAAAGTGTCTTGCAACTTAAACTTAAAAAGTGTTGTGCTAGGGTTAAAAAATTTACCTTTAATTCTGAAACTCTGAAAGACCCAGTTATAGCTAAAGCTTACCATGAAAGGTTACTTAGTCATTATGACAGTCATGGTTTGCTTAATACTGAAGTTGAGGAAGAATGGGCCCGTTTTAACAGGCTTTTTTGGACACTAACAGTACTCTTTTAGGGAAAAAGGTGCAGAAGAGTCAGAATTATTTCAGTGATAAGGCACTTGAGCTTATTTCAGAAAGAAGGAATTGCAGGAATGTCCTTAATCAGTATCCTACTAGTCCTAATAGAAAGCATTACAGAGAGATTAATAAACGTGTAAAGGATACGTTAGCTGCTGATAAGAATCTTTGGCTTGATGGCTTGGCTGACAAGGCAGAGGAGGAAGCAGTTAGATAGCACAACAACAGAGATCTGTACCAGATAGTTAATGTTTTGTGTTGTAGAAAACAGACAGGTATACAGGAATTGAAGGATAAACAAGGTAAGGTTATAGAAGGGGAGAATTCTGTCATGGCTAGGTGGGTTGAGCATTTCAGTGATGTTATAAATAATGTGATTAGTTTTACCCTCATTGTTTGTAATGATGATAGATGCATTACTGGCTTTAATATTGGCCCTATAACACAGTCTGAAGTTATTGTAGCTGTTTCTAAACTTAAACTACATAAATCCCCAAGGGTAGATGAAATTACTACGGAAATGTAGACAAGATAATTTGAAAATTTGTAAACAAAGATAACAGGAAACGTGATGTTTTTCATTCTAGATGCTTACGCAGTATCTTGGGCATTAGGTGGTTCAACTTTGTAAGTAATGATGAGGTTAGGCAAAGAAGTCTGCAACCTCCTTTAAGCAGCATATTGTGCAGAGAGAGACTCCGTTGGTTTGGCCATGTTGCCCGTATGGATAATTATAGACTGGCGAATAGGGTTATGAACAGTGTGCCTAAAGTCCTCAGAAAGAAGGGGAGACCTAGGATGCGGTGGGCTGACAATGTCAAACAGGACCTTGTTAGAAATTGTGTGCAGTAGCCGGATGCAGCAGATGTAGCTCAGGACAGATATGCTTGGAGAACTAAATTGCACTGTCTGGTTGGACCTCCATAGCCCATGGCTGCTTGAGGATGATGATGATTTTTCAGTGGGACATATTTATATCAGTGGCATTTTTTTAAAGTTATTTGTCTCAGTGGCATTTTTCAATGGAATTTATTTATTCCAGTGGTTACTCTATGTAATATAAAAAAGTTATATACATATATACACTATGTTGAAAAAAGTGTCTGGACACTTCCATGTTATGTGAATGGAAAGCCACTTTCAAAGCTTCCTAACATTGAAAATAAACCTTTTATGCAAAAACTGTTATTGGCGATAAATTGTAGATGTCACTCAAATCTTTTTAAATATATTTCCCGTAATATTCGTTTTTTAATATTTAAAGAATGAATTGAAGCTGAAGCATTTATCTTCAACTTTTGACACTTGTGAAAAAAACTGCAATAGGTAAAACACAACTCTTGTAACAATTTGTTCTCTAACATAAATTAAATATCTGAAGTTTGTATGATGATTTTTTAAGATTTCATCATTTGGAGGCAATGTGACAGTGTCGTCTGCTATTAAATTATCCATTTTCAAAGACTCTTTAAATATTGATCGAAGATTGTTGAAAATTGACATTGTGACATTGCCTCCAAATTGACGAAATCTTAAAAAATCATCATACAAACTGCAGATATTTAATTTATGTTAGTGAAAAAATTGTTACAAGAGTTGTGTTTTATCTATTACAGTATTTTTTCACAAGTGTCAAAAGTTGAAGATAAATGCTTCAGCTTCCATTCATTCTTTAAATATTAAACGAATATTGCGGGAAATATATTTAGAGAGATTTGAGTAACATCTACAATATATCGCCAATAACAGTTTTACGTAAAAGGTTTATTTTCAATGTTAGGGAACTTTGAAAGTGGCTTTCCATTCACATAACATGGAAGAGTTCGGACACTTTTTTCCACATAGTGTGTATATATATATATACCTATTAAAAATTATTAAAATATATAGTGATGTTCTCCAAAATTATTCATTCAAATAAATGCAGCAAATACAAAGCAGGGGGAAATGATGGAACAATGACAATTCTTATAAATTATAAAATACAAATCAAAAATGTTTTACGAAGAGCAATTTTGCACAAAATACAGACAGTTTTTAGTAAGGTTTTTTTTTTGCTTTACACATCACACACACACACCATCGTCTTCGGGTTGGGTTGTGTTGTTTTACCTCTAAGCGTACACCTGACGCGCTACCGACTGAACCCCCCCCCCCCGGCCCCCATCATCTTCGGTTTACTTTGACTGGCAAATGTTCACCTACGACAAGCATCCATCTAGAACCCTTTAGAGGATTGAGTTGGGTTTGTTTCACCTCTGAGCGGCACTTTCGTGCGCACAATGGACTAAATGCTCACGTCACAAAGACCCCAAAAGCATCAGAGTTGGTTGGGGGGATTCAGTGGGCAGTGTCAGGAGACGAAAGCCTTCCGTTAATGTCATCCAGTGTGTTTTTTAATGTCCACAGTGATTGGGTCTCCTGCACACGGAGCGACGACTTTATGTTCCATCCGTTGAATAATAGCCCTTCCTAGCCCATCGGTGTCCCTTTCTCTCTCACCGCAAAACTCCCCGCCCTGCCCACGGTCAGTAGGGCACACCTGATGGGCTTGGAAAGGCCGCCGTCCGTCGGATGGGACGTTAAGCCGTTGCCCCGTGTGCGGGAGAGCCATACCCTGTGCACGTTAAAGAACACGCTGGATGGCCTTGACGGGAGGCTACCATCTGTCTCTCAACAGCTGTTCCAGTGGGTCCCCTCCCCCAACCTTCTCTGAGCCTTTGGGGTCCTTGTGACCTGGCCATTTAGCCCATGGTGTGCAAAAAAGTGCCGCTCAGAGGTAAAACAACCCAACCCAACCCTTCCTCTCCGAGAGCAGAATAGGGATTAGAGAAGATAAAATCTCGATACTGGCCCAGTTGGTACTCAAACCTTGGAACTGCAGCCTTGTATAAAATTTATATAGGTAAAAGCTATATAAATATATAAAAATATGAGAGCTATATAAATATATAAAATGCATAAAAACTATATAAATATTGTCCTAGTATAAAGTAGATATACCATAACCTGTGTAAAAGAGATCCACCATAATTCTATATGAAGGAGATTCACCATAACACTATGTAAAGAAGATCCACCATAACTCTATATAAGGGAGATCCACCATAAACCTATGTAAAAGAGATCCACCATAATTCTATATGAAGGAGATTCACCATAACACTATGTAAAGAAGATCCACCATAACTCTATATAAGGGAGATCCACCATAAACCTATGTAAAAGAGATCCACCATAATTCTATATGAAGGAGATTCACCATAACACTATGTAAAGAAGATCCACCATAACTCTATGTAAGGGAGATCCACCATAAACCTATGTAAAAGAGATCCACCATAATTCTATATGAAGGAGATTCACCATAACACTATGTAATGAAGATCCACCATAACTCTATGTAAGGGAGATCCACCATAAACCTATGTAAAAGAGATCCACCATAATTCTATATGAAGGAGATTCACATAACACTATGTAAAGAAGATCCACATAACTCTATGTAAGGGAGATCCACCATAAACCTATGTAAAAGAGATCCACCATAATTCTATATGAAGGAGATTCACCATAACACTATGTAAAGAAGATCCACCATAACTCTATATAAGAGAGATGCACCATAAACCTATGTAAAAGAGATCCACCATAATTCTATATGGAGATTCACCATAACACTATGTAAAGAAGATCCACCATAACTCTATGTAAGGGAGATCCACCATAAACCTATGTAAAAGAGATCCACCATAATTCTATATGAAGGAGATTCACCATAACATTGTGTAAAGAAGATCCACCATAACTCTATGTAAGGGAGATCCACCATAAACTTATGTAAAAGAGATCCACTATAATTCTATATGAAGGAGATTCACCATAACATTATGTAAAGAAGATCCACCATAACTCTATGTAAGGGAGATCCACCATAAACCTATGTAAAAGAGATCCACTTTAATTCTATATGAAGGAGATTTACCATAACACTATGTAAAGAAGATCCATCATAAGTCGATATAAAGTAGATCCACCATAATTATATATGAAGGAGATTCACAATAGCACTATGTAAAGAAGATCCACCATAACTCTATATAAGGGAGATCCACCATAAACCTATGTAAAAGAGATCCACCATAATTCTATATGAAGGAGATTCACCATAACACTATGTAAAGGAGATCCACCATAACTCTATGTAAGGGAGATCCACCATAATTATATATGAAGGAGATTCACAATAGCACTATGTAAAGAAGATCCACCATAACTCTATATAAGGGAGATCCACCATAAACCTATGTAAAAGAGATCCACCATAATTCTATATGAAGGAGATTCACCATAACACTATGTAAAGGAGATCCACCATAACTCTATGTAAGGGAGATCCACCATAATTATATATGAAGGAGATTCACAATAGCACTATGTAAAGTAGATCCACCATAACTCTATATAAGGGAGATCCACCATAAAACTATGTAAAAGAGATCCACCATAATTCTATATGAAGGAGATTCACCATAACATCATGTAAAGAAATCCATCATAACTCTATATAAGGGAGATCCACCATAAACGTATGTAAAAGAGATCCACTATAATTCTATATGAAGGAGATTCACCATAACACTATGTAAAGAAGATCCACCATAACTCTATGTAAGGGAGATCCACCATAAACCTATGTAAAAGAGATCCACTATAATTGTATATGAAGGAGATTCACCATAACATCATGTAAAGAAGATCCATCATAATTCCATGTAAATAAGCTCTGCCATAAACCTGTGAAAAGGAGTTCCACCATAAATCTATATCTAGGAGATTCACCATAACACTATGTAAAGAAAATCCATCATAAGCCGATATAAAGAGGATCCACCTTAAATTGTAAATGAAGGAGATTCACAATAACACTAAGTAAATAAGATTCACCATAACTCGATCATTCAGCATAACCCTATGCTAAGGTAATAAATACACCGTAACTCTATGTGAAAAAAGCTACCATAACACTATGCAAAAGCCATCTACTCAAGTTTAAGATCTTCAATAAAATTGTTTCTTAATATTCAAATTTACATTTACCCTATAAAGACATTGATCACAATTTAAAAAAGCGCATTTTTTTCCTTCTAGCATTGTTTAACGTTCAAACTATAGTATCTTTTTAAATACGTACCAAATATTATTGATAAAACGACACTTAAAGAGATCATTTTGAAATCTTCAACTTCGAAGTAACAATTTTGCACCAAACTCTCCTTTCCAAAGGTACGAAGTTTCATATGAGGTTTCAGATTGCTTTCAAATATGCGTTATCCCTTAATTGTCCCGAGCGGTGAATATGTGAAATTAACTGATATAAAGTTTACTTTAAATTGATCCTAAAGATAGATAATTATCTTCTCCCCATTGAATCCCAGGATTAATTGCTTATCGCCACGTATAATTTGAAAGGTAAATTCTAGCATAATGTAAAAGCGCCCTTGATAAAAGGCCAGTTTAGCTGAAATGGCTGAGAACACGATAATGAAGTCTAAAGCCATCTATCATATTATCAGTCCACAGAGTATTAGAAAAGCTTAGAGTATCACTTTTATAGAAATGGTTCATTAGTGTCTTTGGATGTGATTGATGATATTTATATTTATTAGTTATTAGTGACGTTATGAGTAATAATGGAAATTTAGTTCACTATGTGTTTATTCATTTAGGTAATACAACACGGCTCTCTAAAATGGGTGGGGGGGGGGGTTGTCTCAGTTGATAGCACGGCGAGCTCGTAATCCGGATTTCCAGGTTCGATTCCCCCCTAGCCAGCATTGAGATTGATCTCCGCAAAATTTTCTTGCCCTGCCCACGGTCAGTAGGGGACACCGATGGGCTTCGAAAGGTCGCAGTCCGTCGGATGGAACGTGAAGCCGTACAGTCGCTCAAAAAAGTATCCGAACACTATGGTTGATTACAGAATTCAGAAAAAATATCTGGCAACGATTTTTTTTTAGGAATTAGTGATCTGGCAACCTTCGTGTCACGTGATTACAGAATTCAGGAAAAATATCTGGAGCGTGTACAGCAACTGTACACGCTCCAGTTACCGTTCACAGCAAACTGGAGTGTGTGCAGTTACTGCACACGCTCCAGTTTGCTGTGAACGGTAACTGCACACGATCAATATTTCCGTGAGTGAGCCCACACGATCTAGTATCAAAATAATATGGCCACCTACAGTCGCTCAAAAAAGTATCCGAACACTATGGTTGATTACAGAATTCAGAAAAAATATCTGCCAGATCACTAATTCCTAAAATAAAAATCGTTGCGAGATATTTTTTCTGAATTCTGTAATCAACCATATTGTTCGGATTTATTTTAATATATATAATGCGTATGAATATATAGGGCAATGAATATGGAGCGTGTGCAGTTACCATTCACAGCAAACTGGAGCGGTTGCGGTTAATGTTCACAGCACATTGGATCGTGTGAGCTCACAAAGACCTGAATCGTGTGGGCTCACTCACGAAAATATTGAGCGTGTGCAGTTACCGTTCACAGCAAACTGGAGCGTGTGTTTGCTGTGAACGGTAACTGGAGCGTGTGTTTGCTGTGAACGGTAACTGGAGCGTGTACATTGCTGTACACGCTCCAGATATTTTTCCTGAATTCTGCAATCACGTGACACAAAGGTTACCAGATCACTAATTCCTAAAAAAAATAGTTGCCCGATATTTTTTCTGAATTCTGTTATCAATCATAGTGTTCGGATACTTTTTTGAGCGACTGTACCTCCGTGTGCGGGAGAGCCATACCCTGTGTTTCAATCAATCAATCCATCAATTTTATTTCATCAGCATATACAATTTATAACAGAAAAATATGAGTGAACCCAAAAACCACATAGTTTGTTTGGGCCACTAAAAGAAATTAATACAAAAATCAATAACGACTTACTCACTACAAAGATTACAAACAATATGTGTCATTTTTCCAATATATGTACAATGAATTTTTACATTACACTTGATTATTTAACAAAGGTTATCCCACGTTAAAGAACACACTGGATGGCCTTAATGGGAAGCTACCATTCATCTCCCAACAGCTGTCCAGTGGGTATCCTCCTCCAACCTTCTCTGAGCCCTTGGGGTCCTTGTGACTTGACCATTTTGCCCATGTAATTGTAGTCCATTTGAAAAAAAATAAAATAAAAATATGCGGCTCAGGGGTAAAACAATTAGAGCAAAATATTAGATAATATTCAAAATAATGATTGTTGGATTGTTTACATCTGAGTGCCACTGTTTTTACACAAAATTGGCTGAATGGCCAAGTCACAAGGACCCCGAAGGCTCAGAGAAAGTTGGGCGAGAGGACCTACTGGAACAGCTGTTGGGAAACAGATGGTAGCCTCCAGTCAAGGCCATCCAGCGTATTCTTTAACGTGCACAGGGTATGGCTCTCCCGCACACCGAACCATAGCTTAACGTCCCATCCGACCAACGGAAGACTTTCCAAGCCCATCGGCATCCCCTACTGACCGTGGGCAGGGCGTGGAATTTTGCGGAGATTAATCTCAACGCTGACCCAGCTGGGCCTCGAACCTAGGAACTACAGATTATGAGCCTGCTGCGCTACCGACTGAGCAATCTCCGCCTCAGGTCACAAGGAACCCGAAGGCTCAGAGAAAGTTAGGGGAGACGACCCATTGGGCAGCTGCTGGGAGACAGAGAGTAGCCTCCCGTCAAATCCATCCAGCGTGTTCTTTAATATGCGTAGAGTATGACTCCCCTCACACAGGACCACTGCTTTACGTCCCATCCGACGGACGGTGGCCTTTCCGAGCCCATCAGTGTTCCCTACTGACCGATGTCAGAGAGGAGAGTTTTGAGGAGATAAATCTCAACGCAGGGGGATGGGGCGGGGGTGGCTCAGTCGGTAGCGCGCCAGGCTCGTAATCTGTAGTTCCCAGGTTCGAGTCCCAGCTGGGTCAGCGTTGAGATTTATCTCAGCAAAAATTCCCCACCCTGCCCACGGTCAGTAGGGGACACCGATGGGCTTGGAAAGGCCGCCGTCCGTCGGATGGGACGTTAAGCCGTGGCCCCGTGTGCAGGAGAACCATGCCCTGTGCACGTTAAAGAACACGCTGGATGGCCTTGACGGGAGGCTACCATCTCTCTCCCAACAGCTTGTTCCAGTGGGTCCCCTCCCCCAACCTTCTCTGAGCCTTCGGGGTCCATGTGACCTGGCCATTTAGCCCATGGTGTGCAAAAAAGTGCCGCTCAGAGGTAAAACAACCCATCTCTCAACGCTGGTCCAGATGGGACTCGAACCTGGGAACTGCAGATTACGATCCTGACCCGCTACCGCCTGACTTCCCCCCCCCCAAAGTTAATGGGAACTTAATTTTAAAGCTTTATAATCCCAAAATGTGTTTAATAGAAAATGTGACTGAAGATACATTAAAGATCATATCAAATTTAAATCTGGCTTTTCAAAAATATTCGTTCTGTAAAGAGCCGGACTAGTTAACAATAAATTATTTTCTTTTATATAAATCTTTAATAATAGTCTAATATTAAAAATATTAATTACGCAAAGTTCTAAATTATGTATATATTTTATTAAATAGTTTGAAACAATACTTATTACTTAAGTTTCAATCAAATTCTGACGTAAATTCTTATGACCAATTATTATTATGAAATATTTCAGCTTCTATAACTCTTTAAATACTAAATGAATATTACTTGAAATTGAGATTTTAATAGATTTGATTATAATCTTTATCTTCAGTCACATTTTTCCATTAGATGCACATTTGAGAAGTTAAGAGCTTCTAAATTTTAGATTCTCATTGATACACGAGTACATGGAAATCCCCTAATCTTCTGGTTGGGTTGGGTTGTTTTACCTCTGAGCGGCACTTTTTTGCACACCATGGGCTAAATGGCCAGGTCACATGGACCCCGAAGGCTCAGAAAATGTTGGGGGAGGGGACCCACTGGAACAGCTGTTGGGAGACAGATGGTAGCCTCCCGTCAAGGCTATCCAGCGTGTTCTTTAACGTTGGGTTGTTTTACCTCTGAGCGGCACTTTTTTACACACCATGGGCTAAATGGCCAGGTCACATGGACCCCGAAGGCTCAGAGAAGGTTGGGGGAGGGGACCCACTGGAACAGCTGTTGGGAGACAGATGGTAGCCTCCCGTCAAGGCCATCCAGCGTGTTCTTTAACGTTGGGTTGTTTTACCTCTGAGCGGCACTTTTTTGCACACCATGGGCTAAATGGCCAGGTCATATGGACCCCGAAGGCTCAGAGAATGTTGGGGGAGGGGACCCACTGGAACAGCTGTTGGGAGACAAATGGTAGCCTCCCGTCAAGGTCATCCAGCGTGTTCTTTAACGTTGGGTTGTTTTACCTCTGAGCGGCACTTTTTTGCACACCATGGGCTAAATGGCCAGGTCACATGGACCCAGAAGGCTCAGAGAAGGTTGGGGGAGGAGATCCACTGGAACAGCTGTTGGGAGACAGATGGTAGCCTCCCGTCAAGGCCATCCAGCGTGTTCTTTAACGTGCACAGGGTATGGCTCTCCCGCACACGGGGCCACGGCTTAACGTCCCATCCGACGGACGGCGTCCTTTCCAAGCGCATCGGTGTCCCCTACTGACCGTGGGCAGGGCGGGGAATTTTGCGGAGATAAATCTCAACGCTGACCCAGCTGGGACTCGAACCTGGGAACTACAGATTACGAGCCTGGCGCGTTACCGACTGAGCCACACCCGCCCCCTTCTAGTAGGACATTCAGTATATTGAACCAAAAACAAATCGCTGAACTCATCTGTGAAAATGAAAAATTGAAATTTGGTGTTTTTGGTTTCAGGAAAAAAAAAATGACTACAAATCTAAATTAGTATCTTTAACATTGCCATAACAATATTAATGTTGTGCTTCGTATTATCTTTAGCGTCTTACATAAAAAAGAAATCAGTGAAAAAAATCAATTTCAGGGCAAGATTAAGATCCTCTTAGGCCCTAGATCAAACAATTGTTTGTATGCCCTATACACAGGGCCTATTGGATAAAACGGCCCCGTCTACACCGTACTAGTGCTACTTTTTATTATGACTGGTTTCAATGTACACACGTATTTATACGATTAACCAATTTCGTGTTTTGCCCGAGCTGGACTCAGACAAAACACAGTGACACTTTACTCAGTTCTAAAAATATAAATAATCTTTTTTTTTTTCTATTTAAAAGCACACCATCACTGCAACATTTTAAAACCATTTCTCGACCTTGAAGGGGTTGGATAGTTTTACCTATGAGCAGCAGGTTTTTTGCACACAATAGCTAAATAGTCAGGCCACAAGGACCCCAAAGGCTCAGAGAAAGTTGTGGGAAGGGAACTCACTGGGTTGGGTTGGTTTTACCTCTGAGTGGCACTTTTTTGCACATTATGGGCTAAATGACCAGGTCACATGGACCCCGAAGGTTCAGAGAAGGTTGGGGGAGGGGACCCACTGGAACAGCTGCTGGGAGACAGATGGTAGCCTCCCGTCAAGGCCATTCAGCGTGTTCTTTAACGTGCACAGGGTATGGCTCTCCCGCACACGGGGCCACGGCTTAACGTCCCATCCGACGGACGGCGTCCTTTCCAAGCCCATCGGTGTCCCCTACTGACCGTGGGCAGGGCGGGGAATTTTGCTCAATTATTCTCAACGCTGACCCAGCTGCGAAGCATCCCCTGTGGGGTTCAAACCGACAAGATGTCAGAGGTGATATGACTCTAGATTTTATCAACTCGACTGACATGTATTTATTAAATGATTGGGATACTCCAGCTACATTTACTGGCCCAAGAGGGCAGAGCTGGATAGACTTGACCCTAGTTTCACCTCGGTTGTTTCCCCTAATTCAGGGCTGGTGCGTCAGCGACATGGTCACTAACAGCGACCATAATTACATCATGTTCCAGGTGGGCGGAACATCATCCCCACCACAACATGCACGACGGTTTGCGGTGGGCAAAGCTCCTGTTTGGTGCAAGCTCATGCGCTGTGTGTCACCGGAGCTGGCGAAGATCGGCCAGCGCGTCAGTGACATAGGAGATAGCAGTTCTCTAAATAATATCTTGGGAGATCTGACTGAATGTTTATGTACTGGATGTGAGATGACCTTCGGGTTTAAAAGGCAACCCAGAGTGGGCAATAAATCAGTGCCCTGGTGGACACCTGAGCTCACAATTAGAAGGAAAAGAGTAAGAGCTCTCAGACGGAGATATCAAAGGTGCCACAATGTGGAAAGAAGTGCCAGAGAGGAACTGTACAGGAAGGAACAAGCAAAGTACAAGCTCGCCATACGAGAGGCGCAGCTGACTTCCTGGCAGAAATTCTGCAGCGAGGTCTCTGCACAGAACCCTTTCACATTACAGTATAGGCTAGCTACGGATAAAGATTTTAAACCCCTGGAAATTGCTTATGTTCGCAGGGAAGATGGATCCAAGACCACTTCCTTTGGCGAGACCATCCAGGTACTATTAGATAATTTATTCCCTAAAGATGACAGGAGCTCTGATGATGCAGAACATCAACTCCTTAGGGAAAATTGCAGGACTCCACCGGATACGCCGGATGACGTCCCGTTTACAGAAGAGGAGGTGAGAGAGGTAATCAGGGAAATGGCCCGGGGCAAAGCCCCGGGTAATGATGGTCTGACAGTGGAGATCGTTTCTCAGGTGTTTAATGAACATAAAAGCTTGTTCACCCAGCTCTTCAACAAGTGCTTGAATCTGGGAGCCTTCCCAACCGCCTGGAAACAGGCGGACCTAGTCCTTTTTAACAAGGCAGGTAGGGATCCGGCCGACGCAAGATCCTACAGACCGATATGTCTGCTGCCGGTGTTGGGAAAAGTACTAGATAAACTCCTGACAAACAGGATGTATTACCACTGCCATAAGAACGGATTCTTGAACCCCAAGCAATTCGGGTTCAGAACAGACCAGTCCACCACCGCTGCAATCAAACAGGTGGTGGACATTGTTCAGATAAATAAAGTGCACAAGTTGCACACCTCTCTCATCGCCTTGGATGTGACAGGCGCGTTCGACAACGTCTGGTGGCCTGCAATCTTAAATAAATTGAAGGAATGTTCCTGTCCCAGGAACATATTCATTCTAGTGGCCAATTACCTCAGCGAGAGGATGGTCACATACTCACATGCTAGCGGGACGGCCTCAAGAAACTTGGAAAGAGGCTGCCCACAAGGGTCGTGCAGCGGACCGTTCCTCTGGAACTTAGTCGCTGATTCCGCTCTGGAGTTGACTATGCCCGAGGGAGTCTGGCTCCAGGCGTACGCAGATGACTTGCTGCTTGCCATAACAGCGTCCTCCAGAGCTAAGCTGGAGGATGCTGGCAACGCGGCAATTAAATTACTAGAAGGATGGTGTCTGCGCAATAAGCTTGGGTTCAGCGTTGCAAAGACTACATCAATGACTATTGCTAAGGAGGGTGTCCTCAAGAAGAGGTACCCTATTTTCAAACTAAAAGGCGAAAATATCCGCCATGCGACAACATTAAAGTACCTGGGGATCACTCTGGATGAGAGGATGAGCTGGATCCCACACCTGCAGGACCTTAAAGCTAAATGCACAAATGTTATGTGTAAGCTAGGGCGTATGGCTCGCGTCTCATGGGGACTCAGAAGCGAAGTCCTCAAGGAAATTTATCTTAGGGGAACGGAGAGGATCCTAACATATGGTGCGGGTGCCTGGTGGCGCCCGACGGACCACTCCATAATGTGTAGAAAGCTGCTTGCAGCCCAACGACCAGCTTTACTGCGAATTACCAGGGCGTACAGGACGACATCTACGGATGCCCTCCTGGTACTCGCAGGGATCCCTCCGCTATTTTTGACGGTCGGTAAAGAAGCGACCATTTTCAGAGTCCTGCAGGCTAAGGAAAAAGCAACATTCCTCAGAGTCCAGTATGACCCCGGGGATTTTGAGGTAAATACCGCTAAGTGGGATCTGCATCCCACAAGGAGACTATGTGTGCCCTGGTCCACGGAGTTACCATCAGGTACAGATACTGAAATATACACCGACGGTTCCAAGAGCGAGGAGGGTGTGGGCCTAGCCTTCACTGTCTTCAATCAAGGGGCCAAAGTGTATGATTTTCAGAGGAAGGTTTCAAATAATGGCTCGGCCTTCCAAGCAGAACTGCTCGCTATCAGAGAGGCCCTTAACTGGGCCCTCAATGACGGTGGTCTAAACAACGACATAAGGCTGTACACAGACAGCCAAGCAGCTCTGCATGCACTTGAAGATGCAACCAACAGGCATCAAATAGTGAATGAGATCAAGTGCATCCTGGGCAGTCAGAACATGCCCAGGGTATCCTTCTCCTGGATTAGGGCACATGTAGGACATGAGGGCAACGAGCGGGCCGACCAACTGGCCCGTTCTGCAGGTAATAACACTCAACCTGTGATAGCGGTAAAGACTTCAAAAACTACCCTGAAGTCTATAATTGGCCAAGGTACCATTCAGGAGTGGCAGAGGCTCTGGGATACGACTGAGAATGGTCTTCAAACAAAGACATTCTTGAAAAGGGTCAGTCTATCCCTGAGATCCTCTGACCACTATTTGACGCAGGTCCTAACAGGACATGGGAGCTTCCCCAAATACCTGGAGCGTTTCAAAATCTCTGCCCACAGTTACTGCGGCTGTGGGGCTCCAGATGCAGACGTCGGGCACTATATCCTCAGATGTCCGATCACTGAAGGGTTCGCTAACGAACTCAGGGACTCCCAGGCGATCAATGAGGTAGCAGGCGAACTGGTCTCGGTGTCCATCGAGAGTGCCCGTGTCAGGGTGCACTTGAGGGACATAGGCTGGCTCGTCTGCCGGCTTCGGGACTCTCTCCTTTGAGTTCCGTGGCTGCTTTCTCCCTTTGACTTATTTTCCAATCTTCTTCCCGGGCTGCACTCAGCACCCCCTTTAACGCCACCCATACTCCATGTCCTTACTGGTCTCCTCTGAGACAAACTTCATCTTCTATTTCCAAGCCTCTAGTTGCTATGCACGTGTAGTGTCGTGAGACGGAGCACGTGCTTTCCCCATGGGGAGTGGGTCCTTCGGGACCCACTCCCCACCCCGTATTAACCAGAGGTGTTGAACGAATTAAATCTCAACGCTGACCCAGCTGGGACTCGAACCTGGGAACTACAGATTACGAGCCTGGCGCGCTACCGACTGAGCCACCGCCGCCCTGGGGAACTCACTGGATAGATATTAGCAGATATATATTAGCCTCACATCAAGGCAATCCAGCGAGTTTTAACGCGCACAGGATATGGCTCTCTCTCTCTTCCCCGCACGGTTTCACGGCTTAATGTCCATCCGACGGACGGCGGCCTCCAGTTCTTTTTATTGCTTAAAATAAAATGAATCCCGCCTTATATTGAGAAGTAAATAATTTGGTCCTTATATTATTTCTTAAAATAAAACGCGACCCGCTATACATATATATATTAGAAAAAAAAAATATATTTTTTAATATATGTATTGCTATACCGTCCCGTGGCCGAGTGGTTAGTGCGCTTGGCTTCTGATCTAACGGACCTGGGTTCGAGTCCCGGGTAAGGCATGGTTGTGTGTGTGTTGTTTTTCTGCTGAGGTCCTGCCATCCTCTCAGATCTTCTACTATGGCATATAAACTGACCGGCTCCTGTCAGATCTCTGTGGCAAGCAGCTGCTTGAGGGGGTATTTATTCCCGAGCCCCGGGTAAGGCATGGATGTATGTGTCGTTTTTCTCTGAGAGGTCCTGCCATCCTCTCAGACCTTCTACTATGGCATGTAGACTGACAGGTTCCTGTCAGACCTCTGTGGCAAGCAGCTGCTTGAGGGGGTATTTATTCCCGAGCCTCGGGTAAGGCATGAATGTATGTGTCGTTTTTCTGCAGAGGTCCTGCCATCCTCTCAGACCTTCTACTATGGCATGTAAACTGACAGGCTCCTGTCAGACCTCTGTGGCAAGCAGCTGCTTGAGGGGGCATTTATTCCCGAGCCTCGGGTAAGGCATGAATGTATGTGTCGTTTTTCTGCAGAGGTCCTGCCATCCTCTCAGACCTTCTACTATGGCATGTAAATTGACAGGTTCCTGTCAGACCTCTGTGGCAAGCAGCTGCTTGAGGGGGAATTTATTCCCGAGCCCCGGGTAAGGCATGGATGTATGTGTCGTTTTTCTGCAGAGGTCCTGCCATCCTCTCAGACCTTCTACTATGGCATGTAAATTGACAGGTTCCTGTCAGACCTCTGTGGCAAGCAGCTGCTTGAGGGGGAATTTATTCCCGAGCCCCGGGTAAGGCATGGATGTATGTGTCGTTTTTCTGCAGAGGTCCTGCCATCCTCTCAGACCTTCCACTATGGCATGTAAACTGACAGGTTCCTGTCAGACCTCTGTGGCAAGCAGCTGCTTGAGGGGGTATTTATTCCCGAGCCTCGGGTAAGGCATGAATGTATGTGTCGTTTTTCTGCAGAGGTCCTGCCATCCTCTCAGACCTTCTACTATGGCATGTAAATTGACAGGTTCCTGTCAGACCTCTGTGGCAAGCAGCTGCTTGAGGGGGAATTTATTCCCGAGCCCCGGGTAAGGCATGGATGTATGTGTCGTTTTTCTGCATAGGTCCTGCCATCCTCTCAGACCTTCTACTATGGCATGTAGACTGACAGGTTCCTGTCAGACCTCTGTGGCAAGCAGCTGCTTGAGGGGGTATTTATTCCCGAGCCTCGGGTAAGGCATGAATGTATGTGTCGTTTTTCTGCAGAGGTCCTGCCATCCTCTCAGACCTTCTACTATGGCATGTAAACTGACAGGTTCCTGTCAGACCTCTGTGGCAAGCAGCTGCTTGAGGGGGCATTTATTCCCGAGCCTCGGGTAAGGCATGAATGTATGTGTCGTTTTTCTGCAGAGGTCCTGCCATCCTCTCAGACCTTCTACTATGGCATGTAAATTGACAGGTTCCTGTCAGACCTCTGTGGCAAGCAGCTGCTTGAGGGGGAATTTATTCCCGAGCCCCGAGTAAGGCATGGATGTATGTGTCGTTTTTCTGCAGAGGTCCTGCCATCCTCTCAGACCTTCTACTATGGCATGTAAATTGACAGGTTCCTGTCAGACCTCTGTGGCAAGCAGCTGCTTGAGGGGGAATTTATTCCCGAGCCCCGGGTAAGGCATGAATGTATGTGTCGTTTTTCTGCAGAGGTCTGCCATCCTCTCAGACCTTCTACTATGGCATGTAAATTGACAGGTTCCTGTCAGACCTCTGTGGCAAGCAGCTGCTTGAGGGGGAATTTATTCCCGAGCCCCGGGTAAGGCATGGATGTATGTGCCGTTTTTCTGCAGAGGTCCTGCCATCCTCTCAGACCTTCTACTATGGCATGTAAACTGACAGGTTCCTGTCAGACCTCTGTGGCATGCAGCTGTTTGAGGGGGTATTTATTTATTATTATATATTTAGAAACAACAGATTTAAGCTCTATGTGATTACTTAAAATGAAATGCACCACATTACTTATTGAGAAATAACTGATTTGGCCCTTGCACGACTGCTTAAAATGAAACGTGACCCACCATATATTTGAGAATAACTGATTTAGACTCTATGCGATTGCTTAAAATAAAATGCCATCCATTGTGGTGTTGAGAAGAAAATGATTTAGCTCCCTATATGATTTGTGTGTGAAACTCGTGTTTTATTCAACGTATACAAATTTACACCTTATTAATATTTTCAATTAACTTGAGAACACAAACGATCAAAAAACACACCACATTTCGATAAACAGATAAAGGAACACCTCAAAACGAAAGCCTTCTTAGCAGATGTCGCATCCTTCCCAGTCTTAGATGAAGCTATGCCGACATTCCCTAAAGATGGCAGCTATCATCAATTAGATCTGGAAGCCGGCATCTGTTACGGATTGGTAAGCGAACAGATGCAATAGCAGAGTTGATGGTGATGACTGCAGATTTGTTTCTATGAATCCGGTAGACATGGAGAGAGATTGAGAGAGAGGATGAATGCCTCAGATGCTGCAGTAATTTATCCTCGAATGCTCCCTCTCTCTCTGTTCAGTTCTCTGAGAGATCTGTCTTAGCGTGCTGATACTGCGAACAGATTCGCTGCTTGTTCAGCGCTGATGTGGAGTAAATCACTCTAGTCTTCATTCCTGCAGAACACGGTTGTGATTTAGGGCGTAAAAGTGGACGCTAAAGGTTTTGCTGGAGTGCTAGGGCTAATGGGAGAGTCTTCGGAGATTCGATAACGCTCAAATTAGAATGCTTCTACCGACCCAAATGGGGTGACTCAGTCGGTAGTGCGCCAGGCTCGTAATCTGTAGTTCCCAGGTTCGAGTCCCAGGTGGGTCAGCGTTGAGATTTATCTCCGCAAAATTTCCCCGCCCTGCCCACGGTCAGTAGGGGATACCGATGGGCTTGGAAAGGCCGCCGTCTGTCGATGGGATTTTAAGCCGTGGCCCCGTGTGTGGGAGAATCATACCCTGTGCACGTTAAAGAACACGCTGGATGGCCTTGACGGGAGGCTACCATCTGTCTCCCAACAGCTGTTCCAGTGGGTCCCCTCCCCCAACCTTCTCTGAGCCTTCGGGGTCCATGTGACCTGGCCATTTAGCCCATGGTGTGCAAAAAAGTGCCGCTCAGAGGTAAAACAACCCAACCCAAGTTGCATATGTCAGTGACTGCAGGTTGCCAACGTTGGAATCGGTATTTAATTCCGTCCAGTTGGAGAGAAATGATAAGCATTTACTTTTTGGGTTGCGCGAATTTTGATTCACCCTGTATTATAGAACCTAATTTTTATCTTTAGGTGTATACGTCTATTTTTCCACATTCTCCATGGATTCTTCAGCAATCTCTTTTTTTTTCTATTAATCTCTTGCAGCACATCACCACTCTCCTCAGCTACCGAGATAATTAAACCTAAACAAAAAAAAAATTCAAAATAAGTAAACCGCAACTTGACTCTCCAGTTTTCATCAATGTTTTCTCTGTTTATCACCAAACCTACATACTCAATATTTGCTGGGTTGTTTTACCTCTGAGCGGCACTTTTTCGCGCACAACGCCAGGTCACAATGAGCCAGAAAGCTCTGAGAAAGTTGTGGGAGGGAACCCACTGAAACAGCTGTTGGGAGACAGATGGTAGTCTCTCGTCAAGGCCATCCAACGTGTTCTTTAACGTGCACAGGGTATGGCTCTCCTGCAATGGGGCCACGGTTTATATTGGATTGGATTGTTTTACCTCTGAGCGGCACTTTTTTGCACACCATGGGCTAAATGGCCAGGCCACAAGGACCCCGAAGGCTCAGAGAAGGTTGAGGGAGGGGACCCACTGGCTTATTCCAGGATGAATATATGGAGTAAACTCACGGAAGTAACGACTCTGTAGGAATGTTGAGATTAATAGGTTTTACAGAAAAATTAACAGAAAGAGTTGGGTTGGGTTACCTCTGAGCGGCACTTTTTTGCACACCATGGGCTAAATGGCCAGGTCACATGGACCCCGAAGGCTCAGAGAATGTTGGGGGAGGGGACCCACTGGAACAACTGTTGGGAGACAGATGGTAGCCTCCCGTCAAGGCCATCCAGCGTGTTCTTTAACGTGCACAGGGTATGGCTCTCCCGCACACGGGGCCACGGCTTAACGTCCCATCCGACGGACAGCGGCCTTTTCAAGCCCATCGGTGTCCCCTACTGACCGTGGGCAGGGCGGGGAATTTTCCGGAGATAAATCCGGAGCTAGGAACCCGATCTGTTACCCCCAAGAGGGTTAAAACTAAGTGAAACCACGGCACCAAATTTGGAGTCGCTAATATGTGCTACTGGTGACGTCAGACGCGCCCGCCCGTAATTACGCCTATTACATAATATGATAACTAATATCAATCACATCTATGTATTGTAAAATGAAATCGAAATAAAAGATTATTGTTATGTTGTTATTATTATCTGTTCGATTTCGAATGTGGGCTCATCTTGGAGCGCGGATGGGCAGGAGCATCAGTAACGGAGATGATGGAACTCATCAGATAATCAGGGATCATAATATCATGAGTGTACTGAGAATGTCAACAGGCTAAAAAAACACATCCCCTAATCATGGTAAATGCGGGAAGAAAAAGACTCTGATAAATAGGTACAGTCGGTCAAAAAAGTATCCGAACACTATGGTTGGTTACAGAATTCAGAAAAAATATCTGGCAACGATTTTTTTTTAGAAATTACTGATTTGGCAACCTTCGTGTCACGTGATTACAGAATTCAGGAAAAATATCTGGAGCGTGTACAGCAACTATTTTTTTTAGAAATCAGTGATCTGGCAACCTTCGTGTCACGTGACACGAAGGTTGCCAGATCACTAATTTCTAAAAAAATCGTTGCCAGATATTTTTTCTGAATTCTGTAATCAACAAGTTCGGATACTTTTTTTGAGCGGCTGTACAAGAAGTGGAGTTTGGAGTTTTTATTTGTACTAAATACTAGTTTGAAAATGAAAATTAATTAGCGATGACATTCTCTATTGAAACGACGGTACTTCTGAAGGGCAGTCTTATCTTTCTAAATCGTTTTAAAGAATTCAAAGCAACTCGTCTTGGCATTGTAGGCAAACAAAGTACTGTTGATTAAGACAAACTTTTATAAAAGGCAGAAATAAAACACAAGTCTGTAGATACCGTTATGTTTGTTTAGTTTCCTTTACACTCACAAGGGCGAATACGATCAAAACGTGGGGAACTCTTTCAAGTGAAAGAATCCTGACTTTTCCACGAGCAAACGTCTTTCAAGTACATGTCTGGCTTATTTTTATGCTTGCTTCTTCGGTCTCAGTTGTCAGAAGAGAAAAACATATCCTTTGCTCTCTCCCCCCCCCCCCCCCCAACGGATCCTCAATACCTGACAGAACAGGAAAATATCCCAGGCGTTGAGCCCTAATTTGATTGTCAAACGAGCTAAGTTGTATGAAAGGGATTCTTATTGGTAGACTGATGCGGAGAGGTGCTGTTGCCGATAAATGAAAGCGCTATTCGCAACGGTAAACAAAATGCTTTGACTTCAAATATCGGATTGCTAAGTTCAGAATTGAACGGTGAAAATTCTCTGCGCTTCTATCTTTGGCAATGATTTTTGTTTCGTCACTGCACAGGTCAGGTGTGGAGTAAAAGAATTCAGGAGCGTTGATTTGCAAAGTGTGTGTCTTCTTTCTTGCTGAGTTTTGGTTAGTGTCTTCTTGGCCGTTCGATGATTTCGTAAGAGAGAAAAGAATTCAAACACACTCCTTCAATGACGAAGCAAGCCTTCTTTCACTGAATGGGAAGGGGGAGGGGGGTTTGGGTTGAAACAGATTGCTCCCAGTACCGATATCTTCCTCAAGAAGTCATTGATTGGACGGTATTTTGAGCTTGCTAAAGGATTCTGAACCGGCTTAGTGTACTCTCTGCCGCCGTCCGATGAATAGAGGAACTAATTGAAAAGAAAATAATTTCAGTGTGGGTGGAGGTTGAAAGAGTCAGGAGAAGGCACACACGTGGAGGATTATCTTCAAAGAGACAGCATCAATATTTTCCTCGGGATTTGGAATTAAAGAGGGTGAGGAAGTGATGTTAGTTTTAAAGGGGAAGTGGTGGTTGTGTAAAAAAAAATTAAAAGGGAGAGGAGGAAGAGGAGGTGGTGTCAAATTTTAAAGGAGAGAGAGGAGGTGGTGTCAAATTTCAAATGGGAGGAGGGAGAGGAGGTGGTGTCAAATTTCAAATGGGAGGAGGGAGGTGAGGAGATGTCAAATTTTAAAGGAGGGAGAGGATGTGGTGTCAAATTTTAAAGGAGAGAGAGGAAGAGGTGTCAAATTTTAAAGGAGAGAAAGGTGGTGGTGTCAAATTTTAAAGGAGAGAGGAGGTGGTGTGAAATTTAAAGGAGAGAGGAGGTGGTGTGAAATTTTAAAGGAGAGAAAGGTGGTGGTGTGAAATTTTAAAGGAGAGAGGAGGTGGTGTGAAATTTTAAAGGAGAGAGGAGGTGGTGTGAAATTTTAAAGGAGAGAGGACTTGGTGTGAAATTTTAAAGGAGAGATGAGGTGGTGTGAAATTTTAAAGGAGAGAGGAGGTGGTGTGAAATTTTAAAGGAAAGGTGGTGGTGTGAAATTTTAAAGGAGAGAGGAGGTAGTGTGAAATTTTAAAGGAGAGAGGAGGTGGTGTGAAATTTAAAAAAGAGAGGAGGTGGTGTGAAATTTTACAGGAGAGAGGACTTGGTGTGAAATTTTAAAGGAGAGAGGAGGTGGTGTGAAATTTTAAAGGAGAGAAAGGTGGTGGTGTGAAATTTTAAAGGGGAGAGGAGGTGGTGTGAAATTTTAAAGGAGAGAAAGGTGGTGGTGTGAAATTTTAAAGGAGAGAGGAGGTGGTGTGAAATTTTAAAGGAGAGAGGAGGTGGTGTGAAATTTTAAAGGAGAGAGGAGGTGGTGTGAAATTTTAAAGGAGAGAGGACGTGGTGTGAAATTTTAAAGGAGAGAGGAGGTGGTGTGAAATTTTAAAGGAGAGAGGAGGTGGTGTGAAATTTTAAAGGAGAGAGGAGGTGGTGTGAAATTTTAAAGGAGAGAGGAGGTGGTGTCAAATTTTAAAGGAGAGAGGAGGTGGTGTGAAATTTTAAAGGAGAGAGGAGGTGGTGTCAAATTTCAAATGGGATTAGGAAGATGAGTTGGTGTCAAATTTTAAAGGAGGGAGAGGAGGCTGTGTCAAGTATCCTGCCCCATCCCTTTAACGCTTTCGGATCGATTGTGTTTCTTGCCCCCCTCCCCCGCCTTCGATTTTTTTTCTCAGATCCGGGTCTGTTTCAGTTGTTAACTTACAAGTGCAAAATATACATAAATTACATATATCTTTTAGAATCAGTTTCCGACACAACAACTTATGTTCTACTGCAAAATTATTTCAATTGCAAAACTCTAAAGATCGTAAAGTTTATGAAAATGATTTTCAGTTCATTTGTAAAAATGCTCGAAACCGATTAAAGACTGTTACGATCAGTTAAGAAGTTTTCGAACACATTTAGGGACATCTTAAACGAGATATTTTAAAGAACCTTTTCGTTAGAGATTTAAATTTCAGGTCCTTTAGTTGAATCATGCTATCACACAAGTGCGTTTAATTATCAACAAGATAATCCTGGTGCTTCTGAAACAAAGCATCGGTTCTATAGTAAGTGGCAAGTAGTTAAGCGATACAAGTTTCTCCACTGAATTGGAAAGGTTTAGTACTGGAAAACTTCATTCCCTTTAAGTGACCAAGACGTGATGATATCGATTCAACGACAGAGTTGAAGTATTAGATGTAAGTGGCAGATCGATGCAGTCGCTGTAATGTGTGTGGTCTTAACTAAGATTTATTTTCGCTAATGGGTTCCTTTTAGTCTAGTGGTTAAGACCGCGGCCTAACAGGCCGATGAATTCAATTTAAATCACTCTATATTTGGTAGTGTTAGATATTCCATCCACTGGCTTATTCCAGGATGAATAAGCCAGTGGAAAAGATCCAGTGAAATAAGATCCAGGATGAAAATATGGAGTAAACTCACGGAAGTAACGACTCTGTACGAATGTTGAGATTAATAGGTTTTACAGAAAAATTAACAGAAAGAGTTGGGTTGGGTTACCTCTGAGCGGCACTTTTTTGCACACCATGGGCTAAATGGCCAGGTCACATGGACCCCGAAGGCTCAGAGAATGTTGGGGGAGGAGACCCACTGGAACAGCTGTTGGGAGACAGATGGTAGCCTCCCGTCAAGGCCATCCAGCGTGTTCTTTAACGTGCACAGGGTATGGCTCTCCCGCACACGGGGCCACGGCTTAACGTCCCATCCGACGGACGGCGGCCTTTCCAAGCCCATCGGTGTCCCCTACTGACCGTGGGCAGGGCGGGGAATTTTGCGGAGATAAATCTCAACGCTGACCCAGCTGGGACTCGAACCTGGGAACTGCAGATTACGAGCCTGGCGCGCTACCGACTGAGCTACCCACGCCCCTTAACAGAAAGAAAATAAGATAAAGTTTAGGGGGAGAAAGGACGAAAATTTTAATTGCTGTGCTTGGCCAGAGATATGGTAGCACTGTCGTTGGCAAAATGGTCCAGTTTCATTTGGTTGTCAGTCATTAGCAATATGGATGTTACCGCTAAAGGGCAGAAATCAGTTATTCTACAGATTATCTAGGTATTGTGCAGATTAACTAGGATGATCCGTTAACGTGCGGAAAATTGTTTCATTTCTCAAATTACCTAGGTAATCTGCAAATTACCTGGATAATCTGCACATTACCTACTAGGCACTCGTTAAAGTGAAAATAAGATCTTTGCTGGAACAACAAGAACGTTTCTGTACGCTTAAATTAACATAATGTTATTTATCTAGTGTCCGAGAGTAGAGTTGAAACCAGGTCATCCCTCTGTCAACATGAATCAGTCGTCCGAATTATAAAAAACGCCCCCAAAATGAGCAGGCCAAGTGAGAACGAATCATTTTAGTGATTCGTTATCAAGAATGAATCACTTTACCGATTCGTTCTCACTTGGCCTCCGCTCATCCGGGGCGTTTTTTGTAATGCGGACGAGTGAATCACGTGACACGAAGATTCATATTCAAGAGATTCACCACTATGAGAGAAACAAACTTTTGAACTTTAACGATACGGAAGCCGTTAATGTGCACATTATCTAGGTAAAATGCGGAAAACTCTTGATTCCGCACGTTAACGGAGCAAATCAGTTAATCTGATAACATGTACATTGAAATGGGAATTGGAAATAAGGGCTAGTAGATTTGTGAATGAAGAAACCAGTGGCAACAGTTGCCTGAAAATAATAACTGATAAAGTGCGGCAGTTGCCTAAAGAGAATATTTCATAAAGTGTGGCAGTTGCCGAAAAATAATATCTCATAAAGCGCAGCAGTTGCTTGAAAGAATACCTCATAAAATGAGACAGCTGCCTGAAAAGAATACCTGAGAAAGTGGTGCCACTGTCTGAAAAGAATACCTTATAATTTTAGGCAATTGCTTGACAAGGGTATCTCGTAAGGTAAGGCAGTTGACTGAAACGAATACCTGAGAAAGAGTAGCAGTTGCTTTAGAAGAATACTTCACAGAATTTGGAAACTCACAGAAGTGCAAGATGTTTGAAAGGAATCCCTTAAACGTTGTGATAGTTACCTGAAAAGAATACCTCATGAACTATTGCAGTTGCCTGAAAAAAAAACATCCTAAGGTGAGGCAGTTACCTGAAAATGAATACCTCATGATACAAGCATTTGCATCAAAAGATAGGGGTGGGGGGTGGCTCAGTCGGTAGCGCGCCAGGCTCGTAATCTGTAGTTCCCAGGTTCGAGTCCCAGCTGGGTCAGCGTTGAGATTTATCTCCGAAAACGCCCTGCCCACGGTTAGTAGGGGACACCGATGGGCTTGGAAAGGTCGCCGTCCGTCGGATGGAACGTTAAGCCGTGGCCCCGTGTGCAACAGCTGTTCCAGTAGGTCGCCTCCCCCAACCTTCTCTGAGCCTTCGGTATCCATGTGACCTGGCCATTTAGCCCATGGTGTGCAAAAAAGTGCCGCTCAGAGGTAAAACAACCCAACCCATCAAAAGGTTACCACATAAAGTGTAACAGTTGCACCAAAAGATTATCACATATAAATGTAACAGCTGCATTAAAAGATTATCACTTTACCACATAAAGTGTAACAGTGGCATCAAAAGAGTGTAATTATTAAGTGTAACAGTGGCATCATAAATCCCAAAAAAAGATTACCACATAAAGTGTGACAATTACATCAAAAGATTACCACATAAAGTGTGACAATTGCATCAAAAGATTACCACATAAAGTGTAACAGTTGCCAAAGAAGAATACCTTATGGAATGAAGCAGTTGCGAAAATAATACTTCAAAAGTGAAGAAGTGTCTTGAAAATAATACCTAATAAACTGAGACAGTTACTTGAAATAATATCTCATTAAAGGAGGTAGATGGTTTCAAAAACCCGCAGCAAAAAATATAAAAAAATAATGGAAATTTAAAGATATTCTAAAAAGTCGTTGAAGACTCGTATCTTCTTCTGATAGGTAGCAAAGGTACTACAAAATTTGATGAACTTATAGCATTATTAGTAGTAAAATGACTTGTAAACAACAATATTGTTACGAATTTAAATGGATCAGTACTGCGCGTGAGGTCAAGTAAATATATGATAATTACAAAACAATGCAATTTATTACAAAAACATGGATGAAATTATTTAAACAAACTAAATCAACCGGCACGAAAATCTATATCAATATAAAGATAAACTTTCAGAAGAATCCATTATCTCTTTCCTATTCACACCCAAATCACAAAGTAAGGCTAATATCATTGGATGAATATTAAAATCATGTTTGTAAACAAATATGCAATCTATCGAGATTAACTTCACCAATTCTTATAAACAAACTAAATACTATCGTACATCAAGCAATAATCTCTTTATACAGAGAAGTTAAGACTAGTTCTGTCTATTCGACTAATGTTTACCTCTTCGTTTTTATTGTCAATGTTCCTTGTATAATTTTCACTTCAGGTGTAAACCATTGTTATTTTCATTTGTTAATTCACTAGTAGGATTTACACTAATGAACAATTTAACCTCTGGCGCTCTCACCACATAAAATACTTCTTCTTTTTAACCACTTTATGGTGTACAGACTGGGGGCGGGAGTGGCTCAGTCGGTAGCGCGCCAGGCTCGTAATCTCTAGTTTCGTATTGGGAGACAGATGGTAGCCTCCCGTCAAGGCCATCCAGTGTGTTCTTTAACGTGCACAGGGTATGGCTCTCATGCACACGGGGCCACAGCTTAACGTTCCATCCGACGGACGGCGGTCTTTCCAAGCCCATCGGTGTCCCCTACTAACCATGGGAAGGGCGGGGAATTTTGCGGAGAAAAGTCTCAACGCTGACCCAGCTGGGACTTGGACCTGGGAATTACAGATTACGAGCCTGGCGCGCTACCGACTGAAAACCCCCGCCCCGGAATGGATTGTAGGAGTCTCTTTTAGGGTGGATGATAGGTACTAAATATACACCACTTGTAAGTGAAGATATGTCTCTCGCTTTTATGAGAGTTAAAATGATGATTGGAAATTTGGTAGGTACAGTCGCTCAAACCAATTTTAATTATTACGAATTAATTTTAATTAAACGACCAATTTTAATCATCAAAAACTGTTGTTGCAACATCGACAAAGCTCAAATAAATCCAACATGGAAAAATCATATTAAAAATTTTTTCACAAACCAATATATATTTGCCATAGTTTTTAATCAAAAATTTCTCATCCAACTATAATCTACCAACAATCACCAGCAGTGTTCGAGACAGCTAACCTCACCCATCAGACTTCATTAGCGCACCTTTTCTTAACTAGAATTTGATCATGACAAATAAATAAAATAAATAAATACCCCCTCAAGCAGCTGCTTGCCACAGAGGTCTGACAGGAACCTATCAGTTTATATGCCAAAGTAGAAGGTCTGAGAGGATGGCAGGACCTCAGCAGAAAAACGACACAAACAGCCATGCCTTACCCGGGACTCGAACCCAGGTCTCTTAGATCAGTAGTCAAGCGTGCTAACCACTCGGCCATGGGACGGCTACGGATCATGAAAAAGAACTTTGAAAATTTTACCTATTTTATAATCTAATCCTGTATTTATCAGATATCTGAAGAAGTTCTAACAGTTAAGACGAAATCGATAACATATTTTATATTTTCTGTTATAGTGCTTGAAATTGATCGTTTTTATTCATTTTATTCATCATCTTCGCATGTTTAATGTACCAAGTTTAGTAAGTATGAAAATATCATACTTATTTGGTCTGCTTATTATACCATTTACTACACCATTCTTCAAAGCACGTTTAACATCGTACAGATGAAAAGAAATGTAGTGAAATAAATAAAGAGACTATAATATATGTTTTGATTGATATCTTCCCTGAGAGTTATACTTGTCATATTATAACATGCTATATGTTTAATCAATATGAATCTTATTCATCATATTTTCAAAAGCAATTCGGACTCCTGTATGCTAGGTGAATTGAAAGAAAGGTTCAGGGCTTCCTGACTCTTTGAAATTTAATTTTTTACGGAAAATGTCTGAGGTAGATCGATGATAATGAATGAATGATGTATTTCCTAGATTATTGATAAAGAATAATTTATGACATAGATAGATAGATAATCACGAATAATATCTGACATAGATTTATGATCATGAATAATGTATGACGTAGATAGATAATCATGAATAATGTATGACATAGATTTATGATCATGAATAATGTATGACGTAGATAGATAATCATGAATAACGTATGACATGATTTATGATCATGAATAATGTATGACGTAGATAGATAATCACAAATAACGTATGACATAGATTTATGATCATGAATAATGTATGACGTAGATAGATAATCACGAATAACGTATGACATAGATTTATGATCATGAATAATGTATGACGTAGATAGATAATCATGAATAATGTATGACATAGATTTATGATCATGAATAATGTATGACGTAGATAGATAATCATGAATAACGTATGACATAGATTTATGATCATGAATAATGTATGACGTAGATAGATAATCACAAATAACGTATGACATAGATTTATGATAGATAATCACAAATAACCTATGACATAGATTTATGATCATGAATAATGTATGACGTAGATAGATAATCATGAATAACGTATGACATAGATTTATGATCATGAATAATGTATGACGTAGATAGATAATCACAAATAACGTATGACATAGATTTATGATCATGAATAATGTATGACGTAGATAGATAATCACGAATAACGTATGACATAGATTTATGATCATGAATAATGTATGACGTAGATAGATAATCATGAATAATGTATGACATAGATTTATGATCATGAATAATGTATGACGTAGATAGATAATCATGAATAACGTATGACATAGATTTATGATCATGAATAATGTATGACGTAGGTAGATAATCACGAATAACGTATGACATAGATTTATGATCATGAATAATGTATGACGTAGATAGATAATCACGAATAACATATGACATAGATTTATGATCATGAATAATGTATGACGTAGATAGATAATCACGAATAACGTATGACATAGATTTATGATCATGAATAATGTATGACGTAGATAGATAATCATGAATAACGTATGACATAGATTTATGATCAAGAATAATGTATGACGTAGATAGATAATCACGAATAATGTATGACATAGATTTATGATCATGAATAATGTATGACGTATATAGATAATCATGAATAACGTATGACATAGATTTATGATAATGAATAATGTATGACGTAGATAGATAATCACGAATAATGTATGACATAGATTTATGATCATGAATAATGTACGACGCAGATAGATAATCACGAATAACGTATGACATAGATTTATGATCATGAATAATGTATGAGGTAGATAGATAATCATGAATAACGTATGACATAGATTTATGATCATGAATAATGTACGAGGTAGATAGATAATCACGAATAACGTATGACATAGATTTATGATCATGAATAATGTATGACGTAGATAGATAATCATGAATAACGTATGACATAGATTTATGATCATGAATAATGTATGACGTAGATAGATAATCATGAATAACGTATGACATAGATTTATGATCATGAATAATGTATGACGTAGATCAGGGGTGGGCAAATAGCGGCCCGCTAAGAGTTTTTTTTGGCCCGCCAAGACAGTCAGAAAAATCCGCCTTGAACCGAGATTTCCTTCCGGTGCGCGACCGAAGATTCGTCTCGTATTTTCCACTAGGACGGCCACGTCAATACGCATGCGCAGTGTAGATACGAAAACAATTGCCCACCCCTGACGTAGATAGATAATCATGAATAATGTATGACATAGATTTATGATCATGAATAATGTGACATAGATAATCATGAATAATGTCTGACACAGATTTATGATCATGAATAATGTATTATATAGATTCATGATCATGAATGATCATATAAAATCAATGATTATGATAATATGTGACATAAAATCGATGATTGCGTAAAAATGAATGGCACAGATCGATGATCATGAAAAAGTGCAACATAAATCGGTGATCATGAACAAAGTATGATATGAAACCGATGATGAATAATGCGACATAAAATCGTTGATCATGAATAATGTATGACATAAAATCTCTGATCATCAAAAATGAATAAAATAGAAAGATGGTCCCGAAAAATGTATGACATAAATTGATGATCATGAATAATGTGGCATAGCTCGATGATCGTGAATAATGATATAAAATCAATGATTATGAATAATATACGGCATAAAATTGATGCTCATGAATAATGAATGAAATATGTCGATCACAATGCATAATATAGACTGATGATCATGAACAACACAGATCGATCAATTATGAATAATGTATGATGATCATGAATTAATATCCATGATCATCATACATAGATATGCATGATCATCATGATCATCATATGTCATAATAATAGATCGGTGATAAAGAATAATGTTTGACATAGATCAAAGTTATTGAATAAAATCTGTCATAGATCGATGACGTATTACGTAATTGATTATCATGAAACATGTATTACATAACAGATGAAAATGGATCGTAATCGATGCAGATCGCTTAATACAGATCACGAACCCTTTAATATAAAAAGAACGGGAAACCTTTGCAATGACTGATATCTGTTTGCCTTTATATCTGTTTGCCCTTATATCTACAAATAAAATCATGTAGCGTTAGCACGCATATTTAATTTGAGTACAGAATCCTATTAAGACACAACATATAAATGGAAATCAGTTGAACACTCTAGAGATTAAATATCATTTTTTTTAATAACATAAACTCCATTCCCCTTTTCAACAAAGTTTGCAGAGGAATAACTAAATCATCGTTGGCGCTGTTAAATATCGCACCTGTCTCTGTCTCGCTGAAAGGCCGCTAGTTTAGATCTCTCTTATTGAACCAAAGAATTCTTCAGTTAGATTTGATGAAGATCTGGTAGACAAACAGAACATTTCCAATTTGATTCCCTAGTGGATGAGAAACCTCCTTCAACTCTTTCATCAGAGTTTACGATGATTATTAAATGCCAACAACAGATTTGCTACAATACAATGGAATCCCAAGAGCACGTAGTTTCGAGAAGAAAATAATTCTCTCTTCCAACTTGTTAGGAAGCTCTGAAAGATTGGAGTAAATGAGTAAAGATTAAAAAGAAGTTAATAAATCTGTTCAAGGACTGACATGGGATTTAAGAAACTTAAAAACATTTCGTAATTTAAGAAATGCATTTTCGTTGATGTCACATCATCAAACCTTTAATAAAATCTATCTTCCCGTGGAGAAATCTTCCGATGGAATGGAGTTTCGAGATGAATTGAGCTTTCTTGAAAATAAGTGTTGAGACAACACCACGAGTCTGTTTACATTTAGTGATATGCGGTGTAGGTAAGAATCAGTAATGTTCAATAGGGGATATAATAATATAAAGTGTGTATTCATCCTTAGAAATTCATATTGAAATTTAGTTTACTAGGTAATTTACTGGCGATTTCGGCAATTCAGTTTGTGTTTGTGTCGGTTTTATTGTCTCACCAAATAGAGAAAAATTCAAAGAGTACAGTGAATCAAAATTAACTACTTGATAATATAATGGAAGATCGGTTATCTTTTATTTTTTTTTTTTTGGGTTTATTATGAATTTGAACGCGGCTTTTATGTGCTATTGGTAATGTAGAGAATGCGATTTGAATATTTAAATTTCAGTTTCTAGTGGATAGAATGCATGTGCAGTAGTAAATTGGTTCAAGTTTGTAGATATGTCAGATGGATGGTGTGCATCATGGACGGAATATTAGATATTAATTAGGGATGAATTAAGATCAATATCAATCATAAAATAAGAAAAAGGATAAATTTCGATCCCAAATATTGTTTCAAAAAACTGAAAAACGGGTATGTAAGAAAATGTCCCGGTTTCAGTTTATTGAAACGGGGAAATTCAGGGAAATGTCCGAAGTTTTTGTGTGCGAAAAAATGGTCACATTGCTAATGTACGTATCTACACTGAATGGAATACACCCCGATAACAATATGCAAAGAAAAAGCATTGCATTCAGTCGCGTGGGACGCTGAAACTGGCCATGACTAAAAATAGAGCAGGTCTCTAGCATTGGAAACCAGTCAAGGAAAGTAATCGTAGGTAATGGCAGCAACGTAAGTGAATTTGACCATGGCCCGATAGTAGGAGCGAGGATTTGGGTTGGGTTATTTTACCTCTGAGCGGCACTTTTTTGCACACCATGGGCTAAATGGCCAGGTCACATGGACCCCGAAGGCTCAGAGAAGGTTGGGGGAGGGGACCCACTGGAACAGCTGTTGGGAGACAGATGATAGCCTCCCGTCAAGGCCATTCAATGTGTTCTTTAACGTGCACAGAGTATGGCTCTCATGCAAACGGGCCACGGCTTAACGTCCTATCCGACGGACGGCGGCCTTTCCAAGCCCATCGGTGTCCCCTACTGACCGTGGGCAGGGCGGGGAATTTTGCGGAGATAAATCTCAACGCTGACCCAGCTGGGACTAGAACCTAGGAACTACAGATTACGAGCCTGGTGCGCTACCGACTGAGCCACCCCTGCCCATAGGAACGAGAAAAGACTGTTGTTCAATCACTGCAACTGCTGAACTGCTGGGATTTACACGTCAGATCGTTGCATGTGCATACCAAGACTACGTGAAATACGGGAAAAAAATACCAACCAGTGGGAGAAATAAAGACGGACATAAATGTGAAATTGACTCTCGATGTGATCTGTTCTGAATCCTTACAAGGAATCGCACGGTTACCATGGAGCAGATAACGTCGGAATTGAATGAGGGCACGTCCACAAGCTTATGCACAAAGACTCTCCATCGTAGCATGGAAGAAAGAGGTTATGGCAGTCCACGTCCACATCATGTCCCTTGTTGATTGCAAGGCACCGAAAGATTAGGCTTCAGTTTGCAAAGGCTTATCGCAACTGGAGTGTGAATGACTGTAAACACGTCATGTGGTCTGACGAATCACGGTTTCAACTCTATCACGCCGATGAGAGGGTGCGTGTGTAGCGTAAACCACACGAACCGATGGATCCAGCTTGCAAGTTGCGGTCATACAGGCAGGTGGAGACTGTATAACAGTTTGGGATGCGTTGACATGAGCTTCCTTGGAGTCTCTCGTACCTGTTGGGACCTCCGTCACCGGCAAAGGTATGTGAACATTCTCGCCAACCATCTACACCCATTTGTAACGATTCTTTTTCCGCACCATCGAGAGGCGATCCTCGCTTCATAGGCGGTGGGGCGGGGGTGGCTCAGTCGCTAGCGCACCAGGCTCGTAATCTATAGTTCCCAGGTTCGCTGGGTCAGCATTGAGATTTATCTCCATAAAATTCCCAGCCCTGCCCACGGTCAGTAGGGGACACCGATGGGCTTGGAAAGGCCGCCGTCCGTCGGATGGGACGTTAAGCCGTGACCCCGTGTGCGGGAGAGCCATACCCTGTGCACGTTAAAGAACACGCTGTATGGCCTTGACGGGAGGCTACCATCTGTCTCCCAACAGCTGTTCCAGTGGGTCCCCTCCCCCAACCTTCTCTGAGCCTTCGGGGTCCATGTGACCTGGCCATTTAGCCCATGGTGTGCAAAAAAGTGCCGCTCAGAGGTAAAACAACCCAACCCTTCATAGGCGACAATACCACCTCTGTGTTTTCAACACCTCATTGAATCCTTGCGAAGACGTCTGGCTGCAGTTGTGAGGGCAAAAGGTTGAGCAACAGGTTATTAGGTAGGTGCATATAATAATTTGCTCATTCAGTGCAATACCTGAAATAGCGGTAAAAATGCCAAGTTAAACAATACGGTACGATATACACAAAAATTTTATTCTGAGACTGTGCAGCTAAAATACTCCTGATGCCTGTTACTAGTGGAAGGTTATGGTTAGGAGCAAGAATACCGTACAGTGATTAAAATATAGCCTACATATTAAAGTTATAGAGCATAAAATGTACCTTAGATATTAGCGTTACAGAGCTTAAAATGTACCTTAGTTATTAGCGTTACAGAGCTTAAAATGTACCTTAGATATTAGCGTTACAGAGCTTAAAATGTAGCTCAGATATTAACGTTACAGAGCTTAAAATGTACCTTAGATATTAGCGTTACAGAACTTAAAATGTAACCTTAGATATTAGCGTTACAGAGCTTAAAATGTACCTTAGATATTAGCGTTACAGAGCTTAAAATGTACCTTAGATATTAACGTTAAGCTTAAAATGTACCTTAGATATTAGCGTTACAGAACTTAAAATGTACCTTAGATATTAGCGTTACAGAACTTAAAATGTAACCTTAGATATTATCGTTACAGAGCTTAAGATGTACCTTAGATATTAACGTTACAGAGCTTAAAATGTACCTTAGATATTAACGTTACAGAGCTTAAAATGTAGCTCAGATATTAACGTTACAGAGCTTAAAATGTAGCTTAGATATTAACATTACAGAGATTAAAATGTAGCTTAGATTTTAACGTTACAGAGCTTAAAATGTAGCTTAGATATTAGTGTTACAGAGCTTAAAATGTACCTTATATATTAAAGTTAAAAAATAAAAAATAATAAATAGCTCCTCAAGCAGTTGCTTGCCACAGAGGGTTGACAGGAGCCTTACAGAGCTTAAAAAATAGCTTACATAGTAAAGTTATAGAACTTAAAATATATCTTACATATTAAAGTTACAGAGCTTAAAATGTAGCTTACGCATTAAATTTTCAGGGCTCAAAAATGCAGCTTATATATTAAAGTTACAGAGCTATTGATGTAGCTTATATATTAAATTTTTCAAAACTTAAAATATAGCTTACATATTAAAGTTACAGAGCTTAAAATGTAGTTCACATATTAAAATTACAGAGCTTAAAATGTATCTTATGTATCTAAATTATAGAGCTTAAAATTTATCTTAGGTATTTGAATTATAGAGCTGAAAATGTAGCTTACATATTAAATTTACAGAGCCAGTTAGTTTTTAAAATTACAGAGCAGTTGTGTGTAATAACATATTTTTTGCGAAACAATGTCACATCAGATAAAGTTCAGAAATTAAAACAATGCATCTTCATATCTAAAATACAAGTTTAAAAAACAGTTCAATGCATCTTCATACCTAAAATACAAGTTTAAAAAACAGTTCGAAATGCATAATCGTAGATTTTTTTTTTGTAATAATCTTCTACAACAGATGGCACTCCATGTCCTGTCAGAAACTTGAAAACAGGTTTTTATTTTTCTCTATGATCTTTAGTCCTCAGCGCCGCCCAGTATATTTGAGTTTGATGTGGCGCATTCCATTCTAACATGACTTGGAGCGTTGTAAATACCTGTCACCCTAAAACGCATTCCAACCATTGCAAAGAGAAGAATGAGGGATTTTATATATTATATGAAAAAAGATATTATTCTTTCTGCTTTGTGAGGCGAACTCAGATTGTTGTTGATAAAGTTGCCACTAGTTTTGAAACATGGAAGCAATTCTTAAAATACAACTGCTTTCTTTCAAGGCCAGAAAAGAGTGCTAGGAATTCCAATAGCAACACGACGCCATTTTAAATTAATAAGCTTTGGTTTTTCGTACCTTATTTGACAAAAGATTTGTATACCAAAATTTATTTTTTTAGCGAATGTGACATATTTTTCAGATTTTCTTACTAATAATGGTTGTTTAATATTCTGTCTTACTCTGTGCAATATATCAAGAGTTTATACTTATTATTTGATGGGTTATACCAGTGTGTTCCGACCGGTGTGTCGCGTCCAAAGTCCAGGTGCGTCACGAATATTTTAAGAGAAACAGTAATACTATGTAACAATTGGTACTTTAGTATTTTTTTTTTAATTTCCTATTATTATTTTATTGTTTCTAGTCAAATGTTGAGCTCAATATGCGTTAACGGGAAAAAATTGACTGTGTGACACAGAGATGTGTGGCGGTAAATGGACTCTTTTAGAAGAGTGTCTTGGTAATGGATTTTTGCAGAAATGTGTCTCGGTAATGAATTTTTGCAGAAATGTGTCTCGGTAACGAATTTTTGCAGAGTGTGTCGCGGTAAATGGACTCTTTCAGAAGTGTGTCTCGGTAATGGGATTTTGCAGAAGTGTGTTGCGGTAAATGGACTCTTTCAGAAGTGTGTCTCGGTAATGGGATTTTGCAGAAGGGCGTCTCGACAATGAATTTTTGCAGAAGTGTGTCGGTAAAAACACTATTTCAGAAGTGGGTCGCGGTAAAAGAACTTTCAGAAGTGTACTGCAGAAATGTGTCTATTCAGAAATGTGTCGCAATAACTGGACTATTTCAAAAGTGTGTCGACTAAAAGGATATTTCAGAAGTTGTCGGACTAAATGGACTATTTCAGAAGTGTGGCACAGAAAATAAACTATTCAGAAGTGTGTCGCAATAAATGGACTATTTCAGAAGTGTGTCGCAATAAATGGACTATTTCAGAAGTGTGTCGCAATAAATGGACTATTTCAGAAGTGTGTCGCAATAAATGGACTATTTCAGAAGTGTGTCGCAATAAATGGACTATTTCAGAAGTGTGTCGCAATAAATGGACTATTTCAGAAGTGTGTCGCAATAAATGGACTATTTCAGAAGTGTGTCGCAATAAATGGACTATTTCAGAAGTGTGTCGCAATAAATGGACTATTTCAGAAGTGTGTCGCGGTAAATGATTCATTGAGAAGTGTGTGGCGGTAAAGGTTATTTCAGAACTGTGTCATAGTAAATGGATTATTTCAGAAGTGTTCGTAGTAAATGAATTATTCCAGAAGTCTGTCGTAGTAAATGGACTATTTCAGATGTGTGTAAAAATAAACGGACTATTTCAAAAGTGTGTCGCGGGAAATGGTCCATTTGAGAAGTGGGTGGCGTAAATGAATTATTTCAGAAGTGTTTCGTAGTAAATGAATTATTTGAGAAGTGGGTGGCGATTAATGGATTATTTCAGAAGTATGTCGTAGTAAATGGACTATTTCAGAAGTGTGTCGTAGTAAATGGACTATTTCAGAAGTGTGTCGTAGTACATGGACTATTTCAGAAGTGTGTCGCTGTAAATGGTACATTTGAGAAGTGTGTGGCGGAAATGGATTATTTCCGAACTGTGTCGTAGTAAACGGATTATTTCAGAAGTGTGTCACAATTATTGGACTATTTGAGGAGTTTGTCGCAGTAAATGGTCCATTTGAGAAGTGTGTGGTGGTAAATGGATTATTTCAAAAATGTGTCGTAGTAAATCGATTATTTTAGAAGTGTATCGTAGTAAATGGATTATTTCATAAGTGTGTCACAATAATTGGACTATTTCAGAAGTTTGTCGCAGTAAGTGGTTCATTTGAGAAGTGTGTGGTGTAAATGGATTATTTTAGAAGTATGTCGTAGTAAACGGATTATTTCAGAAGTGTGTTTTAGTAAATGGATTATTTCAGAAGTGTGTTTTAGTAAATGGATTATTTCAGAAGTGTGTCGTAGTAAATGGATTAGTTCAGAAGTGTGTCGTGGTAAATGGTCCACTTTAGAAGTGTGTGGTGGTAAATGGATTTTTTTCAGACATGTGTCGTAGTAAATGGACTATTTCAAGAATGTTTCGCCAAAAGAAAAAGGTTGAAAAAGACTGGGTTATGCAGTATACTGTAAAATGTGATTTCTCATTTAAATGCAGTATAAAATTCTACATCTTTGTAATTAGATTTTTTTAAAACAATCCGTGGGGGTAAAACTTTTCACTGTAAATCATGTCGTTAAATAATAATAAATACTGGAGTAGAATGCAATAAATTGCGAAAAACTGAAAGATATTTATCATTTGAAACGCATTTTAAACGAAACAACAACAGCAGTTATTGTTATTTTTAAAACAGTAGTTATCTTTTTATGGAAGTTTTTTAACACAACAGTTTTTGTTTCGATACAACATTGTTTTCACAACAGTTTCTATACAGGGTGATTCAGAATTCATCATCAATATTTGGTGGGGAGGTAGGTAATAAGAAACGAAGGAGATTTCACATAGGAAAGCATGGGCGCATATGCCATGTAGTAGGGCAAAATGACCCCAGTTCAATGATGGAAAGAACACGTTCAATGATGGTAGAATTTATCATACATAAGAAACAAAGTTCAATGATGGTAGAATTTATCATACATAAGAAGGAAGTGGTAAGGAAAAAACATTTATTATCTTACATGTAACATTTCTTTGCATTGGTTGTACAGACTTACAAGAGGTGCTCGAACTGCCGACCATGTGCTAGAATGCATGACTCACAACGGCGTTGCATGGACAGCCGGACCCTGTGGAAGATGCCTGGCATTTCCCGGATGTTTGAGGCAGCAACTGATATGCGTGCTACAAGATCCATAGCACTATCAACAGGGGTCTCGTACACCATGTTTTTCATAGCACCCCAACAAAGAAATCGATTGGAGATAAATCCGGTGAACGTGGTGGCCAAGAAACCGGTCCACCGCGGCCAATCCATTGACCACCAAACTGTCTGCGTAGGTAAGCACGCACAGCATTTGCGAAATGTGCAGGAGCGCCATCATGCTGGAACCACATTCGCCGGAGACTACCATCAGGAACCTCGTTCAGAAGATCCGGTAACACAGTCTGAAGAAATGTTAGGTACTTGGCACCGTCCAAACGGGATGGTAGTAAATACGGGCCCAACAAACAGTCACCGACAATCCCAGTCCACACATTGACAGCAAAAGGTTGTTGCGCAGCTCCAGGTCTTGTACCGTGTGGGTTCTGATGAGCCCACACATGCCAATTGTGTGTGTTGAAGACACCCTCTCGAGTGAACAACGCCTCATCGGTGAAAAGAACATACGTTGGGAAATTGGGATCAACGGCTGTTCTCTGCATGAACCACTGACAAAAAATAACACGCTTGGGATGGTCGTCTGCTGCCAATAATTGCACTCTTTGCAGATGAAACGGATGTAACCCTTCATCGTGTAATATCCGCCACGCTGTTGCTTGCGAAATTCCAAACTGCCTAGCCATACCTCGTGTGCTAGCACCAGGTTGTTCCTCGATTTCCTGTAGGACAGCTTCCTCTACTGCTACTGGCCGTGCCGATCTGCGCCTCCCTCGATTAATATTACTAGCAGCAAACGATCCTGTTTCACGCAGTTGGCGATGAATACGTGAAAACATTTGATGCTGTGGCACACGGCGGTTTGGGAAGCGCGCTGCATACAATTGCCTGGCTCAAAGACATTTTTCTCCTGCCGCACCGTAAGTTACATGCATATCTGCACATTCATTCCACGTATACCGGTTCATGTTACTTCTGCAAATTCACCTTGTCGAATGACAACTGACTGCACGCGTCAAACAGCTGTGCTTCTGTATGAGAGGTGTGTACACACAGCGCCCTCTACACCACCATGCGTTCGTCTGCCCCCATACTTTCCTATGTGAAATCTTTTTCTTTTCTTATTCCCTTCCTCCCCACTAAATATTGATGATGAATTCTGAATCACCCTGTATACAACAACAGATTTTGATTTTACACAATATTTTTTTTCATACAAAACTTTTTATTGTCTAGAATAGCAGTGATTGTTTTTATGCAACTACGATGACGATTATATCAAGTTGTTGAAATCCTTATTATATATATATTAAAATAAAATATATAATAATAATATAATATATAATAATAAATTTCTTTTATTCGAGAGTTAGTGTAAGATGTGAATTTCAGTTGTAGTACTCTCATTGATTATAGAAGGTAATAATTTTTATTTTATTTTGTTAGGGATTATATTAGGGAGGTTGGATTGTTTTACCTTTGAGCGGCACTTTTTTGCACACCATGGGCTAAATGGCCAGGTCACATGGACCCCGAAAGCTCAGAGAAGGTTGGGGGTGGGGACCCACTGGAACAGCTGTTGGGAGACAGGTGGTAGCCTCCCGTCAAGGCCATCCAGCGTGTTCTTTAACGTTGGGTTGTTTTACTTCTGAGCGGCACTTTTTTGCACACCATGGGCTAAATGGCCAGGTCACAAGGACCCCGAAGGCTCAGAGAAGGTTGGGGGAGGGGACCCACTGGAACAGCTGTTATGAGACAGATGGTAGCCTCCCGTCAAGGCCATCCAGCGTGTTCTTTAAGGTGCACAGGGTATGTCTCTCCCGCACACAGGGCCACGGCTTAACGTCCCATCCGACGGACGGCGGCCTTTCCAAGCCCATCGGTGTCCCCTACTGACCGTGGGCAGGGCGGGGGATTTTGCAGAGATAAATCTCAACACTGACCCAGCTGGGACTTGAACCTGGGAACTACAGATTTCGAGCCTGGCGCGCTACCGACTGAGCCACCCCCGCCCCCATATTAGGGAGGAGTCTCATATTTGAATTTGCTTTTACAAAGAGAAAACCTGTTGAATCTCTCTAGTTTTATATTTGAAGAGATTTAATAAGAATATTTTTAACTTTATTAAACTTTGTTTAGCGTCGTTTTATGTTTTTAGTTCTGAGGGAGAAATAATAGTATTTAAGTTCACCTGGTATATGTATATAATTAACTCGCATATATATGTATATTTAATGTCGTTTTATGTTAATACTTCTGAGGGAGAAGTAGGGTAAGCATAACTCTGTTTGTTAATTATTTTCTTTTGTTTTTATTTTTAAGTCTTTTTAGAATTATTAGAATTTTTATATTATTTTGAACCTATGTTGGTTCCCACGATCCTTTTCACTGTGGGTATATAGGAAGGCAAGTAAAATGAATCCAGACAGGAATTTATATATATGTTTTTTCACAATGCTTTTAGAACTTTTTCGTTAGTTTTAAGTTTGTAGGTTTAAATTAAGCATATTTGACTTTTACATATATATATTCTAATATATATATATATTTTAGAGTATTTTATCCCTATCTGTTTGCGTGTATGTCTGTCTATTTTTTCAAGAACTCCTCCGAAACTGTAACAGAAAGGACAACCAGATTTCGTCTACAGCTACACCGTAACCTAATGCACTGTAAGGGTTTCGACCATATAAAATTAAGCTTCCATCAAAAGAAAGGTGCGAAACATCTTTTCTCGTTTTTCAACAAATGCAAAGTATTCTAGATCTATCGACTCAAATTAACTACTGTAGTTACAAATCAAAGCTTCTTATTTGAGGTCAGAAACTCTCGATAACAGAACATAATTTCACTTTTTATTAATTAATGCATCACTTAAAAATACAAAATAAGTATCCTTATACCAGACCTACAACTGAATTACATTTTCTTTACTTTTTCTATTGAGTACGGTTGCTATTCAGAATATTCAAAATTGATAAAGAAATGGTTCCTAAGGATTTTACCAGAGCTATTATTATCCCTATTTTTAAAAAAGAGGATCGCAGGTCGTGTGATAACTTTAGGGTATCAGACTACTTTCTGTTCCAGGTAAAATTCTTTGCATGATTATGCTTAATAGAATTAAGAATCTGGTTGACAGTCAATTGCGTAATGAGCAATGTGGATTCAGAAGTGGTAGGGGATGTGTAGATCAGATATTTTCAGGCGTATTCTTGAGAAATGTTTCAGAGTTTCAGAAACCTTTGGTTGCTAGCTTGGTTGATTTCAAAAAGGCTTTTGACTCTGTTGATCGTCATAATTTGTGGTTGATTGTGAGATCGTATGGTATACCGGACAAGTTAGTTAACATAATGAAAGCTCTCTATAATAACACTGAGTCCTCTGGGACTTTTAGAAATCTATGGAGGGTATGGAGAAATAGGCGTATACACCTAAAAACTAAAATTAGAGTGTATAATAATTTGGTTCTTTCTAAGGTTAGTTATGGTAGTGAAACTTGGATGCTTTGTAAACAAGATGACAGGAAACTTGATGCTTTTGATTCTAGATGCTTACGGAGTATCTTGGAGTACCTTTGTAACTAATGATGAGGTTAGGCAAAGGAGTTTGCAACCTCCTTTAAACAGCATATTGTGCAAAGAGAGACTCCGTTGGTTTGGCCATGTTGCCCGTATGAATAATTATAGATTAGCGAATAGGGTTATGAACAGTGTGCCTAAAGGCCCAGAAAGAGGGGAAGACTTAGGATGCGGTGGGCTGACAATGTCAAACAGGACCTTATTAGAATTGGTGGGTTGGGTTGTTTTACCTCTGAACGGCACTTTTTTGCACACCATGGGCTAAATGGCCAGGTCACATGGATGCCGAAGGCTCTGAGAAGATTGGGGGAGGGGACCGACAGTAACAGCTGTCGGGAGACAGATGGTAGCCTCCCGTCAAGGCCATCCAGCGTGTTCTTTAACGTGCACAGGGTATGGCTCTCCCGAACACGGGAGCACGGCTTAACGTCCCATCCGACGGACGGCGGCCTTTCCAAGCCCATCGGTGTCCCCTACTGACCGTGGATAGGGCGGGGAATTTTTGCGGAGATAAATCTCAACGCTGACCCAGCTGGGACTCGAACCTGGGAACTACAGATTACAAGCCTGGCGCGCTACCGACTGAGCCACCCCCGCCCCTAGAATTGGTGTGCAGTAGCGAGATGCAGTAGATATTGCTCAGGACAGATATGCTTGGAGAACTAAATTGCGGGGTTAGTTGAACCTCCGTAGCCCATGGCTGCTTGATGATGATGATGATGATGATGATGATGAGGGTTGCTTTACCTCTGAGTGGCACTGTTTTTGCACACAATGGGCTAAATGGCCAAGTTATAAGGACCCAAGGACTGAGAAAAGGTTGTAGCTATTGGAAGATTGATGGCAGCCTCTCGTCAAGGCCATCCACCTTGGTCTTTAACGTGGCAGAGGGTATAGCTCTGCTTTACACGCAGCCATGGCTTAACGTCCATCTAATGGACGACAGCCTTTCCAAGTCCATTGGTGTCTCCTTTTTGATAGAAGGCAGATGTTTAATGGAGGTAAATATCAATTCTGAGGATTGAGATTAACCCGTGGGACTATCACGCACACGGGCCACGGCTTTATGTACCATTCGATGGACGACTGTCTTTCCAAGTCCATCGGTATCCCTTTCCTACCGAGGGCAGGGCGGGGGGAGTTTTGTGGAGACAAATCTCAACACTGGCTTGAACCTGGGGACTACAGATTACGAGCCTGACGCGCTATTTTTGTTGGGTTCTTAATATTACCAGCAGTGGAACTAGGATTCATCTTAAATGAAATCTAAATCATGGCCGAGTGGTTAGCGCGCTTAGCTACCTTGGCTACTGATCTAAGGGACCAGGGTTCGAGCCCCGGATTAAGGCATGGTTGTATGTGTTGTTTTTCTGCTGAGGTCCTGCCATCCTCTCAGATCTTCTACTTTGGCATATAAACTGATCAGGCTGCTGTCAGACCTCTGTGGCAATCAGCTGCTTGAGGGGGTATTTATTATTATTAAACAAACTTATTACTAATTCTCATTTGAGGAATTAATTAAGTAGCTGTTTTTCATAATCTCCGATACAACACATTAACGTACTGTCCGTACTGTCCGCAACACACACATCAAAACTCTAAAAACATTAAATTCAGTCAAAATTCAAATTCAATTGCATGCATGAAGTATTCTTCGCAACACGTGGAGCACTTCCTGATATAATTATACACACGTTATGACGAATTTTGGATTGGATTGTTTTACCTCTGAGCGGCACTTTTTTGCACACCATGGGCTAAATGGCCAGGTCACATGGACCCCGAAAGCTCAGAGAAGGTTGGGGGAGGGGACCCACTGGAACAGCTGTTGGGAGACAGATGGTAGCCTCCCGTCAAGGCCATCCAGCGTGTTCTTTAACGTGCACAGGGTATGGCTTTCCCGCACATGGGGCCATGGCTTAACGTCCCATCCGACGGACGGCGGCCTTTCCAAGCCCATCGGTGTCCTGTACTGACCGTGGGCAGGACGGGGAATTTTGCGGAGATAAATCTCAACGCTGACCCAGCTGGGACTCGAACCTGGGAACTACAGATTACGAGCCTGGCGAGCTACCGACTGAGCCACCCCCGCCCCGTTATGATGAACAATTGTTCTACATTCACACGTGGTTTCAATATTATTATTTAGAAAAGTATGCAAGTTGCATTTGCAATAATAGCTGTATTTCAGCAAATATAAAACTTGTATACTGGACTTGATTAATTTTACACAGTTTGCACAGTTAATAAAATAAAAATTTGAAATGGTAATGTTTTGTGAACAATTTAAGTTCTTGGGTATTTTTTACACATGGATATATTACACTTATATCTTGAAACAGCAGAATATTTTATCTTGCACAAGTAAGTTTATTTCATTTATGTCTTCTACAAGCAGTCGGGTTGTTTGGGTTGTTTTACCTCTGAACGGCAATTTTTTGCACACCATGGGCTAAATGGCCAGGTAACATGGACCCCGAAGGCTCAGAGAAGGTTGGGGGAGGGGACCCACTGGAACAGCTGTTGGGAGACAGATGGTAGCCTCCCGTCAATGCCATCCAGCGTGTTCTTTAACGTGCACAGGGTATGGTTCTCCCGCACACGGCGCCACGGCTTAACGTCCCATCCGACGGACGGCGGCCTTTCCAAGCCCATCGGTGTCCCCTACTGACCGTGGGCAGGGAATTTTTGCGGAGATAAATCTCAACGCTGACCCAGCTGGGACTCGAACCTGGGAACTACAGATTACGAGCCTGGCGCGCTACCGACTGAGCCACCCCCGCCCTCTACGAGCAGTAAGATTTCCCTTATTTCTACCAGAGTTACATATCTTCTATTTCTTTTACAAAACCACATTGAACCTATTTCTCGTACGAAATAGAACATTTCTCTATTTCTGAAACAAACCGGCTTATTTCAATAGTTAGATGAGATTGGATTGGATTGTTTTACCTCTGAGCGGCACTTTTTTGCACACCATGGGCTAAATGGCCAGGTCACAAGGACCCCGAATGCTCAGAGAAGGTAGGGGACCCACTGGAACAGCTGTTGGGAGACAGATGGTAGCCTCCCGTCAAGGCCATCCAGTGTGTTCTTTAACGTGCACAGGGTGTGGCTCTCCCGCACACGGGGCCACGGCTTAACGTCCAATTCGACGGACGGCGGCCTTTTCAAGCCCATCGGTGTCCCCTACTGACCGTGGGCAGGGCGGGGAAATTTTGCGGAGATAAATCTCAACGCTGACCCAGTTGGGACTCGAACCTGGGAACTACAGATTACGAGCCTGGCGCGCTACCGACTGAGCAACCCCCGCCCTCTACAAGCAATAAGATTTCCCTTATTTCTACCAGAGTTACATAACTTCTATTTCTTTTACAAAACCACATTGAACCTATTTCTCGTACGAAATAGAACATTTCTCTATTTCTGGAACAAACCGGCTTATTTCAATAGTTAGATGAGAAAACTGAGTTGTGTTGCGAATGAGATCAGAGCACACACACCTCCAGAGGGGTAAGTTACCTCACCCTCCGAAAACATTAATAAAAAAATTGATTTGTATTCAATAATACAGATGTTGAAGAAACTAATTTAGTTTTTTCCTTAACTCAATGCAATCTCGAATTTTTACATTTTCTTTTGTCATACGAAAAAATATTTTCGTCCAAATCTTTTTGACTCACATATAGACGAAGTAGATCTTAACCAAGTAACCTTACATCTTGACCAATTTCGCATATTTCATTTCCTGCAGAAGCAGGCATATTTCCCCTTATTTCACTCCCAAGTAGATATATTTCCCCTAGTTCTTTCCCAAGAAAGTATATCGCACTTATGAACTAAAATTCCACTGAAAGTTTTCGAGATTACCAGTTAAAGTGCCTAAATCCACCATTCGCCAATTTTGTCGATATCTTAAACTGCAAATGCAATGAAAAAACGTTCTCTCTCTAGCTGCAATTCCGACTTAAAATTCGTCTACTCAACCCAATTTTGCCTGCCTTTAGAAGTCGGAATAAGTGAAGCACAAACTTCTGTGAATTATAGGAAGAAATTTCACACCTTTATGACTTCGAGACCAGTGAAAGAAGGGTTATAAACTACTTTTTTTTTTTTCATTCGATTTTGTTTCGAAAAGCAGCAGTATTAGTTTTTGAATTCTTGTGTGCTATTTATTTTTACCTTTTGCCAATTTATTTTTATACAGAACTCGGGAAAAAGGAACTGTATTATAGATGATGTTCTTACAAGAAATATAAAGTACTGCAATGACGATCCAGTTCATGTTGCAAGTTTCTCCAAAGAATTTTTCAAATAACAATTTATTTGTTTCCACATTATATTGTACTCTACCAATATCATTGATGTTTTCATATCAATGGGTTGGGTTGTTTTACCTCTGAGCGGCACTTTTTTGCACACCATGGGCTAAATGGCCAGGTCACAGGAACCCCGAAGGCTCAGAGAAGGTTTGGGGAGGGGACCCACTGGAACAGCTGTCGGGAGACAGATGGTAGCCTCCCGTCAAGGCCATCCAGCGTGTTCTTTAACGTGCACAGGGTATGGCTCTCTCGCACACGGACCCACGGCTTAACGTCCCATCCGACGGACGGCGGTCTTTCCAAGCCCATCGGTGTCCCCTACTGACCGTGGGCAGGGCGGGGAATTTTTGCGGAGATAAATCTCAACGCTGACCCAGCTGGGACTCGAACCTGGGAACTACAGATTACGAGTCTGGCGCGCTACCGACTGAGCCACCCCCGCCCCATATATCAATGGAAAATAGAATTAGACTAAAGACCGGCAGGTAATGAAGTTGGATGAGATTGTTTTATCCCGGAGTTAGGGGCTTTAGGTTGTTGGTTTACCTTTAAGCGGCAATTTTTTTGCAGACAATGGGCTAAATGGCTAACTCCCAAGGACTAGGTTAAGTTTCGTGTCATCGTGCTTACAAAGGTCCAAGGTTCACTACCATAGCAAACCCTAGAAGGATCCAAACTATTATCAGCCTAATTTTTGTCGTTAACAGCCTAGTTTTATACGCCTATTTTACCACACTCTCCATAGATTGGGGGCGGGGGTGGCTCAGTCAGTAGCGCTCCAGGCTCGTAATCTGTAGTTCCCAGGTTCGAGTCCCAGCTGGGTCAGCGTTGAGATTTATCTCCGCAAAATTCCCCGCCCTGCCCACGGTCAGTAGGGGACACCGATGGGCTTGGAAAGGCTGCCGTCCGTCGGATGGGACGTTTAACCGTGGCCCCGTGTGCGGGAGAACCATACCCTGTGCACGTTAAAGAACACGCTGGATGGCCTTGACGGGAGGCTACCATCTATCTCCCAACAGTTGTTCCAGTGGGTCCCCTTCCCCAAAGTTCTCTGAGACTTTGGGGTCCATTTAGCCCATGGTGTTCAAAAAAGTGCCACTCAGAGGTAAATTAACCCAAAATTAACTCCATAGATTGTTCAATGTCTCAGAGACAATACCTATTATCGCATTAACCTTATGCCACAAATGTATTTAGAATAGTATTCTAAAGAAAAAACTCAGATAATTCCAAAATTCTACTCTAGATTCTAAAATATTGTACATTATGCATTGTGATCTATTTGATGAAAATAATATGAATATTTATATTATGCCCTTGAATTTTTTTTTATTATCTGGGTGTAAAAAAAACAGAGAAATGAAGATTAAAAAATATGCAAAATTGCGGTTTCGTTTAAAAAATATACTTGAATTGACTTCGGTTCATCCCAGGGAATTAGGATTGTTTTACTTTTGAGCTGCACTTTTTTTGTACACAATGGGGTAAATGGCCAGGTCACAAAGACCCAAAGGGCTCAGAAAAAGTTGGGCAACGGGGACCCACTGTACAGCTGTTATGAGACAGATGGTAGTCTCTCGTCAAGACTATTCAGCGTGATCTTTAACGTGCAAAGGGTGTGGCACGTTAATTGGAGCACGCTGGATGGCCTTGACATCCACACGGAACCATGGCTTTACGTCTCATCCGACGGACGGCTGTCTCTCCAAGCCCATCGGTGTCTCCTTTCTGACCGAGGAGTTTAGCAGAGATAAATCTAAACGTATCACCAGGTGAGACTCGAACCTTGTCACTGCAGATTACGAGCCTGGTTCGTTATCGGCTGAGCAACCCCTTAAACTTTTCTTAAAAGCATTTCTATATGTATGACATCAGTAATTTGCCATTATTAGTGCTCACTTAATTTTGATATATTGGCAAAATTATTGTATTGAAAATGGCATTACCTACCTCATGACATGGGGCGGGGGTGGCTCAGTCGGTAGCGCGCCAGGCTCGTAATCTGTAGTTCCCAGGTTCGAGTCCCAGCTGGGTCAGCGTTGAGATTTATCTCCGCAAAATTCCCCGCCCTCCCACGGTCAGTAGGGGACACCGATGGGCTTGGAAAAGCCGCCGTCCGTCGGATGGGACGTTAAGCCGTGGCTCCGTGTGCGGGAGAGCCATACCCTGTGCACGTTAAAGAACACGCTGGATGGCCTTGACGGGAGGCTACCATCTGTCTCCCAACAGCTGTTCCAGTGGGTCCCCTCTCCCAACTTTCTCTGAGCCTTCGGAGTCCATGTGACGTGGCCATTTAGCCCATGGTGTGCAAAGAAGTGCCGCTCAGAGGTAAAACAACCCAACCCTCATGACATGCTGTTGAAGCATTGCTTTTACATCTTAACTGCAAACATTTAAAATTGAAAAAAAAAAAACTCTTTAAAAAAAGGTATGGTTTGTCAAAATGACCTCTGTCCGCAGGGTGAGGACGAATAGCAGAAAGGCTGGTAATGTAATTGTGGAATTTCAAGGGTTAAAAATAAAATAATACCCCTAATGCGCCAGGCTGTTAATCTGCGGCTAGTACGAGGTTAATGGGGGTTCTGGATCAAAGTCGGATCAATGTTAATCCTATGGAATACGCCTCCCATGTATTTCAAAGCAGAGGCGGATCATTGTCATACCTATAAGTCAGAACTCACACTGTTTTAAGACTGTAGTCGGAGAATGTCGAATAAAATACCTCCCTCCACAGGTGTATTAATCTCATATTATATTATTCAGTTAAATTGCAGATAATAATTGACATATAACAGATGGTACTGAATAACAAACCACTCGTAATTTCCACCAACACCCATCACGGTTTCCGACGTCATCACCTCACAAACTTTACCGTTCATCCACCATTTTTAAATTCCATCATTTTAACTGCAAAGCCCGATTTTTTCCCAAGTTCCGAGTCCACCATTTTGAATCCTAACGTCGCCACAAACTCCCGCGTTTTTTTGCCGTACACCCGCCATCTTGGTCCCCGCCATTTTGAATCCTGACGTAACCTGTTAAAAGTTTTACCTTTTAAATTATTTTTACCCAATAGCATTTTTTTTTTCTTTACATTTTTTGCGGGGTAGTCTTTTATTTCAGTTTCTGCGGGATAGTCCTTCTTCTAGTATAAATACGACATCCATCAGTGAGAATCCTCATTCTGTTGTCAGACGTTGACAGTGTCAGTTCTCTGCTGCTGCGTCTCCGTGATTTTTCAACTACAGTAGTGATAGTTCTCGACGTCCTCGTGAAGTATAAATCGGCTATTTTGCAAGTTACTGTTTTTGAAATGTATCCATGTGATATATGTAAGAAGACTTTCACGCTCCAGACGAATCTCGTTCGCCATAAGAGAAATCACGATGGAAATAGCCTGTTTAAGTGCTCTCAATGCGAATCGAATTTCTCAAGGAAAGATGACTTCCGACGTCATGAGTTATCCCACACCTCCAGGAAAACCTACAAATGCGAAGAATGTGCAATGGAGTTTGGAAGAAAAGACAGTCTTTTGCGCCATCAAAGAAAGCCACACAATAATAAGCGAATGCGTTCGGAAGATGAAAGGATTCCACAGAAGAAACAAAAATCAGACCCTGAAGACCCCTGCCGGTTTACAGAAGAAATGAAAAGGACCCTGTCAACACATTAGCTGATGGCAACGGAAGAAACATCTGTTGACCTCATCTTTTTCCTTGAATCCTCGCGGGAGTCACTCCTAACTCATCTGAAAGAAGAATTGGCAACGAAAGGTAGCATTAAATGGTACCTTGCCGTGCAAGTGCGCTTCAGGCGAAAAGCTTCCCCTTCTACTTTCGAACACTGCACCCCATTTTTCCGAAGTAACTGTGTCACAAGTCTTCCTACATCATCCCTAAACAAAGAACTGGATACAGCGTGCAAGAAGTTCAAGACTTCATTTGAAGAATTTGAAGGACCACATAGTGGATGGACACTGGATGCCATAATCCACGCTGAAATGAACATTGGAAAATATATCCCTCTTGCAGTGTCTAGTTATATCCCTACTCCAAGAGAATTACTATTAAAACACGCCATTGTCAATGTATGTAATTCTAATCAAAAACGTTTTGTCTGGTCTGTTTTAGCCTCTTTGTATCCTGCCACAGATCATCCACAACGCCCTACCACCTACATTCATTTAGAAGAAAAATTAAACACATCTGGACTAATTTTCCCTATAACAATAAATCAAATATCTAAATTCGAAAAAATGAACAACTTTTCTGTCAATGTTTTTGGATACGAGAAAGAGGTGTTCCCGCTCTACATCACGCCATTCAGATTTAAAGAGCATGCAAATCTCCTTCTGTTACCGGATGATGAAAAGCAGCATTATTGCTCCATTAAGAATATGAGTAGACTTCTCAGTCCTCTCACTAAACATAAATGCCAGGCTTTCTACTGTGATTACTGCCTTCACCGTTTCACAAATGAATCGCTCTTGAAGGATCGTATTCCCTATTGACAAGAACATGGACCCCAGAGAGTAGAATTTCCAACTGAAGAGGGGAAATGGCTGAAATTCACAAATTTCAAGTTTCAACAGCCCGTTCCATATGTGATTTACGCCGACTTTTAATCATTCCTAATGAAAGTGGACACTTGTATGCCTAACCCTGCAAAATCACACACCACTATCACGGCAAATCACGAACCCTGTGGATTTGCATATCTTGTTGTGCGGACCTGACCGCTGCAGCTATAAACCTCCAGTAGTTTATAGAGGTCCTAATATGGTAAAAATATTTTTGGAATGTCTGCTTAAAGAAGAAAACGATATAAAAAATTTACTCTCGGAGATCAAACAAATGAAACTTTCAAATCACGAAGAGGAATCATTTTCACAACGCTATCAATTGTCATATATACAAAGATGTTCGGACCAGATCGCGTGAGAGATCACGATCATTTAACCGGCAAATTCCGAGAAGCCGCTCATAATGCGTGTAACTCAATTTTAAGCTCACAATTAAGATTCCAGTTATATTTAATAACCTAAAGGGATATGACAGCCATCTTATTATGCAAGGAATCGGTATGATCAAAAATAAGAAGATTAATTGCATTCCCAATAACATGGAAAAATACATAGCATTCTCCCTTGGAACTTTGAATTTCATAGGTATAAGTAGGGGGAAAGTGGGGGTTCTGGAACAGAGGCGGAGCTATGTTAATCCTATGGGCTCCGCCTCCCGTGTGTTTCAAGCTGGAGGCGGAGCACATTGATCAGAATTCCCACTGTTTTTAAGACTGAAATCAGACAATGGTGAATAAAATACCTCCCTCCAGTAATGTATTAATCTGAAATTATTCAGTTAAATTGCAGATAATCCACTCGTAATTTCCACCGACATCCATCTTGGTTTCCACCATTTAGAAACCTGACATCACCACAAACTCCCTCGATTTTACCGTTAGTCCAGCATCTTGGTTTCTAACCTCATCCGAAATTACTAAGTCCAGACTCCGCCATCTTGATTCCTGACATATTAATTAAATGCTTATCAGAAGTTCCACTCCCCTTTATTAAACCTCCCCTATCAAAAACTGTCATCCCCTCATTAATTAACCCATTATCGAAAGTCCCCTTTTATTAAAAAATAAGAACCCCCCCCCCTCTTTTCCACTGATTCCATTATTTTGACACCCCCTGTGATTGCGTCATCCTCCTACAGAGTGAATTAAGTCCGCCATTTTGAAATCTGATGTCGCCAATTAGAGGAGCTTCTTTTCGTTTACTGCGGGACAGTCTTTTAAATCAGTTTCTGCGGGTTAGTCCTCCTTCCAGTATAAATACGACATCCATCAGTCAGAATCCTCATTCTGTTGCCAGACGTTGACAGTGACAGTTCTCTGCTGCTGCGTCTCAGTGATTTTTTTTCAACTACAGCAGTATTAATTCTCGACGTTCTCCAGTTTCTGCGGAATAGTTCTCCTTCCAGTATAAATACAACATCCATCAGTCAGAATCTTCATTCTGTTCTCAGACGTTGACCAGTGACAGTTCTCTGCGTCTCCGTGATTTTTTCAACTGCTAGAAGCCAATAGTGATAGTTCTCAACGTCCTCGTGTAGTATCAGTTATTTTACAACTCACTGCTACATAATGTATCCATGTGATATATGTGAGAAGGTTTTCACGGTCCAGAAAAATCTCATTCGTCATATGAGAAATCATGATGGGAATAACCTGTTTAAGTGCTCTGAGTGCGAATCGACATTCTCAAGGAGAGATGACGTCCGACGTCATGAGTTAACCCACACCTCTAGAAAAACCTACAAATGTGAAGAATGTGCCATGGAGTTTGGAAGAAAAGACAATCTTTTACGACATCAAAGAAAGCCACACAATAATAAGCGAAAACGTTCTGAAGATGAAAGGATTCCCCAAAAGAAACAAAAACCAGACCCTGAAGGCCCCTGTCAGTTTACAGAAGAAATGAAAAGGACCCTGACAACACATAAGCTGATGGCAACGGAAGAAACATCTGTTGACCTCACCTTTTTCCTCGAGTCCTCACGGCAGTCACTCCTAACTCACCTGAAAGAAGAATTGGCCTCGAAAGGTAGCATTAAATGGTACCTTGTCGTGCAAGTGCGCTTCAGACGAAAAGTCTCCCCTTCTACCTTCGAACACTGTACCCCGTTTTTCCGAAGTAACTGTGTCACAAGTCTTCCTACATCATCCCTAAACAGAGAACTGGATTCAGCGTGTAAGAAGATAAAGATCTCATTTGAAGAATTTGAAGGAGCACATAGTGGATGGACACTGGATGCCGTACTCCACGCTGAAATGAACATTGGAAAATATATCCCTCTTGCAGGATCTAGTTATATCCCTACTCCAAGAGAATTACTGTTAAAACACGCTATTGTCAATGTATGTAATTCCGACCAAAAATGTTTTGTCTGGTCTGTTTTAGCCTCTTTGTATCCTGCCACAGATAATCCGCAGCGCCTTAACAACTATATACATTTAGAAGAAAAATTAAACACATCTGGCTTAATTTTCCCTGTTACAATAAATCAAATATCTAAATTCGAAAAAATGAACAACATTTCTGTCAATGTTTTTGGATATGAGAAAGAGGTGTTCCCACTCTACATCACACCATTCAGATTTAAAGCGCATACAAATCTCCTTCTGTTATCGGATGATGAAAAGCAGCATTATTGTGCCATTAAAAATATGAGTAGACTTCTCAGTCCTCTCACTAAACATAAATGTCAGGCTTTCTATTGTGATTACTGCCTTCACCGTTTCAAAAATGAATCGCTCTTGAAGGATCATATCCCCTATTGTCAAGAACATGGGCCCCAGAGAGTAGAATTTCCAACTGAAGAAGAAAAATGGCTGAAATTCACAAATTTCAAGTTTCAGCAGCCCGTTCCATACATGATTTATGCCGACTTTGAATCATTCCTGGTGAAAGTGAACACTTGTATGCCTAACCCTGAAAAATCTCACACCACTATCACAGCAAATCATGAACCCTGTGGATTTGCATATCTTGTTGTTGGACCTGATGGCTGCAGCTATAAACCTCCAGTAGTTTATAGAGGTCCTAATGTAGTAGAAGAATTTTTAGAACGTCTGCTTAAAGAAGAAGAAAACATCAAAAATTTACTATCGATGATAAAGCCAATGCAACTCTCGAATCATGAAGAGAAACTGTTTCACGACACTACTTACTGTCATATTTGTAAGCGTGCCCTAGGAGCAGATCGTGTGAGAGATCACGATCATATAACAGGTAAATTCCGAGGAGCTGCCCATAATTCCTGTAATCTGAACTTTAAGTTAACCACTAGGATTCCAGTTATCTTTCACAACCTAAAGGGATATGACAGCCACCTTATTATGCAGGGAATCGGCAGAATTAAAAATAAGAAGATTAATTGCATTCCCAATAACATGGAAACATACATAGCCTTCTCCCTGGGGACATTACATTTTATAGACTCCTATCAGTTTTTAAGCACATCTCTTGAGAAGCTAGTAAATAATTTATCAACAGATGAGTTCCATATTTTAAAGGACTACGTTGAACCCGAAAGGCTACACTTGGTTCTGAGAAAAGGAGTTTACCCCTATGATTATATCGACAACAGTGAAAAGTTTGAAGAAACAGTATTACCACCACGTGAAGCATTTTACAACCAACTCACAGAAGAAGCGTTAGGGGAAGAAGACTACACCCATGCAATAAGAGTGTGGAATACATTCAACATAAAAAATCTAGGCCAGTATCATGACTTGTACCTGAAGACAGACGTGCTCCTCTTAGCAGATGTTTTCGAAAGTTTCAGAAAAATATGCATCAGATACTATGAAATCGATCCCTGTCATGTTTACACAGCTCCTGGATTAGCCTGGCAAGCATGCTTAAAAATGACAAATGTAAATCTTGAGCTGATAACTGACCCTACAATGTACCTTTTCCTGGAAAAAGGCATACGAGGAGGGATTTCTGTGATATGCAATCGTCTTAGTACTGCAAACAACAAATATTTGGACACCTATGATCCTCAGTTACCCTCTAAATACATTATGTACTATGATGCCAATAATCTTTATGGATGGGCAATGTCACAATGTCTCCCTCAAAGCGATTTTCGATGGCTTAATAAAGAAGAAATAGAATATCTAAATATTACGACAATTGCTGATGATGCGAATAAAGGATATATATTGGAAGTTGATTTAGATTATCCAGTTTCTCTACACGACAAGCATAATGATTATCCACTAGCCCCTGAGAAACTTCAGATTACCAGCAGCATGCTATCCCCATATTGTCAAGAGGTTGCCCAAAGCCTTGGAATAAATACAAACCAATCAGTCGTGAAATTAGCCCCAAATCTAAATTCTAAGGAAAAATATGTCCTTCATTATCGAAATCTCAAACAATATTTAGCCTTCGGTATGCAGCTGAAGGAAATACATCGCGTTTTAGAATTTAATCAGTCTTGCTGGCTAAAACCATATATAGAATTTAATACAGATCAGCGGAAGAAAGCTAGAAACGACTTCGAGAAGGACTTCTTCAAACTGATGAATAATGCTGTGTTTGGAAAAACGATGGAAAATTTGAGAAATCGAGTGAAAATTGAATTGACTCAGAGCCCGAAGAGAGTATGTAAGCTCGTAGCATCCCCTGCTTTTCACGCTTTTCGTGTTTTTGACAACGACCTCGCATGTGTACAATCAAAGCTAACTAAATTGAAACTCAACAGGCCTATTTATGCTGGTTTCAGTATTCTAGATATTAGTAAACTATTGATGTATAGCTTTCATTATGACTATATTAGTCCGAAATATGGAGAAAAAGCTAAATTATTGTTCACTGATACAGATTCACTGTGCTACGAGCTTCAAACCGAGGACGTGTATGCTGATATGAAAGACGATATAGATCATTTTGACACGTCCGACTATCACATTGATCATGTTTTGCATAGTACACATAATAAAAAGGTACTAGGTAAAATGAAAGATGAACTTTCGGGAGTACCTATCAAACAATTTGCAGGGCTTCGTTCTAAAATGTATTCCCTTCAGAGTTTACATGAGGAGAAGAAGACTGGGAAAGGAGTCCCCAAATACATCGTAAAAAGAACCCTTCGTCACAAGGATTACAGAGACTGCTTAATAAACAAATCACCTTGTCGAGTAGATTTGACAAGGATTCAAAGTAGCAACCACCGTCTTCATACAGTGAAAGGTGTGAAACTTGGTCTGTCACCATTTGACGATAAAAGATATATTTTAGAAAATGGTTATGACACCCTTTCGTACGGTCACTACAAAACAATGAAAAAATAACATAACAGAAAAAAAGAATATTTCACTGTGATTTTTAATATGTTTGAGCTATTTATGTATAAAAAAAATGATAATTTTATCCAAATGTGTGCACATAACCCCCTATATATGTAAAAATATTACATATTATTATATGTAGATAGCTGTATGTAAACAACCATTTCCTCTGTTAACCTGCATTTTTTTTTTGTAAGCAGGCTGTAAAGTATAATCAATGTGAAAAAGCATCATTGTGAAATGTATAAAATTGTAAACCAATGGAAATCATTACATGTACACGCATTGTCATTGTTTCACCTAATACTTTGAAATCAATAAAAATTTTTAAATGCAATATATGTGTCGCCTGAATTTCTGAGTCTTATCCTTGGCAAGTGGAGCGATAAACAAGCGTTAGCCGCTTCTCACGTGACTTTTGCCCGTGGCACTCATGCTGTTGAGTCATCACAGCGCCAGAATTGAGTTATAACACGTCGTGGAACCAGTTCACTCAGTCACTGGGAGAAAGCCCTTCTGGGAATCCATTTCTGGGATTACACTTATAATAAAAGGTTAGTAATTCTCTAAATTTTCGTGGTTTATCAAACATTACTTATAATTTCACAATGTAGTGACGTTCTCGAGTATTAAGAAGTGAAAATATAAGATTTCCTTTCAAAGTTATCGTAACTCGCTTGCTTGCTTGTTACCGGAACGAGCCTCCTAGAAATCAACGTCTTTTTTTTTTTTTAAAAGCAATCACCTCTCAAAAGCACCGGGACTTCAATAAATGCGCTGAGTGCTGTGTTTATGAAAAATTTATCAGTACGAGATGCAATTCTAATTTTTTACTTTGCAGAGACGAGAACTTTACGTAGATTTTTACAGAGAAATAATTGAAATTATTGCATCAGCCATTTAGCGATAAAGTATTTTAGAGCAGATTTTTACTGAATATTAATACTTTAGAATAAAGGATAATTTCCGGTATATAATACAGAGGTGTACAGACGAATTTTATTTCCCATGAATAAAAAAAAAAAATAGGATTTTCATACTGTTATTAGAATTACTCAGTTAATTCACCACTTATTACAACTGTTTAGTAAAAAAAAAATAGGATTTTCATACTGTTATTCAAATTACTCATTTCGCCACTTATTACAGCTGTTTAGTAAAAAAATAAAAAAAATGCATTTAATCCCCAGATTTTTAACGACTGAGATAAAAAAAAAATAATGTGACTACCTACATTAAATACAATGTAAAATAGCGAAAATTCACCACTAATTTTAGCTGCTTAATATCAAGAAATACAGACGATTTCCTGTTTTTTTTTTCTTTTAGCATTGCACATAAGAAAAAAAAAAGGACTAGCGAACGTATACATGTACGTATAACATGTACCTCTGATACTTAAATATGAGATGCTCTGTGTTTCAATATTACACATTTTTTCAGTAGTTTACGCATTGATTACTATTTTTTTTTTCATTCAACAGTTAAGTATCCCAATTGGAAGTAATGTAAGCAATATTTCCTGTTTAAATGCATCTCCACAAATCGGCTTTCAAACATTTTCTTATAATTTAAGGGCAAAATAAAGAATTTTAATTGAATTTCTTTTAACACTATATACTTAATATATTGTCATCAACGTATTCTATATACAAAACGAATTAACACAGCCTAGTTACTGGAAATTAACATAATATTGAAGTGCTTTCTACCTAAAGAATAAAAAAAAAACTGAATACTTTAATTTTAATTACATTTTCAGCCACTAGATGGCGTCACAGTTACTATTAGACCTTGGGGCAGACGAGAGAAACTTGAAGCCTTTGCTCAGAGCGCCACCTTGCGGGATTTTGTAGTAGTTTGTTGCCATTATACGGATCCCCTTTGCACAGTGCTTTCCCCCCTATGACGTCATCGACCACGCCCCCTATGACGTAACAGGCCACGCCCCCTATGACGTAACATGACGTAATCATTACATAATCATTACGTAACAGGCCACGCCCCTTTATTAATAATTCCTCCCCCTTTATTAAACCCCCCTTTCACCCCCTTTCCCCCTCAGTGGCGCCATCTGTTGACAGTGAGAAGTACTATTTTCCCAAAAAAAAAACTATTTTAATTCTAAACCTCATTTCACGTGGGCGTGGTCATGAAAGCACTGTGCAAAGGGGATCCGTATAATGGCAACAAACTACTACAAAATCCCGCAAGGTGGCGCTCTGAGCAAAGGCTTCAAGTTTCTCTCGTCTGCCCCAAGGTCTAATAGTAACTGTGACGCCATCTAGTGGCTGAAAATGTAATTAAAATTAAAGTATTCAGTTTTTTTTTTATTCTTTAGGTAGAAAGCACTTCAATATTATGTTAATTTCCAGTAACTAGGCTGTGTTAATTCGTTTTGTATATAGAATACGTTGATGACAATATATTAAGTATATAGTGTTAAAAGAAATTCAATTAAAATTCTTTATTTTGCCCTTAAATTATAAGAAAATGTTTGAAAGCCGATTTGTGGAGATGCATTTAAACAGGAAATATTGCTTACATTACTTCCAATTGGGATACTTAACTGTTGAATGAAAAAAAAAAAATAGTAATCAATGCGTAAACTACTGAAAAAATGTGTAATATTGAAACACAGAGCATCTCATATTTAAGTATCAGAGGTACATGTTATACGTACATGTATACGTTCGCTAGTCCTTTTTTTTTCTTATGTGCAATGCTAAAAGAAAAAAAAAACAGGAAATCGTCTGTATTTCTTGATATTAAGCAGCTAAAATTAGTGGTGAATTTTCGCTATTTTACATTGTATTTAATGTAGGTAGTCACATTATTTTTTTTTTATCTCAGTCGTTAAAAATCTGGGGATTAAATGCATTTTTTTTATTTTTTTACTAAACAGCTGTAATAAGTGGCGAAATGAGTAATTTGAATAACAGTATGAAAATCCTATTTTTTTTTTACTAAACAGTTGTAATAAGTGGTGAATTAACTGAGTAATTCTAATAACAGTATGAAAATCCTATTTTTTTTTTTTTATTCATGGGAAATAAAATTCGTCTGTACACCTCTGTATTATATACCGGAAATTATCCTTTATTCTAAAGTATTAATATTCAGTAAAAATCTGCTCTAAAATACTTTATCGCTAAATGGCTGATGCAATAATTTCAATTATTTCTCTGTAAAAATCTACGTAAAGTTCTCGTCTCTGCAAAGTAAAAAATTAGAATTGCATCTCGTACTGATAAATTTTTCATAAACACAGCACTCAGCGCATTTATTGAAGTCCCGGTGCTTTTGAGAGGTGATTGCTTTTAAAAAAAAAAAAAGACGTTGATTTCTAGGAGGCTCGTTCCGGTAACAAGCAAGCAAGCGAGTTACGATAACTTTGAAAGGAAATCTTATATTTTCACTTCTTAATACTCGAGAACGTCACTACATTGTGAAATTATAAGTAATGTTTGATAAACCACGAAAATTTAGAGAATTACTAACCTTTTATTATAAGTGTAATCCCAGAAATGGATTCCCAGAAGGGCTTTCTCCCAGTGACTGAGTGAACTGGTTCCACGACGTGTTATAACTCAATTCTGGCGCTGTGATGACTCAACAGCATGAGTGCCACGGGCAAAAGTCACGTGAGAAGCGGCTAACGCTTGTTTATCGCTCCACTTGCCAAGGATAAGACTCAGAAATTCAGGCGACACATATATTGCATTTAAAAATTTTTATTGATTTCAAAGTATTAGGTGAAACAATGACAATGCGTGTACATGTAATGATTTCCATTGGTTTACAATTTTATACATTTCACAATGATGCTTTTTCACATTGATTATACTTTACAGCCTGCTTACAAAAAAAAAATGCAGGTTAACAGAGGAAATGGTTGTTTACATACAGCTATCTACATATAATAATATGTAATATTTTTACATATATAGGGGGTTATGTGCACACATTTGGATAAAATTATCATTTTTTTTATACATAAATAGCTCAAACATATTAAAAATCACAGTGAAATATTCTTTTTTTCTGTTATGTTATTTTTTCATTGTTTTGTAGTGACCGTACGAAAGGGTGTCATAACCATTTTCTAAAATATATCTTTTATCGTCAAATGGTGACAGACCAAGTTTCACACCTTTCACTGTATGAAGACGGTGGTTGCTACTTTGAATCCTTGTCAAATCTACTCGACAAGGTGATTTGTTTATTAAGCAGTCTCTGTAATCCTTGTGACGAAGGGTTCTTTTTACGATGTATTTGGGGACTCCTTTCCCAGTCTTCTTCTCCTCATGTAAACTCTGAAGGGAATACATTTTAGAACGAAGCCCTGCAAATTGTTTGATAGGTACTCCCGAAAGTTCATCTTTCATTTTACCTAGTACCTTTTTATTATGTGTACTATGCAAAACATGATCAATGTGATAGTCGGACGTGTCAAAATGATCTATATCGTCTTTCATATCAGCATACACGTCCTCGGTTTGAAGCTCGTAGCACAGTGAATCTGTATCAGTGAACAATAATTTAGCTTTTTCTCCATATTTCGGACTAATATAGTCATAATGAAAGCTATACATCAATAGTTTACTAATATCTAGAATACTGAAACCAGCATAAATAGGCCTGTTGAGTTTCAATTTAGTTAGCTTTGATTGTACACATGCGAGGTCGTTGTCAAAAACACGAAAAGCGTGAAAAGCAGGGGATGCTACGAGCTTACATACTCTCTTCGGGCTCTGAGTCAATTCAATTTTCACTCGATTTCTCAAATTTTCCATCGTTTTTCCAAACACAGCATTATTCATCAGTTTGAAGAAGTCCTTCTCGAAGTCGTTTCTAGCTTTCTTCCGCTGATCTGTATTAAATTCTATATATGGTTTTAGCCAGCAAGACTGATTAAATTCTAAAACGCGATGTATTTCCTTCAGCTGCATACCGAAGGCTAAATATTGTTTGAGATTTCGATAATGAAGGACATATTTTTCCTTAGAATTTAGATTTGGGGCTAATTTCACGACTGATTGGTTTGTATTTATTCCAAGGCTTTGGGCAACCTCTTGACAATATGGGGATAGCATGCTGCTGGTAATCTGAAGTTTCTCAGGGGCTAGTGGATAATCATTATGCTTGTCGTGTAGAGAAACTGGATAATCTAAATCAACTTCCAATATATATCCTTTATTCGCATCATCAGCAATTGTCGTAATATTTAGATATTCTATTTCTTCTTTATTAAGCCATCGAAAATCGCTTTGAGGGAGACATTGTGACATTGCCCATCCATAAAGATTATTGGCATCATAGTACATAATGTATTTAGAGGGTAACTGAGGATCATAGGTGTCCAAATATTTGTTGTTTGCAGTACTAAGACGATTGCATATCACAGAAATCCCTCCTCGTATGCCTTTTTCCAGGAAAAGGTACATTGTAGGGTCAGTTATCAGCTCAAGATTTACATTTGTCATTTTTAAGCATGCTTGCCAGGCTAATCCAGGAGCTGTGTAAACATGACAGGGATCGATTTCATAGTATCTGATGCATATTTTTCTGAAACTTTCGAAAACATCTGCTAAGAGGAGCACGTCTGTCTTCAGGTACAAGTCATGATACTGGCCTAGATTTTTTATGTTGAATGTATTCCACACTCTTATTGCATGGGTGTAGTCTTCTTCCCCTAACGCTTCTTCTGTGAGTTGGTTGTAAAATGCTTCACGTGGTGGTAATACTGTTTCTTCAAACTTTTCACTGTTGTCGATATAATCATAGGGGTAAACTCCTTTTCTCAGAACCAAGTGTAGCCTTTCGGGTTCAACGTAGTCCTTTAAAATATGGAACTCATCTGTTGATAAATTATTTACTAGCTTCTCAAGAGATGTGCTTAAAAACTGATAGGAGTCTATAAAATGTAATGTCCCCAGGGAGAAGGCTATGTATGTTTCCATGTTATTGGGAATGCAATTAATCTTCTTATTTTTAATTCTGCCGATTCCCTGCATAATAAGGTGGCTGTCATATCCCTTTAGGTTGTGAAAGATAACTGGAATCCTAGTGGTTAACTTAAAGTTCAGATTACAGGAATTATGGGCAGCTCCTCGGAATTTACCTGTTATATGATCGTGATCTCTCACACGATCTGCTCCTAGGGCACGCTTACAAATATGACAGTAAGTAGTGTCGTGAAACAGTTTCTCTTCATGATTCGAGAGTTGCATTGGCTTTATCATCGATAGTAAATTTTTGATGTTTTCTTCTTCTTTAAGCAGACGTTCTAAAAATTCTTCTACTACATTAGGACCTCTATAAACTACTGGAGGTTTATAGCTGCAGCCATCAGGTCCAACAACAAGATATGCAAATCCACAGGGTTCATGATTTGCTGTGATAGTGGTGTGAGATTTTTCAGGGTTAGGCATACAAGTGTTCACTTTCACCAGGAATGATTCAAAGTCGGCATAAATCATGTATGGAACGGGCTGCTGAAACTTGAAATTTGTGAATTTCAGCCATTTTTCTTCTTCAGTTGGAAATTCTACTCTCTGGGGCCCATGTTCTTGACAATAGGGGATATGATCCTTCAAGAGCGATTCATTTTTGAAACGGTGAAGGCAGTAATCACAATAGAAAGCCTGACATTTATGTTTAGTGAGAGGACTGAGAAGTCTACTCATATTTTTAATGGCACAATAATGCTGCTTTTCATCATCCGATAACAGAAGGAGATTTGTATGCGCTTTAAATCTGAATGGTGTGATGTAGAGTGGGAACACCTCTTTCTCATATCCAAAAACATTGACAGAAATGTTGTTCATTTTTTCGAATTTAGATATTTGATTTATTGTAACAGGGAAAATTAAGCCAGATGTGTTTAATTTTTCTTCTAAATGTATATAGTTGTTAAGGCGCTGCGGATTATCTGTGGCAGGATACAAAGAGGCTAAAACAGACCAGACAAAACATTTTTGGTCGGAATTACATACATTGACAATAGCGTGTTTTAACAGTAATTCTCTTGGAGTAGGGATATAACTAGATCCTGCAAGAGGGATATATTTTCCAATGTTCATTTCAGCGTGGAGTACGGCATCCAGTGTCCATCCACTATGTGCTCCTTCAAATTCTTCAAATGAGATCTTTATCTTCTTACACGCTGAATCCAGTTCTCTGTTTAGGGATGATGTAGGAAGACTTGTGACACAGTTACTTCGGAAAAACGGGGTACAGTGTTCGAAGGTAGAAGGGGAGACTTTTCGTCTGAAGCGCACTTGCACGACAAGGTACCATTTAATGCTACCTTTCGAGGCCAATTCTTCTTTCAGGTGAGTTAGGAGTGACTGCCGTGAGGACTCGAGGAAAAAGGTGAGGTCAACAGATGTTTCTTCCGTTGCCATCAGCTTATGTGTTGTCAGGGTCCTTTTCATTTCTTCTGTAAACTGACAGGGGCCTTCAGGGTCTGGTTTTTGTTTCTTTTGGGGAATCCTTTCATCTTCAGAACGTTTTCGCTTATTATTGTGTGGCTTTCTTTGATGTCGTAAAAGATTGTCTTTTCTTCCAAACTCCATGGCACATTCTTCACATTTGTAGGTTTTTCTAGAGGTGTGGGTTAACTCATGACGTCGGACGTCATCTCTCCTTGAGAATGTCGATTCGCACTCAGAGCACTTAAACAGGTTATTCCCATCATGATTTCTCATATGACGAATGAGATTTTTCTGGACCGTGAAAACCTTCTCACATATATCACATGGATACATTATGTAGCAGTGAGTTGTAAAATAACTGATACTACACGAGGACGTTGAGAACTATCACTATTGGCTTCTAGCAGTTGAAAAAATCACGGAGACGCAGAGAACTGTCACTGGTCAACGTCTGAGAACAGAATGAAGATTCTGACTGATGGATGTTGTATTTATACTGGAAGGAGAACTATTCCGCAGAAACTGGAGAACGTCGAGAATTAATACTGCTGTAGTTGAAAAAAAATCACTGAGACGCAGCAGCAGAGAACTGTCACTGTCAACGTCTGGCAACAGAATGAGGATTCTGACTGATGGATGTCGTATTTATACTGGAAGGAGGACTAACCCGCAGAAACTGATTTAAAAGACTGTCCCGCAGTAAACGAAAAGAAGCTCCTCTAATTGGCGACATCAGATTTCAAAATGGCGGACTTAATTCACTCTGTAGGAGGATGACGCAATCACAGGGGGTGTCAAAATAATGGAATCAGTGGAAAAGAGGGGGGGGGGGTTCTTATTTTTTAATAAAAGGGGACTTTCGATAATGGGTTAATTAATGAGGGGATGACAGTTTTTGATAGGGGAGGTTTAATAAAGGGGAGTGGAACTTCTGATAAGCATTTAATTAATATGTCAGGAATCAAGATGGCGGAGTCTGGACTTAGTAATTTCGGATGAGGTTAGAAACCAAGATGCTGGACTAACGGTAAAATCGAGGGAGTTTGTGGTGATGTCAGGTTTCTAAATGGTGGAAACCAAGATGGATGTCGGTGGAAATTACGAGTGGATTATCTGCAATTTAACTGAATAATTTCAGATTAATACATTACTGGAGGGAGGTATTTTATTCACCATTGTCTGATTTCAGTCTTAAAAACAGTGGGAATTCTGATCAATGTGCTCCGCCTCCAGCTTGAAACACACGGGAGGCGGAGCCCATAGGATTAACATAGCTCCGCCTCTGTTCCAGAACCCCCACTTTCCCCCTACTGGTATATCATATCAATTTTTAAGTGCATCTTTTGAGAAGCTAGTCCATAATTTATCAGCAGAAGAATTCCATATTTTAAAGGAACATGTTGAAACTGAACGGCTACACCTGGTTTTGGGAAAAGGAGTTTACCCCTACGACTACATTGACAGCAGCGAAAAGTTTGAAGAAACTTTATTACCTCCACGTGAAGCTTTTTTACAATCAGCTAACAGAAGAGGCGCTAGGGGAAGAAGACTATATCCATACAATGAAGTATGTAACACTTTCGACATAAAAAATCTAGGACAATATCACGACTTGTACCTGAAGACCGTCGTATTCCTCTTTACTGATGTGTTTGAGAATTTCAGAAAACTATGTATCAGACACTACGAAATTGATCCCTGTCATGTTTACACAGCTCCTGGACTAGCCTGGCAAGCATGCCTGAAGATGACAAATATTAATCTAGAGTAGATAACAGACCCTACAATGTACCTTTTCCTGGAAAAGCATTCGAGGAGGAATTTCAGTGATATGCAATCGTTTTAGCACTGCAAACAACAAGTGTTTATACACCTATAATCCTCAGTTACCCTCTAAATGCATTATGTACTATGATGCCAACAATTGACTTAAATGATGACTATGATGCCAACAATTGACAACTTTGAGGAGACATTGTGGGCAATGTCACAATGTCTCCTCAAAGCGATTTTCGATGGCTTAATGAAGAAGAAATAGAAGATCTAGATGTTACGACAGTTACTGATGATTCGAATAAAGGGTACATTGGCTACTGATCTACGGGACCTGGGTTCGAGCCCCGAGTAAGGCATGGATATTCGTGTTGTTTTCTGCTGAGGTCCTGCCATCCTTTCAGATCTTCTACTGTGGCATATAAACTGACAGGCTCCTGTCAGACCTCTGTGGCAAGCAGCTGCTTGAGGGGGTATTTATTTATTTATTATAGGAAGTTGGTTTAGATTATCCAGTTTCTCTACACGACAAGCATAATGATTATCCGCTAGCCCTGAGAAACTCCCGATTACCAGCAACATGCTATCACCATATTGTTAAGAGGTTGCCCAAAGCCTTGGAATAAATACAAGCCAATCAGTCATGAAATTAGCCCCAAATCTAAATTCGAAAGAAAAATATGTCCTTCATTACCGTAATATGAAACAATATTTAGCCTTCAGTATGCAGCTGAAGAAAATACATTGAGTTTTAGAATTTAAACAGTCTTGCTGACTAAAACCATATATAGAATTTAATAAAGATGAGCGGAAGAAAGCTATAAACGACTTCGAGAAGGGACTTTTTCAAACTGATGAATAATGCTGTGTTTGGGAAAACGATGGAAAATTTGAGAAATCTAGTGAAAATTGAATTGACTTAGAACCCATAGAGAGTATGTAAACTCGTAGCATCACCTGCTTTTCGTGTTTTTGACACACGAACTCGCATGTGTACAATCAAAGCAAACTAAATTGAAACTCAACAGGCCTATTTATGCTGGTTTCAGTATTCTAGATATTAGTAAAATATTGATGTATAGCTTTCATTATGACTATATTAGTCCAAAATATGGAGAAAAAGCTAAATTATTGTTCACTGATACAGATTCACTGTGCTACGAGCTTCAAACCGAGGACATGTATGCCGATATTAAAGATGATAGAGATCATTGCGATACGTCTGACTATCATATAGATCATGTTTTGCATAGTACACATAATAAAAAGGTACTAAGTAAAATGAAAGATGAACTTTCAGGAGTACCTATCAAAGAATTTGCAGGCCTTCGTTCAAAAACGTTCAAAAACTTCTAAGTTTACAAGAGGAGAAGAAGACAGGGAAAGGAGTCCCCAAATACATCGTACAAAGAATCCTTCGTCACAAGGATTACAGAGACTGCTAGATAAACAAATCACCTTGTCGAGTAGATTTGACAAGAATTCAAAGTAGTAACCATCATCTTCATACAGTGAAAGGTGTAAAACTTGATCTGTCACCATTTGATGATAAAAGATATATTTTAGAAAATGGTTATGACACCCTTTCATACGGTCACTACAAAACGATGAAAAAATAATATAAGAGGAAAAACGAATATTTTGTTCACTGTGATTTTTAATATGTTTGAGCTATATGTTAATATGTATAAAAATATGATAATTTTATCCGAATGCATGCATAATTTTTTGTATAACCCCTGTATATGTAAAAATATTGCATGTAATTATTATATGTAGACAGCTGTATGTAAAACCATTTCCTCTGTTAACCTGTATTTTTGTATGTAAGCAGGCTGTAAAGTATATCTATAATCAATGTGAAAAAAAGCATCATTGTGAAATGTGTAAATACATTTGTAAACCAATGGAAATCATTACTTGTGTAAAATATTATGTGAAACCTTATGCATTGTCATTGTATCTCCAAATACTTTGATATCAATAAAAATTTTTAAGATGAAATATATGTGTTGTCTGAATTTCTGAGTCGAGTCTTATCTTTAGTAAGTTGGGGAGGTAAACAACACTATCGTGCTTTTCACATGACCCTTCCGTGATGCTCCCCGGAAAGCTCATGCTCCTGAGTCATTTTCACATGCTGCAACGTGCTTGTGGAATCACCTCGCTCATTGGGAGAAAAGCCTTAAATACATCCATTTCTGGGATTACACTTATAATAAAAGGTCGATAATTCACTTAATTTTCATGGTTTATCAAACATTACTTATAAATTCACGATGTAGAGATATTCCCAAGTATTAAGAAGTGATAAAAACATACGATTTCCTTTCAAAGTTGTCGGGAGATGCTTGCTTGCTAGCTCATTACACTACCCAGAACGAGCCACCTGAAAATCAACGTTTTTTTAAAGCAATCACCTCTCAAAAGTGGTAGGACTTCAATAAATACGTCGGAAGCTGTGTTTATGAGAAATTTATTAGCACGGGATGAAATTCTAATTTTTACTTTGCAGAGACCGAAACTTTTGCCATGTAGATTTTTACAGAGAAATAATCGAAATTATTGCATCAGCCATTTGGCAATGAAGGAATTTATCAAGTGTTTTAGAGCAGATTTTACTGAATATTAAAACTTTTCAGTAATAACATACACAGAAAAGGATAATTTCTCTACATTATATAATAGACTATAGGTGAATTTTATATACTTTTCCTATGAGTAAGAAAAAAAAATTGGAATGTCATACTGTTATTCGAATTACAAGTTAATAATTGTTTTACTGTGGAATGTTTCCATGACAAAAAAAAGTATGATGTTTAATTAAAAATAATGTTTTTCCTAAATCCATGTAAAATTAAAGGGATTTCACCATATAATTTAAGTGAGTTAAATTAAAAAAGAGAAAATTCTCTAAAAAATAAGTTTTTTTAATTATAGAAGTGAAAATAATGTCTTCCTTCATTAAATGCAATGAAACAAATATTAGGTGATTACACCACTTATTTCAGTGGTTTAGTAAAAAATACATTTAATTCCCGAAAAGAAGAGATTATTTAAATTACAGAGGTGAAAATAATTTTTTCCTAAATACAATGAAATTAAGCAATTTTACCTTACTTCAAATGTTAAGTGAAAGATAATTCCCTAAAAAAATCCGATTTTAATGACTGAAATAAAAAATAATATGCTTTCCTATATTAAATAAATTGAAATGATAATTAAACGAAATTCACTAATTTCAGCTGTTTAATATCAAGAAATATAGGTAATTTCCTAAAAAAACTGATTTGTAATGACCAAGATAAAAATAATATCCCAACATCAGGCACCTATAAGCATTCTAAACATATACCTATCCTTGGCGTAATGGAAGATAGCGAGTTCAAATCCCCTCGTGTGAACTATTTTTTTTAAATATGATACGTGTGTAAATAATAGTACATATATTACACACAAGATGGCGCCACAGTTAGATTTACTATGAGTCCTTGTGCTGACGGGATGATAACTTGAGGCCTTTGCTCAGAGCGCCACCTAGCGGGATATTTGAGTAGTGAAGTCTCACTATACTGGTCTCCACCAGGTGCTTTCATGGCAATGCCTACCGAAAGTGGGGGGCTTTTAATTAATCAATTATTAATTATGAACGGTGATGTAATAGGGATGTGGCCTATGACGCCATATCACGTGACCTGAAGGGGCGTGGCCGATAACGTGACTACCCCAAAGTGGGACCACTACTCAAAAATCCCGCTAGGTGGCGCTCTGAGCAGAGGCCTCAAGTTATCATCCGTCAGCACAAGGGCTCATAGTAAATCTAACTGTGGCGCCATCTAGTGTTTAATATGTGTACTATATTTACACACGTATCATATTAAAAAAAATAGTTCCCACAAGGGGATAGTCTCCCATCAAGGCCATCCAGCGTGTTCTTTAATGCACAGGGTATGGCTCCCCCATACACGGAGCCACGGCTTAACGTCCCATCCGATGGACGGCGGTCTTTCTAAGCCCATCAGTGCCCCCTACTGACCGTGGACAGGGCAGGGAATTTTACGGAGATAAATCTCAACGCTGACCCAGCTCGGACTCGAACCTGGGAACTACAGATTGCTGTGCACGTTAAGGAACACAGTGCATAACCTTGACAGGAGGCTACCATCTGTCTCCTAATATCTGTCCAGTGGGTACTCTTCCCCCAATCTCCTCTGCGCCATTAAGGTCCTTTGACTTGGCCCTTTAATTAATTAAGTGGATGAAAAAAAAAAGTGCATCTCAGATATAAGACAATCCAACCCAGAAAATGCAGGAAAATAAAGCAAGTTAGATAACGGCGTGCGAAATAAAATAAAAATACCCCCTCAAGAAGCTGCTTGCCACAGAGGTCTGACAGGAGCCTGTCAGTTTATATGCCATAGTAGAAGGTCTGAGAAGATGGCATGATCTCAGCAGAAAAACAACACAAACAGCCATGCCTTACCCGGGGCTCGAACCCAGGTCCCTTAGATCAGTAGCCAAGCACGCTAGCCAAGCGCGCTAACCACTCGGCCATGGGACGGCCTAACGGTGCGCAATGAAAGTAAAAATGTTTCATCACACTGGTCCACTGACTGAAAGATTTGATTAGAAATATAGCTACCACCAAATGCTTATGATGAAAAAAATTACTTTTACCGACGGTACGGGACTCATATACAAAAATATTTTTTTCTTCTCCTATTCATTGAATTCTTTATGCACAAATAATCTGTGTATTTAGTATGGATTGATAGCTACAACCAGTTTCGAAAATCGAAATAAACCAACGTTCCATAGAAATAAAAGGTCCATTTTCACTGATGGTTTGCTACTGGTTAAATACATTAGAGAAAAACCATTTGTTCAAAACTTCGATTTAATCTCCTCAGACCAGAATTTTTGTTATAAAAAGAAAATGCTTCAATTTCAATGTGCTTAATTTATGACCCATTGTGATTAATTTATGAAAAATTATTCACTTAAAATTCAGCATGCACATTATAATGGAAAACCATCTCAAAAGATGCAAAAAAAAAGAAAGCAGTAAAAGGGAAAATAAAGGAAAAGAATTAGAAGTCAATGAATATTTTCAACGCCAAAAGAGCAGAAGGTAACGCTGTGATTATCATCTATGTTTAAAGGATTATAATTTACATGCACTTGTCTGATAAATTTTGAAGACAAAAGATCAGGAGATCTTTTGTCTTTTCAAGGGTGTGGGTTGTTTTACCTCTGAGCGGCACTTTTTTGCACACCATGGGCTAAATGGCCAGGTCACAGGGATCCCGAAGGCTCAGAGAAGGTTGGGGGAGGAAACCCACTGGAACAGCTGTTGGGAGACAGATGGTAGCCTCCCGTCAAGGCCATCCAGCGTGTTCTTTAACGTGCACAGGGTATGTCTCTCCCGCACACGGAGCCACGGCTTAACGTCCCATTCGATGGACGGCGGCCTTTCCAAGCCCATCAGTGTCCCCTACTGACTGTGGGCAAGGTGGGGAATTTTTGCGGAGATAAATCTCAACGCTGACCCAGCTGGGACTTGAACCTGGGAACTACAGATTATGAAGCTGGCGCGCTACCGACTGAGCCACCCCCGCCCCTGTCTTTTCAAGACAGAGATTTAAGTTCAAAGATCAGGAGATTTCGAGTCCAGGAGGACTCGAAATCTTCTGATGTGTGAATCAGTGCTGTGTTTATCAGATAGAAACTAAATTTTCTAGTTTGACAGGAAGGAATCTTTTCTTCCTATCAAATTGACTGCCGGCCTACGGCGAAGACATTATTTCCATCTCAAGTTTCGATGCTGAGCATCTGAATAACGAAAGTAAGGGCCCGGATGTAAAAGTTAATCGAGGGGGGGGGGGGGCAAGATACTAGATTTCCAATGTAGTATAACATTTTCCTCTCCGCTTTATAGATCTTTAAAAAAATTCTTGAAATATAAATAAGTTTTATAATTTTTTGCCTCCATTATCATTATTAGCATTCTGAAAGGCCTCCCCCTTTCAGCAGGCCTCCCCTTTCAGAATAGTAATAACGCCTCCCCCTCCCTTTCAGAATAGTAATAATGCCTCCCCCTCCCTTTCAGAATAGTAATAACGCCTCCGCCTCCCTTTCAGAATAGTAGTAACGCCTCCCCTCCCTTTCAGAATAGTAATAACGCCTCCCCCTCCCTTTCAGAATAGTAATAACGGCTTCCCCTCCCTTTCAGAATAATAATAACGCCTCCCCCTCCCTTTCAGAATAGTAATAACGCCTCCCCCTCCCTTTCACAATAGTAATAAAGCCTACCCCTCCCTTTCAGAATAGTAATAACGTTTCCCTCCTCCCTTTCAGAAGAGTAATAACGCCTCCCCCTTCCCTTTCAGAATAGTAATAACGCCTCCCCCCTCCCTGCCTGCCAGATCCGGCCCTGATCGAAAGTATGTTGCTTACAATGCGGTTATAAAAGTTTGGTTCTCGTCAATGTACACTTAGAATCATATGGTAAAAACTTCGCAAAACGACTTTTCAAAAGCAAGTGTGAATTTCCCACCCATCCCCCTAAAATTCCTCTCCCTGCCCACGGTCAGTAGGGGACACCGATGGGCTTGGAAAGAACGCCGTCCGTCGGATGGGACGTTAAACCGTGGCCCCGTGTGCGAGAGCCATACCCTGTGCACATTAAAGAACACGCTGGATGGCTTTCAGGGGATGTTACCATCCGTCTCCCAACAGCTGTTCCAGTGGGTCCCAGCTACCAACCTTCTCTGAGCCTTCAGTGTCCTTTTGACGTGGCCATTTAGCCCATGGTGTGCAAAAAAGTACCGCTCAGAGGTAAAACAACCCAACCCAACCAACAGTTGTTCCAGTGGGTCCCCTCTCCCAACCTTCTCTGAGCCTTCAGTGTCCTTGTGACCTGGCCATTTAGCCCATGGTGTGCAAAAAAGTGCCGCTCAGAGGTAAAACAACCCAACCCAACCCAACAGTTGTTCCAGTGGGTCCCAGCTACCAACCTTCTCTGAGCCTTCAGTGTCCTTTTGACGTGGCCATTTAGCCCATGGTGTGCAAAAAAGTACCGCTCAGAGGTAAAACAACCCAACCCAACCAACAGTTGTTCCAGTGGGTCCCCTCTCCCAACCTTCTCTGAGCCTTCAGTGTCCTTGTGACCTGGCCATTTAGCCCATGGTGTGCAAAAAAGTGCCGCTCAGAGGTAAAACAACCCAACCCAACCCAACAGTTGTTCCAGTGGGTCCCAGCTACCAACCTTCTCTGAGCCTTCAGTGTCCTTTTGACGTGGCCATTTAGCCCATGGTGTGCAAAAAAGTGCCGCTCAGAGGAAAAACAACCCAACCAACAGTTGTTCCAGTGGGTCCCCTCTCCCAACCTTCTCTGAGCCTTCAGTGTCCTTGTGACCTGGCCATTTAGCTCATGGTGTGCAAAAAAGTGCCGCTCAGAGGTAAAACAACCCAGCCCAACAGTTGTTCCAGTGGGTCCCCTCTCCCAACCTTCTCTGAGCCTTCAGTGTCCTTGTGACGTGGTCATTTAGCTCATGGTGTGCAAAAAAGTGCCACTCAGAGGTAAAACAACCTAACCCAACCCAACAGTTGTTCCAGTAGGTCCCCTCTCCCAACCTTCTCTGAGCCTTCAGTGTCCTTGTGACCTGGCCATTTAGCCCATGGTGTGCAAAAAAGTGTCGCTCAGAGGTAAAACAACCCAACCCAACAGTTGTTCCAGTGGGTCCCCTCTCCCAACCTTCTCTGAGCCTTCAGTGTCCTTGTGACCTGGCCATTTAGTCCATGGTGCGCAAAAAAGTGCCGCTCAGAGGTAAAACAACCCCCACCCCTCCCTCCGCCTTAGCCCAAATGGTAGGGCAAATGGCACGTAACCAAGAGATCCTGAGTCCGGCAACCTTCGTGTCACGTGACACGAAGGTTGCCAGATCACTAATTTCTAAAAAAATCGTTGCCAGATATTTTTTCTGAATTCTGTAATCAACCATAGTGTTCGGATATTTTTTGAGCGACTGTACAATGGACCTCAATGGTTATTTAATAGTCAATATATACGGATGGTGGTAAAGATTTGCGGATGCGGTGCGAATAAAACCTTGCGGATGCAACTTTAGTTATCCTTGCAGGGCTCTAGTTATTATTACGTAGCTTTTATTACATCAATAGATAGCATCAAATTCGAGTCTATTCGTGTAGACAAAATACTGGTCTACACTTTGCAAGACAACAATCGCCTCTTCCTGCGTTTAAAATAATTCTAAAAAAAAGTAAAGTTCACTGTAAAGTACACAGATGTCTGACGGGGTTAAAGATATGTCATAAAAGTCAAAAACTATTGTTTTAAAGATCCAAAAGTATCCAAAGGAAAAAAAAAATCCGAAAGAAGAAAAACGGAACTATCTTTCAACACCTTTCAAACCGTAAACAACAACCAGACACATGCCACTAAGCAAAAGGAACGAAGTTCAGACAATAGACTTAACGGAGCTTCATCACTGGATCCGTAAAACTGCGACTTTCTGTCCAATAACATTGTCTCGGGCAGTCCACCCTCGCTTCACGGTCGTCACGAAACTGGTGGAGCGTGCGGTGAGCAGCGGGCAGTCCTCCGATTAGGACAGTGAGTATCATTTGTCTATCCCTGGAGTCCCATCATGGGGACGCTGACCCACACTCCCGTGCTACCCTCTGAGGACAACTTGAAATCTCCCCCAGCTGGGCAGACACGAAGCACATTGAAGGTTGGATAACTAAGGACACGGCCTGTTGAAGATCGGACTCTGAACAACAGTGATTCCATGTGTCATGAAAAGGAGGTTTTATTCTTTTTTCCTCCTCTCTAGTCTCTACTCCCTTCCCGGTTTGTTCCTTAGGTTATGCGCTTCACTGGACTTTGCTGCACGGTTATCACTGCTCAGGGGACCACAAAGCGCTCCAGTTCTTAAGCAAAAAGGAAAATTATTCATCATTTGGTGAAAATTCAGAATAAAATGATGGCGTTCATTACACACTGCAGTTCTTTGTATCAACAAAGAGTCAAGTGTTTTTTTTTTAAAGAAAATATTATTTTCTCGTTTTCAAAAAAAAGAGCTCATTTTTTCCGTTTTCGAGAAAGAGCTGATTCTCTTGTTTTCTAAAAAGATCTCATCTGGTATTTGAAAAGAGTTCGATCTTTTAAAAAGAAAAAGAAAAAAACTCACTTTCTCGTTTTCCAAGAAAGAGTTCATTTTCTCGTTTGGGGGGGGGGGGGAACCCTCATATTTCCCGTTTTCGAGAAGGAGCCTTTTTCTCTTCCGAAAAATAGCCATTTTCTTGTTTTCAAATAAAGTTCATATTTTGGGGGGTTTTTTTCGAAAAGAGCTCATTTTCTCATTTAAAAAATAGTTACTTTTTCCTGTTTTCGAGAAAAAGCTCATTCTCTCGTTTGGGGGGACCCTCATATTTCCCGTTTTCGAGAAAGAGCCTTTTTTCTCTTCCGAAAAATAGCCATTTTCTTGTTTTCAAATAAAGTTCATATTTTGGATTTTTTTTTCGAAAAGAGCTCATTTCTCATTTAAAAAAAATAGTTATTTTTTCCTGTTTTCAAGAAAAAGCTCATTCTCTCGTTTGGGGGGACCCTCATATTTACCGTTTTCGAGAAAGAGCCTTTTTTCTCTTCCGAAAAATAGCCATTTTCTTGTTTTCAAATAAAGTTCATATTTTGGATTTTTTTTTCGAAAAGAGCTCATTTTCTCATTTAAAAAAAATAGTTATTTTTTCCTGTTTTCAAGAAAAAGCTCATTCTCTCGTTTGGGGGGACCCTCATATTTCCCGTTTTCGAGAAAGAGCCTTTTTTCTCTTCCGAAAAATAGCCATTTTCTTGTTTTCAAATAAAGTTCATATTTTGGATTTTTTTTTCGAAAAGAGCTCATTTCTCATTTAAAAAAAATAGTTATTTTTTCCTGTTTTCAAGAAAAAGCTCATTCTCTCGTTTGGGGGGACCCTCATATTTACCGTTTTCGAGAAAGAGCCTTTTTTCTCTTCCGAAAAATAGCCATTTTCTTGTTTTCAAATAAAGTTCATATTTTGGATTTTTTTTTCGAAAAGAGCTCATTTTCTCATTTAAAAAAAATAGTTATTTTTTCCTGTTTTCAAGAAAAAGCTCATTCTCTCGTTTGGGGGGACCCTCATATTTACCGTTTTCGAGAAAGAGCCTTTTTTCTCTTCCGAAAAATAGCCATTTTCTTGTTTTCAAATAAAGTTCATATTTTGGATTTTTTTTTCGAAAAGAGCTCATTTTCTCATTTAAAAAAAATAGTTATTTTTTCCTGTTTTCAAGAAAAAGCTCATTCTCTCGTTTGGGGGGACCCTCATATTTCCCGTTTTCGAGAAAGAGCCTTTTTTCTCTTCCGAAAAATAGCCATTTTCTTGTTTTCAAATAAAGTTCATATTTTGGATTTTTTTTTCGAAAAGAGCTCATTTCTCATTTAAAAAAAATAGTTATTTTTTCCTGTTTTCAAGAAAAAGCTCATTCTCTCGTTTGGGGGGACCCTCATATTTACCGTTTTCGAGAAAGAGCCTTTTTTCTCTTCCGAAAAATAGCCATTTTCTTGTTTTCAAATAAAGTTCATATTTTGGATTTTTTTTTCGAAAAGAGCTCATTTTCTCATTTAAAAAAAATAGTTATTTTTTCCTGTTTTCAAGAAAAAGCTCATTCTCTCGTTTGGGGGGACCCTCATATTTACCGTTTTCGAGAAAGAGCCTTTTTTCTCTTCCGAAAAATAGCCATTTTCTTGTTTTCAAATAAAGTTCATATTTTGGATTTTTTTTTCGAAAAGAGCTCATTTCTCATTTAAAAAAAAATAGTTATTTTTTCCTGTTTTCAAGAAAAAGCTCATTCTCTCGTTTGGGGGGACCCTCATATTTACCGTTTTCGAGAAAGAGCCTTTTTTCTCTTCCGAAAAATAGCCATTTTCTTGTTTTCAAATAAAGTTCATATTTTGGATTTTTTTTTCGAAAAGAGCTCATTTCTCATTTAAAAAAAATAGTTATTTTTTCCTGTTTTCAAGAAAAAGCTCATTCTCTCGTTTGGGGGGACCCTCATATTTACCGTTTTCGAGAAAGAGCCTTTTTTCTCTTCCGAAAAATAGCCATTTTCTTGTTTTCAAATAAAGTTCATATTTTGGATTTTTTTTTCGAAAAGAGCTCATTTCTCATTTAAAAAAAATAGTTATTTTTTCCTGTTTTCAAGAAAAAGCTCATTCTCTCGTTTGGGGGGACCCTCATATTTACCGTTTTCGAGAAAGAGCCTTTTTTCTCTTCCGAAAAATAGCCATTTTCTTGTTTTCAAATAAAGTTCATATTTTGGATTTTTTTTTCGAAAAGAGCTCATTTTCTCATTTAAAAAAAATAGTTATTTTTTCCTGTTTTCAAGAAAAAGCTCATTCTCTCGTTTGGGGGGACCCTCATATTTACCGTTTTCGAGAAAGAGCCTTTTTTCTCTTCCGAAAAATAGCCATTTTCTTGTTTTCAAATAAAGTTCATATTTTGGATTTTTTTTTCGAAAAGAGCTCATTTTCTCATTTAAAAAAAATAGTTATTTTTTCCTGTTTTCAAGAAAAAGCTCATTCTCTCGTTTGGGGGGACCCTCATATTTCCCGTTTTCGAGAAAGAGCCTTTTTTCTCTTCCGAAAAATTGCCATTTTCTTGTTTTCAAATAAAGTTCATATTTTGGATTTTTTTTTCGAAAAGAGCTCATTTCTCATTTAAAAAAAATAGTTATTTTTTCCTGTTTTCAAGAAAAAGCTCATTCTCTCGTTTGGGGGGACCCTCATATTTCCCGTTTTCGAGAAAGAGCCTTTTTTCTCTTCCGAAAAATAGCCATTTTCTTGTTTTCAAATAAAGTTCATATTTTGGATTTTTTTTTCGAAAAGATCTCATTTCTCATTTAAAAAAAATAGTTATTTTTTCCTGTTTTCAAGAAAAAGCTCATTCTCTCGTTTGGGGGGACCCTCATATTTACCGTTTTCGAGAAAGAGCCTTTTTTCTCTTCCGAAAAATTGCCATTTTCTTGTTTTCAAATAAAGTTCATATTTTGGATTTTTTTTTCGAAAAGAGCTCATTTCTCATTTAAAAAAAATAGTTATTTTTTCCTGTTTTCAAGAAAAAGCTCATTCTCTCGTTTGGGGGGACCCTCATATTTACCGTTTTCGAGAAAGAGCCTTTTTTCTCTTCCGAAAAATAGCCATTTTCTTGTTTTCAAATAAAGTTCATATTTTGGATTTTTTTTTCGAAAAGAGCTCATTTTCTCATTTAAAAAAAATAGTTATTTTTTCCTGTTTTCAAGAAAAAGCTCATTCTCTCGTTTGGGGGGACCCTCATATTTACCGTTTTCGAGAAAGAGCCTTTTTTCTCTTCCGAAAAATAGCCATTTTCTTGTTTTCAAATAAAGTTCATATTTTGGATTTTTTTTTCGAAAAGAGCTCATTTCTCATTTAAAAAAAATAGTTATTTTTTCCTGTTTTCAAGAAAAAGCTCATTCTCTCGTTTGGGGGGACCCTCATATTTACCGTTTTCGAGAAAGAGCCTTTTTTCTCTTCCGAAAAATAGCCATTTTCTTGTTTTCAAATAAAGTTCATATTTTGGATTTTTTTTTCGAAAAGAGCTCATTTCTCATTTAAAAAAAATAGTTATTTTTTCCTGTTTTCAAGAAAAAGCTCATTCTCTCGTTTGGGGGGACCCTCATATTTACCGTTTTCGAGAAAGAGCCTTTTTTCTCTTCCGAAAAATAGCCATTTTCTTGTTTTCAAATAAAGTTCATATTTTGGATTTTTTTTTCGAAAAGAGCTCATTTTCTCATTTAAAAAAAATAGTTATTTTTTCCTGTTTTCAAGAAAAAGCTCATTCTCTCGTTTGGGGGGACCCTCGTATTTCCCGTTTTCGAGAAAGAGCCTTTTTTCTCTTCCGAAAAATTGCCATTTTCTTGTTTTCAAATAAAGTTCATATTTTGGTTTTTTTTCGAAAAGAGCTCATTTTCTCATTTAAAAAATAGTTATTTTTTCCTGTTTTCAAGAAAAAGCTCATTCTCTCGTTTTCTAAAAAGAGTTCATTTTCTGGTCTTTAAAAAGAGCGATCTCATTTACAAAAAGATATCATTCTTTTTTTATTTCCAAGAAAGAGCTAATTCTCTCATTTTGGAAAAAGAATCATCTTCTGTCTTTAAAAAGAATTTGTTGTTATTTACAAAAAGGAACTCATTTTCTCGTTCTTCAAGAAAGAGCTCATTTTCTCGTAATCAACAGAGAGCTCTTTCTTTCATTTGAAAAAAAAGCTCATTTACTCATTAAAAACACGTCATTATCATTATTTCGTTTTTCATCTCATTTATTCGTTTTCAAAAACAGAGCTCGTTTTCAAGGTTTCAAAAGAATAGAAAACGAACTGAATTGTTTACCACTCTGTGTCTGGCTGTTCCTTTGGCAGATACATATTTTTTTTTCCGATGGGCTTGGAAAGGCCGCCGTCCGTCGGATGGGACGTTAAGCCGTGGCTCCGTGTATGGGGGAAGCCATACCCTGTGCACGTTAAAGAACACGCTGGATGGCCTTGACGGGAGGCTACCATCTGTCTCCCAACAGCTGTTCCAGTGTGTCCCCTCCTCCAACCTTCTCTGAGCCTTCGGGGTCCATGTGACCTGGCCATTTAGCCCATGGTGTGCAAAAAAGTTCCGCTCAGAGGTAAAACAACCCAACCCTCGACATTTTCGTCAGTAACCAATCGCGCTAACCACTAGACCACAGCGACGACCAACAGGTATGCTAGACAAAATTCCACAATTCATTCCGACGAACAAAACCTTTAGTTTCTTGAGATAATTTTCCAACGTAAATTTAAATACAAACGAATTGCAATAATTCAGAAATAAACAAGTGTAAAAACATAAAATCTTTATTTTCTCGATTACCAAGAAAAGAAATTCCCATGGAGTAATGAATTTGCTGAACTTCAAAAGGAAGTAAACAAGTGTAAAAAAAAAATTACCCCCTCAAGCAGCTGCTTGCCACAGAGGTCTGACAGGAGCCTGTCAGTTTATATGCCAGAGTAGAAGGTCTGAGAGGATGGCAGGACCTCAGCAGAAAAACAACACAAACGTCCATGCCTTATCCGGGGCGAACCTAGGTCCCTTAGATCAGTGTCCAAGCGTGCTAACCACTCGGCCACGGGAGGGCAAACAAGTGTAAATTCAAAATCTTTATTTCTTCGTCACCCAGGAAACAAAATTTTCAAAAACGAGATAAATTTGAACTCCAAAAACAAAAAAAAATAAAAAATAAACCTGAAACTAATTTCTCACCATAAAAATATATCGGAAAAAAAAATTGCCTATCTCTGGTGAACAACTCAATTTCTCTCAGACTCCTATTACTCATGCAGTCTTTTCCATATTAGCAGTCTTTTCCATATTAGACATTCCCCTAAAGAGGAGAGAGATAATACTAAAATCCAATCTACAGTTTTTCTCGCATTCCTCTCCAAGAAAGAAAATTTGCATCGGTAATAGTCAAAGTACTCCCAGTCAAACGCATTCATTCCTCAGACATTGAATCGTAACTGTAAAATATCGTCCCCATTCAAGAACTGAAGAGAGCAGGAGCTCTGAAGAGAGGGGGAACGCTCTCATCTCAACACTGAGCATAACAAAATTCATCGTCATCTCTACCACATCTCGACTGTCATTCAATCTTCCCAAACTCATATATTTCATGATGCTGCAACGGAAACCATATACCAGACATGTAGGAGCAGCCCTAGCGCTTCCCACATCCTTGCCTTATTTCCAATATGCGCATCGTTGAGCACCAGCATCACAACGATCATCCCCATCCATCCCTCCTCCACTCATCTTCTTCCTCCAGATCCCGAAGACCGCAGCTTGGAAGAATGGCCTGAAGAACGGCTAACGGAAGCCAAGTTATTATCTCATTATCCACTATCTGTTTCCTCTGTCGAACCCGACTGCCACACAGTGACATCTACCCTCTTTCCCCCCTACTTCCCTCCATCCTTTCCTCTCCCCCCCCCCTCAGGAACCCGCGTTGTCTCCGCCAATAAGCGGGGAGATAAATCAACTCACCATTACGCACCATAATCTTCCCCGATATTTTTCATGGCAGACAAAGAGACGGTGACAGTAAGTGGTGCTCGCAACACAGAACACATTTCAACGGGGTTCCACAGAAATTAAGAGTTTGCTGAAAGGCAACTAACCACTTCTCACCCCTCTCTCTCTCTTCGCTACCTATATTTCTCCCCCTCTGTTATAAACACATCCCTCCCACCCATTTCCACGCATCTTTCTATGAGGATGGAAATACGTTGTGTCCTTTCTCCTAATCACCATGGCGACTCATCACTCGACTCTTCAGTTATCACAGAATCTTTTGAAAGATGTTAGTTCGTGGGATGCTATTCAGTCATCTTTTTCTTCTTCCATTACACGTTCCGTTGACTCCTTTCAGACATTTTTTTTTGGTTAGGTCTACGCTTTAGAGAAATCGAGATGATTTTGGAAAGCGGTCTCCCAAAGAGATGAAAGAAACTGAACAAGAAGAAGAAGACGAAGAGAAGGACATTAGCGGAAGTTGAACATTATTAAACTACTGTCGAAAGAAGGAGCTTGGAACAAATGAGTGGGAAAATGAGAAGATGAATGAGGATAGTGGGCAGAGTAATTAGGACAACTACATAGGCAAAGATTACACAACACTGGGGTTATGTTTTTGGATATTAAAACTAAAGAATAGCCATCACTTATCGGGGGTAAAGAAGCACTGCCAGCTGTAATGTAAGGATAATGTCTGGCATGTGGTCCTCATTGTGTTCACTTGAATTAATCTCAAATTATTTCGGCGATTTATATTTTCTTCCGAATTTTCTTCTATTAAATTGTTTTTCTGTTGTTGCTTCTTTTGTTTTTCAATATTATCCGAAAGTCTTGCTGTTCGGTTGTGGTTGCCAAGGAAACAAGTTCCATTTTAATTATGTTTTATAAAAGACAAAAGATCCGGATAGCTATCTTTTTTATTTTCCTTTATAGCAGAAAAGTTGTCCTTTTATTATTTATTATAATCAGTGAATATTCTGTACAGTTAGCTACGTTTTTATTTAAAAAAAAAAGGCTTTATTCCTTCAGTGCGCCGCGAGATCTTTAGAAAAGGCCGCAGCATATTAAATTTTAACTTCGAATTTATGTAATATAAGTAAAAGAATAGTTTGGTTGGGTTGGGTTGTTTTACCTCTGAGCGGCACTTTTTTGCACACCATGGGCTAAATGACCAGGTCACATGGACCCCGAAGGCTAAGAGAAGGTTGGGGGAGGGGACCCACTGGAACAGCTGTTGGGAGACAGATGGTAGCCTCCCGTCAAGGCCATTCAGCGTGTTCTTTAACGTGCACAGGGTATGGCTGTCCCACACACGGAGCCACGGCTTAACGTCCCATCCGACGGACGGCGGCCTTTCCAAGCTCATCGGTGTCCCCTACTGACCGTGGGCAGGGCGGGGAATTTTGCGGAGATAAATCTCAACGCTGACCCAGCTGGGAATTAAAAGAATAATAAGAATTTATGTTTTGAAATGCATTCATGCGATAAATGAATTGTAATAAATGAATAATATGTAACTTGATTTTATTAGAGTTGAAAGAAAATTAAAAAAATAAGCTCACCGGAAAAAAGATTAGTCACCCCTGGCTGAATGTCACCTAATAGCGTATAACGCCTGCGTGAGAACGAAGAACAGCCGAAATCCTGTCGGCATGGATGCCGCCAGTGTGTGGATGTAGTAATACAGTCGCTCAAAAAAGTATCCGAACAATATGGTTGATTACAGAATTCAGAAAAAATATCTGGCAACGATTTTTTTAGAAATTAGTGATTAGTGTCACGTGACACGAAGGTTGCCAGATCACTAATTTCTAAAAAAAATCGCTGCCAGATATTTTTTCTGAATTCTGTAATCAACCATAGTGTTCGGATACTTTTTTGAGCGGCTGTACATCATTATCCATCCACTCTTCCAGCAGCAAATTCCACAGTTCGGCCAGATTGGCCGGATGGCTGGGACGGCGCTTCACTCGTTGCCCCAAATAGTCCCACAGGTTTTCTATGGGATTCAAATCCGGGGATTTGGCGGGCCAATCGAGATGTTCGAAGGCTTCAGAAAGCTCATTGTGCCAATCCGACACACTTCGAGCACTGTGCACTCGACAATTGTCGTCTTGGAAGACTGGGGTATCCTTCTGGTGTTCACTGTGGAGATGCTGCACAAAAGGCAACATGTGGTCGTCCAGTAGTTCCATATAGCCCTTCTGGTTCAAGTGTGACGTCACCGCAACCAAAGGACCCATTTCCTCGTACGTGAAACACCCCAGAACATCACAGAGCCTCCTCCAGTTTGAACAGAACCTTGCACACAGTCTGCATGGAAGGCTTCATGCTACTTACGATGAATCTGTCGCCTCGCATCATTCGAGTACAAGCACAAACGTGATTCATCTGACCAGATCACACGCTTCCAAGAATTGACAGTCCAGTCTTTATGACGCCGCACCCACTATAGCCATGTAGCCTTGTGCAGAGCTGTTAACATGGGTCTCTTCCACGGTACTCTGCTCCAGATATCCATGGCATGCAGTTCCTTTCAGAGTGTTCGTTCGTAAACAGCTTGTTGTAGGCCTGCATTGACTGACTGGAGCAATTCCTGCCTCGTTGCAAAGCGGTTTGCCCTAACAGTGCGTGACACACTGTGGCTGTCCCTATTGGTGAGCACAGTCTTTCTGCCGCAGTTCTGGCGATGATTTGCGGTGGACTACGATGTACGTCACTGCTGGAAGACCCTATGGACAGTACACTTCGACACACCTGCAAAGGCAACAACTTCTTGTACACTTCGACACACCTGCAAAGGCAACAACTTCTTGTACACTATGCCCTTTGGCTCGGCCAAATGCAATAACACCTTTTTGCTACTCATTCCACATCTTTGGCGTGACCCATGTTTCACGAAGCGACTAACACACAAGTGGCACACAACCACTTCTTGTCACTGTATGAACCCCGTAGCTCACGGCACAGTTATTTGTAGGATGCGTTTATTAATGGTGCGCCCTCTGTTGCTGTCGAACGGACTTAACCCTCTTACGGCGGGAGATGACAAATTTTTTGTTTGGTGAGCTTATTTGCTAATGTTGAAATCTAGTGATTTTTATTTCCTAGACCTATTCACATCGTTGTGAATCCCTGTTAAAAAAATTACATTTCGTAAAAAAAATGTTAAATAAAATGCACCTTTTACTATGGCGTAAACTAACAGGCTTCTGTCACACCTCTGTAACAAATAGTTTTTTGAGGGGGGGGGGGAGCCGTCCCGTGGCCGAGTGGTTAGCGCGCTTGGCTACTGATCTACGGGACCTGGGTTCGAGCCCCGGATTAGGCATTGATGTGTGTGTCGTTTTTCTGCTGAGGACCTGCCATCCTCTCAGACCTTCTACTATGGCATATAAACTGACAGGCTTCTGTCAGACCTCTGTGGTAAGCAGCTGCTTGAGGGGGTATGTATTTATTTTTTTTATTTATTTATTTATTCATGAGAACTAAACTTTTGCTTCAAAATTAGTGTATCTACTTCTCCATTTTGGATTTTTCAGGGTCTAAGGGCAACGAAGAATCCTCTTCTTTTATTTTTGGGGCTGCCAAGTAAGCGGAGGGTGTGACACAATTGGTAGCGAACCAGGCTCGCAAATCTGCAGTTCCCAGCTTCGAGAACCTGCTCGGTCATCGTTGAGATTTTTCTCCGCAAAATTCTCTTGCGTTGCCTTCGATTCCTAGGGGACACCGATGGACTTGGAAAAGCAGATGTGGCTCCGTGAGCGAGAGACATATACCCTGTGCACGTTAAAGTCCACGCTGGATGGCCTAGATGGGAGGCTACCATCTATCTCTCAATAGCTGTTCCAGCGGACCCCCTCCCCCAAACTTCTCTGAGCCTTCGGCCTTTCTGATCTGGCCATTTAGCCCATTGTGTGCAAAAAAAGTGCCGTTTAGAAGTAAAACAACTCAACTGCCAAGGAAAAAGTTTAAAAAAAAGCACTGTTTTAGGGGATGCTGTATATTATATATACTGTACAGTCGCTCAAAAAAGTATCCGAACACCACAGTTGATTACAGAATTCAGAAAAAATATCTGGCAACGATTTTTTTTAGAAATTAGTGATCTGGCAACCTTCGTGTCACGTGACACGAAGGTTGCCAGATCACCAATTTCTAAAAAAAATGTGACACGAAGGTTGCCAGATCACTAATTTATAAAAAAAATCGTTGCCAGATATTTTTTCTGAATTCTGTAATCAACTGTGGTGTTCGGATACTTTTTTGAGCGACTGTACAGCTTCCTTCTTCACTCCTCATAACTAATGAGGATGTGCAATGCAAAATATTAACTGGATATATATAGCAAAAAGATATTTTTCGTAACATTCCATATTTTCAGGAGGGGAGGAAGCGTGCCAGGTTCGTAATTTGCAGTTCCCAGGTTCGAGTCCCAGCTGGGTCAGCGTTGAGATTTATCTCCGCAAAACTTTCTTGCCCTACCTTCGGTCAGTAGGGGAAACCGATGGTGTTGGAAAGGTCGCCATCCATCGGATGGGACGTAAAACCTGAGTCTTGTGCACATTAAAAAATGCGCTGAATGTCCTTAAAGGGGAACCTTACCATCTGTCACCTAACCTCTGATGATCGCTCTATCCGACCTTCTTTGAAACCTCGAGGTCCTTGGGGCGGGGGTGGCTTAGTCGATAGTGCTCCAGGCTCGTAATCTGTAGTTCCCAGATTCGAGTCTCAGCTATGTCAGCGTTGAAATTCATTTCCGCAAAATTCCCTGCCCACGGTCAGTAGGCGACACCGATGAGCTTGGAATAGGCCGCCGCCAGTCGGATGGGACGTTAAGCAGTGGCCTTGTGTGCGGGAGAACCATACTCTGTGCACGTTAAAGAACAAGCTGGATGGCCCTGACGGGAGGCTACCATCTGTCTCCCAACCTCTGCTCCAGTGGGTTCCATCCCACAACCTTCCCTGAACCTTCGGGGTCCATGTAACCTGGCCATTTAACCCATAGTGTGCAAAAAAGTGACGCTCAGAGGTAAAACAACCCAACTCAACCTTGAGATCCTTGTGATTTGGCCATTTAGCCCATTAGTGTGTAAAAAAAGTGTCTCTCAGAGGTAAAACAACCCAACCCATGCAACAGACCTAATAATGATGCATCACTTGTCCGAAATATATTTATTTTAAAAAAAAGCCTCAAGCAGCTGGGGAACCTCAGCAGAAAAATAACAGAAACAACGATGCCTTCCCCTCAGCTCCAACCCAGGTTTTTTTAAATCATTGGAGTAGAGAATAATACGTTACTCCCCCTAATAATAATAAATAAATATCATTTACCTATACCTATAAAAGGAAGCATTATGTATCTGTATGCTGGGGAAAAAAATGAGGAAACTATGCAATAACTCTCTGTTTGCGAGAAATCTTCAAAGACAAAACTGACAGGTTGATTATCTAGAGATCGGTATAGGTTTTGAAATATTCCGTCCCACTGGGACAATCTCTCAAGAAAACACACAGACATTTATCTCGTTAAAGTTGCAATAAGACGAATATGGGAGATGTATTTACATGAAGTGAGTATGGATTTGGGTTGGGTTGTTTTACCTCTGAGCGGCACTTTTTTGCACACCATGGGCTAAATGGCCAGGTCACATGGACCCCGAAGGCTCAGAGAAGACTGGGGGAGGGGACCCACTGGAACAGCTGTTGGGAGATAGATGGTAGCCTCCCGTTAAGGCCATCCAGCGTGTTCTTTAACGTGCCAGGGTATGGCTCTCCCGCACACGGGGCCACGGCTTAACGTCCCATCCGACGGACGGTGGTCTTTCCAAGCCCATCGGTGTCCCCTACTGACCGTGGGCAGGGGGGGGAATAGTGAGTATGGAAATGCACATGCTGTTGGGATATAAACAATCGTTTAAGCTGTGAAAACACAAAATCAGAACATCTAAAAGTTCTTGTTGAGTTGTTGTACCTCTAAGTGGCACCTTTTTTACACACAGCCAGCTAAATAGCCAGGTCACAAGTACCCTGAAGGCTCAGAGAAGGTTGGGAGAAGGGGACCCCTGGACAGTTCTTACGAGCCAGATAGTAGCCTCCCGTCGAGGCCTTCCAGCATATTCTTTAACGTGCACAGGGTATGCTCCGTGCAGGGGAGACACGGCTTTACGTCCCATCCGATGGATGGCGTCCTTTACAAGCCCAACGGTGACCCCTTTCGACCTAGGGCAACGTAGGGGTTTAGCGGAGATAAATTTCGACGCTTGTCCAGATGGGGCTCGAATTTGAGAACTGCAAATTACGAGCCTGGCGCGCTACCGACTGAGCGAAAATTTATCCCAGCTAGTCAAGAATAAACAGCAGTTGGTAATTACTGGTAGCGAATTTTAAAAACCTTATGATATTTACAACAAAATTGCACAAAAAATTCGTTAGACTGGGAAAAACAGACGATCCTGTAATGCAGCTAAAGAACTTTCATGTTACTTGCATGTTAGATTCTAAGAAGGCATGCTAATTGATTTGGTACAATGGCACAATGTTGATTAATAAATAAAATAAAATAAATACCCCCTCAAGCAGCTGCTTGCCACAGAGGTCTGACAGGAGCCTGTCAGTTTATGTGCCATAGTAGAAGATCTGAGAGGATGGCAGGACCTTAGCAGAAAAACGACGCAAACAGCCATGCCTTATCCGAGGCTCGAACCCAGGTCCCTTAGATCAGTAGCCAAGCGCGCTAACCACTCGGCCATGGGATGGCTAAAAAATAAATACCCCCTTAAGCAGCTGCTTGCCACAGAGGTCTGACAGGAGCCTGTCAGTTTATATGCCACAGTAGGAGATCTGAGAGGATGGCAGGACCTCAGCAGAAAAAAGACGCAAACAGCCATGCCTTACCCGGGGCTCGAACCCAGGTCCCTTAGATCAGTAGCCAAGCGCGCTAACCACTCGGCCATGGGACGGCTAAAAAATAAATACCCCCTCTAGCAGCTGCTTGCAACAGAGGTCTGACAGGAGCCTGTCAGTTTATATGCCATAATAGAAGATCTGAGAGGATGGCAGGACCTCAGCAGAAAAACGACGCAAACAGCCATGCCTTACCCGGGGCTCGAACCCAGGTCCCTTAGATCAGTAGCCAAGCGCGCTAACCACTCGGCCATGGGACGGCTAAAAAATAAATACCACCTCAAGCAGCTGCTTGCCACAGAGATCTGACAGGAGCCTGTCAGTTTATGTGCCACAATAGGAGATCTGAGAGGATAGCAGGACCTCAGCAGAAAAACGATACACACATCCATGCCTAATTCGGGGCTCGAACCCAGGTCCCTTAGATCAGTAGCCAAGCGTGCTAACCATTACAATAATAAAAGTATTCCATTAGCAAAAACCGGAGTAAATATTGAGAAGGTGGTCTGCCAGGCTCTTTTTCTTACCCTAGGGATTTGACTCTTGTTTGTTGGCAAAAATATTAACCACAGTATGAAAAAAAAAGGTATTTATCTGCACAAAAACATCATTTCAATTATCTACAGCTGACGATCCCATTCTTCTATATTACGAAACTAAGAAAAACATTTTACGTACCATAGCGTCGCAGTAAAAATCTCTGACTATCCCACTGCTCATAACACGCAGCAACCTGATATCTCTACACCACCATCCTCCTCATCCAAGCTATGCTTTGTTTTCATATGAAAGTATCAATAGTATCTATGTTTGGACAGTTAATGTGTATACTTCAGAGAAATTACATGGAGCCGAAGTGTGCTTTATGCCCCTCTTTTCTGTAACCACACCATCAGCTACAATATGGCCCGGTTTCCATCTCTCGTTCCTAGCAATAAAGCCAAGAATGTCTTAGCCCGAAGGCATCCCTCTAGACTACTTACTGCAGTATTAATTCTCATTACGGCAATTCAAGACGGGTCTTTGGCTGTCCCAACCTTCTCCAAAGCCTGCCGAGTTGATGCATCGCCTTCTCCGGACGCGACACATGGTATCGGACCCCTGAGACCCATGACGTCACACCGCATCACGTGTGCCATTCACGAAAGCAGCTGGAAGCCCATCATGTGAAGCAATAAATGCCTCGTGCTGCGCCTGCCAGCAGTTTTCCCAGCTTTACAACATGACTAAGTGGGCTTCAGAGTTGGCAACTTCGCCGCCTTAACAGCACTCCTTTCTGCCAGCCACAGCCCGCAGAGTCGTCGTCCAGAGTGTCATCCGCAACCGCCAGCTCTCTTGCAGACTGTAAACTCTGGCGCACACGAAAACTAGACGCCGAGGACCTCCTCGCATATAGATTAAGGAGGCACCGGCACTCTTTCGCGGAGGCGATATATCACGTCATCGTGAGTTCCGGAGATACCGAAGAAAACATGTCCCCCGAGAAGTTGGGTTCTAGATGGACAAAGTAGAACGATTTATGAGCTAGTGTAAGAAGGCTTTAGATGACAGGGCTGAGCTAAAATACCTCTTCTCTTGCGCTCAAGCGCGTCTGCTTCCTTCACACATTATGCCTGCCTAGTGCTTTCGTTATTTGCCACCAAGAGCTTCGATGTATCCCAGGACGACTTAAGATGTGTGTCGGAAACAGTCCGCTTTTAGTTTCTTCGAGAAACGTTGCTGGAGCGAATAGGGACTTCGTTTTTCTTCCCTATCTGCATCATTGCCTCTCCATCGCTACACAAACTCTGAGAGAGTCTGCATTTTTATGGCGTCAGTTTGTGTGCTCCAGAGTTTGTTATCTTTTATACAGAGTCTCTGCATTATTATCGATTCGCAAATATTGTCACGATTAGTAAAACGTTCGCTAGATCTGATAATCCAAACTGTGGGATGCTTCTTCTGGGGAATTGAGAAGGGTATATCGACTTCCAGGTGCTGGATGACAAATCTCCGCTAATAAATAAAGCATATGCACAAAGTTTTGGTTTTGAATAATGAGTTATGCCATGAATTCTTTCATTTGGATTGAGGCAGTTTGCTAATGCTATTAACGTTGGAACAAGATTCAGTTATATTATAGATTTACGATAGATATTCAAATATAGATATTCAGATATAGATATTCAGATAATATTTACAAAAGCAATAAATAGTCATTTCTTGAGGATGTAAATTTACCATTTAACTTGATTTCCGAAAATGGGTTATTTCACATCTTAGCGGCACTTTTTTTGCACACAATGCACTAAATGGTCAAATCACACGAACCTCGAGAGCTCAGAGAAGGTTGGGGACCCACTGGACAGCTATTAAGAGACAGATAGCATCCTTCCGTCAAAACCATCCAGCGTGTTCTTCAACGTGCACACGGTATGGCTCTCCCGCAGATGCTTAACATCCCATCTGACGTAAGACGGTCTTTCCAAGCCCATTGATGTCCGCTATTGACAGTGGGCAGGGAGGCCTAGGGTAGGACTGGGAGTTTTTGGAGAAAAATCCCAATGTTGACCTAGGCGTGACTCGAACCTGGGAACTGCAGATTACGAGCCACCCCATCTCTTCGGAAAATAAGTCAACTGAGTAATGGAAAACTCGTGGGACTTCAATGCAAAAAAAGTTTCCACATCCTCCTCCTCCTCCTCCTCAAGCAGCCATGGGCTACGGAGGTGCAACCAGACCGTGCAATTTAGTTCTCCAAGTAAGTCTATCCTGAGCTACATCTACTGCATCTGGCCACTGCACACTAATTCTAACAAGTCCTGTTTGACATTGTCTGCCCACCGCATCCTAGGTCTCCCACTCTTTCTGAGGCCTTTAGGCACACTGTTCATAACCCTATTCGCCAATCTATAATTATTCATACGGGCAACATGGCCAAACCAACGGAGTCTCTCTCTGCACAATATGCTGCTTAAAGGAGGTTGCAAACTCCTTTGCCTAACCTCATCATTAGTTACAAAGTTGAACCACCTAATGCCCTTATTTCGGAAAGAAAGGACTGCAGGAATGTCCTTAATCAATACCCTACTAGTCCTAATAGAAAGTATTACAGAGAACTTCCACATCATCAAGTTTCAAAATGTAATTTTTGAGAACAAATATCACGAATTATCATTTTTTTTTCTAAAGTTCTGAAAAATTACATTTTGAAATTTGATGATGTGGAAACTTTTTTTGCATTAAACAATTAGAACTGTTTATATGTAACATGGATATTGAATGCTTCTTTCTTTCTGACTTTCACACTTTCTGGATTACTAGAAATGTTTCGTTTTGAGTTGTTTTCGTTTTTTGTGTATTATATTCAATTTGCTGATGCTCTCAATTTAAACTGTTTCTGCATGGAGATCACTCTTGTGAGACCTCAAAAGCTTTTTTTTATACTGTTAAACATTATCTGAAGCAGAAATTATGTTTTCTATATCTTATAAGAGAGGGGCGGGGGTGGCTCAGTCGGTAGCGCGCCAGGCTCGTAATCTGTAGTTCCCAGGTTCGAGTCCCAGCTGCGTCAGCGTTGAGATTTATCTCCGCAAAATTCCCCGCCCTGCCCACGGTCAGTAGGGGACACCGATGGGCTTGGAAAGACCGCCGTCCGTCGGATGGGACGTTAAGCCGTGGCCCCGTGTGCGGGAGAGCCATACCCTGTGCACGTTAAAGAACACGCTGGATGGCCTTGATGGGAGGCTACCATCTGTCTCCCAACAGCTGTTCCAGTGGGTCCCTTCCCCCAACCTTCTCTGAGCCTTCGGGGTCCATGCGACCTGGCCATTTAGCCCATGGTGTGCAAAAAAGTGCCGCTCAGAGGTAAAACAACCCAACTCTAATAAGAGATCGACTGCATAATATTTGAGTTTACTGTGATTCAGTCGAACACTTATCAAATGAGCTTTTCATTATTCAGTCGAATACTCACCCTTTGAGTTTTCTGTTATTGGATTTTGGGTAAGTGATTGAATAATAGAAAACTCAAAGGGTGATTTACCAAATAATGGAAAATTAATGGGAGTCAATCGTTGAGTAAATGATGGAAAATTCAAATGGTAAGTTGTGTAGGGAAAAATGAAAAACTAAAGTGGCAAGTGGTTTATTGAATAATGGGAAACTCATGGCGTAAATGGTCCAGTGCATAAAGGAAAACTCAAGTGTTTGGTGGTTGACTGAACAATGGAAAAACTGATGAGGCACTTTGCTAATGCTCATCAATGGAAAACTGATGAGGCACTTTGCTAATGCTCATCAATGGAAAACTGATGAGGAACTTTGCTAATGCTCATCAATGGAAAACTGATGAGGCTCTTTGCTAATGCTCATCAATGGAAAACTGATGAGGCACTTTGCTAATGCTCATCAATGGAAAACTGATGAGGCACTTTGCTAATGCTCATCAATGGAAAACTGATGAGGCACTTTGCTAATGCTCATCAATGGAGAACTGATGAGGCACTTTGCTAATGCTCATCAATGGAAAACTGATGAGGCACTTTGCTAATGCTCATCAATAGAAAACTGATGAGGCACTTTGCTAATGCTCATCAATGGAAAACTGATGAGGCACTTTGCTAATGCTCATCAATGGAAAACTGATGAGGCACTTTGCTAATGCTCATCAATGGAAAACTGATGAGGCACTTTGCTAATGCTCATCAATGGAAAACTGATGAGGCACTTTGCTAATGCTCATCAATAGAAAACTGATGAGGCACTTTGCTAATGCTCATCAATAGAAAACTGATGAGGCACTTTGCTAATGCTCATCAATGGAAAACTGATGAGGCACTTTGCTAATGCTCATCAATAGAAAACTGATGAGGCACTTTGCTAATGCTCATCAATAGAAAACTGATGAGGCACTTTGCTAATGCTCATCAATGGAAAACTGATGAGGCACTTTGCTAATGCCTCAACAGACGTCAGCCTCAACAGCATTAGCATCTCAACTGAATAAAGGAGAAATTTATGGAGTAAGTGATCGAGTGTATAATGTAAAATTCATGGTGTACGTGATTAACTGAGTAATGAAGAAACTCAAGGGTGAATCATGGGCAACTCAAGGGGTAAGTAGTTGATTAAATAATAGAAAAGTCATTGGGAAAATGGTCGAATGACTAATAATATATTCCTAAGGTACAGTAGCTCAAAAAAGTATCCGAACACTATGATTGACTTCAGAATTCAGAAAAAATATCGTTGCCAGATTTTTTTTCTGAATTCTGAAGTCAATCATAATGTTCGGATACTTTTTTGAGCGACTGTACACTAGGTTATTTAGTAAAAATTTTGAACTGTTGAGATTTTAGATTTTAGATTTTATCATTTTTTTCATCATATAGGGGGCACCAGAATTGTTTTACTCAGGCCTCGCATAACGACGATGCGGCTTTCTGCTATCAAAGCAGAAATGCGTGAAACGACCTGATCATTTTAGTGTAATTTCGACAAATTCACATTTTTAACAATATTCGGTACATTGTACACATATCCTGATAAAGCGAAGGATGGCTCAGTCGGTAGAGCTCTAGCCTCATAATCTGCAGTTTCCAGATTAGAGTCTCACCTCGACGAGGGTTAAGATTTATCTCCGCTAAAGCCTCACCTTGCCCTGGGTGAGAAAGAGGATACCGATGCGCATTGAAAAGGCCACCATCTATTGGATGGGGCGTTAAGCCTTTTTTCTCAAGCTAAAGAACACACTAGATGGCCTTGATGAGAGGCATCAATCTGTTTGCCAACAGAGTCCAGTGGATTCATTTTACCTTAACATTTTCTTAGTTCTTGGGGAACTAATTTCTTTTGTCCTTTCGACCCATTGTGTTCACAAAACTGTCGCTCAGAGATAAGACAACCCTGTACAGAGATATTAAAAGTATGTCGATGTGATTACTGCATGTCATTTAATAATACTTTTAACGTTTTGTCAGTTTTAATGTGGTTGAAATTATCATCAATAACCCCAGCTGTAGCATCAATGAAAAATAGTGACACCTATGGACTTGCCATTGGGCCTTTAAGCCGTGACTCCGTGTGCAAAAGAAATATTCAGTGCATATTTAAAAATACATGAGATTGGGTGGACGGTAAACTTTCGTATATTTTCTAACTGTGTTTGAATGAAACTTATTCGCCCACTCAGCTCTGATAATTTAGGGTTCTTGTGACCTGGTCATTAAATTTGGTTGCTTACCCCATTGGCGTGAAAAGAATTTCAGTAAAAGGGGAAAAACAACCATTCCAACTGAAGAAAATCGTAATTTGAAATTACCTTTCTCGTGACTGCTAATTCTCCGTGAAAGCCAATTTCTGATTTTGGCCAACAAATATCTATTTTAGTTAATAAAACTACAATTGGTATTTTTGACACAAAAATTAAAGAAATAAAATTATAAACCAAACAATCCTTATTTTAACAGTTCTACAGAAGTATAAAGTAACTGAAACATTTATGTATAATTTTACAACACAGATATAATATCTGGTTGCGATAAACTAGTTCCTCGTGAATAAAAGTACCTTTTTAGTGGCAACAATATTTGAAATACAAAAGAATCTGCTGTAAACGGTTTATTGTGTCAGATTTATTCATGAGGAGTGGCATCGCTTGTGAAGACACGTGCGGTCATGTTTTATAAATAACATGGCCGCTGTCTGGTGGATTTGAAGCATAATAAAAGTAATGCTGTTAATTATTGTTTCCTTTGAACACTTATGTCCATTGTAATGCATTTATGTAGCATGTTCCTTTCCTGTTTTCGCTCTATAAACTTTTATAACGACTGCAAGATGTACCGCGCACGTTTTTGGCCTAATCTAGCAAACACGCCTCACGGAGGTGAACGTTAATTAAAATTTATGTTCAACATTAAAATTTATGTTCAACTTAGTGCTACTTAAAGTACATAACCGAACAATATAGGGATATCGTGTAAGGTAAGAAGCAATTGCTGACATCATATATATATACCTGGTAAGTTCGTTTCTTTTCAAATCATTTGTGACTATTAGTGATAAGTTACTGTAAACGAAAAATATGTAATTCAACGAGTACAAGTTCTTGTAATGGTAATATTTCGTTTAAAGGTAATTTTTCTGGTGTGACATGGAAAATCAGACTATAATCTGCACTTTTAAAAAAGAAAATGAGATGTTAAATAATACATTTTGTTGAATTGTGTGGATATAATGAAGAAGGCTCGTTAACATATAAATTTTCATACTGGTTCTTTTATTACGGTAGATTTGCATTGTTTGGAGGGGGTTTGTAATCTAGAAAAGATTAGGAGATGCAGGTAGGAACAGTAGGGACGATTGGCATTCCAGTATAAAAGATTTCATTCCGTTTTCATCATCATCATCATCATCATCCTCAAGCAGCCATGGGCTACGGAGGTCCAACCAGACCGCGCAGTTTAATTCTCCAAGCATATCTGTCCTGAGCTACATCTGCTGCATCCGGCCACTGTACACCAATTCTAACAAGGTCCTGTTTGACATTGTCTGCCCACCGCATCCTAGGTCTCCCCCTCCTTCTGAGGCCTCTAGGCACACTGTTCATAACCCTATTCGCCAATCTATAATTATCCATACGGTCAACATGGCCAAACCAGCGGAGTCTCTCTCTGCACAATATGCTGCTTAAAGGAGGTTGCAGACTCCTTTGCCTAACCTCATCATTAGTTACAAGTTAAACCACCTAATACCCAAGATACTGCGTAAGCATCTAGAATCAAAAGCATCTAGTTTCCTGTTATCTTGCTTACACAGCGTCCAAGTTTCACTACCATAACTAACCCTATAAAGAACCAAACTATTATACAGTCTAATTTTAGTCTTTAGGTGGATACGCCTATTTCTCCACAATCTCCATAGATTCTTAAAAGTCCCGGCAGCAATACCTATTCGTCTGTTAATCTCATGCCGCACATCACCAGTATCAGTTACGCAGCTCCCAAGGTAATTAAACTGTGACACCTGCTCAAGACTGCAACCATTCAGATTAACAGAATCACAACCTGCCTGACCAATTTTCATCACTTTAGTTTTCTCTCTGTTTATAACCAAACCTACTGTACTACCAGTCTCATCAACAGTTCGAATGAAAGAGTTCATCTCATCAACATCATTTGCCAAAAGGGCTAAATCATCAGCATAATCTAAATCAGAAATTTTCGTATCTCCAGCCCATTTAAGGCCAAAAGCTTTCCCTTGAAGTGAATTTCGCATAACATAATCAACAACCAAACTAAAGAGAAAAGGAGACAAAATGCACCCTTGTCGAACACCAGAAGTAATGCTAAACCAATTGCTACAAGACTTACCAACCCTCACACATGACTCAGTGTTATTATAGAGAGCTTTCATTATGTTAACTAACTTGTCTGGTATACCATAAGATTTCACAATCAACCACAAATTATGACGATCAACAGAGTCGAAAGCCTTTTTGAAATCAACAAAGCTAGCAACCAAAGGTTTCTGAAACTCGAAACATTTCTCAAGAATCTGCCTAAGTGAAAATATCTGATCTACACATCCCCTACCACTTCTGAATCCACATTGCTCATCACGCAATTGCCGGTCAACCAGATTCTTAATTCTATTAAGCACAATCATGGAAAGAACTTTACCTGGAACGGAGAGTAGGCTGATACCTCTATAGTTATCACAAGAACTGCGATCACCTTTTTTGAAAATAGGGATAATAATAGCTCTGGTAAAATCTTTAGGAACCATGCCTTTATCATAAAAGTTATTCAAAATTTCAGTCATCCAAATGGTAACTGAAACATTCCCAGCTCTAAGCATTTCCGTAGTAATTTCATCCACCCCTGGGGATTTATGAAGTTTAAGTTTAGAAATAGCCAAACTAACTTCAGATTGTGTTATAGGGCCAACATTAAAGCCACCAATGCATCTATCATCATTGCAAACAATGGGAATAGAACTAACCACATTGTTTAGAACATCACTGAAATGCTCAGCCCACCTAGCCATGACAGAATCCTCACCTTCTATAATCTTGCTTTGTTTATCCTTCAATCCCTGTATACCTGTTCGTTTTCTACCACACAAAACATTAACTATCTGGTACAGCTCTCTGCTGTTGTGCTGTCTAACTGCTTCTTCGGCTTTGTCAGCAAGGCCATCAAGCCAAAGATTCTTATCAGTAGCTAACTGATCCTTTACACGTTTATTAAGCTCTCTGTAATCCTTTCTATTAGGACTAGTAGGGTACTGATTAAGGACATTCCTGCAGTTCCTTCTTTCTGAAATAAGCTCAAGTGCCTTATCACTTAAATAATTCTGCCTCCTCTGCTCCTTTTTCCCTAAAAGAGTACTGTTAGTTTCCAAAAAAGCCTGTTCAAAATGGCCCCATTCTTCCTCAACTTCAGTATTAAGCAAACCATGACTGTCATAATGACTAAGTAACCTATCATGGTAAGCTTTAGCTATAACTGGGTCTTTCAGAGCTTCAGTATTAAAGGTAAATTTTTTAACCCTAGCACAACACTTTTTAAGTTTAAGTTGCAAGACACTTTTAACAAGGTAATGGTCAGATCCAATTTCAGCTCCCCTATATGCCCTGGTATTTCTAACAGAACTAGCCCATTTGCTGTTAATTAATATATAATCAATCATATTCTTATGCAGCCCATCAGGTGAAACCCATGTGTATTTATGTATGTCGCGGTGTTTGTAATATGTGTTAGTTATTCTGAAACCATTGAGTTTACTTACCTGTAGGAGACGTTGCCCATTGCCATTGCAGCTACCAATACCAAAAGGGCCTATTACTCCTCCCCAAAGGTCAGAGTCGGTACCAACTTTGGCATTGAAGTCACCAAGAACAAGGGTAATATCTCCTTTCTTGACAGAATTCAAAATATCCTGAAATTGTCTGTAAAACCTATCCTTCTCATCCTCATCAGAGTCCTCAGTGGGGGCATAACAGCAGATAACATTCAAGTCTTTAATGCTTGTCTGAAATTTTGCTGTAAGAAACCTTTCATTAATGCACTCATATCCTATAAGAGCATCACTAGCATGTCTGCTGAGCAGCAGACCCACGCCTTGGTGATGCTTTCCATCCTCCCTCCCTGTAAAGAGAAATTTAAAGTTATTTTTAAGTATCTCACCTTTACCTGTCCATCTGGTCTCTTGCAAGCCTAGAATATCTAGGTTATAGCGCTGGAATTCCTGCATGAGGACATCAAGAGAATAATCTCTATGTAATGTCCTCACGTTCCACGTTCCTGCAGAGAGAAAATGATTAGTAGGATTTTTAAAGAAATTAGGTTTATTGAGATTGGTAGGGCCAACAATATCAAACAGCCCCCTGATCGCAGGCATGGGGCAAAGACCTGTTCCTCCTCCGCTAAAGGCTGAAGTCACCGATGCTGGTAGGAACTTCAGGCACCACCTTTTCAAGTGGACTTTTTCAAGAACCATATGGCCTGCCTGAGACACATTACTCCAGTTTAGGCTTGACGATGCCCAACTAGCTAAGTAAGGTTCAGGTACCTGTGATGGCCTCTGATTAGGATTATCCACCAGCTGATATAAGGTATCCCATGCCTCTGTTCACTTAGAGCTGGCAACTCAGAAGCAAACAGAAAACACAGCGGCAGACTCTCCCTCAACAGAGGCCCACCAGTGCAGCAAGTCCAGGATCCATAATCAAGCTCAAATCCATAAACAAGTCCAGTCTAGTAGGTATAAATGGTCAGCACCAGGACCCTGTGAAGTTGACCACTCCTCAGCAGGGTTGAAAAAAAAGAAAAGAGTGGCCATAGATGACCAGATCAGTAGGCCATACTGAACTGGCAGCCCTCCCCTTCCGTTCCCTTCCAAAAGAGAATATCTCTTTTGAAAGGTACTAACGGCCTGCACCACGAGAAGGCGGGGTCGGACATTAGGTGCTAGACCTGGCCGGTTCTGTGCATCATCACTGGGGATTGGTACACAGCTCTCCTTCCAGTTTACGCCTAGCTACCATTTACAAGCCCATTCCGTTTTACAGTTCATTAAAAATTTTTCAGAAGAATGCATGTAATATATGCATAGTTAATATTGTTTCATCTTTATTCATGTTGCTAGCATTTTCAAAAGTGGGGGGCGGGCATTCATGGTCTCTGTTCTCCCCAGATCAGAGATTGTTTAGAGGAATTGCGCTGGAATGCTTTTACATGTGAGAGACAATTTTTATACACGCGATAGAAACTATCTGAGACCTTGGGTGTCTAACTACTCTGAGACTGTGGGGTCCCTGTGACATGACTAAATACACAGGTCGTAAGGACCCTAAGGTCTCAGAGAAGGGTTCGGTGCAGTCGCTCAAAAAGTTATTCGAACGCTATGGTTGATTACAGAATTCTGAAAAAATATCTGCAACGATTTTTTTAGAAATTAGTGATCTGGTAACCTTGGTGTACACGAAGGTTGCCAAATCACTAATTTCTAAAAAAATATCTGAAACGATTTTTTTAGAAATTAGTGATCTGGTAACCTTGGTGTACACGAAGGTTGCCAAATCACTAATTTCTAAAAAAATATCTGAAACGATTTTTTTAGAAATTAGTGATCTGGTAACCTTGGTGTACACGAAGGTTGCCAAATCACTAATTTCTAAAAAAATATCTGAAACGATTTTTTTAGAAATTAGTGATCTGGTAACCTTGGTGTACACGAAGGTTGCCAAATCACTAATTTCTAAAAAAATATCTGAAACGATTTTTTTAGAAATTAGTGATCTGGTAACCTTGGTGTACACGAAGGTTGCCAAATCACTAATTTCTAAAAAAATATCTGCAACGATTTTTTTTAGAAATTAGTGGATCTGGTAACCTTCGTGTACACAAAGGTTGCCAAATCACTAATTTCTAAAAAATCGTTGCCAGATATTTTTTGCAGCAATTTTTTTTGCAATTTTCAACAATAACGTTGCCAGATATTTTTTCTGAATTCTGTAATCAACCATAGTGTTCGGATACTTTTTTGAGCGAATGTACATCTGTGCAATACTTTTTGGCACCCAATGAGCTAAATGGCCAGGTCATAAGGGCCCCAAAGAGCGGGGGAAGAGGACTCGCAAACAACTGTTAGGATACGATGGTAGCTTCACATCAAGGTTATCCAGCTTTTTGGACACGGGGCCATGACTTAACTACCCATCCGACTGAGGTATCATTTCGTAGCCTATCAGTGCCCCCTTTCTCCCTGAGGGCAGAACATGAATTAGCAGAGAAAATTCTCAATGCTGTTGGGAGTCGAACCTGGGAAGTGTAGATTACGAACGTGGTGTGCTACTGACTGAGCTACCTCGCCCCCCTCCCAGAGATGGATGGGAAAGGGGATTCACTGGTCAACTGTTAGGAGACAGATGTTAGGAGACAGTTCCCGTCAAGGTCTGCCAAGCTCGTAATCTGCGGTTTCTAGGTTCGAAAGTTCCAGTAGACCAGCTTCGCGATTTATCTCCGCAAATCTCCACGCCATGCTCTAGGTCACTAGGGGACATTGACGGGCATGGAAAGGCCGCTCTCCGTCGGATGGGATGTTAAGCCGTAGCTCCGTGTACGGGAGAACCATACCCTACACGTTGAATAAAACGCTGGATGGCCTTTACGGGAAGCTACCAGCTGTCCAGTGAGTCTTCCTCCCCCAACCTTCTCTGATCCTTCGGGATCCTTGTGGCCTGACTATTTAACCCGTTGTTGCAAAAAAGCGCCGCTCAGAGGTAAAACAACTCAACCAACCCGTCAAGGCCACTAAAATCGGGGGCGGGGGTGGCTCAGTAGGTAGCGCGCCAGGCTCGTAATCTGTAGCTCCCAGGTTCGAGTCCCAGCTGGCGTCGAGATTTAAAAAAATAAATAAATACCCCCTCAAGCAGCTGCTTGCCACAGAGGTCTGACAGGAGCCTGTCAGTTTATATGCCGCAGTAGGAGATCTGAGAGGATGGCAAGACCTCAGCAGAAAAACGACACACACATCCATGCCTAATTCCGGGGCTCGAACCCAGGTCCCTTAGATCAGTAGCCAAGCGTGCTAACCACTCGGCCACGGGATTTATCTCCTCAAAATTATCCGCCCCGCCCACGGTCAGTAGGGGACACCGATGGGCTTGGAAAGGCCACCGTCCGTCACGGGGCCACAGCTTAACGTCCTACACACTTGTACGTTAAGCCACACACTGTGTACGTTAAAGAACACTCTAGATGGCCTTGACTTGAGGCTACCATCTGTCTCCCAACCGCTGTTACAGCGGGTCCCATCCCCCAATCTTCTCTGAGTCTTCGGTGTCCTTGTGACCTGGCCATTTAGCCCATGGTGTGCAAAAAAATTGCCGCTCAGAGGTAAAACAACCCAGCTGGGTCAGCGTCGAGATTTATCTCCGCAAAATTCTCCGCCCCGTCCACGGTCAGTAGGGGACACGATGGGCTTGGAAAGACCGCCGTCCGTCGGATGGGATGTTAAGCCGTGGCCCCATATGCGGGAGAGCCATACACTGTGCACGTTAAAAACACGCTGGATGGCCTTGACGGGAGTCTACCATCTGTCTCCCAACAGCTTTTCCAGTGGATCCCCTCCCCCAACCTTCTCTGAGCCTTCGGGGTCCATGTGACCTAGTCATTTACCCCATGGTATACAAAAAAAGTGCCGCTCAGAGGTAAAACAGCCCTACCAACCCACTAAAATCGGGACTTTTGCTGAAATGTCTGGTTTTTAAAAACTAAATCAAAATAAATAATAATAAAAAATTAAGGACATTTCAGGAAATGTCCCGCTTGAATTATTTATTTTCCCACTATGGCACTGTTTCCTAGTGAGTTTCAGCTACTTAAAGCAAAAACAAAAAAAGGAATATTTCTTAAAGAGGAGACCTAGTGGAAATTGCCCATTGTTTTAGTTTATTCTATTGGCAACATGCCAGAATTCTTTTTCATGAGAAACAAAATGAAAAAAATTTTCTATCCATAAAATTTTTTTAAAATTAATCGATATCTCACTAATCGCTATTTAAATATTCTTACGTTCGTCTAGAAATGCCGACTGGCAGTTAATTTCGTTTACATAAGTGAAAGAGCAGAGGGAAAAAAGGGGAGGGGGGGGGGTGAAACAGCATGGAAAGAAAAGTTGCCAACACTCTTTGAAACCTTTTTCAATGACCTCAAGCAATTATTCTTATTTTCAATTCGAACAAAATACTCTTCGCTTTCCCCCCCCCCTCCTTAAAAATTTTGCAAAAAAAGGAGAACGCAGAATGAATAATAAGAATCTGGTAAAATAAAGAAGATTCTTTATATGCCGAGGCGTCAAAATATTCTCTAAAGACTACTTCTGAATATTCCGAACTTTCAGTTCTACAGAGGGATATTTGCATAATATTCAGCTAAGTGAAAGAATAGTTTCATTTCGTGTTGCTGTGTTTAGCACAACTCGTGCATCTGTATTAGGAATTAGGTTGGGTTGTTTTACCTCTGAGCGGCACTTTTTTGCACACCATGGGCTAAATGGCCAGGTCACATGGACCCCGAAGGCTCAGAGAAGGTTGGGGAATGGGTAAGGCTTGGGGATGCTAGGGGATCCACTGGAACAGCTGTTGCGAGACAGCTGTTCCAGTGGATCCTGGAAGGGGGATGGTAAGGCTTGGGGTGGGTCCAGGTTTGGGGGATGGGTAAGGCTTGGGGATGCTAGAGGATCCACTGGAACAGCTGTTGGGAGACAGCTGTTCCAGAGGGGTAAAGCTAGGGGATCCACTGGAACAGCTGTTGGGAGACAGATGGTAGCCTCCCGTCAAGGCCATCCAGCGTGTTCTTTACCTTGCGCAGGGTATGGCTCTCCCGCACACGGGACCACGGGTTAACGTCCCATCCGACGGACGGCGGCCTTTCCAAGCCCATTGGTGTCCCCTACTGACCGTGGGCAGGGCGGGGAATTTTGCAGAGATAAATCTCAACGCTGACCCAGCTGGGACTCGAACCTGGGAACTACAGATTACGAGCCTGGCGCGCTACCGACTGAGCCACCCCCGCCCCTGTATTAGGAATTAGAGAAAATATGCAAAATATTTTAGAAGTGCTAAGGGCATATGATACTGCAGCTTTTTACATGACATGGTTTTTACTCATGGGTGTTGGGTTGTTTTACCTCTGAGCGGCACTGCCGCTGCACACAATGGGCTAAATGGCCAGGTCACAAGGATTCCGAGAATGTTGGGAGAGGGACATTGTTCCCAATCTTCTCTGAGCCTTCGGGATCTTTGTAACCTGTCCATTTAGCCCATTGTATGCAAAAAAAATTACCTCTCAGATGTAAAACGACCCAACCTTAAATTAAATATTTTTGAAAATCGATATTTATACAGAGTTTTCATATTATGTCTAAAGACATTTATTGACGAAAAGCTTATTTTTAAAGTTAGAGAGCTTTGAACGTGGCCATTTTATTCAGATAATATGAAAATGTTCGGTTATTTCTTTTTTTGATATAGTGGATATTAAAAGCGTGGGCACACCCTGCCTGTAATACATCAACGAAAACATTTCATCCATTACTTTATCAATACACAATAATTCCAAAATTACAAAACTCAACCATGAAATAAAAGAGGCCACATCAAGGCATTACCGTTTTCGAAATTTTTTTCATTTTCCACTGGAGGAAAAGAGATATCTCCTCCCTCCTCCTGTAAATTCTTTTCTAAAGCATTCCATTCGTAAAGGAGGAATCTTCCTTTTTTTGAGCATGGGATTCACGTGGCCTTTCCCTCCATGGGGCAGAGTGGTAGTGTCAAGCACGCTCCGCAGTCTGGCGACTGACAACAAAAGGGGTCCAGAACCGAACTGGTCTCTCAGCATTCTTCTGATTGGTCACAGTCACCTTCCCTCTTAGAAGTGGTTGCTTGCTGGGTCGCCGTCGTCAGGCTTTCGCATTCACAGACAAACACAATGCTGCGCCTTGATGCTTTTCAAACCAAGAGTTATGGATCCACGTTAATGCTTGGAGTGCACTTTTAACCCTGCACCATCGTTTCCATAGGAGAAGGGGGAGGGGAGAAAATAAACACGCGCCATTTGTAAAGAATGACAGTTGTGTGCCCACGTGCAGAAACTGTTATTCGATGATAGGAGGTGATATGTCTTCTAACACTTTTCCCGAATTGAACATTAGCTAGGGACAAATGGACTGTGCATTAGTAGCATAAAGTGACATTCGTTAATGGGATGCTGAAAGTAGGAAGGTTTGGTACTTATTAATAACGACTAGTGTTTGTTAGTAGAAGAAAAAAAAAATCCATTAAATGATGGAAATGGTTTTTTTTCTTCGTTGGTAGCAAAAAATAATTAATTTTTTTCTGGGCCGAATTAAATTGGCCAAACCGACCATAGTCGGGGGCCCCACTTTTAAGGCGGGAGATATTAATTAAAAAAATAATAAATAAATACTCCTTCAAGCAGCTGCTTGCCACAAAGGTCTGAAGGGGCGGGGGTGGCTCAGTCGGTAGCGCGCCAGGCTCGTAATCTGTAGTTCCCAGGTTCGAGTCCCAGCTGGTTCAGCGTTGAGATTTATCTCCGCAAAATTCCCCGCCCTGCCCACGGTCAGTAGGGGACACCGATGGGCTTGGAAAGGCCGCCGTCCGTCGGATGGGACGTTAAGCCGTGGCCCCATATGCGGGAGAGCCATACCCTCTGCACATCAAAGAACACGCTGGAGGCCTTGACGGGAGGCTACCATCTGTCTCCCAACAGCTGTTCCAGTGGGTCCCCTCCCCCGACCTTCTCTGAGCCTTCGGGGTCCTTGTGACCTGGTCATTTAGCCCATGGTGTGCAACAAAGTGCCGCTCAGAGGTAAAACAACCCAACCCAACTCAGAAAGGGGATACCGATGGGCTTGGAAAGGACGCCATCCGTCGGATGGGACGTTAAGCCGTGGCTTGATGTGCAGGAGAGCCATAACTTGTGCACGTTAAACAACACGCTGGAAGGCCTTGGCGGGAGGCTACCATCTATCTCCTAACAGCTGTCCAATTGGTCCTTTTCCCCCAACCTTTCCTGAGCCCTTGGGGGTCCTTGTGATTTGATAAGTTAGCCATTGTGTGCAAATAAAATGTTTAAAGTTAAAGTTACCCAACCGATCGAACCAACTTATACTCTGGAGCAAAAGAAAGCTAATAAGCCGTCTGTAAAATATTAAACCCTGATAAATTACTTTCTGGTTTACGGCAGACTAAACCATGAGAAAAAACAATTCATGATAGGAAAAAGTAAGCGGGATTTCAAAAAAAAAATCTTTCTTCACAGAGATTGTTCAATTGCAAAAAAGAATATTTTTTGGTGTAATTCATCATGTTCAAGTTTTCCGCAATGAGAAACAAATTTTCAACTGCATGAGAAAAATAATTAGGAAAAAAAACTGGTTTAAGATACAAAGTTTTATTTATTCGTAGAACAAAAAAAAAGACACGAAATGAATTTAGCTTCAAAGAAATTGCAGAATAAAAGCGCACCTATATGTAAGTTTTTTATACGTATTTGTTTTCCAATGAAATGCAAATGCTTTTCTAAGAAATGTACGAAGTGTATAGAATGTGTTGCAAAAGTTATTATTTACAGAAAGTAATTTTTTTTAAATAAAAAATAAAAGTGCAATACGGCTTCGTAAGGTTGAAGTATATGAAGGTGTTACTGGTGAAGATGGATAGGAGTTAATAGTTTATGCAATACTTCTTTTTTTTTTGTGTTACTTTTTGGGGATGTAAATTTCAAAAGTCAATCATTCAAGATTTTTGAATAAATTTTAAGTTTGGGGATATAAAATTTTTTTATTGATTATATCGAGTTTTTGTTCAAAGTAAAGGTGAGATGTTCAAGACAAAATCTACCAACAATAAAATGCAATTCACTATTTAATACAACGATGAAGTTACCGTTTTCGGTAAAAGATATAGAAACTCACCAAGTTTTAGTGCTCAATAAATTTTCACATGAGCTCCCTTAATGGCACCCTGGATAGGCTGCCGTTGTTCGGATGGGAGGTTAAGTTGTGATCCCATATGCGGGAGAGCCATACCCTGTGCACGTTAAAGAACACGCTGGATGGCATTGGAGGGAGGCTACCATCCATCTCCTAACAGCTGTTCCAGTGGGTTCCCTCCCCCAACCTTCTCTAAGTCTTCGGAGTCTTTGTCCGGACTTGCGTCGGATCTGTCTGAGACTAATGTGGGGCGGGGGTGGCTCAGTCGGTAGCGCGCCAGGCTCGTAATCTGTAGTTCCCAGGTTCGAGTCCCAGCTGGGTCAGCGTTGAGATTTATCTCCGCAAAATTCCCCGCCCTGCGCACGGTCAGTAGGGGACACCGATGGGCTTGGAAAGGCCGCCGTCCGTCGGATGGGACGTTAAGCCGTGGCCCCGTGTGTGGGAGAGCCATACGCTGTGCACGTTAAAGAACACGCTGGATGGCCTTGACGGGAGGCTACCATCTGTCTTCCAACAGCTGTTCCAGTGGGTCCCCTCCCCCAACCTTCTCTGAGCCTTCGGGGTCCATGTGACCTGGCCATTTAGCCCATGGTGTGCAAACAAGTGCCGCTCAGAGGTAAAACAACCCAACAACTGAGAGTAATGTATCTCCAATGAAAAATCAAGAGGGGTTACATCTGGGGATGAGATGGGACCCAAAGCTGTGGCCCCTTAAACGGGGAGAATCATACCCTTTCACGTTAAAGAGCACGCTGCATGGCTTTGATTGGATCTCTCAAGGTCAGAGGTCAAATTTCGACTTAGAGAGTTCTTATGTAAACAACCGAACTCGGCTGAAATAGGATCAAATCACTCTTAGTGATTATGTATGGTAACTGCCACATTATAAGGAAGGTAAGAGGCAAAGGGTTGGATGACTTTACCTCTGAGCGGCACTTTTTGTACACAATGGGTTAAATGGCCAGGTCACAAGGACCCAAGGGTTCAGAGATGGTTGGAAGGGGAGGGGACCCTCTGGACAGCTTTTGAGAGACAAATGGTAGCCTCCAGTCGCCATCCAGCGTGTTCTTTAACGTGCACAAGGTATGGCTGTCCCGCACACGGGGCACGGCTTAACGTTCCATCCGACGGACGGCGGCCTTTCCACGCCCATCGGTGTCCCCTACCGACCGTGGGCAGGGCGGGGAATTTTGCGGAGATAAATCTCTACGCTGGCCCAGTTGCGACTGGAACCTGGGACGCTACTAACCTTCCTGTCACGTGACATAAAGGTTGCCGGATCACTAATTTTTTTAAAAATCGTTGCCAGATATTTTTTCTGAATTCTGTAATCAACCATAGTGTTCGGATTTTTTTTTTGAGCGACTGTACAGTATCAAGCTTTCATTGGGAAGTATTTTTGTTGATTGCTAAAGTACAATATTTCAAATATTTAATATGTTAAAAAAAAATCGAATCCCTGGGGAGGTATGAATGTTGGTGTTGCCTTTCTAACATGAATGTTGGTGTCGTTTCTTCCCGCCATCTTCGGGGCGGGGGTGGCTCAGTCGGTAGCGCACCAGGCTCGTAATCTATAGTTCCCAGGTTCGAGTCCCAGCTGGGTCAGCGTTGAGATCTATCTCCGCAAAAATTCCCCGCCCTGCCCACGGTCAGTAGGGGACACCGATGGGCTTGGAAAGGCCGCCGTCCGTCGGATGGGACGTTAAGCCGTGGCCCTGTGTGCGGGAGCGACATAACCTGTGCACGTTAAAGAACACGCTGATGGCCTTGACGGTAGGCTACCATCTGTCTCCCAACAGCTGTTCCAGTGGGTCCCCTCCCCCAACCTTCTTGAGCCTTCGGGGTCCATGTGACCTGGCCATTTAGCCCATGGTGTGCAAAAAAGTGCCGCTCAGAGGTAAAACAACCCACCAACAAAAAACCAAATATGCATTAATGGCTTATTAGAGACCTAAAATTTCGTAGTGTCCCGCCATCTTCATAGACCTTCTACTATGACGTATAAACCGGCAAGCTACTGTCAGACCTCTGGCAAGCAGCTGCTTGAGGGGATATTTTTTCTTATTAGAGACCTAAAATTTCGTGATTAGGTATATTTCGATCTTTGATCTCAGAAACGTTTTGAAAATTTGGACCCGATGAATCATTTGAGGTAAAAAAGAAAATTTCAATATATCGGTAGTAGAGAGCTAGAAATTGGTTCATAGAGATATTTCGGATTGTAGAGCTCAGAAATGCCAGTAAATTTGAAATCCGGGGTCACATTCGAGGTCAGAGTGACGGTCCAGAAACGAAGAGGCATCGATTGTTTTTCTAGTAATATACACAAACACTGTCCTACCAAACTATGAGAGAATTCCCAGCTATGTCAATGATAATCTAACTTCGGAAATCTATAACTTTTAAAATATGCATTTAATGGAAAAATGTGACAAGATAATTTAAATATAAATGATCATAATCAAATCTATTTACATCTTGATTTTCAACAATATTCGTTCAGTATTTAAAGAGATATGGAAGAGTTATGAATATTTCAGAACAGTAATGCGTTCCTGCCATCCTCTCAGACCTTCTACTATGGCATATAAACTGACAGGCTTCTGTCAGACCTCTGTGGCAAGCAGCTGCTTGAGGGGGTATTTATTTTTTTCTATTTAATGCGTCATAAGAACTTAGGTTAGAAATGAATTAAAACCTAAATAATAAGTAATGTTAAAACAATTTATAAAATATTGAGGTTGATTACGTTGGCGATATTTTCAGAAACCCGTAAAATATCCCATACTTTCACTCTACTATCGAGTTGGGTTGTTTTACTTCTGAGCGGCACTTTTTTGCACACCATGGGCTAAATGGCCAGGTCACATGGACCCCGAAGACTAAGAGAAGGTTGGGGGAGGGGACCCACTGGGACAGCTGTTGGGAGACAGATGGTAGCCTCCCGTCAAGGCCATCCAGCGTGTTCTTTAACGTGCACAGGGTATGGCTCTCTCGCGCACGGGATCACGGCTTAACGTCCCATCCGACGGACGGCGGCCTTTCCAAGCCCATCGGTGTCCTCTACTGACCGTGGGCAGGGCGGAGAATTTTGCGGAGATAAATCTCGACGCTGACCCAGCTGGGACTCGAACCTGGGAACTACAGATTACGAGCCTGGCGCGCTACCGACTGAGCCACCCCCGCCCCCTCTACTATCGAAGAACCTTTAATGAATCACCATTTACGTTGAAGCTTTAGTGAATCACTATTTGCATAGAAGCTTGAATCAATCGCCATAAACATAGAAGAAGCTTTAAACAGTCACCCTTTACATAGAGTAATAGGCTTTCACCATTACATAATACTATGTAATCACAATTTATTTAGAGATATTATACAATCACCATTTACAAAGAGATAATATGTATATTTTACGTAATGATAATAATAGAAATTTAATGAATCACAATTGACAACAAAGAATCACCATTTAGAAAGAAGAAGCTCTATGAATCAGCATTTGCACAGAAGCTTTAATGAATCACTATTTACGTACAAGAAACTTTAATGAATCACCATTTGCAGAAAAGCTTTAATGAATCACCATCTGCGTAGAAGTTTTAATGAAACGCCATTTACTATAAGAAGCTTTAACGAATCACCATTTGCAGAAAAGCTTTAATGAATCACCATCTGCACAGAAGCTTTAATGAATCACCATTTACGTACAAGAAACTTTAATGAATCATCATTTGCAGAAAAGCTTTAATGAATCACCATTTGCATAGAAGTTTTAATGAAACGCCATTTAGTATAAGAAGCTTTAACGAATCACCATTTGCAAAAAGCTTTAATGAATCACCATCTGCATAGAAGTTTTAATGAATCACCATCTGCATAGAAGTTTTAATGAAACACCATTTACTATAAGAAGCTTTAACGAATCACCATTTGCAGAAAAGCTTCAATGAATCACCATCTGCATAGAAGTTTTAATGAAACGCCATTTACTATAAGAAGCTTTAACGAATCACCATTTGCAGAAAAGCTTTAATGAATCACCATCTGCATAGAAGTTTTAATGAAACGCCATTTACTATAAGAAGTTTTAATGAATCACCATTTGCAGAAAAGCTTTAATGAATCACCATCTGCATAGAAGTTTTAATGAAACGCCATTTACTATAAGAAGCTTTAATGAATCACCATTTGCAGAAAAGCTTTAATGAATCACCATCTGCATAGAAGTTTTAATGAAACGCCATTTACTATAAGAAGTTTTAATGAATCACCATCTGCATAGAAGTTTTAATGAAACGCCATTTACTATAAGAAGCTTTAACGAATCACCATTTGCAGAAAAGCTTTAATGAATCACCATCTGCATAGAAGTTTTAATGAAACGCCATTTACTATAAGAAGCTTTAACGAATCACCATTTGCAGAAAAGCTTTAATGAATCACCATCTGCATAGAAGTTTTAATGAAACGCCATTTACTATAAGAAGCTTTAATGAATCACCATTTGCAGAAAAGCTTTAATGAATCACCATCTGCATAGAAGTTTTAATGAAACGCCATTTACTATAAGAAGCTTTAATGAATCACCATTTGCAGAAAAGCTTTAATGAATCACCATCTGCATAGGAGTTTTAATGAAACGCCATTTACTATAAGAAGTTTTAATGAATCACCATCTGCATAGAAGTTTTAATGAAACGCCATTTACTATAAGAAGCTTTAACGAATCACCATTTGCAGAAAAGCTTTAATGAATCACCATCTGCATAGAAGTTTTAATGAAACGCCATTTACTATAAGAAGCTTTAATGAATCACCATTTGCAGAAAAGCTTTAATGAATCACCATCTGCATAGAAGTTTTAATGAAACGCCATTTACTATAAGAAGCTTTAATGAATCACCATTTGCAGAAAAGCTTTAATGAATCACCATCTGCATAGAAGTTTTAATGAAACGCCATTTACTATAAGAAGCTTTAATGAATCACCATTTGGAGAAAAGCTTTAATGAATCACCATCTGCATAGAAGTTTTAGTGAAACGCCATTTACTATAAGAAGTTTTAACGAATCACCATTTACATAGTGGAAGCTTTAACGAATCACCATTAGCGTAGAAGAAGCTTTACTGAATCATCACTTACTAAAAACCTTTAATAGTATGTACAAGTTAAATAGTTTCATAGCGTATCTCGAATAATATTGAGAAAAGGAATCACTGCGTTAAATCATCAAAATTTCGAATATGAGATTTCTTTACTTTCATTTAATCGTAACTGTTCAATTCTTTTCTCCAGATATTAAACCACTCTATCTGTACATCCCAAATGAGCATAGATAAAAAGACAGGTTTTTATCTAAATCTTCCACAATTTACTAGGGTCGTTTTGCATGAAGAAACAGAGCATCTTTGAAAGGCAATGTTCTGGTGACTCTCAGTATGCAGAAAGATGAGATCGATAAGAGCCCTTTGAGGCATTCAAGTGGGAAGCGTGGTCCTTAGATTTCTGGGAATAAGTACATAGATAGAATCAGTTTTATGCGAAACTAATTAGGAACACCGGGAACAAATTTTTCGCAGCTTGGGAAAAATGACGGTTGCACGCTGAAGATAGCTGTAATTGCCTGAAAATTAAATTTTCTTTGTTACAGAAGTATAAAGATAAGTGGCTGCGAAAGTAGAGAACATTTGTGATATTTCTTTCGTAAAAAAAGAAAGAAAATCTACACATACAGTCTATTCCCAAATAATGTTATCACTTCCAGTGTATACGTAGAACTTCATTATCATCCTCAAGCAGTTATGGGTTACGGAGGTCCAACCAGACCGCACAATTTAGTTCTTCAAGCATTTGTCCTGAGCTATATCTGCTGAATCTGGCCACTGCAAACCAATTCTAACAAGGTCCTGTTTGACATTGTCTGCCCACCGCATCCTAGGTCTCCCCTTCTTTCTGAGGCCTTTAGGCACACTGTTCATAATCCTATTCGCCAATCTATAATTATTCATACGGGCAACATGGCCAAACCAACGGAGTGGCCATATGCACAATATGCTGCTTAAAGGAGGTTGCAGACTCCTTTGCCTAACCTCATCATCAGTTACAAAGTTAAACCACCTAATACCCAAGATACTACGTAAGCATCTAGAATCAAAAGCATCTAGTTTCCTGTTATCTTGTTTACACAGCGTCCAAGTTTCACAACCATAACTAACCCTAGAAAGAACCAAACTATTATACAGTCTAATTTTAGTCTTTAGATGTATACGCCTATTTCTCCACACTCTCCACAGATTCTTAAAAGTCCCAGCAGCAATCCCTATTCGTCTGTTAATCTCATGCTGGACATCACCACCAGTATCTGTTACATAACTCCCAAGATAATTAAACTGAGACACCTGCTCAAGACTGCAACCATTCAGATTAACTGAATCACAGCCTGCATGAACAATTTTTCATCATTTTCATTTTTTCTCTGTTTATAACCAAACCTACTCTACTACCAGTCTCATCAACATCATTTGCCAAGAGAGCTAAACCATCAGCAAAATCTAAATCAGAAATTTTTGTATCTCCAGGCCATTTAAGGCCAAAATCTTTCCCTTGCAGTGAATTTCGCATGACATAATCAATAACCAAACTAAATAGAAAAGGAGACAAAATGCACCCATGTCGAACACCAGAAGCAATGCTAAACCAATTGGTGCAAGCCTTACCAACTCTCACACACGACTCAGTGTTATTATAGAGAGCTTTCATTATGTTAACTAACTTGTCTCGTATGCCATACGATCTCACAATCAACTACAAATTATGACGATCAACAGACTTGGAAGCGTTTTTGAAAATGAACAAAGCTAGCAACCAAAGGTTTCTGAAACTCTAAAAATTTCTCAAGAATCTGTCTGAGTCAAAATATCTGATCTCACACATCCGCTACCACTTCTGAATCCACATTGCTCAACACACAATTGCCCATCAACCAGATTCTTAATTCTATTAAGCACAATCATGTAAAGAACTTTCCCTGGAACAGAACGTAGGCTGATACCCCTATGGTTATCACAAAAACTACGATCACGTCTTTTAAAAATATGGACACTTTCAGAACTTCCCTAAAAGAAGGGAATACAGTAATCAAAGGGGGTTGGGTTGTTTTACCTCTGAGCGGCACTTTTTTGCACACCATGGACTAAATGGCCAGGTCACATGGACCCCGAAGGCTCAGAGAAGTTTGGGGGAGGGGATCCACTGGAACAGCTGTTGGGAGACAGATGGTAGCCTCCCGTCAAGGCCATCCAGCGTGTTCTTTAACGTGCAGAGGGTATGGCCCTCCCGTACACAGACCACGGCTTAACGTCCCATCCGACGGACGGCGGCCTTTCCAAGTCCATCGGTGTCCCCTACTGACCTTGGGCAGGGCGGGGAATTTTTGCGGAGATAAATCTTAACTCTGACCCAGCTGGGACTCGAACCTGGGAACTACAGATTACGAGCCTGGCGCGCTACCGACTGATCACCCCCGCCCAATCAAAGGGGATAGCGGGTGTGTGCGAAACGATCGTAGTGAGTTTTATGCGAAATGAAAGTTTTTGACATGGGGAATGCCATCTAATGTACGCTTTAGAGAGATTCACACCTGAGCAACGAGGATTTGATGGCTCAGTCGGTAGGGCACCAGGCTCGTCTGCAGTTCCCAGGTTCGAGTTCCGCCTGGGCCAGCGTCGAGATTTATCTCCTGAAAACTCCCCGCTCTGCCCACGGTTAGTAGGGGACACCGATGGATTTGGAAAGGCCGTCGTCCGTCGGATGGGACTTTAAACCGTGACCCCGTGTGTGGATGACCTACACGTTAAAGAACACTGTGAATGGCCTTGACGAGAGACTATCATCTGTCTCCCAACAGGTCTTCCAATGAGTTCTCCCCACCACCCTTCTCTGAGCCTTCGGGGTCTTTGTGACCTGACTATTTAGCTCAATGTGTGCAAAAAAGTACCTCTCAGAGGTAAAACAACCCTGAGTAACATCAGAGTAAATCTGGTAGTTGTTATATAAAATTAAAACCTTTTCTTCGTTTGGTTTACTCCGAATGACCTTTGACATTTAAATGGTTTTACTTCCGATGAAAACACATGAATGATTTTTTTAAAGGACTCTAAATTGATTAAATATTTTTGTTTCATATTTTGAATGGGCACATGTCTTCGTCTGGCATTTCCTCCAAGCAGTCTATCTTTCTGAACAAAATTATAGCAGTAAATGATCACCACCTTTAAACACTTCAAGATAAAAAAAAACTAATCAACGGAATCTAAACTAGAACCTCCAGCTATTTACTACACAGAACACGAAACAAGAAAGCCTGGTAAAAATTTCTCTGTGGCTAATTAGCATCTGAATTTTTTAATTATGTTCAAAACACATCATGAACAAAACAGATGCACGTCGCAAACTGCTTTTAAAAAACGCTGATATTCCATTACCAGACATTTCTTTGGCATTGTTTTTAACTGAGTGAATCTACAAAAAAAAAATAAAAAAAGTTTTCGGAATAAACCTAAAGAGAAAATGAAAGAAAAAAAAAAAATTGATAGCTGTTGTTTGTTTGCATCGTACTGAGTAAAATTATTTATAGTTGACATACCGAAATACAGAATACTCGAGACAAACAAGATGAATAGGTACCGCTGCTGTGACGGATCAATTATAGCAACACAATAGCAGGGCATTTTGGAATTCTAATGGAGATGATGAAGACCACCCCGCGACGGCCCTTGGGCGGATACAAGAGACAAGACCTCCTAGGATATGCGGGAATCGGAATGGCACAAAGGCCACTGTGTTGTTAATCAGAAAAATGCAAGATTGGCATTATTCCATTTGGTTGCATAATGGTTTGTATGCGCATGTCAGTTATCTGGTGTGCATTTTGTGCGGAAACGTGAGCACGGTTCAACAAGTCTCCCAGGGCGGCACGTTTGTTATTTTTCTTTGGAGGACGGTGAAATGAAAGAGATGGATTAGAACAAAACAATGTCGACGATTACTTCTGAATATTGCTTATGAGTAACAAGTATCTGTCGTAATTTTCTTAATTTTTTGGTGTTCGGTTGGTTGGTTGGTTGTTTTACCTCTGAGCGGCACTTTTTTTGCACACCATGGGCTAAATGGCCAGGTCACAAGGACCTTGAAAGCTCAGAGAAGGTTGTGGGAGGGGACCCACTGGAACAGCTGTTGGGTGACAGATGGTAGCCTCCCGTCAAGGCCATTCAGCGTGTTCTTTAACGTGCACAATGTATGGCTCTCCCGCACACGGAGCCACGGCTTAACGTCCCATCCGACGGACGGTGGCCTTTCCAAGCCCATCGGTGTCCCCTACTTGGACTGACCGTGGACTGGGCGGGGAATTTTGCGGACATAAATCTCAACGCTGACCCAGCTGGGACTCGAACCTGGGAACTACAGATTACGAGCCTGACGCGCTACCGAATGAGCCCCCCCCCGCCCCCTGGTAATGGGTTAATTGGCACGGAAATTCGTAAGGTGATGGCTTCAGCGCCATTTCGTTTTTATTTGGTTTATTAGTTTTAAATATATGAGTGTTAGAAATATAAATTTTTTCGCATAACGCTACAGGAGCGACTGGGGGACGCCCTCTATCCCCTCCCCCTCCAAACAAAAACCGTAAGAGATGTCACAGAGAATCAATGTTCTATTGTAATGAGTTTCATTTTTAAACTTTGCACACTGCCCTCCCTCCCCCCCTCCGATCCCTGGGGTGACTAGAATTCCTTGGGTTCCGCAACAGCCTGCTTCTCGACTGCCTGGAGATCTACCGACCCTCCGGGGTCAAGGTCAGCCCTTGTGGCTCGACCGTTTCTCCCCCGTACTGGGGGAAGTACTAACTTGTTCTACTGAATTTCAGATATCCTTAGGCTTAGCGTACTACTAAGCCAAAGGATTTCGGTTGTTGGGTTGGGTTGTTTTACCTCTGAGTGGCACTTTTTTGCACACCATGGGTTAAATGGCCAGGTCACAAGGACCTTGAAGGCTCAGAGAAGGTTGGGGGAGGGGACCCACTGGAACAGCTGTTGAGAGACAGATGGTAGCGTCCCGTCAAGGCCATCCAGCATGTTCTTTAACGTGCATAAGATATGGCTCTCTCTGCTGCACCCTGAACCACGGCTTAACGTCCCATCCGACGGACGGCGGCCTTTCCAAACCCAAAACCCCCGGTCAGTAGGGGACACTGATGGGCTTGGAAAGGCCACCGTCCGTCGGATGGGACGTTAAGCCGTGGCTCCGTGTGCGGGAGAGACATACCCTGTGCACGTTAAAGAACACGCTGGAATGGCCTTGACGGGAGGCTACCATCTGTCTCCCAACAGCTGTTCCAGTGGGTCCCCTCCCCCAACCTTCTCTGAGCCTTCGGGGTCCATGTGACCTGTCCATTTAGCCCATGGTGTGCAAAAAAGTGCCTCTCAGAGGTAAAGCAACAACCCAACCCCGCCTTGCCGACGGTCAGTAGGGAACACCGATGTGCTTGGAAATGCCGCCGTCCGTTGGATGGGACGTTAAGCCGTGGCCCGGTATGCGGGAGAATCATACCATGTGCACGTTAAAGAACACGCTGGATGGCCTTGACGGATGGCTACCATCTATTTCCCAACAGCTGTTCCAGTGGGTCCCCTCCCCCAACCTTCGCTCAACCTTCAGGATCCTTGTGACCTGGCCATGGTGTGCAAAAAAGTGCCGCTCAGAGGTAAAACAACCCAACTAACGCCACGGGCAATATGTTCACTCATTAGGAATTTGCTGGAATTAATAGTGATACTGAAAAAGTGAAACGATGTATAATTCCGCGTTATAAATTTGTTACATTAGGAGCAAACGTTTCTACACAAATTTAATATCTTGCAACCATTTACGTTATCAGCCTGTGCGTGACACATTTCATTTACTATAAGAACTATGCCGACATAGTTGAAAGCTGATTATAGCACACGAAAAGGATTCTCTAAGTGCGTTTCGTGTCTTTCTACGTTAAAATAATAGTAAAATAAAAAAAATTACATATGTACAGTTGCTCAAAAAAAATATCCGAACACTATGGTTGATTCAGAAAAAATATCTGGCAACGATTTTTTTTAGAAATTAGTGATCTGGCAACCTCCGTGTCACGTGACACGAAGGTTGCCAGATCACTAATTTCTAAAAAAAAAACTAATTTCAAAAAAATTGAAACTAATTTCACTAATTTCTAAAAAAAATCGCTGCCAGATATTTTTTCTGAATTCTGTAATCAACCATAGTCTTCGGATATTTTTTTGAGCGACTGTACAGATCAGGTTAAGATATTTGAATCAGAGCACTAAATGTAATTCATTTTCAAATGTTTTAAAGCTCATTTACATAACTTTCGAGTTTCAAATTTCCTGAATTTTCCTATGACACTCTTACACTTTTAAAACTTTTCAAAGCATCTAATTTAATGTATTTGAATGTAGCGCAATAGTTGGTACCGGCTTAACGCCGTTAATTTTTTCTTTAAAACCCGAAGTTAAGCAAACCAATATTAAAATTATCGGACGATACATATGTTATAATCTCGATGTGAGTGAAATTTACGAGTATCAGAAGATATGTTTTTCGTAGTATACTGAAAGAGTAGAACCTTGACGAATTGTTGCATTAATATTTAACTTTGTAAATATAATAATAAAAAATAAAAATAAATACCCCCTCAAGCAGCTGCTTGCCACAGAGGTCTGACAGGAGCCTGTCAGTTTATATGCCATAGTAGAAGGTCTGAGAGGATGGCAAGACCTCAGCAGAAAAACGACACAAACATCCATGCCTTACCCGGTGCTCGAACCCAGGTCCCGTAGATCAGTAGCCAAGAGTGCTAACCACTCGGCCACGGGATGGCGCTGTAAATATAATACTGTTTTATATGTTTTCTATTATGCCTATAATAGCAATAAAATTATCTCTAGTTATTATTTATTATTATATCTCTAGTTATTATTTTATATGTTTTCTATTATGCCTATAATAGTATTAAAATTATCTCTAGGTGCATCTTGGGAGACGTGGGTTCGAATCTCATTCACCCAATTAATGTTCTTCAACTAATTATTTCAAGAATTACGGCAATGATTAGAAGAGGAGTAAAATGTAGTCAGAAGATATAAATCACTTCAGCAAATGTGCTTCGGGTTAATTAGGCTTAGAGGTATCACAACGCAAAAGGGCTTTGTTGGGTTGGGTTGTTTTACCTCTGAGCGGCACTTTTTTGGTCTTGGTCAGGCTAAATGGCCAGGTCACATGGACCCCGAAGGCTCAGAGAAGGTTAGGGGAGCGACCCACTGGAATAGCGGTTGGGAGACAGATGGTAGCCTCCCGTCAAGGCCATCCAGCGTGTTCTTTAACGTGCACAGGGTATGTCTCTTCCGCACAGTGGGCCACGGCTTAACGTCCCATGCGACAGACAGCCGCCTTTCCAAGCCCATCGGTGTCCCCTACTGACTGTGGGCAGGACGGAGAACTTTGCGGAGATAAATCTCAACGCTGACCCAGCTGGGACTCGAACCTGGGAACTACAGATTACGAGCCTGGTGCGCTACCGACTGAGCCACCCCCCGCCCCTTGTGAGCAAAGGCTATCCCGTATGATACAAGCCAATAGAAGGGATACTCTGGTTGAACTCGCCCATAATTTAAATGCTGGTGGCGGGAGTAACGTATCACAACACACAGTACATCAAACCCTGCTGAAAATGATGCTGCGTAGCTGCAGACCACTCCAAGTGCCCATGCTAACCTTGGTTCATCGTTTAGAGCTCCTACAATAGGCACGCGAGCATCAAAACGGACCTTGAAAGATTAGAAGGTCGTCTGGTCCGATGAATTTCGTTTCCTGTTACACAATGTGGACGGCCGGGTATGTATGCATCGATTACCTGGGAAAACTTAGGCATCAGGATGTACCGTGGGACAAAAACAAGCTGACGTAGGAAGTGTAAAACTTTGGGCAATGTTCTGCTGGGAAACCCTGGGTCCAGTCATTCATATGCAGTAAACTATGACGTCTATCACCTACCTAAGCATCATTGCAGACCAGGTACATCCTTTTATGGCAAGGATATATCCTTCTAGCCATAAAATTATAGTGCCATCTATCAGCACAATAATGCGCCATGTCACACTGCCCGGATTGTCCGAGAATAGTTCCTGGAACATGAGGAAGACTTCCAGGTATTGCCCTGACCTCCATATTCCCCAGACATCAATCGAGCATTCGTGGTTTGTTTTGGAACAGCATATCTGATCTGCACCGTCCCATGGCCGAGTGGTTAGCGCGCTTGGCTACTGATCGAAGGGACCTGGGTTCGAGCCCCGGGTAAGGCATGGATGTATGTGTCGTTTTTCTGCTGAGGTCCTGCCATCCTCTCAGACCTTCTACTCTGGCATATAAACTGACAGGCTCCTGTCAGACCTCTGTGGCAAGCAGCTGCTTGAGGGGGTATATCTGATCTGCAGCGGCTCAACCACGTAACTTACAACAGTTAAAGGATCTGCTGGTAACGTGTTAGTACCAGATACCACAAGACACCTTTAGAAATCTTGTAGTGTCCATGGGTTGGGTTGTTTTACCTCTGAGCGGCACTTTTTTGCACACCATGGGCTAAATGGCCAGGTCATAAGGACCCCGAAGGCTCAGAGAAGGTTGGGGGAGGAGACCCACTGGAACAGCTGTTGGGAGACAGATGGTAGCCTCCCGTCAAGGCCATCCAGCGTGTTCTTTAACGTGCACAGGGTATGGCTCTCCCGCACACGGGACCACGGCTTAACGTCCCATCCGACGGATGGCGTACTTTCCAAACCCATCGGTATTCCCTACTGACCGTGGGCAGGGCGGGGAATTTTGCGGAGATAAATCTCAACGCTGACCCAGCTGGGACTCGAACCTGGGAACTACAGATTACGAGCCTGGCGCGCTACCGACTGAGTCACCCCCGTCCCGTAGTGTCCATGCCTCGCAAGGTAAGAGCTGTTTTGGTGGCACGTGGAGGATCAACATCATATTCGGCAGGTGGTTATAAAGTTCTGGCTCTTTGGTGTATGTTTCCTAACAGCTATCCAGTGGGTCCTCTTCCCCAACTCTATCTGAGCATTCAGGGTCCTTGTGACCTGACCATTCAGCCTACTATGGGCAAAAATGTGCCACTCTAAGGTAAGAGAACCGAAAACATTTCTTATTTGTTGAAATAAAAGAATGTCACCATCTAAAATTAAAACTATTTAACTATCACGATATACCAGAACCACTGAATCACGAAAAGCTTGTTTTTACAAACTACTTCACGTCGCCCAATATATCTCTTTGCATTTCCTTTAAAAGACAAAAAAAATTGAATGTTCTCGTAGCGAGTTACCGCTCAGCAGACATACAATGTAGAGAATGCCGTCAAATGGCGCTGTCTCTATATTCGATACCACGGGAATTGAATTTGAAATTTAAATGTAAAGTTAAGGACAAAAGGAATGCAAATTTACTCTTAAGGTTATATAGAATCGATATCAGAGTAAATCGAATGCACCTACATACTTTGTGGGAGAACGTATGCGTCTAGGTATATGCATGTATCATGTGTTTTATATTGCAGAGTGCACCTGGTGATAGGAACTCGCCTACTTTCTTTAAGCTATGAAATATCGAGTCAATAATTTGAATATTTAACATTCGTAAAACGCATCACACGTGGATTACGATGGTGGGTAATGTATCGATATATAGAGAGGGAATTAATATTTATAGTGTTGGGAAAGTGACTAGACGTCTTGTGTTTTGTAACCAGTATCTAGGAGTATTCATGTCTTGATGGATTGTTGTGTTGCTTTACCTCTGGGCGGCACTCTTGTGCACACAACGGGCTAAATGACCAGGTCATCCAAAGATCTCAGAGAAGGTTGGGAAAGGGTATTCAGTGGACAGTTGTTAAAAGACAGTTGAAAGCCTCCCGTCAAGCTCGTAATCTGTAGTTCCCAGGTTCGAGTCCCAGCTGGGTCAGCGTTGAGATTTTTCTCCGCAAAATTCCCCGCCCTGCCCACGGTCAGTAGGGGACACCGATGGGCTTGGAAAGTCCTTGGAAAGGCCGCTGTCCGTCGGTTGGGACGTTAAGCCGTGGCACCGTGTGCGGGAGAGCCATACCCTGTGCACGTTAAAGAACACGCTGGATGGCCTTGACGGGAGGCTACCATCTGTCTCCCAACAGCTGTTCCAGTGGGTCCCCTCCCCCAACCTTCTCTGAGCCTTCGGGGTCCATGTGACCTGGCCATTTAGCCCATGGTGTGCAAAAAAGTGCCGCTCAGAGGTAAAACAACCCAACCCCTCCCCCCCTCTTTATTTTTTTCTAGATCCAGGCATGCACAGATCAATTGCAAGCTAGCTCATTCCCACCTAACGGATACGATAAACTTTCCCAATCAGCAAGATATTTCCCAGTTTCTCTAATATTGAGTCTTGCATTGATAAAGCTATTTCTGTTTGACTAGAACAATTTTATTGTTATTTCATCATTTCTGTCGGCACCTCAGCCGTCCCTTCCCGATCCATTACCGATGGAGTTGTTGTTGCGTTATCTCTGAGCGGCACTTTTTTTTCCATACAATGAGCTGAATGGACAGGCCATAGGACACGAAGTGCTGAGAAAGGTTTGGCCTTACCAAGCCCAAATTGGGTAGCTGTTAGGAGACAGATGAAAACCTCCCATGAAAGCAATCAGCATGTTCTTTAAAGTTCACAGGTGCTGTATACTGGGGCGGGGTGGCTCAGTCGGTAGCGCGCCAGGCTCATAATCTGTAGTTCCCAGGTTCGAGTCCCAGCTGGGTTAGTGTTGAGATTTATCTCCGCAAAATTCCCTGCCCTGCCCACGGTCAATAGAGGACACCGATGGGCTTGGAAAGGCCGCCGTCCGTTGGATGGGACGTTAAGCCGTAGCCCCCCGTGTGCGAGAGAGCCATACCCTGTGCACGTTAAAGAACACGCTGGATGGCCTTGATGGGAGGCTACCATCTGTCTCCCAACAGCTGTCCCAGTGAGTCCCCTTCCCCAACCTTCTCTGAGCCTTCGGGGTCCTTATGACCTGGCCACTTTACCCATGGTGTGCAAAAAAAGTGCCGCTCAGAGGTAAAACAACCCAACCCATGGCCTAACATCATATCCGACAGAGGCGGCCTTTCCAAGCCCATTGATGTCCCTTTTCTTACGAAGATCAGGGTGGGTGTTAACGGAGATAAATCTCAACGTTGGCACGGTTTAGATTCGAACTTGAGAACTACAGATTACAAGCCTGGTGCGCTACCAACTGAGCCAACCCCGCCATAAGAGGGTGTTTTAGAAGTTACATAGCTTTGAATTTCACTCTCCATTGACATAACATGATCTAATATATTGGGGGCGGGGGTGGCTCAGTCGGTAGCGCGCCAGGCTCGTAATCTGTAGTTCCCAGGTTCGAGTCCCAGCTGGGTCAGCGTTGAGATTTATCTCCGCAAAATTCCCCGCCCTGCCCATGGTCAGTAGGGGACACCGATGGGCTTGGAAACACCGCCGTCCGTCGGATGGGACGTTAAGCCGTGGACCCGTGTGCGCTAGAGCCATACCCTGTGCACGTTAAAGAACACGCTGGATGGCCTTGACGGGAGGCTACCATCTGTCTCCCAACAGCTGTTCCAGTGGGTCTCCTCCCCCAACCTTCTCTGAGCCTTCGGAGTCCATGTGACCTGGCCATTTAGCCCATTGTGTGCAAAAAAGTGCCGTTCAGAGGTAAAACAACCCAACTCTAATTTATTGCCAATTTAAGTTGATTCTTTAACGCCGATTTAGTCAACGTCGTGTCACTTAACGTCAAGTTAGGAAGGGAGGCAATTCGGATTTATACGATGATCTCCAAGGCTTCAGTTGAATAAAAGGGAAATAATAACACTTCGAGGTAAAGTAGCTCTCTTCAAAGATAAAGCATTTTGCATAAATTGAACTGCCAGAGTTCAATCAGTCTGGATTCATTAGCACTTACTGAACACTAATTAGAAGAATGTCTAGAAGCGAATTAGCTTTAGTTCGGTCGGATGTGAGGTATGAGAAATTAACCGATTTATTCGGATCTTTAACTCAATTTAAACTCTCTAAAATATGTAGTAGCTGTCTTGGTGACCGAGTGGTTAACATGCTTGGCTAGTAATCAAAGGGATATGGGTTCCAATCCCGGGAAATGCATGGATGTTTCTTTTATGTTGTTGTCTTTCTGCTGAGATCTCACGTTTCTTGGGGCGGGAATGGCTCAGTCGGTAGCGCGCCAGGCTCATAATCTGTAGTTCCCAGGTTCGAGTCCCAGCTAGGTCAGCGTTGAGATTTATCTCCGCAAAATTCCCCTCTCTGCCTACGGTCAGTAGGGGACACCGATGGTCTTGGAAAGGCCGTGGTGTCATAAGGTATTTGAATTTTGGCTCGCAAGGTGAATGAGAGTTAGAATTTTGAATTTTCAAGGTGAATAGGCATTTAAATTTTGGATCGGAAGGTGAATAGATATTTTGAATTTGTGTCATAAGGTATTTGAATTTTGGGTCCTGAAGTGAATGGGAATTTGAATTTTGGGTCCTAAGGTGAATGGGAATTTGAATTTTGGATTCCCTAGGTGAATAATCATTTGAATTTCAGGTCGGAAGGTGAATAGATATTTTAATTTTGTGTTAAAAGTTATTTGAATTTTGGGTCGTAAGGTAAAAGGGAATTTGAATTTTGGACTCCGAAGGTGAATAAGAATTTGAATTTTGGAGCGGAAGGTGAGTAGATATTTTAATTTTGTGTCATAAGGTATTTGAATTTTGGGTCGTAAGGTGAATGGGAATTTGAATTTTGGACTCCTAAGGTGAATAAGCATTTGAATTTTGGATCGAAAGGTGAATAGATATTTTGATTTTGTGTCATAAGGTATTTGAATTTTGGATCGCAAGGTGAATGAGAGTTAGAATTTTGAATTTCCAAGGTGAATAGGCATTTAAGTTTTGGATCGGAAGGAATAGATATTTTAAATTTGTGTCATAAGGTATTTGAATTTTGGGTCGTAAGGTGAATGGGAATTTGAATTTTTGATTCCCTAGGTGAATAATCATTTGAATTTCAGTTCGAAAGGTGAATAGATATTTTGATTTTGTGTCGTAAGGTATTTGAATTTTGGGTCGTAAGGTGAAAGGGAATTTGAATTTTGGACTCCGAAGGTGAATAAGAATTTGAATTTTGGATCGGAAGGTGAATAGATATTTTAATTTTGTGTCATAATGTATTTGAATATTGGATCGTAAGGTGAATGGGAATTTGAATTTTGGATCGTAAGGTGAATGGGAATTTCAATTTTGGATTCCCATGGTGAATAGGCATTTGAATTTTAGTCGGAAGGTGAATAGATATTTTAATTTTGTGTCATAAGGTATTTGAATTTTGGATCTTAAGGGGAATTGAAATTGGAATTTTGTATTCCGAAGGTGAATCTGTATTTGAATTTTCATTAGCAAGGTGAATATATATATTTTTTTGTCACAAGGTGACTAGGTATTTGAATTTTGCGTCGTAAGGAGGATAGGTATTTTATATTGTGTCGCGATTCAAAAATATTTGAGGAACGCTGCTGTAGTTGAACTAAAGGAAAAAATTAGGAGCATAACACTCCGCCTCTAGCTAATATGGAATACTTGTTTCCAAAGGGAAGAAAATTAATTTGCCACCTTTATCACCTTCTAACAGTGAAAATTCACCTTTTAACAGTGAAATCACCTTCTAACAGTTTTATCACTAACAGTGTTATCTTCTAACAGTTTTATCACCTTCTAACAGTGAAAATTCAAATTAGTAGATGATTTTGGAAAATGTGAATAGTAAGATTTTATTGCTTCCTGGTTGGGGCAGTGGCTTCGCGTTGGCACGCCGTTACATTGTAACTGGGAGGGGTCGGGGTTCGAGTCCTGGTTCTGTCATCTGTGTTGTGATTATCGCTGAGTAGCCAATTCGATTCTAGATATCTGAAAAAATCTATCTTCTCACATTGGCTGTAAATCTCCTCAACGCAACAGAAGTGTGTGTGTGTGGGGGGGGGGGGGGGGGGGGGGAATTATTGATACCAATAAAACACAAATTAAATTTATGCTTTATTTCTTAGCACAAAAATCTGGGTCTCCTTCCCCTTCCGGGGGCGGGGGTGGCTCAGTCGGTAGCGCTCCAGGCTGTTAATCTGTAGTTCCCAGGTTCGAGTCCCAGCTGTGTCAGCGTTGAGATTTATCTCCGCAAAATTCCCCGCCCTGCCCACGGTGGGCTTGGAAAGGCCGCCGTCCGTCGGATGGGACGTTAAGCCGTGGCACCGTGTGCGGGAGAGAACACGCTGGATGGCCTTGACGGGAGGCTACCATCTGTCTCCCAACAGCTGTTCCAGTGGGTCCCCTCCCCCAACCTTCTCTGAGCCTTCGGGGTCCATGTGACCTGGCCATTTAGCCCATGGTGTACAAAAAAGTACCGCTCAGAGTAAAACAACCCAACCCTTCCGCTTCCCTAGGGATCATAGGGAAAATCACTGATGATAATATTAACCTCTTAACCACCACACTCTACCACCGAAATTTAAAATTATTGTTATATATAAGTCGTTTGCAATGTTCGTTTAAAATTTTCGCATTTTGCAACTTATTTCACCGTTAGAGGGCACTATGAAAGTTTTTAATTTTCATTTTTTTTAGTACTTTTTGCAACAGTGTAAATTCGATCTAATGGATGATTGGAAGAATGCAGAGAGTAATAAAAATTTTTTTAACAGTATTTATAAAATACAAAAATAATTTTTCCTTAACCCCCTGGGGGTAAGAATTGACAATTATTGCTGACAATGTAGAACTCTTGACAGTCAACCTCTACCGACAAAATTTTACATTGTTACCATTAAAGAATCGTTTCAATATATGCTTAAAATTTTGACATTTTTTTTTTCAAAAGTTTCCATCGTCAGAAAGCGCTATTATAAATAAATTGAAAAAATATAAATACCCCCTCAAGCAGCTGCTTGCCACAGAGGTCTGACAGGAGCCTGTCAGTTTATATGCCAAAGTAGAAGGTCTGGGAGGATAGATATTAGAAATCCCAAAAATGCGAATCATAAAATTTCATCAATATCTCTTTAACCGAAAAATATTTTTTAAACTTATTCCTGAAAACGAGAAGATTAAATGTCTATAGACCCTAAAGTGCAAACATTAACTTGTTTGTTTTTTAAATGAATTAACAATTTGTTCACGGTAAAATTTTAAAAGTACAGTCGCTCAAAAAAGTATCCGAACACTATGGTTGATTACAGAATTCAGAAAAAATATCTTTCAACTTTTTTTTTTTAGAAATTAGTGATCTGGCAACCTTTGTGTCACATATCTGGCAACTTTTTTTTTAGAAATTAGTGATCTGGCAACCTTCGTGTCACGTGACACAAAGGTTGCCAGATCACTAATTTCTAAAAAAAAAAGTTGGCAGATATTTTTTCTGAATTCTGTAATCAACCATAGTGTTCGGATACTTTTTTGAGCGACTGTAGATGGTCATGTTATTTTGATACTAGATCGTGTGGGCTCACTCACGCAAATATTGAGCGTGTGCAGTAACTGCACACGCTCCAGTTTGCTGTGAACGGTAACAGGAGCGTATACAGTTGCTGTACACGCTCCAGATATTTTTCCTGAATTCTTTAATCACGTGGCACGAAGGTTGCGAGATCACTAATTTCTAAAAAAATCGTTGCCAGATATTTTTTCTGAATTCTGTAATCAACCATAGTGTTCGGATACTTTTTTTGAGAGACTGTACCTAAGTAAAATGAACTATTCGTCGGCACGTGCGTATTCCAGGGAGAAACTTCACGCTCTAAAAATAATGTAATTTTATGCTTATTTAAAATTATTGTACTAAATTTACGCGGCACAAAATGTGTGCAAATTTTATGAACCTTGCTAAATTCCATTAGTGCGAAACTTGAAAGGTTACCCTAAAAGCAAATATGTTAACAAAATATTAAGTTCGTTCTAATTCAATCGAGTAATGGGAAATCGCAGGTAAAATATCTTAAAAAAATTATCGAAAGCATTCAAAACTGTTTGGCCTTCTACTTTTCGTAATTGAAAGATTGCTCTTGCTAATTAATCCAACTGAGAAATCCAACTGAGAAATAAATAAAACTACATTTCGCTTGCGAGAAACAAAATGCGTTTAAAAAAATCTCTCGGCATTAGGGAATTCCCGTAAATGAAAATCATGGCATGTCTGCATCTTAACGTTACAAAATTCCATTCATTAAAAGATATTTCTTGAACTGATGGTCTTTTCCCCGATTAATGCTTATTGCAGATTTCCCGGACTCTGAACCTATTGAAAGACAAATGTTAGTATATGTGGGGCATTAGTTGTGATTTCTGCAAAATAACTCGGTTATTTTAATTTTTCAGGTTCTAAATAGGCCTTAATATTAAATGAGGTGAATTTGGGTTGTTGGGTTGTTTTACCTCTGAGCGGCACTTTTTTGCACACCATGGGCTAAATGGCCAGGTCACATGGACCCCGAAGGCTCAGAGAAGGTTGGGGGAGGAGACCCACTGGAACAGCTGTTGGGAGACAGATGGTAGCCTCCCGTCAAGGCCATCCAGCGTGTTCTTTAACGTGCACAGGGTATGGCTCTCCCGCACACGAGGACACGTCCCATCCAACGGACGGCAGCTTTTCCAAGCCATCGGTGTCCCCTACTGACCGTGGGCAGGGCGGGGAATTTTGCGGAGATAAATTTTGCCGTCCCATGGCCGAGTGGTTAGCGCGCTTGGCTACTGATCTAAGGGACCTGGGTTCGAGCCCTGGATAAGGCATGGTTGTATGTGTTATTTTTCTGCTGAGGTCCTGCCATCCTCTCAGATCTTCTACTTTGGCATATAAACTGACAGGCTCCTGTCAGACCTCTGTGGCAAGCAGCTGCTTGAGGGGGTATTTATTTTGCCGTCCCGTGGACTAGTGGTTAGCACGCTTGGCTACTGATCTACGGGACCTGGGTTCGAGTACCGGATAAGGCATGGATGTGTGTGTCGTTTTTCTGCTGAGGTCCTGCCATCCTCTCAGACCTTCTACTATGGCATATAAACTGTCAGACCTCTGTGGCAAGCAGCTGCTTGAGGGGGTATATTAAAAATCTCAACGCTGACCCAGCTGGGACTCGAACCTGGGAACTACAGATTACGAGCCTGGCGCGCTACCGACTGAGCCACCCCCGCCCCTTCTAACGATGGAAACTAAGACTAATATTCGTTATGGACTAACGCAGTGAACTTTATGCTTTCTCTTAGTAGTACTTTAAAACGTATGCAAATGAAACACGGTGATGTGTCACGTTATACATTTTTCATGACGATAAACGTGCAGACTTATGAGTCATATTAGTCAATCGTTCGCAATATTTGTTGAAAATTTTGGCACTTTCCAACTTTTTCTGCCGTTAGGTGGCGCAGTTGGAGCAATCTATAACAGAAAAATTAGAATTGATTGGTGATAGGAAAAATGGAAAAAATTATAATTTATTAGTGTCCTAAAAAAACAAAATTAATTTTATTTATCTCTATAAAACAAAAACGCAATTCCTTGTCAACTATCCACGCAACTATCTGGCGGGGGTGGCTCAGTCGGTAGCGCGCCAGGCTCGTAATCTGTAGTTCCCAGGTTCGAGTCCCAGCTGGGTCAGCGTTGAGATTTATCTCCGCAAAATTCCCCACCCTGCCCACGGTCAGTTGGGTTCACCGATGGGCTTGGAAAGGTCGCTGTCCATCTGATGTGACGTTAATCCGTGACCCCGTGTGCGGGAGAGCCATACCCTGTGCACGTTAAAGAACACGCTGGATGGCCTTGACGGGAGGCTACCATCTGTCTCCCAACAGCTGTTCCAGTGGGTCCCTCCCCCAACCTTCTCTGAGCCTTCGGGGTCCATGTGACCTGGCCATTTAGCCCATGGTGTGCAAAAAAGTGCCGCTCAGAGGTAAAACAACCCAACAACACAACGGAACTATCTCTACAGTCAGTGTAAACTTCTAGATCTTCATATTCCACCATCAAAGTTTCAAATTTCTAGCCTCAATGGATCGTTGCAATATCTGTTTAAAGTTTTGACACTTCCCAACTTTTTCCACCGTTAGAGGTCGCTATTGAAACAATTGGGAGATTCCTAAAGTGTAAATTGCAATATTTCATCAATACCTATTTAACAGAAAAAAAATTTAAATTTACCTACAATTGTAATAAAGTTGAGTGTGTACAGACGGACAGACAGAAAGATAGACGGAGAAATAGACAGACAGATGACAGATAAACGGACAGAGAGATAGAATGATAGAAAGAAAGATAGAGAAATAGCAAAACAGTCGGACAGAACGATAGAGAAATAGAAAAACAGTCAGACAGAAAGGTAGAGAAATAGAAAAACAGTCAGACAGAACGAGAGAGAAACGACAGAAAGACATACCTACAGATAAACGGTCAGAAAGACATACCTACAGATAAACGGTCAGACAGACAGAAAAATAGAGAGATGGTAAGACAGTGAGAAAGAATGATGGATGGACAGAAAGATAGAGAGATAGTAAGACAGTGAGAAAGAATGGTGGATGGACAGAAAGATACACAGACAGACTGACAGAAAGATAGAGAGATAGTAAGACAGTGAGAAAGAATGGTGGATGGACAGAAAGATACACAGACAGACTGACAGAATGATAGATAAATAGACAGACAGAAAGACAAACAGACGGCATACGACAAAGTGAAAACATTAGCTCGTTTCTTTAAAAACGAGCTAAGAAAGAATTATCAATCCGGAATTTCCGCACCTTGTCTATATATTAAACATCCTGCGTACCACTCTTACCACTCAATGCCTCTAATCCGATTCAGATAAAAGCAACTCACTATACTTTCAACCAATCAACTTAACATTCAGCAGAAAAATCTCTTTCTTTGGCACCCCCGAACAACATTTGCACTAATTCGATAGCCCGACTGCTTCCATTAGCATATTGAAAGGTGTAATGTCTTTCAAGAAAGAAATCACGGGGATGCGACTCTAATTTTTTTTTTCAGAGTGCCTTCTTTACTTCTTTTGATACAGAGACCTGCAATGTATTTTTTTCTGTCGCTATCTTTATTCATGTATTCCTCTGCAATTTGTAATCGCCATTTGCCATCGGCTGATAATAATAGAGTCAAACTCAAAGCGATTCTACCGGAGATAATAAAGCAGTCTGGCTCCAACTTTACAAATCGATCGAAGCGTCTACATAACAATGAGTCTCACGTTCCACAATCTCATACACTCTTCTTTTGCTTGGGAGGACGTTCATCCACGACTTTGGTGGTCCTTGTTGTTTTCCTCCTGTCCTTCAGACGAATATTCACTTGGGTGATTCGAAAACAACTATGTATCGAAACGGCACAACTTTAGAATATTATATTTTCGGTATTAATATGTGGATCATTTTAAAAGTTTTGATGCTATGCAGAAAATGGGGGGCGGGGGTGGCTCAGTCGGTAGCGCGCCAGGCTCGTAATCTGTAGTTCCCAGGTTCGAGTCCCAGCTGGGTCAGCGTTGAGATTTATCTTCGCAAAAATTCCCCGCCCTGCCCACGGTCAGTAGGGGACACCGATGGGCTTGGAAAGGCCGCCGTCCGTCGGATGGGACGTTAAGCAGTGGCCCCGTGTGCGGGAGAGCCATATCCTATGCACGTTAAAGAACACGCTGGATGGCCTTGACGGGAGGCTATCATCTGTCTCCCAACAGTTGTTCCAGTGGGTCCCCTCCCCCAGCCTTCGGGGTCCATGTGACCTGGCCATTTAGCCCATGGTGTGCAAAAAAGTGCCGCTCAGAGGTAAAACAACCCAACGTTAAAAAACACGCTGGATGGCCTTGACGGGAGGCTACCATCTGTCTCCCAACAGCTGTTCCAGTAGGTCCCCTCCCCCAACCTTCTCTGAGCCCTCGGGGTCCATGTGACCTGGCCATTTAGCCCATGGTGTGCAAAAAAGTGCCGCTCAGAGGAAAAACAATCCAATCCAACAACGCAGAAAATGGAATTGCAAAGTGGGACTGATGTTCTCTGAGGACTCGGGCAACGGAGATTGATGATTATTTCGTCACAATTGGACTTTTTGAAAGGAATTAATTCTAACTATTTTTTAATTAAAATAAAAAAGGAAGTTTCGTATTTTATTCAACGTTTTGATATTTTGTGATAATTTTTTTCGTTCCGAAATAATATTCAAATGCAAAAAAAGGGTTGGGTTGTTTTACCTCTGAGCGGCACTTTTTTGCACACCATGGGCTAAATGGCCAGATCACAAGGACCCCGAAAGCTCAGAGAAAGTTGGGGGAGGGGACCCACTGGAACAGCTGTTGGGAGACAGATGGTATCCTCCTATCAAGGCCATCCAGCGTGTTCTTTAACGTGCACAGGGTATGGCTCTCTCCCGCACACGGGGCCACGGCTTAACGTCCCATCCGACGGATGGCGGCCTTTCCAAGCCCATCGGTGTCCCCTACTGACCGTGGGCAGGGCGGGGAATTTTGCAGAGATAAATATCAACGCTAACCCAGCTGGGACTCGAACCTGGGAACTACAGATTACGAGCCTGGCGCGCTACCGACTGAGCCACCCCCGCCCCTGCAAAAAAAAGGTAACTGACGTTAGCATTTATTTCCGTTATCGCCCACTTTGTTCTCCATCAGAAAGTGGGACATCGGTGGGCTTGGAAAGGTCGCCGTCCGTCAGATAAGACATAAAGCAGTAGAGCCTCAGAAAAAAGAAACAACTAAATTGACTCTGGCTCTCAAGCACAAGTGGGCCAAGGTTTAACATATCATCCAACGGACGGCATCTATCCTTATTACAAACAATGGGAGAATGAATAATCACATTTTTTTATAACATCTGTGATAAAAAAATGTGATTATTATACACATTCAGTTGTCGTACCATTCTGCTTGCATGCGACAGCATGGAACACTGGAGTTCATCATACCAGTTACTAATTTCTGCAGACGTAACAACTTTCATGCACTTGGATCGCAGCAATCATCAATCAGAAATATCATTTCAAAGGCTGTGGAACTCAGCCCACCTAGCCATCACAGAATCCTCACCTTCAATCACCTTGCCATGTTTATCCCTCAATCCCTGTGTACCTGTCTGTTTCTTCCCACATAAAACATTAACAATCTGGTACAACCCCCTGTTGTTGTGCTGTCTAACTGCTTCCTCTGCTTTGTCAGCCAAGCTATCAAGCCAAAGATTCTTGTCAGCTGTTAACTGATCCTTTACACGTTCATTAAGCTCACTATAATGTCTTCTGTTAGGATAGTAGGGTGTTGATTCATATTAATCCTGAACTTTCTTCTTTCAGAAATGAATTCCAGAGCCTTATCACTCAAATAATTTTGTTTCCTCTGTTCCCTTTTACCCAAAAGACTACTGTTGATTTCAAGAAAAGCCTGTTTAAACTGATCCCATTCTTTCTGAACTACAGCAGTAAGCAAACCACGATTGCCATAATGACTAAGTAGCCTATCATGGTATGCTTTGGCTATATCTGGATCTTTCAGACCATCAATGTTGAAGGTAATTTTCTTAACTATAGCACAACATTTCTTAAGCTTCAGCTGTAAGACACTTTTGACAAGGTAATGGTCAGACCCAACTTCGACCCCCTTTATGATCTGGTATTCCTAACTGAACTGGCTCATTTGCTGTTAATTAAAATATAATCTATCATATTCCTGTGCAACCCATCAGATGAAACCCACATATATTCTAAATGTCCCAATGTTTATAGTACGTATTGGTTATTCGTAAACCATTAAGTTTGCTTACCTATAGGAGACTTCCCCATTGCTATTGGAACTACCAATGCCAAAGGGACCTAAAACTCCTGCCCAAAGATCAGAGTCACTACCAACTTTAGCATTGAAGTCACCTAGCAGAAGAGAAATATCTTCACGGAATTCAAACTATCCTGAAGCCGGCTGTAAAACGTATCCTTCTCGTTCTCATCAGGGTCCTCTGTACATTATGGGGCGGGGGTGGCTCAGTCGGTAGCGCGCCAGGCTTGTAATCTGTAGTTCCCAGGAGAGAAAGGATTCCCGGAACAGCTTGTAATGAAATCGTAAACATTGATTAAAATCAGAGATTGTCATCAAATTTATTTAAATCTTGATTTACAAAATCCTCAGTATTTAAAGAGTTACTGTTGTGAAATATTCATAACTCTTCCATAACTCTCTAAATATTGTGGGTCGTAATCTGTAGTTCCCAGGTTCGAGTCCCAGCTGGGTCACCGTTGAGATTTATCTCCGCAAAATTCCCCGCCCTGCTCACGGTCAGTAGGGGACACCTGAGGGCTTGGAAAGACCGCCGTCCGTCGGATGGGACGTTAAGCCGTGTCCCGTGTGCGGGAGAGTCATACCCTGTGCACGTTAAAGAACACGCTGGATGGCCTTGACGGGAGGCTACCATCTGTCTCCCAACAGCTGTTCCAGTGGGTCCCCTCCCCCGACCTTCTCTGAGCCTTCAGGGTCCTTGTGACCTGGTCATTTAGCCCATGGTGTGCAAAAAAGTGCCCCTCAGAGGTAAAACAACCCAACCCAGCTTTTCTTTAGCAAATATTATTTAACTACTACTCATTTTCTCCCTTCAAAGAATTGCAGTCTAACTTAAAATTCATTCAGTTACTTTAAATTCTCGTAAAACTGCATAATTAAATTCCCACAATTTCTCCATTTGGCTCAATTCATCCCCCATACAGCCAGCATTACCATCTATAATATCTTCCCTAATGTCCGTAATTGAATCCCTAGTTTCGATTCTAAAAGAATTAACTCCATCTTTCTTAACAGAAAGATACTCTTGTTTCCGAGGTATTTGCCTTTCAGCTAAATCCGATATTCGTTTAAAAACACGAAAACAACGAAATACAAATGACGCTGTAGTCAGAGAGTGAAATATTAATTTCGGAAATCGTTTTAAATGTTATAAGATTAAGTTTCTTTCGAGTGGATTAAATCTAGATGCTTTCAAACGCTAGAGCTTCTTCCTCGAGGAGACCTGTTGGAAATCATAAAATCTGTTAATTGCATGCACAGCCATTACCATAATAGAATAAAGCCTATTAGTTAATGGCTTAATTTTATTAGTGACGCTTTCTTTCTGTTGTTACCTCTTTCCCAAGAGAATAACAGTAAAGAAAACTGGAGAGCCTCCAAAGGTTGGGTTGTGTTGTTTTACCTCTGAGCGGCACTTTTTTGCTCACCATGGGCTAAATGGCCAGGTCACATGGACCCCGAAGGCTCAGAGAAGGTTGGGGGAGGGGACCCACTGGAACAGTTGTTGGGAGACAGATGGTAGCCTCCCGTCAAGGCCATCCAGCGTGTTCTTTAACGTGCACAGGGTATGGCTCTCCCGCACACGGAGCCACGGCTTAACGTTTCATCCGACGGACGGCGGCCTTTCCAAGCCCATCGGTGTCCCCTACTGACAGTGGGCAGGGCGGGGAATTTTGCGGAGATAAATCTCAACGCTGACCCAGCTGGGACTCGAACCTGGGAAATACAGATTACGAGCCTGGCGCGCTACCGACTGAGCCACCCCCGCCCCCACCTCCAAAGGTGGAACTATGTGTTGAACGCACATTGAGGTAAGAGCACACTCAATCTGCGTAGAAAATTATTTAAATTCAATTCAATAGCGATAATTTGGGCCTCGGAATTCGGTGGGCACATTTTGATGTAAGCTGTAGTTGAAGAAGAACTTTTTTTAACATGAGTTGTTGGGTTACTTTTGAGCGGCACTTTTTTTTGTACACAATGGGTTATATTGTACAGGTCACATGGATACCAGAAGTTCAGTCTGCAGTTCTCAGGTTCGAGTCCCAGCTGGGCTAGCGTTGAGATTTTTCTCCGCTGACTGATGAGTTAGAAAAGGCCGCCGTCCGTCGGATGGGATGTTAAGCCGTGGCCCCGTGTGCGGGAGAGCCATACCCTGTGCACGTTAAAGAACACGCTGGATGGCCTTGACGGGAGGCTACCATCTGTCTCCCAACAGCTGTTTCAGTGAGTCCCCTCCCCCAACCTTCTCTGAGCCTTCGGGGTCCATGTGACCTGGCCATTTAGCCCATGGTGTGCAAAAAAGTGCTGCTCAGAGGTAAAACAACCCAATTCTTCCTCTTTAGTAAAGAATTAACCTGTTTTCTCGCCTTGCCTTTTTTCTAAAAAAATAAGTAATTTTATTGCACTTTTTTCTCGCCACTGAATAACCTTATTTCAGGTCGTCGTATTTTTTACGATCCACACCAAATTGTATACCATGTTTTCTGCTGCGAAATTAATTGTTTTTGCCGTCTGCTACTAATAAATAACATCTGCTACTACAAAAAATTTAAAGGAAAAAAAAACGAATTAATCAATTTACAAACTAAAAAAAAAACGAATTAATCAATTTACAAACTAAAAAAAAAACGAATTAATCAATTTACAAACTAAAAAAACACCCACTGTGTGTGCTGCAAGAAACAAAACCTACCACTGAATCAGCATCTATTCTGTTCCGAAAAGACCATCATCCTTAGTCATCAACAAAGCAAGCAATTTGATTCGACCAAAGTACAGACGTTATTAAAACATGCATCCAATTCTTGTTAATCGCTTGCCTGATAGAGTCATTAACAAACCCAGCTTGCCAAAGCAGACGCACACATCGCAACAATAGATGAACGATCAGTGCATAGCGTGTACACTAGGCAACGATCTAGTGAGCAGTTTAGGGGCCATTTCTACGGTGGCCCCTCCCACAAGCGACACGACCGACCCTGCCGGATCATTAGGCCTACCCCTACCGTTCAGTGATAACAATACGAGCAAGGGACGGCCTTGTGAAAAACCGCGACGGCGGGAATATTGTATCCAGCAGCCACAGGGTGAGTGAGGGACCCAACTCTGCCCGACAACATTAGGGCCACATTAGCTGTTCATTATCCATAGCCTAAGGCTGCCACCAGGTGGCACTGATAGATGGGCGCGGTGTTTTTGTCTGGGAATTAGTGTCCAGATTGGTGGAGATTGTGTGTCTGGGGGAAGCATGCTTTGTAATGACTTGTGGATATGGTAATATGATTCCCCTCTGGGAGAATCCTCTCAGAGAAAATACGTAGTTGAGGAGCGTTCAGCTTCACCGCCGATTGGGGATTCTTCGCTTTCCATGTGCAATGCTAGCCGTGATTACAACGATGTGACGACACAACAGAAAGCACGGGAGTTTCCGTTTCCTAGACTGCTTTTGTGTAGAGGTGCTTTGAACTTCTTCCACAGAAGACGGAGTCATCGATTATATTTAACTTGAAGCTACTGACTTGTGACATTTGGGATGCTTAGTTTTCAGTAGATGATTTTCTTTATACACTACTCTACTAAAATATTAGAAAATTTTCGTGTTATGCTAATGGGAATTTTATTTCGACGCTCTATAACTTCTAAAACATACATCTAATGAAGAAAAATGATTGAGCGTAATTTAAAGATCATAATTGCCGTGGCCGAGTGGTTAGCACGCTTGGCTACTGATCTAAGGGACCTGGGTTCGAGCCCCGGGTAAGGCATGGCTGTTTGTGTCGTTTTTCTGCTGAGGTCCTGCCATCCTCTCAGACCTTCTACTATGGCATGTAAACTAACAGGCTCCTGTCAGACCTCTGTGGCAAGCAGCTGCTTGAGGGGGTATTTATTTTTATTTATTTAATCAAATCTATTTAAATCTCGATTTACAATAATATTCGTTCAATATTTAGAGTTGGGTTGTTTTACCTCTGAGCGGCGCTTTTTTGCACACCATGGGCTAAATGGCAGGTCACATGGACCCCGAAGGCTCAGAGAAGGTTTCGGGACGGGACTCACTGGAACAGCTGTTGGAGGACAGATGGTAGTCTCCCGTCAAGACCACCCAGCGTGTTCTTTAATGTTCACAGAGTATGGCTCTCTCCCGCACACGGAACCACGGCTCAACGTCCCATCCGGACGACGGCGGCCTTTCGAAGTCCATCGGTGTCCCCTACTGACCGTGAGCAGGGCGGGGAATTTTGCAGAGATAAATCTCAACGGTGACCCAGCTGGGACTCGAACCTGGGAACTACAGATTACGACCCACAATATTTAGAGAGTTATGGAAGAGTTATGAATATTTCACAACAGTAACTCTTTAAATACTGAGGATTTTGTAAATCAAGATTTAAATAAATTTGATGACAATCTCTGATTTTAATCAATGTTTACGATTTCATTACAAGCTGTTCCGGGAATCCTTTCTCTCCTGCCAATCGAAAGTGGGGGGGGGGGAAGGTTGGGTTGGGTTGTTTTACCTCTGAGCGGCACTTTTTTGCACACCATGGGCTAAATGGCCAGGTCACGTGGACCCCGAAGGCTCAGAGAAGGTTGGGGGAGGGGACCCACTGGAACAGCTGTTGGGAGACAGATGGTAGCCTCCCGTCAAGGCCATCCAGCGTGTTCTTTAACGTGCACAGGGTATGGCTCTCCCGCACACGGGGCCACGTCTTAACGTCCCATCCGACGGATGGCGGCCTTTCCAAGCCCATCGCTGTCCCCTACTGACCGTGGGCAGGGCTGGGAATTTTGCGGAGATAAATCTCAACGCTGACCCAGCTGGGACTCGAACCTGGGAACTACAGATTACGAGCCTGGCGCGCTACCGACTGAGCCCGCCCCCCCGCATACGGTGCCATATCTTTAATTCGCATACGGTGTCATCCGACCGACGACGGCTTTTCAAAGCCCATCATTGTCCCCTACTGACCGTGGACAGGCGATGATTTTGCGGAGATAAATCTCAACTCTGGCCAGCTGGGACTCGAACCTGGGAACTGCAGATTATGAACAAAGATAATTACATAAAACCTAAAACATACATGATTATAAATACTCTTACCATTTTATAAATCGTTCCTACCCTTAATATTTTATTTCTAAAATAATGGAAACTAAAAATCCATTGCAAAAACTTCTAATTTTTTCTTTTAGTAAACGATTCGCTGTGTGATAATTTGTGAGGTAAATTCCTGACGACTGCGTTTAAAGCTATATTTCTAAAAAAAACACGAGGTTTTGAGGAAATGTTTTGTATGATTTTCAACTTATTTCTTGTGAACTTTCCTACAATTTATATCACAGTTAGGGAGTTTCGAATATAGTGCTCCATTCACATGGATGTGTCCAAATGTTTTCATAATTTCGAGGGGGCGCGGGTGGCTCAGTCAGTAGCGCGCCAGGCTCGTAATCTGTAGTTCCCAGGTTCGAGTTCCAGCTGGGTCAACGTTGAGATTTATCTCCGCAAAATTTCACCGCCCTGCCCACGGTCAGTAGGGGACACCGATTGGCTTGGAAAGGCCGCCGTCCATCGGATGGGACGTTAGGCCGTGGCCCCGTGTATAGAGATATTAAGACGTGGCCGCCGTCCTTCGGATGGGACGTTAAGCCGTGGCTCCGTGTGTGAAGAACAATAACCTGTGCACGTTAAAGAACACGCTGGATGGCCTTGACGAGAGGCTACCATCTGTCTCCCAACAGCTGTTCCAGTGGGTCCCCTCCCCCAACCTTCTCTGAGCCTTCGGGGTCCATGTGACCTGGCCATTTAGCCCATGGTGTGCAAAAAAAGTGCCGCTCAGAGGTAAAACAATCCAATCATAATTTCGAATAATTTTAATTTATCATAGCAGAGCAAAAATCAGCAAGGAAGAAAAACGTTTAAATTTGAAAATTAATAATTTTATTTGTTTAAATATTACTGTATTCTGAACATTATAAATTGCAGTATAATTACCTTAATTGTTATATTATTATATAAAAATAATAATTATTAAAAAAAACTATATAAGCTCACACTATAGCTTCTTGTGCCTTGGGTCGTTGAGGTATGAATCCGGTTGTTTCTATTTAACGCTATTTTTCGTTGATAACTATATCTATAGAACTATAAAATATTTAATGACAAAAGTGTTTACTTCCTGGCATGACGATCGTAAAGATGAAAAAAATTCAATCTTTTAAATGGATATTAAAAAACTGGATTACTGAAGTTAATTATATTGGAAAACGTTGTTTAAAGAAAGTGTGAATGGTCATTATTGCAGCAGATAAAATTTTTGTTTCGAAGATTTATGTTTGATTCCAGGTTTATTTTTGAAAACAGAATGAGTTTTTTTTTTTTAAACTAAATAGAAAATGATAACATGTCTCTCTCTATACAGGGTGAATGTGAAAAAGTGGGCAAAACTTTACGGGGTGGTAGAACGCAGCTATACGAGCAATATTCGCTATAGAATGTATGGTCGGAAGGCAAACGGCGAGCCGCTAGGTGGCGTCGGAAATGGTATAAAAGGGTCGGTCCTCACTTGCATTCCCGTCCGCCGCACCGTATACGAAGTGCATATCCGCCATTTCGTGGTTAGTATAACCAGCCATCCTCTCGGCATTCCACGGTAGAAATGCCGTTGGGTGCGAGGACCGACCCTTTTATATCATTTCCAACGCCACCTAGCGGCTCGCCGTTTGCGTTCCGACCATACATTCTATGACGAATATTGCTCGTATAGCTGCATTCTACCACCCCGTAAAGTTTTGCCTACTTTTTCAGATTCACCCTGTATATACATATTTGTTTTTTGTATTGTATCTCTCTCTCTCTATATATATATTTGTTTTTGAATTGAATCTCTCTCTATATATATTTGTTTTTATATTGAATCTCTCTCTATATATATTTACGTTTGTTTTTGTATTGAATCTCTCCCTCTATATATTATTTATTTTGTATTGAATCTCTCTCTATATATATTTGTTTTTATGTTGAATCTCTCTCTCTATATATATGTTTGTTTTTGTATTGAATCTCTCTCTTTATATATATATTTTGTTTTTATATTGAATCTCTCTCTCTATATATATGTTTTTGTATTGAATCTCTCTCTCTATATATATATATTTGTTTTTGTATTGAATCTCTCTCTCTATATATATAAGGGGCGGAGGTGGCTCAATCGGTAGCGCGCCAGGCTCGTAATCTGTAGTTCCCAGGTTCGAGTCCCAGCTGTGTCAGCGTTGAGATTTATCTCCGCAAAAATTCCCCGCCCTGCCCACGGTCAGTAGGGGACACCGATGGGCTTGGAAAAGCCGCCGTCCGTCGGATGGGACGTTAAGCCGTGGCTCCGTGTACGGGAGAGCCATACCCTGTGCACGTTAAAGAACACGCTGGATGGCCTTGACGGGAGGCTACCATCTGTCTCCCAACAGCTGTTCCAGTGGGTCCCCTCCCCCAACCTTCTCTGAGCCTTCGGGGTCCATGTGACCTGGCCATTTAGCCCATGGTGTGCAAAAAAGTGCCGCTCAGAGATAACATAACACACAACAACGACACACAACTCTCTATATATATATTTGTTTTTGTATTGAATCTCTCTCTCTATATGTATATATTTGTTTTTGTATTGAATCTCTATATATATTCGTTTTGTATTGAATCTCTCTCTATATATATTTGTTTTTGTATTGAATCTCTCCCTATATATATTTGGTTTTGTATTGAAGGGGCGTGGATGACTCAGTCGGAAGCGCACCAGGTTCATAATCTGCAATTTTCAGGTTTGGGTCGTCCTGGGCCAGTGTTAAGATTTTATCTTCCCAAAATCCTCCGCCTACCCCTCGATCAGTAGGGGACACCGATAGCTTGGAAAGGCCGCTTCCGTCAGTCCGTCGGATGGGACGTTAAGCCATGGTACAATGCGTGGGAGAACCGTACTCTGTGCATGTTAAGGAACACATTGGATGGCGTTAAGGGGAGGTTCCCATCTGTCTCTCAACAGCTGTCCAATGGGTCCGGTCACCCCAACCTTCTCTGAGCCCTCGGGATCCTTGTGACCTGGTATTTTAGCCAATTCTGGCAAAAAAAAAATGCCGCGCAGAACACTTATTTGCACAGAACCCATTTGTATTTTAAACCCATTTTGTATTAAAGTGCTGAAAATTGGATGTATATTTTTACAGAATAAGTTACGAAAAATAGAATTTTATATATGAAATGAAAACAAATTATTACTAACTTAGTTACATCTTTTATCGGGGTTAGAAGAAAGTAATTAAATCAGAAAAAGCCATTTTTAACAGACCTGAAATCCACATTCAAAAATTCAGCTAAGTCAGTTTTGCCAAGATGCAAATTGGATTGAGAAAAAAAAAAATCTAATAAACTTTGAGATCTCTTACAAATTTACAGCAAAAAAAAAGAACATTGAAATTTTTCGCACAATAAAAAAAAAAATCAGCTTGGACCACAAAAAACAATCTTGCTTTGGACCACAGGTACCGTTGGCCATAATTACTGTGTTGCGTTGAAAAATAACGCAACGGAAAGGAAAAACCATGTTTACGTTTCGCATTCAAAAACCGTAATAATCCCTACGTTTCAGTGTATTCTTTAGCACGCGCAGGATGTGACGATCACCAAATAAAGCTTTAGGTCGAGGCGAAAATAAAGTAGAAACTGCAGTAAATAATTAAAGCCAAGAAACAAAAACACATCCTGGCTTGTTAGTCTAGCTAAAATTATTTCGAAGTCGATGAAAACTGCTACAAGAAAATTAACGAGGAAATTGAATGCGCGAACCTCGTGGAAACTAATGTCGCTGGGAACGGCGACCTCAGTTTCTTAGTGACGTGACCGCCGCCACGCAAGGGAGAAGACTGAAGTCTGACATCAGATTATTATTAATTATCAATTATCTTTCCGTCTATTGTCGATGGTACGAGAAAGAGAAAAATAATTTTCGGAAGGAGAAATTTTTTTCCCGGCCGTAACTATGAAGGGAGACTAGGATTGAATTTTATATAACAAGATATCTTCTTTGCAACGAAGTAGAAAGTTGAAGCTTGGTTTTAATTTCTTACTGCAGCAAACTAGCCAGAGAATATGAGCTTCTGAATGGTGTTCCTGGGTTCGAATCCCAACTATGCTTGAGTTGAGATTTTCTATAATAATTCCCATTCTGATTTTGGTGAGAATTTGGTTTGGGTTGTTTTACCTCTGAGCGGCACTTTTTTGCACACCATGGGCTAAATGGCCCAGGTCACATGGACCCTGAAGGCTCAGAGAAGGTTGGGGGAGGGGACCCACTGGAACAGCTGTTGGGAGACAGATGGTAGCCTCCCGTCAAGGCCATCCAGCGTGTTCTTTAACGTGCACAGGGTATGGCTCTCCCGCACACGGGGCCACGACTTAACGTCCCATTCGACGGACGGTAGTCTTCCCCTACTGACTGTGGGCAGGGCGGGCTGGGACTCGAACCAGGGAACTACAGATTACGAGCCTGGCGCGCTACCGACTGAGCCATCCCCGCCCCACAACAGCGGACATAGTGGCTCCAAAAAATACACTTTTTTCCATAAATTAAGGAAAATCCCTGTGTTAAGTCAATGGGAAGCCGACTTCAAATCTCTATAACTTCTAAAATAAGTTTTTTTGTTTTGAAAAATGTGATTGCAGATAAAGATCTCAATCAAATAAGTCAATATCTCGATTTTCAACAATATTCGTTCAGTATTTAATGAATTATGGAAGTTTGAATATTTAACAATAGCAATGCCAGTCACAAAAATTGACTTCAGAAGTTAATTAAAACTTAGTATTAAGTATTGTATCCAAGTGTTTAATAAAATAAGTTTGTATTTTAGAACTTTGTGTAAAGAATTCTTGCACTATTCTCCAGTTTTGTATAAGAGTCTTAAGACTGGCATTGCTGTTGTTAAATATTCAAACTTCCATAACTCATTAAATACTGAACGAATATTGTTGAAAATCGAGATATTGATTTATTTGATTGAGATCTTTATCTGCAATCACATTTTTCAAAACAAAAAAACTTATTTTAGAACTTATAGAGCTTTGTCGTTAGCTTCCCATTGACTTAACAACGATTTTCCTTAATTTATGGAAACCAGTGTATTATTGTATTAATGTATATATTATAATGTACTGAAAAATACGCTATCATAACGTGGAAATTCTCTTAGCATCACGTGCTAGAGAGTGGTTTACTTCTGAACTGCACTTTTTTTTGGATATAATGTGCTAAATAGCCAGGTCACAAGGACCCTGAAGGCTCATAATTACTGTGTTGGGGGGGCAGGGTGGGACTCACTGGACAGCTGTTTGGAGACAGATGGTAGTCTTCCATGAAGGCCATCGAATGTATTCTTTAACGTGCACAGGGAATGATTCTCCGGCGTTCAGGGCCACTTCTTAATGGCACATCCAATGAATGGCGGAAGCACGTTGGTGTCCCCTACTGACTGAGGGCAGAGAGAGAGAGGGGCACTTTTTTTGCACACCATGGGCTAAATGTCCAGGCCACAAGGACCCCGAAGGCTCAGAGAAGGTTGGGGAGAGGGGACTCACTGGAACAGCTGTTGGGAGACAGATGGTAGCCTCCCGTCAAGACCATCCAGCGTGTTCTTAACGTGCACAAGGATATGGTTCTCCCCCACAGGACGGGGCCACTGTTTAACGTCCCATTCGACGGACAGTGGCCTTTCCAAGTCCATCGGTGTCCCCTATTGACCAGGTCACAATGACCCCGAAAGCTCAGAGAAGATTTGGGGAGGGGATCCATTGGAACAGCTGTTGACAGACAGATGATAGCCTCCCGTCAAGGCCATCCAGCGTGTTCTTTAACGTGCAAAGGGTATGTCTCTCCCGCACACGGGGCCACGGCTTAACGTCCCATCCGACGGACGGCGGTCTTTCCAAGACCTTCGGTGTCCCCTACTAACCGCTGTAGTTGGGGGGGGGGGGCGTCGGAGATGAATCTTAATGCTGGGCCAGATGAGACCCGAACCTGGCAAGTACGAATTACGAACCTGGCTCGCTATCGACTGAGCCGTTCCCGCCAGTTACAAAACACGTTGGATGTCTTTTATGTAGCTCCCATCTGACTTCCAATGGACCCCCCCCCCCCCCCTCGAAAGCCTTCTTTGGGTCCTTGTAATCAGCCCATTTAGCCCATTGCGGGTAAAAAGATCTGCCACTCAGAGCATGAAAGCAATCAAATCTAACCACATGCCCACTGGGAATGGTGCCCAGCGTCATGTTTCGAAGTATTGTTCAATTTAATTGAAAGTGAAGGCTTAACAGCGCAGGAAGCGAAATTCTTTGATTTAAAAAGTGCGCTAGGGATAAAATAAATTTCTATTCATGTCAACAATTTCACTTGTCGAAAGCCGGAGAGTTTAGGGGCGGGGGTGGCTCAGTCGGTAGCGCGCCAGGCTCGTAATCTGCAGTTCCCAGGTTCGAGTCCCAGCTGGATCAGCATCCCTGCCTATGGTCAGTAGGGAACACTGATGTGTTTGGAAAGGCCGTCGTCCGTCGGATGATACGTTAAGCCGTGGCCCCGTGTGCTGGAGAGCCCTATCCTCTGCAGGTTAAAGAACAAGCTGAATGGCCTTGACGGGAGGCTACCGTCTGTCTTCAAACAGCTGTTCCAGTAAGCATCCTCCTCCAACTTTCTCTGAGACTTCAGGGTCCATGTGACCTGTCCATTGTGTGCAAAAAAGTGCCGCTCAGAGGTAAAACAACCCAACATTAAAGAACACGTTGGATGACCTTTACGAGAGGTTATCATCTATCTCTTGACAACAGTCCAGTGGTTCCCCTTCCTCCAATCTTCTCTGAGCCTTCGGAGTCCTTGTGACCTGGGCATTTAGCCCATTGTGTGCAAAAAAGTGCCGCTCAGAGATAAAATAACCCAACATTAAAGAACACGTTGGATGGCCTTGACGGGAGGCTACCATCTATCTCTTGACAACAGTCCAGTGGTTCCCCTTCCTCCAATCTTCTCTGAGCCTTCGGAGTCCTTGTGACCTGGGCATTTAGCCCATTGTGTGCAAAAAAGTGCCGCTCAGAGGTAAAACAACCCAACATTAAAGAACACGTTGGATGGCCTTGACGGGAGGCTACCATCTATCTCTTGACAACAGTCCAGTGGTTCCCCTTCCCCAACCTTCTCTGAGCCTTCTGAGTCCTTGTGACCTGGGCATTTAGCCCATTGTGTGCGAAAAAGTGCCGCTCAGAGCTGAAACAACCCAACCCAGAGAGTTTAACAAAGGGGTTTATATTTGTTGAAGGAAAAATTTGAAGGACAAATTTTATGTGATACATAAAGAGTAATTTTACACTTTAATAGAGCTAACTGCTGCAACGGTTGGAATGAGGTTCAAAATTTCCTGTGAAGTGGAAAATACTCGAAGAACAACTTTTCCTCTCGGGCTTTACGAAAGCGAGCTCTGGAAGACATTCCAAATTTTTTGATTGGATACGTAAAGAGAAACATTTTCCCTCAGTCTTTAGGAAAGCTAAAGGTGCTTTTTCATGGTAGCTGGGGGGGCGGGGGGTGGGGCTCAGTCGGTAGCGCGCCAGGCTCGTAATCTGCAGTTCCCAGGTTCGAGTCCCAGCTGGGTCAGCATTGAGATTTATCTCCGCAAAATTCCCCCCCCCCTGCCTACGGTCAGTAGGGGACACCGATGGGCTTGGAAAGGCCGCCGTCCGTCGGATGTAACGTTAAGCCGTGGCCCCGTGTGCGGGAGAGCCATACCCTGTGCACGTTAAAGAACACGCTGGATGGCCTTGACGGGAGGCTACCATCTGTCTCCCAACAGCTGTTCCAGTGGGTCCCCTCCCCCAACCTTCTCTGAGCCTTCGGCCATTACCTGGCCATTTAGCCCATGACCTGGCCATTTAGCCCATGGCCGTGACCTGGCCATTTAGCCGTGACCTGGCCATTTAGCCCATGGTGTGCAAAAAAGTGCCGCTCAGAGGTAAAACAACCCACACCAACTCATGGTAGCTGTTTTTCGAGAACCATACGTAAAATTTACCAAAAAAACGTAAAATGTATTATTTTCTTTATCTGAACAGTAGAAGAAGAATTTTACTAAATTTAGGAAAATTTCTTTACAAGCATTGGAAAGGGAGTCGGCTCAGTCGCTAGCGCACTAGGATCATAATCTGATTGATAATCATGTCCCATCACGCCTGAGTTGAAAATTTTTTACACTAACCGTCTTTTGCCCACCGATGAGCATGAAAAGGATGCCGTCCGTCTGTAGGGACGTTTAACCGTTTATCCTTGTGAAGGGGTGTAGGGGGGGGGGGGTCAATCGGTAGCGCACCAGACTCGCAATCTGCAGTTTCCAGTTTTGGGTCTCAGTTGGTTTAGCGTTGAGATTTATCTCCTTTAAACACCCACCCTACCCTTCAGAGATACCAATGGATCTTGTAAAGGTCGTCGTCCGTCGCATAGGACATAAAGAGGTGCCCCCGTGTGCGGAAGAGCCATACACTATGCACCTTAACGGGAGGCAGCATCTGCCTCCTAGCAGATGTCCAGTGGCTTACCCCCCCCCTCCCCCCCCCCCGCAAGCTCTGGGTTACGGTGTGTTCTGTGAGCTCTGGGTTACTTCAGACCTGGTCATTTAGACCATTGTGTGCAAAAAAAAGTACCGCTTAAAGGTAAAACAACCCAATAACAACCCCTTGTGAAAGAGAACCATACCCTGTGCATGCTAAATAAGACACTGCATAGCCATATGGGGCGAGGGTGGCTCAGTCGGTAGCGCGCCAGGCTCGTAATCTGTAGTTTCCAGGTTCGAGTCCCAGCTGGGTCAGCGTTGAGATTTATCACCACAAAACTCCCCTCCCTGCCCCACGCTCAGTAGGGGACACCGATGGGCTTGGAAAGACCGCCGTCCATCGCATGGGACGTTAAGCCGTGGCCCCGTGTGCGTGAGAGCCATACCCTGTGCACGTTAAAGAACACGCTGGATGGCCTGATGGGACGCTACCATCTGTCTCTTAACAGTTGTCCAATAGGTCCCTCATCCCCTGGGGCGGGGTGGCTCAATCGGTAGCGCGCCAGGCTCCTAATCTGTAGTTCCCAGGTTCGAGTCCCAGCTGGGTTAGCGTTGGGATTTATCTCCGCAAAATTCCCCGCCCTGCCCACGGTCAGTAGGATGACCTTGACGGGAGGCTACCATCTGTCTCCCAACAGCTGTTCCAGTGGGTCCCCTCCCCCAACCTTCTCTGAGCCTTCGGGGTCCATGTGACCTGGCCATTTAGCCCATGGTGTGCAAAAAAGTGCCGCTCAGAGGCAAAGCAACAAAAACAACAACCCTCATCTCCAACCTTCTCTGAGCCCTCGTGGACCTTGTGGCCTGGCCATTTAGCCCATAGTGTGCAAAAAAATGCCGCTCAGAGGTAAAACAAACCAACCCAACAAGCTAGGCGAGCTCCTGACTGACCCCTCTCCATAAATAAGATATTTAGTTAATATAAAAATGCAAATAATGAGGTGTCATTGCATTAAAAAAATTTATCCATAACTTCGTAAAGTTTCTTTGTTATCTTCTCAAAAAAAAAATCTGTTTTTGTCTCTGACACACTCGGATTTTTAAAACTACCCCACTTGATCGAAGTAACTCCCCGTTAGCTCTAAACATCACATTTATTTTAATCCCGACATCTCTTTTTCTGTACACAACTTAATGATAGCTGCAGACTAAATTGATGACCTAGTAAGATTCAAAACCTGGTGCAACAGGATTCACTGATGAGTGTTGCCAAAAACCGATTGCTCAATTGCGAGAGCAATCCAACAGTAATAATTTTATTAGCCGTAAAACCGTAACTGCAATTAGACATAAAAAGAAACATTTAAGATATTTAATGAACTGTTATTAGTATCATTTAACATATTTTCGGCCAGGTTCAAGTCTCAGTCGAGAATAATAACAGCAAAAAAAAATAACTTTACTAGAAAACGTGACACAAGCGAAAAAAAAGGAACAAAAGATAAAGAAAATAATTTAGAATAGAATGAATGATGAAACGCGTACTCGTCCGACTGGTCACATGATCGCTCTTGGCGGTCATCTGCGAAAAGTTATGAGTGGTTGCAAGGTTGATGTGATGCAGAAAAATAAGTCCTAGAGCAGATTGCGGGCCAATCATAGACATAGTTCAAAGGAAATTGGGCAGTGTGAAAAATATATCAAACCGCCTCTTCGTCTTGTATCGGAATCGTTTAAGGAACTGGTGTGACATAAGTGGGGACGGTATAATAACTTCAAGGGTAGGAACGTATAACTTCAAGAGTAGGACGTCCCAAGGGTAAGGACGGTTGTCAACTTCGTCGACAATATTATCAATAGCCATCAGTACAAGTGTTTGTTACTTATTCTACCTGTTCGTCGTTGAGTTCCGTTTAGATCTACCTGCTCATGTAAGAAGGATAATTTATTAAAGTTGATGACAGTGGCTGGAAACTTTAGAGTAATTATTGCTGTCACAACGTAATTCACCGTTTGTATAAAAGAAGATTTCTTCTGATGATGACACTGTAATTAAGAGCATTAGGAAATATACTCAGTTGAATTCGAAATTGCGAAATAGACGTTTGTGGAGAGGTAACTTCTGTAATTTTTGTGTAATTGAGTGATTAATGCTGGTTACAACGCAACGTGTTTTTAAAGCACGTGTTTAAACTTTAACAGTTGGGTTGGGTTGTTTTACCTCTGAGCGGCACTTTTTTTGCACACCATGGGCTAAATGGCCAGGTCACATTGACCCCGAAGGCTCAGAGAAGGTTGGGGGAGGGGACCCACTGGAACAGCTGTTGGGAGACAGATGGTAGCCTCCCATCAAGGCCATCCAGCGTGTTCTTTAACGTGCACAGGGTATGGCTCTCCCGCACACGGGGCCACGGCTTAACGTCCCATCCAGCCAACGGCGGCCTTTCCAAGCCCATCGGTGTCCCCTATTGACCGTGGGCAGGGCGGGAATTTTGCGGAGATAAATCTATAAATATTAACGCTAGCTCAGCTGGAACTCGAACCTGGGAACTGTAGATTTTGAGCCTGGCGGGATTTCGACTGAGACACTCGCCCTATCCCGTGTGCAGGAGAGCCATACCTTGTGCACGTTAAAGAACGCTGGATGGCCTTGACGGGAGACAGCTGTACAGTGATCCCCTTCCTCAACGTCCTCTGAGCCCTTGGGGATCTTTGTGACTTTCCATTTAGCCTTTGAGTGCAAAAAAAATGCTGCTCAGAAATTAAAAAAAAAACCTGGGGCCTTGGGTACTCATGGTGATCTTAAAACTCGTTTTTCTCCAACATTTCATTTTTTAAAATATTTCATATTCAGAATGCTTACGTACACCTCTCCTGTTTTAATATGCATTTTCATTAAATCCACTACAAAGTACAGTCGCTCAAAAAAGTATCCGAACGCTATAGTTGATTGCAGAATTCAGAAAAAATATCTGGCAACGATTTTTTTTTTAAAATTAGTGATCTGGCTACCTTCGTGTACAGTCGCTCAAACAAATATCCGAATACTATGGTTGATTACAGAACTCAGAAAAAATATCTGGCAACGATTTTTTTGAGAAATTAATGATCTGGCAACCTTCATGTCACATGACACGAAGGTTGCCAGATCACTAATTTCTAAAAAAAATTCGTTGCCAGATATTTTTTCTGAATTCTCTAATCAACCATAGCGTTCGGATACTTTTTTGATCGACTGTGCAGATATTAACTTTATAATATTTTTTTTTGTTTATATTTCTGTATGTGTAAATATATAAACTGAGTACAGCTAAACAACTTTAAACTAGTCTATTTTTTTTAATAAAGATGGAAACCACGCTGAAACGAAATGATTATCTCATCAGACATAGCTGTCACAATTAAATCCGCACCATGACTTAATTACACCGTCTTTACGTAAGCGTTTAGACGGACATTTAGTTAAGACTTTAAGAGGACATTTAGTGAAGACCGTAGAACGTAATGATCAATCTTGGCCGTATCGAGGATTTGGAGCGATGTGTTCAAGTCCCCCTCTATTCCCTCGTTACAGGCAAATGTGTCTCCTATTCACTGGAAAGCTATATAAAACACTTTACAGATGCTGGAGACCGTAGCCAGCACTCGGCTGCCGACACTTCGTGAGAAAGAGAGACTGTGTGTTGAGTTACAGTGACATGATGGATCGGCATTCAGCACCTTAATGCAGATCTATTATTCAGAATAGCACGTCTCTTTACTGTCTTGTGCGGGATGAATAGCTTAACTTACCACCGAAGATTCTGATGCAAATGCTTGAGAAATTCGCCGTTACAGGAGAAGTAGTTATAGAACACGTTTACACAATGCACCGAGGCTTGTTAACTCATGAAGAAAGTCAATGGTAGAGGTTGGGTTGGGTTATTTTACCTCTGAGCGGGGTTTACCTTCGTGTACAGTCGCTCAAAAAAGAAAATCCGAAAACAATGGTTGATTACAGAATTCAGAAAAAATATCTGGCAACGATTTTTTTAAAGAAATTAGTGATCTGGCAACCTTCGTGTACAGTCGCTCAAAAAAAAATCCGAACACTATGGTTGATTACAGAATTCAGAAAAAAATCTGGCAACGACATTTTTAGAAATTAGTGATCTGGCAACCTTCGTGTACAGTCGCTCAAAAAAAAAATCCGAACACAATGGTTGATTACAGAATTCAGAAAAAATATCTGGCAACGATTTTTTTTAAGAAATTAGTGATCTGGCAACCTTCGTGTACAGTCGCTCAAAAAAAATCCGAACACTATGGTTGATTACAAAATTCAGAAAAAAAATATCTGGCAACGACTTTTTTAGAAATTAGTGATCTGGCAACCTTCGTGTACAGTCGCTCAAAAAAATATCCGAACACTATGGTTGATTACAAAATTCAGAAAAAATATCTGGCAACCATTTTTTTAGAATCGTGCTCGAAGGTTGCCAGATAATTTCTAAAAAAATCGTTGCGAGATATTTTTTCTGAATTCTGTAATCAATCATAGTGTTTGGATACTTTTTTGAGTGACTGTACCCCCGGATACCCTCTCTGGGTACGTCACTGGGAGGTCTGTACCCCCTGGGCTAAACTTTTCTCTTTTTTTTAACTCTTTTTTGCATGGGCCGTTTAGCCAACTGTGGGCAAAAAGTTACCTCACAGAGGTAAAACTACTGAATTCTGTTTACCCATTTTACGATTGTCTAAACTAGGGGTTCTCAACTTGGGATACGCGTAATATAAAAAAACAATAAAATGATAATAAAACACATAATATAAATAAAACATATACATATATAACATATATCTAGCGACTTTTGAACTCTCATGGCGTACCCAAAAAAATTTTACCGCCTACCCCACGTTGAGAACCCCTAGTCTAAACTGTGTATGAATTTTTAGGTACATTATCTTCACGTAAAAAGACACAAAATTGGAAACAAAAGCTTTAGGAATTAAATATTTAAACTTGAGTTATACTCTATCTGAAAATTATGACTCAAATTAGTCTCATTAGTGTGTTCTAGTCATGAGTCCAGCGCTCGCGAGTGACGTTGCCACACCAATTTTTTGTGAGGCTTTCACAGAGAGTTCATTAAAAATTTATACAGATTGAAAAATGAAAAAAGTTTTTTTTTTTCGTTTTAAGGAAAATATAAGCTCACAACGTAAATGACTTCAATTAAAGAAGCGTTATTTAATTGCTCAATTCTGACCTGCTTTTCCACCAGAAGATGCAATGCACTCTTCAAGTATTCCATTAAAAACAGATCAAATAATAAAAGGTTTTATATCGCAGAGAAATTATTAAATAAATAGCTGCAAGGCATTTCTGATTTTTAGAAAAAAATATATAATGCATAATGCATACGTTCTCATGGTTGAGTGATATATAATATCTGTGTTCTGGGAATCCCAGCTGGGTCAGCGTTGAGATTTATCTCCGCAAAATTCCCCGCCCTGCCCATGGTCAGTAGGGGACACCGATATGCTTGGAAAGACCGCCGTCCGTCGGATGGGACGTTAAGCCATGGCCCCGTGTGCGGGAGGGCCATACCCTGTGCACGTTAAAGATCACACTGGATGGCCTTGACGAGGAAGCTACCATCTGTCTCCCAACAGCTGTTGCAGTGGGTCCCCTCCCCCAACCTTCTCTGAGCTTTCGGGGTCCTTGTGACCTGGCCATTTAACACATGATGTGCAAAAAAAGTACCGCTCACAGGTAAAACAACCCTTAAAATACTGGATGAAAAATACCTTAAACCACTGGATGAAACCAACGAAAACAGATAGGCATAACATAGGTAAATCTATGTTATGCCTATCTGTTTTCGTTGGTTTCATCCAGTGGCGTAATTTGAATTTTTTAGGGGAAGTATTTGATTTGTTTTAAAAAATTACAAAATAAGTAATCACTGGGTATATGTTAAAGAAAGGCAACCAATAATTTTTCCATTAAATGCATATTTTGCAAGTTATATAGCTTCGAAGTGAGATTCCCATTTACATAATATGATAATTATCTAATATTTTGGTAGAGCAGTGTAGAAAAATTCATACACAAATATTTCAAATATTTTTCCACTGTGAAATTGAGGTTTCTAAAATGTGAAATAATTTTGTGAAAATTTTTCATTTGAAAAATTTTCATTTTTGTGAAAATAATTCATTTTACTGTTCCCAGCTGTTTCTTAAGAGTAGGCATGAAGGTAGGAAGATAAGAGGAGGAGCCCTAAGCACTTGAAAATGATGCTACGGCAGCCATGTTGTTCTATTCAAAACATTGATCAGTAGTTACTCACCTATACTAATTTTTGTCGACATTTGCATTTTGGCAGCCTGTTCAGCTTACGGCTGCACGAATCGCACAGTAAAACTGAGTGTAAGTAGGCTTGATTGCAGCGGCAGACGGTTTGTTTTGAATGCAACAACATGGCTACCGCAATGCTGGGTAAGCATCATTTTCCTTCCACAAGGAAAGCGCGTTAGGGCGTCTCCTTATCTTCCTACCTCCATGAGAGTAGGTTTTAAAGTGATGCCAACTATTTTTGACAAAGTATTCACTGTGGGGATTTATTTTATTACTGTGCACAACTGTGAAATCATTTAGCGAATACAAATATTTATTACTAGCTGAACTTACCCGACGCTGCCCGGGTGTCACTTTCAACCTGTATATTCTTATTTTCACTGCGTTAAAGGTAATTTTGTAAGATCACCCCCCCTCCCTTTAGCACAGATTTTCAACAGGAATAAATATGCCCGGATTGTTGACGTCAGCGAGCACTCCTCATAGCCGTGGCTTAGTTTCTGCGTAAGCTATCGAGATTTAATTTCCGTAGCCGTCCCATGGCCGAGTGGTTAGCGCGCTTGGCTACTGATCTAAGGGACCTGGGTTCGAGCCCCTGGTTAAGGCATGGCTGTTTGTGTCGTTTTTCTGCTGAGGTCCTGCCATCCTCTCAGACCTTCTACTATGGCATATAAACTGACAGGCTCCTGTCAGACCTCTGTGGCAAGCACCTGCTTGAGGGGGTATTTATTTTTGTTTATTATACCACAGATTTTACTACCCTAGGGCTCCCGTGATATTCGTTCGCACGGTCCAAATTTCCTGCACAACATCCCCCGTGTTGCCCGGTGATTGGTTTAAAAATCAGGTTCTCACTTGGCCCGTGGCTTCATTTCTACCCAAATTGTGACAGCTTGTATCTCACTTTTAATCTGCATATTCTGTTGTTTCCTGCACTAAAGGTAGGTGAATATCCCCTCCCCCGACATTTTATCACAGTTTGAACACGAAGAATTTCCTCGTATTGCAAAGGTCATTGCTGACTCGGCGCGCATTCTCAGAGCCCGTGACGAACGATCGAGTTATTTTTATTTCGTCAAATTTTGGCATTCTCTAATTCCCGACGTACATCACCGAAAGGTTCCAAAATTCGCAGGCGGGTTCCCCGTGCCCGACCCCATTTTTGGTTAGAAAATCAGGTCCCTAGCTGCAATGGAACACCTAAATAATGCTTTTGGAAATGTGGGGAATCTGGCAACGGCATCAGATTTTCAGCAGAACATTTAAATACCATTTTAAATCTTTACTTTCATAGTTAGGGAGCAGAAAATGGCAACGGTAAATTTGATAGCGATTCTCGTTTCCCGTAGGAATAGCATGGTAAATATTTTTGGTACCAGCAAACCCCCCTCTAGGCCTTTCGACTTGAAATTTGGCACTGCAATCCGGACCACAACCAGAAACATTCTCTGAAAATTTGGAGGGTGTACGTTGATTTCCCGGTGAGTTATTATCTCAGAAAAAACATCTGCATTTATTTTTATGTATGAAGTTTTCACCATATCATAAACCCACTGCATTACTAGTTTTTAAATTGCTAATGATCTGTACTACCTCATCTCTATTTGCTTCAGGTATAAAAATAGAATGTAAATTAGAAGGTGTAATAATCTCGTTGACAGCTATATTTTTTGAATATTTCAGGATTAAATTTTGTGTAACACTTGCAAAGTAATTGTTAAAATCATCCACTATCAACTCCATCGCTTTATTTTTACCAAAATAGCGTTTTATTTGCATGTCAACAGATAATTTCTTTTTATCATTAATAATATCTTTTACCAGCTCCCAAATTTTCTTATTGTTATCTTTATTTAAATTTATTTTATTTCTATAATAAAAACATTTTTGTTTCCTTATCAAACTATTTACAGTGTTCCTTACTTTTTTATATTCATCATATAATATCGTACTTTGCATATTATTCTTATATTTAACCCACAACAGATCTCTTTCTTCAATAGCCTTAATTATCCCTTCAGTTATCCATTCTTTCGGTTTCCTTTTGAATTTTTTATTTCTAGATGCTTTGAAATAACACTGATTCCTAATTTCGTTAATTTCATCTAATATCAATTTTAACAAGTCTTCCGGATTAGTAATCTCAGTTCCAATAACATCCCAATCTATTAATCCTAGTTTTTGGGAAAAAATTTTATCATCGACATATGTACCTAAGTAAGCGTTATTCTTATTTGTAGGATTTTTATCTCTAGAAATTAAGGATTTTCTTTTTGTCCTAATTAATATTCCATAGTGATCAGCAATCTTTTTTTTATAGACTCATATCTGCTTCAAAGTTTTTAATTTTATGAACCACATGATCAATTTGAGATTGTTTCAAAGTTTGCATAACGACTTCTTCTCTAGTAAAACCTGATACCTTCTGTTCCATGCCATACTCCAATAACAGATTCAAGTATTGGTCGCTACCATATTTGTCTACAAAATAAAAATAAATAAATAGCCGTCTCATGGCCGAGTGGTTAGCACGCTTGACTACTGATCTAAGGGACCTGGGTTCGAGCCCCGGGTAAGGCATAGCTGTTTGTGTCGTTTTTCTGCTGAGGGCCTGCCATCCTCTCAGACCTTCTACTATGGCATATAAACTGACAGCCTCCTGTCTGATCTCTGTGGCAAGCAGCTGCTTGAGGGAGTATTTATTTATTTTGCAGTATCAATATTAAAATCGCTAACGAAGAAAATATCATTTAGCTTTAAATTTAAGTCGAACCAATTTTTCAAATTTGATAGAAATTATTTAACCTTTGCACTTGGTGATCTGTATAGAGCGATCAAGGTTAATAAAAAGCCATTAAATTCAATCTGTAGATGAATTACTTCCGCAGGTGAAATCGAAATGTTTAGTTCAGAAACATTCAGCTTATGTCTATAGAAAACCATAAGACCTCTGCCACTTGAAATATTAACATCAATAGTGATTTTATGAAAACCAGCTAAATTAATAAGTGAATTTTCCATAGTGTTAGTTGTACTTTCTACTAGAACAATAACATCCAAATAATCGATAAACGAATCAATATAAACAGTAAAGAGGTCCCAATTTTTTTTTAACTGATCTGACATTAATATAGAATATGCCTAATTCGTTATCATCTTTGCCTTGTAAAAAAATATTTGTGTTCCATTATTTATTTTTTCGAGGATAATTAAAAAATTCTTTGAGTTGGATAGGTCAAAGACGTACCCAGAAGTGAACCCCCCTCCCTCCGAAAATCCTATCGTCTTATACTATATCTCAAAATTGTGTACCCGCTTTGATATCCAAAACAGTTGTGTCTGTATGATTTTATTTTAGCCCCATATATTATGTCCCACACTAAAAATAGATTAAAGGAAACAACTAATAATAATAATAACCTTTATTCATATTCATGTTCGTTATACAAGAGTTTAAACAAATGACCCGCAAAGCATCTGCTTATCTGCAGGAGAGAAGAATAACGTTACATGAAAATACATAAGATATAGTTTAAAACAATGTCATCGAATTATGTGAATTTCAGTGGAAGCCCCGTTGTGGAGGTTCAAATTTTTTTTTAAAATTTAGTGTCTAGAAGAAAATTTTTAGTCTTATTTTTGATTTCTTTAAAATTGTTTAATAAAATAATTTCCCTTGGCAGTTGATTGAACACGTAAGGTATTGTATATGCCCTTGTACATTTCCCGTAATTGTTTAATATTTTTGGAAGTTGGAAATAATTTTTGGATTGTAACCTTGTGTTTTTCCCATGAGAGATTTTAGATTTAAATTGATTATCAAAAAAATATTTTAAAGTGATGCTGTATTTGTAAAGGTTGTGAAAAGAGAGTACGCCTAGATAATTTAGTCTTTCTTCGCTATGATAAAATGAATTTCTTAAGTTGTATGGGATTATATTTTTAGCAATGGATGATTGAATAGTTTCTATTTTCTTTATATTTGTGAGGTTAGTTGAGCTGTATATTGTCAAACCATAAGTCAATATAGATTCCCAGAGAGCTTTGAAACCAAAATACATGAATGTGTGCTTGCAACAAATTGTAGTTTATAAAGTTTAGGTGCACATAGACGCAATTTCCCTGCTAACTTTTGAATATGTGTATTCCATCGGAAGGTTGTGTCCATGTAAAGTCCAAGATATTTATGGCTCTCAACACGCTCAATAACATCACAGTTGCAGCAGTCAGGGTCATGAGTTATCATGCTGTGAGGACACAAGGGTTCGTGGTTTTTAATTGCATAAGATGAAAGATCATAGTATCCTGGTGAATGAAAGCTCATCCATTTGTTTTTTTCAGAATTTATGTAAATACGATTAATGTTAGACCAGTAAATAATTTTGTTAAAATCATATATGTAACTGTAAAATCTTATTCGATTTAGAATTCCTTTTTAACTTTTCCTGTTGGGTGGAGGGGGTGGGGGTGGGGTGGCTCATTCGATTACGCGCCAGGCTTGTAATCTACCGTTCCCAGGTTCGAGTCCTGCCTGTGTCAACATTGAGATTTATCTCCGCAAAACTCTCCGCCTTGCTCACGGTCAGTAGGGGACACCGATGGGCTTGGAAAGGACGCCGTCCGTCGGATGGGACGTTAAGCCGTGGTTCCCGTGTGCGGGAGAGCCAAACCCTGTGCACGTTAAAGAACACGCTGGATGGCCTTGACGGGAGGCTACCATCTGTCTCCCAACAGCTGTCCCAGTGGGTCCCCTCCTCCAACCTTATCTGAACCCTCGGGGTCCCTGTGATCTGGCCATTTCGTCCGGTGTGTGCAAAAAAGCGCCACTCAGTGGTAAAACAATCCAACCCTATCCTGCCTTCAAAGAGAAAGTGAACACCAAAGGGCTTGGAAAAGTGCCGTCCGTCTGATGGAACTTTAAGCTGTGAATTCGTGTGCATGAGAGCTATTATCTGTGTATATTGGAGAACACTCTGGATAGTCTTGTTTCCATCTGTCTCCTAGAAAGTGTCCGTAGGTCTCCTTCAAACTTTCTCAGAGACCTTGAGGTCTTTGTGACCTGGCCGTTTAGCTGCGCACGTTATAGAAAGTCATCAGTCTATCATCCTCATCTCCAATTTCATCCCAAACAGAGAGCGTATGAGAAAGAATCACAGTTCATAACTAGGAAAAGAAGTTCAGTGATGCTTGCTCACATCAGAAATCTGTCATCAGTAACCAACTACAGCAATGGCCATCAAACAAACAAGAATAAAAAATCTGGCACACCCTCACCCCAACAACTGGCGTTTGTTGAAACTTTTATATATATGTGGGATGTTGTCGTCGGATGCTTTCGAATCTGTTTCATGCTCGGTTTCTCCTGAATCTTCTCTTCCCAGCGACAGGACTTGTGAGCTGCATTTATTACAACGTCCAGATGAAGCAGCTCCCTTCCACTGAAGCAACGTCGACTGACTAAACGGTCTCTTGATTATTAGCAGGGCATATGTGAACGTCGCAGGGAACGGCGCCGACAGCCACAAATCATAGAAACGGCTGTGAGGGCAGAGAAGGACGGGGGAGACTGGCCTCGAGAGACAGAGATGTTAGGTAATGGCTGAGCTAATGTTGCGAGCAATGTAACTAAGTGTAGCTAATGGACTTGGAAGCATTTGTCTACGTCATGACGCACCAGTGAGTGTCTTACAGTTCATTAGTTGTCTGACACCTCACCTCTGCATCAATTGTACGATGGCCCACGTATCGACCCTTCCCACTGACACCTTTGCGTAGAGAAAGCGCGTAAACAGATAAACAATGACAACAGGTAAAGTGAAAGCAATTAGATGACAAATACGTTCGTCAAGATTCGCACATTTGGTGGTGCGAAATTCGCTCGAACTATTCAGCTAGCTTTGAAGGACTGAATGTTAGCAAAATTGGATTTTTGTTTGGGTTGTTTTACTTCTGAGCGGCACTTTTTTGCACACCATGGGCTAAATGGCCAGGTCAAAAGGACCCCGAAGGCTCAGAGAAGGTTGGGGGAGGGGACCCACTGGAACAGCTGTTGGGAGACAGATGGTAGCCTACCGTCTAGGCCATCAAGAGTGTTCTTTAACGTCCACAGGGTATGGCTTTCCCGCACACGGGGCCACGGCTTAACGTCCCATACGACGGATGGCGGCCTTTCCAAGCCCATCGGTGTCTCCTACTGACCGTGGGCAGAGCGGAGATAAGTGTGAACGCTGACGGATGGCGGCCTTTCCAAGCCCATCGGTGTCTCCTACTGACCGTGGGCAGAGCGGAGATAAGTGTGAACGCTGACTCAGTTGGGACTCGAACCTGGGAACTGCAGATTATGAGCCTCGCACGCTACCGACTGAGCCACCACCGCCCCCAGCAAAAATGGAATCGTACGTAACGGTTTTTTGTCGTTTCAATAAATAAATGATTTCGAAAACAAAAATAGTTTATCACGGTGTCCTGAAAAAAGTTTGAAAAACTTACAATTGTACTACCACGTTCAAAGATATGGAAAATATAATTTCAATCGTTCATTACAACAATATCGTTTTAATTCAAAATAAGATGGCTTGTTGATTAATAACAATGGCCAGTTAATGGACAATGTTGGCTAGTTAATTGCTAACAATGTCCAGTAAATGGACTATTAATAAAATGGCCAATTAATGAACAATGGCTTGTTATTCCTAACTATGTCAAGTAAATGGACAACAATGGACTATTAATAAAGTGGCCAGTTAATGAACAAAATTGAATTGTTAATTAATAACAATGGAAAGTTAATGAACATTAATTTCTTGTTAATTACCAACAATCTCCTGTAAATGAACAATAATGTCTTGTTAAATTAAATGAACAACAGTGAACTATTAATAAATTGACCAGTTATTTAGCAATGTACAATAAATAGACAACAATGGACAATTAATAAAATTGCCAGTTAATGAACAATGGTTTGTTAATTACTAACAATATTCAGTAAATGGATAACAATGGACTATTAATGAAGTTGCCAGTTAATGAACAAAATTGAATTGTTAATTAATAACAATGGCAAGTTAATGAACATTAATTTCTTGTTAATTACCAACAATCTCCTGTAAATAAACAATAATGTCTTGTTAAATTAAATGAACAACAGTGAACTATTAATAAATTGACCAGTTAATTAGCAATGTACAATAAATAGACAACATTGGACAATTAATAAAATTGCCAGTTAATGAACAATGGTTGTTAATTCTTAACAATGTTCAGTAAATGGATAACAATGGACTATTAATAAAGTGGCCAGTTAATGAACAAAATTGAATTGTTAATTAATAACAATGGCAAGTTAATGAACATTAATTTCTTGTTAATTATCAACAATCTGCTGTAAATAAACAATAATGTCTTGTTAAATTAAAAGAACAACAGTGAACTATTAATAAATTGACCAGTTAATTAACAATGTGCAATAAATAGACAACAATGGACAATTAATAAAATCGACAGTTAATGAAGAATGGTTTGTTAATTCCTAACAATGTTCAGTAAATGGATAACAATGGACTATTAATAAAGTGGCCAGTTAATGAACAAAATTGAATTGTTAATTAATAACAATGGCAAGTTAATGAACATTAATTTCTTGTTAATTACCAACAGTCTCCTGTAAATGAACAATAATGTCTTGTTAAATTAAATGAACAACAGTGAACTATTAATAAGTTGACCAGTTAATTAACAATGTGCAATAAATAGACAACAATGGACAATTAATAAAATCGCCAGTTCATGAACAATGATTTGTTAATTCCTAACAATATTCAGTAAATGGATAACAATGGACTATTAATAAAGTGGCCAGTTAATGAACAAAATTGAATTGTTAATTAATAACAATGGCAAGTTAATGAACATTAATATCTTGTTAATTACCAACAATCTCCTGTAAATGAACAATAATGTCTTGTTAAATTAAATGAACAACAGTGAACTATTAATAAATTGACCAGTTAATTAACAATGTACAATAGATAGACAACAATGGACAATTAATAAAATCGCCAGTTAATGAACAATGGTTTGTTAATTCCTAACAATGTTCAGTAAATGGATAACAATGGGCTATTAATAAAGTGGCCAGTTAATGAACAAAATTGAATTGTTAATTAATAACAATGTCAAGTTAATGAACATTAATTTCTTGTTAATTACCAACAGTCTCCTGTAAATGAACAATAATGTCTTGTTAAATTAAATGAACAACAGTGAACTATTAATAAATTGACCAGTTAATTAACAATGTACAATAAATAGAGAACAATGGACAATTAATAAAATCGCCAGTTAATGAACAATGGTTTGTTAATTCCTAACAATGTTCAGTAAATGGATAAGAATGGACTATTAATAAAGTGGCCAGTTAATGAACAAAAAATATTGTTAATTAATAGCAATCTTCAGTAAATGAACAATAGTGTCTTGTTAAATTAAATGAACAACCGTGGCCTATTAATAAATTGGCCAGTTAATCAACAATATTGAATAAATAGACAGACAATAAGGGACTATAAATAACAATGGCAAGTTATTGAACAATAATGTCTTGATAATTACTAGCAATCTTCAGTAAGTGAAAATAATGTCTTGTTAATTATTAACAATCCTCAGTAAATGAACAACAATGGCCTATTAATAAATTGGCTAGTTAATGAACAATGGCTTGTTAATTCCTAATAATGTCCAGTAAATGGATAACAATGGACTATTAATAAAAGGGCCAGTTAATGAAAGAAAATTAATTTTTAAATAACAATATTCAGTAAATGAAAAAATGTCTTGTTAATTACCAACAATCTTCGGTAAATGAGCAATAATATCTTGTTAAATTAAGTGAACAATTATATGAAATAAATTAAATGAGCATATTAAAATTAAATGAGCATATTAATAAATTGGCCAGTTAATCAACAATGTCCACTAAATAGATAATTATGGACTATTAATAAAATGGTCATTAACACAATCATGTGTTTGTTAATAACTTCTTTGATAATACCTATAAAAAAATATTTGCCAAAATAAGTTTACTCGAAAAATGGCTAAGGGTGTTTTTGAAACAACCAATATTTTATAATAATTACGGACGAAATTCCAAAGAATATCAAATTCCATACCTATTTAGCTTGCTTCCTAGAGAAATCGTTAAATTAAAAAATTTGTGATGCTAAAAAAAACTAGGCATAAACTGGAAGGAGAGTTGTGTACCAATCCCTAGTGATGATGCACAGAACCGGCCAGGTCAAGCACCAAATGTCCGACCCCGCCTTGTGCAGGCCGTTAGTACCTTTCAAAAGACATATTCTCTTTTGGAAGGGAACGGAAGGGGAGGGCTGTCAGTTAAGTATAGCCTACTGATCTGGTCATCTATGGCCACTTTTTTCTTTTTTTTCAACCTTGCTGATGAGTGGTCAACTTCACAGGGTCTGGTGCTGACCATTTATACTTACTAGACTGAACTTGTTTATGTATTTGAGCTTGATTATGGATCCTGGACTTGCTGCACTGGTGGGCCTCTGTTGAGGGAGAATCTGCCGCTATGTTTTCTGTTTGCTTCTGGGTTGCCAGCCCTAAGTGAACAGAGGCATGGGATACCTTATATCAGCTGGTGGATAATCCTAATCAGAGGCCATCGCGGGTACCTGAACCTTACTTAGCTAGTTGGATATCGTCAAGCCTTAACTGGAGTAATGTGTCTCAGGCTGGCCATATGGCTCTTCAAAAAGCGCCTGAAGTTCCTACCAGCATCGGTGAATTCAGCCTTTAGTGGAGGAGAAACAGGTCTTTGCCCCATGCCTGCAATCCGGGGGCTGTTTGATGTTGTTGGCCCTACCAATCTCTACAAACCTAATTTCTTTAAAAATCCTACTAATCATTTTCTCTCTGCAGAAACGTGGAACGTTACGACATTACATAGAGATTATTCTCTTGTTGTCCTCACGCAGGAATTCCAGCGCTATAACCTAGATATTCTAGGCTTGCAAGAGACCAGATGGACAGGTAAAGGTGAGATACTTAAAAATAACTTTAAATTTCTCTTTACAGGGAGGGAGGATGGAAAGCATCACCAAGGCGTGAGTCTGCTGCTCAGCAGACATGCTAGTGATGCTTTTCTAGGATATGAGTGCATTAATGAAAGGTTTTTTACTGCAAAATTTCAGACAAGCATTAAAGACTTGAATGTTATCTGCAGTTATGCCCCCACTGAGGATGTCGATGAGGATGAGAAGGATAGGTTTTACGGACAACTTCAGGATATTTTGAATTCTGTCAGGAAAGGAGATATTACCCTTGTTCTAGGTGACTTCAATCCAAAGTTGGTACTGACTCTGACCTTTGGGGAGAGTGATAGGCTCTTTTGGTATTGGTAGCTGCAATGGCAATGGGCAACGTCTCCTACAGGTAAGTAAACTCAATGGTTTCAGAATAAGTAACACATATTACAAAACACCGCGACATACATAAATACACATGGGTTTCACCAGATGGGCTGCATAAGAATATGATTGATTACATATTAATTAATAGCAAGTCTGTTAGGAATACCAGGGCATATAGGGGAGCTGAAATTGGATCTGACCATTATCTTGTTAAAAGTGTCTTGCAACTTAAATTTAAAAAGTGTTGTGCTAAAGTTAAAAAATTTATCTTTAATACTGAAGCTCTGACCAGTTATAGCTAAAGCTTACCATGTTTTAAAAGAAAGACCCAGTTATAGCTAAAGCTTACCATGATAGGTATAGGTTACTTAATCATTATGACAGTCATGGTTTGCTTACTACTGAAGTTAAGGAGGAATGGGGACGTTTTAAACAGGCTTTTTTGGAAACTGACAGTTACTCTTTTAGGAAAAAAGGAGAAGAGGAGACAAAATTATTTAAGTGATAAGGCACTTGAGCTTATTTCAGAAAGAAGGAACTGCAGTAATGTCCTTAATCAATACCCTACTAGTCCTAATAGAAAGGATTACAGAGAGCTTAATAAACGTATAAAGAATCAGTTAGCTACTGATAAGAATCTTTGGCTTGATGGCTTGGCTGACAAAGCTGAGGAAGCAGTTAGGCAGCACAAGAGAGCTGTACCAGATAGTTAATGATTTATGTGGTAGAAAACGGACAGGCTTACAAGGTTTGAAGGATAAACAAGGTAAGGTTATAGAAGGTGAGGATTCTGTCATGGCTAGGTGGGCTGAGCATTTCAGTGATGTTCTAAACAATGTGGTTAGTTCTACTTCCATTGTTTCTAATGATGATAAATGTATTGGGGGCTTTAATGTTCGCTCTATAACACAATCTGAAGTTATTTTTGGCTGTTTCTAAACTTAAACTTCATAAATCCCCAGGGGTAGATGAAATTACTACAGAAATGCTCAGAGCTGGGAATATTTAGGTTACCACTTGGATGACTGAAATTTTGAATAACTTTTATGATAACGGCATGGTTCCTAAAGATTTCAACAGAGCTATTATTATCCCTATTTTTAAAAAAGGTGATCGCAGTTCTTGTGATAACTATAGGGGTATTAGCCTACTCTCTGTTCCAGGTAAAGTTCTTTCCATGATTGTGCTTAATAGAATTAAGAATCTGGTTGACAGTCAATTGCGTGATGAGCAATGTGGATTCAGAAGTGGTAGGGGATGTGTGGATCAGATATTTTCTCTTAGGCAGATTCTTGAGAAATGTTTAGAGTTTCAGAAACCTTTGGTTGCTAGCTTTGTTGATTTCAAAAAGGCTTTCGACTCTGTTGATCGTCATAATTTGTGGTTGATTGTGAGATCATATGGTATACCAGACAAGTTAGTTAACATTATGAAAGCTCTCTATAATAACACTGATTCGTGTGTGAGAGTTGGTAAGGCTTATAGCAATTGGTTTAGCATTACTTCTGGTGTTCGACAAGGGTACATTTTGTCTCCTTTTCTCTTTAGCTTGGTTATTGATTATGTTATGCGAAATTCACTTCAAGGGAAAGATTTTGGCCTTAAATGGTCTGGAGATACGAAAATTTCTGATTTAGATTATGCTGATGATTTAGCCCTTTTGGCAAATGATGTTGATGAGATGAACTCTTTCATTCGAGCTGTTGATGAAACTGGTAGTAGAGTAGGTTTGGTTATAAACAGAGAGAAAACTAAAGTGATGAAAATTGGTCTGGCAGGCTCTGATTGTGTTAATATGAATGGTTGCAGTCTTGAGCAGGTGTCACAGTTAAATTACCTTGGGAGCTATGTAACAGATACTGTTGATGTGCGGCATGAGATTAACAGACGAATAGGGATTGCTGCCGAGACTTTTAAGAATCTATGGAGATTGTGGAGAAATAGGCGTATGCACCTAAAGACTAAAATTAGACTGTATAATAGTTTGTTTTTTTCTAGGGTTAATTATGGTAGTGAAACTTGGACGCTGTATAAACAAGATAAGAGGAAACTAGATGCTTTTGATTCCAGATGCTTACGCAGTATCTTGGGTATTAGGTGGTTCAACTTTGTAACTAATGATGAGGTTAGGCAACGGAGTCTGCAACCTCCTTTAAGCAGCATATTGTGCAGAGAGAGACTCCGCTGGTTTGGCCATGTTGCCCGTATGGATAATTATAGATTGACGAATAGGGTTATGAACAGTGTGCCTGGAGGCTCAGAAGGCGGAGGAGACCTAGGATGCGGTGGGCAGACAATGTCAAACAGGATCTTGTTAGAATTGGTGTGCAGTGGCCGGATGCAGCAGATGTAGTTCAGGACAGATATGCTTGGAGAATTAAACTGCACGGTCTGGTTGAGCCTCCATAGCCCATGGCTGCTTGAGGATGAAGAATGATGATGAAAGAAAAATTATCTCATTGGTTGATGAAAAAGTGATATTTTTATTTGGAATCTTTTATCATTTTATTGGTTTTCTTTTTCATTTATTAATTTTTTTTCTCCTTCATTTTATGTAATGATAATGATGTAATCTAGATCATACCTGTTAAAACCATATATGTACATTCCCGCTGATAGGCTTCGGCTTAGTGAGATTTTTTATGTTTAATAATTATAAATAATACTTATTGAAATAAATTTGAATTTGAAAAAAAAAAAAGTTAATGAACACTAATTTCTTGTTAATTATCAACAATCTTCAGTAAATGGACAGTAATGTCTTGTTAAATATAATGAACAACAGTATTCATAAATTGGCCAGTTAATTAACAATATCCAATAAATAGAAAACATTGTACTATTAATAAAATACCCATTTAGTGAACAACAACAAATTTTTAATTAATAACAATGGCAAGTTAATGAACAATAATGTCTTGTTAATTACTAGCAATCTTCAGTAAATGAACAACAATGGCTTCTTAATTCCTAACAATATCCAGTAAATGAATAGCAATGGACTGTTAACAATATGGCTAGTTAATGAACAAAATGAATTGTTAATTAATAATAATGGCCAGTTAATGAACAAAAATAATTATTAATTAATAACAATGCCAAGTTAATTCATAAGAAATTTACAATGCCAAATTAATTAATAAGAAATTAACAATACCAAGTTAATTAATAAGAAATAATTTGTTAATTACCTTTTTAAATTAAATGAAAAGCAGTGGCATATTAATAAGCTGGCTAGTTAATAAACAATGTCCAATAAATAGACAACAATGGACTATTCATAAATTGCCATTTAATGAACAACAATGAATTGTTTAATTAATAACAATGTCAAGCTAATTAAACACAATGACTTGTTATTTACTAACAATATGCAGTTAATGAAAAAAAATATCCTGTTAAATACTAACAATGCCCAGTTAAATTAACTAAAACGTCTTATTAATTATTAAAACTATGGTCAGTTAATGAAAAAAAAAAGTGGTCAGTTACACTGGACAAAAAATTTCATAAAAGTCATGCCTCTGAGATAAAAGTAGCCATTTCTTAAAGGGGCGGGGGTGGCTCAGTCGGTAGCGCGCCAGGCTCGTAATCTGTAGTTCCTAGGTTCGAGTCCCAGCTGGGTCAGCGTTGAGATTTATCTCCGCAAAATTCCCCGCCCTGCCCGTGGTTAGTAGGGGATACCGATGGGCTTGGAAAGACTGCCGTCCGTCGGATGGGAAGTTAAGCCGTGGCCCCGTGTGCAGGAGAGCCATACCCTGTGCACGTTAAAAAACACGCTGGATGGCCTTGACGGGAGGCTACCATCTGTCTCCCAACAGCTGTTTCAGTGAGTCCCCTCCCCCAACCTTCTCTGAGCCTTCGGGGTCCATGTGACTTGGCCATTTAGCCCATGGTGTGCAAAAAAGTGCCGCTCAGAGGTAAAACAACCCAAACCCAACCATTTCTTAAAGATTTCGAGGTGCTGAATTTCGAGGATGAATATGACAATGAAAATGCAAATTTGGCAACGATTTCTGAGAAATCCGCAATAGTTACTTATATAATAGAGTAATAAATACATATGGCATGTATCGGTAACAATCTGCTTCTACTTCCAACGTCGTTTTGCCTGTCGCTTGTACAGTCGTTCAAAAAAGTATCCGAACACTGTGGTTGATTACAAACTTTAGAAAAAATGTCTGGCAACGATTTCTTTAGAAATTAGTGATCTGGCAACCTTCGTATCACGTGACACGAAGGTTACCAGATCACTAATTTCTAAAAAAATCGTTGCCAGATATTTTTTCTCAAGTTTGTAATCAACCATAGTGTTTGGATACTTTTTTGAACGACTGTACAGCTGCTCAGGATAATCTCTGTCGAGCGTCCAACAGTAGTCAGCCAACATTGAAGTGGATCAGTTTCCCTGGTATCGTTTCTCCATCGTTGCAATGTCCTGGTGAAAACATTCACCGTGCTCATCACTAATCATGCCGCAGTCGTCGGGGAAGAAATCTAAGTGGGAATGGAAAAAGTGATCTTTAAGGACATATTGCAGCCGAGTTTGTGACAAAGAGACATGTCCTTAACCAGATTCTTGTAGTTGTCTAACCTGACATTCCCGAGGAATTTAGTTGACACCAGACGAAACGCGTCTCAAGCCTTTTTCTCGTCACCCTGAAGCAAGTTGTCGAACATCTGGTCTCTGAACAGCTCGCAGATCTGAGGACCGACAGAAATTCCCTCTTTAATTTTCGCTTCGGTGAGTCGAGGGAATTTTTCAGCCAAGTACTTGAAAGCTGATGCAGTCTGGTCCGTGGCTTTTACGAAGTGTTTCATCACATCGAGTTTGATGTGTAGGGACAGTAGCAGGATTTTGTGCGTTTCTACCAGTGCTATGTGTTCCACATTCTTCTCACCAAACTTCAGAGATTTCCTCTGAGGCCAGTTTCTCTTCACGTAGTGCAAAGTCTTTGCTCGGCTGTCCCATTCACATAAGAAACAGCAATACTTCGTATATTCCAGCTGCAGACCCATCAACAGAGACACTACCTTCAAGTCACAACAGAGATGCCAGCCATACTTCTTGTATTGAAGACAGTTTAATAGCTGTTTTAGGTTGTCACAGGTTTCTTTCGTGTAGACAGTGTGTCCGACTGGAATGGATGGAAGTCGATTTCCATTATGCAGCAACACCGCCTTGAGACTCAATTTCGAGGAGTCTATGAATAGCTGCCATTCTTGAAGGTTATGTTTGATTCCAAGGGCATTCATCAGGATATCTACATCATAGCAGAACACAAGGTCATCTTACTTTCTGAAATAAGATGTAAACTGCTCATGACCGGTTCGAAATGAAGTCACTCGAACATTTTCCTTGAGAAGATTCCATTGTTTAAGTCTTGATCCAAGTAACTCTGCTTTGGCCTTGGGCAGCTCCAGATTGTGAACACGATCATTCCTTTCTTCTTCGGTGATAATGTGTGGTGCAGATGACACACCGTGGCAGACGTATGGATCATTATTAGACACCGAAGGCTGTGGAGAACCCGGCGTCAGTTCACCTTCCTCCTCATCGTCTGAATCAATAGAAAATTCTTTTGGAGGTTCGAGAACGGGAAGACCTTCGCCGTGCGGAACTGGTCAGAGAGCAGATTGTATATTCGGGTATGCTATTGTGGAGAAATAGGCGTATACACCTAAAGACTAAAATTAGACTGTATAATAGTTTGGTTCTTTCTAGGTTAGTTATGGTAGTGAAACTTGGACACTTTGTAAACAAGATAACAGAAAACTAGATGCTTTTGATTCTAGATGCTTACGTAGCATCTTGGGCATTAGGTGGTTCAACTTTGTAACTAATGATGAGGTTAGGCAAAGGAGTTTGCAACCTCCTTTAAACAGCATATTGTGCAGAGAGAGACTCCGTTGGTTTGGCCATGTTGCCCGTATGAATAATTATAGATTGGCGAATAGAGTTATGAACAGTGTGCCTAAAGGCCTCAGAAAGAAGGGGAGACCTAGGATGCGGTGGGCAGACAATGTCAAACGGGACCTTGTTAGAATTGGTGTGCAGTGGCCAGATGCAGTAGATGTAGCTCAGGATAGACTTGCTTGGAGAACTAAATTGGACGGTGTAGTTGGACCTCCGTAGCCCATGGCTGCTTGAGGATGATGATGATGATGATGATGATGATGAGTGTCCACTTCTTTTTCCTTGTGATGCCTCCAGAAACAGGTGGAAACATGCAGAAGTAACAGTCATTTGCGTGATTCCTTGGCTCTCTCCAAACCATAGGAACAGTAAACGGCATCGCCACTTTTTCGCCTTTCAACCACTTCAGAAGATTTCTTGCACATGTACTGCAGCATATGTATGGGGCCCAAGGCCTTGTCCTAGTCCCAGATCTTGCATCCGAAATAAAACTCTTACGCCGCTTTCACTAATTTATTTTAAATATATATTTATTTTTTATTTATTTAGTAAAAACAATGCTAATTAATAATAAACACGATTTAAGTTACTCTTCTTTTCTTATGAATCTTGAAATTGATGTTTGTTTTAAAGATTTCCCTTTAATATTTCTGAAATTTCCCCATAAAACACTCAACACGTTAAAAATCTCATTTTTCTAAATGATTTTACAGTCGTGGCGGTGTTTTGGTAAATTTTGGGAGCAGGACCTGAGGCTAGGCACTGGAGAGGTAGGTGGGGCGGGGGTGGCTCAGTCGGTAGCGCGCCAGGCTCGTAATCTGTAGTTCCCAGGTTCGAGTCCCAGCTGGGTCAGCGTTGAGATTTATCTCCGCAAAATTCCCCGCCCTGCCCACGGTCAGTAGGGGACACCGATGGGCTTGGAAAGGCCGCCGTCCGTCGGATGGGACGTTAAGCCGTGGCGCCGTGTGCGGGAGAGTCATACCCTGTGCACGTTAAAGAACACACTGGATGGCCTTGACGGGAGGCTACCATCTGTCTCTCAACAGCTGTTCCAGTGGGTCCCCTCCCCCAACCTTCTCTGAGCCTTCGGGGTCCATGTGACCTGGCCATTTAGCCCATGGTGTGCAAAAAAGTGCCGCTCAGAGGTAAAACAACCCAACTGGAGAGGTAGGTAGAGGTAGGGACAGTCCCGAAGGACATGGTTAGGTCATAAACCGGCTCGTAATCAGATGCCGGTGGTCATAAAAGCTGTAACCTGTTTCATTTATTTTCTATTCCAAGAATTGGGTATTATTTCCCACTAACCGAGCAATTAAGAATGTTTGCATGTTTCCATAGTTACCAAAATTTGTACGGTATATCCGTGTTATAGTAAGCTCGTTATAAAAGTGAGAAATTGTATGGGAATACTCGTAAATTAAAATCATTATGACTTTTTGCCCATTACAACCGTGATCTCGTTATTTCCATGCTCGTTATACCAAGTTAGACTGCATTTCATTAACGCCTATCCAACCGAAAAAGAATCTTTCATTTCACTCTGAAAACAAAAAGGGGCGGGGGTGGCTCAGTCGGTAGCGCGCCAGGCTCGTAATCTGTAGTTCCCAGGTTAGAGTCCCAGCTGGGTCAGCGTTGAGATTTATCTCCGCAAAATTCCCCCCCCCCTGCCCACGGTCAGTAGGGGACACCGATGGGCTTGGAAAGGCCGCCGTCCGTCGGATGGGACGTTAAGCCGTGGCCCCGTGTGTGGGAGAGCCATACCCTGTGCACGTTAAAGAACACGCTGGATGGCCTTGACGGGAGGCTACCATCTGTCTCCCAACAGCTGTTCCAGTGGGTCCCCTCCCCCAACCTTCTCTGAGCCTACGGGGTCCATGTGACCTGGCCATTTAGCCCATGGTGTGCAAAAAAAGTGCCGCTCAGAGGTAAAACAACCCAACCCTGAAAACAAAAAAAAGTTGACTGTCTACAGATGGACAGAAAACAGACGATAAAATGAAAACATTATCTTGTTTTTTGAAAAAAAAAAAGAAAATAAATAAATAAATAAATACCCCCTCAAGCAGCTGCTTGCCACAGAGGTCTGATATTAGCCTGTCAGTTTATATACCAGAGTAGAAGGTCTGAGAGGATGGCAGGACCTAGGAGATAAAAAATATATTTTATGAAAAGATATTACTAGAAAAAGGCTTAGTAGAAAAAGATATTAACAGTAAAAGGATATGTCGTTATTTTGACAAATATTTTTTGTACCATACTTCTAAAAGATATTAATAAGATTAAGGTAGAAAAAAGTTGTACGAAAAGATATAAATATTTTTTCATACCAAATATTTTTCTATTGTGAAGATAGAAAAAAAAGTTCAGTACGAAAAATATTAGTAGAAAAATATTTTGAACAAATTGATATTAATAGGATAAGGGTTAGTGCGAAAAGATTAACAGAGAAAAGTTTAATACGAAAGAAGAAAGAAGGTGTAAAAATGGTATTAGAAGAAAAAAGTTTAAAACGAAAATACGTATATTATACAGTATATATATAAATACGTATAGAAACAGACATAGTACGAAAATAGATTAGTAGAGAAGGGTTTGGTACTAAGAGATATATTAGCGGAAAAAGGTTTAATACGAAAATATGTAAGTAGGAAAAAACGTGTACTGCGAAAGATATTGGTTGGGTTACTTCTGAGCGACACTTTTATTCACACCATGGACTAAATGACCAGATCACAAGGACCCCGAAGTCTCAGAGAAGGTTTGGGGAGGGGACCCACTGGAACAGCTGTTGGGAAATAGATGGTAGCCTCCCGTCAAGGCTATCCAGCGTGTTCTTTAACGTGCACAGATTATAGCTCTTCTGCACACGATTCACGGCTTAACGTCCCATCCGACGGACGGAAACCTTTCCAAGCCAATCGGTGTCCCCTACTGACATGGGTAGGGCAGGGAATTTTGCAGAGAGAAATCTCAACGCTGACCCAGCTGGGACTCGAACCTGGGAACTACAGATTACGATCCTGGCACGATACCGACTGAGCCACCCCCGCCCCTATTACTTAGGTTGTTTTACCTCCGAGCGGCACTATTTTTTGCATACAATGGACTAAATGACCAGGTCACAAGTATCGTGGGTAGGACCGTGGGTAGGGGTGGAAATTTTGCAGAGATAAATCTCAACGCTGACCCAGCTTCGACTCGAACCTGGGAACTACAGATTACGATCCTGACATGATACCGACTGATCCACCCCCGCCCCTATTACTTAGGTTGTTTTACCTCTGAGCGGCACTATTTTTTGCATACAATGGACTAAATGACCAGGTCACAAGTATTGTGGGTAGGACCGTGGGTAGAGGTGGAAATTTTGCAGAGATAAATCTCAACGCTGACCCAGCTTCGACTCGAACCTGGGAACTACAGATTACGATCCTGACATGATACCGACTGATCCACCCCCGCCCCTATTACTTAGGCTGTTTTACCTCCGAGCGGCACTATTTTTTGCATACAATGGACTAAATGACCAGGTCACAAGTATCGTGGGTAGGACCATGGGTAGGGGTGGAAATTTTGCAGAGATAAATCTCAACGCTGAACCAGCTTCGACTCGAACCTGGGAACTACAGATTACGATCCTGACACGATACCGACTGAGCCACTCCCGCCCCTATTACTTAGGTTGTTTTACCTCCGAGCGGCACTATTTTTTTCATACAATGGACTAAATGACCAGGTCACAAGGATCCTGAGAAGGTTGGTGGAATGGACCCACTGTATAGCTGTTGGGAGACAGATGGTAGGCTCCCGTCAAAACCATCCAGCGTGTTCTTTCACGTGCACGGTTCTCCGACACTCGGGGCCACAGCTTGACGTGTCTCATCCGATGGCCTTTCCAAGCCTATCAGTGCCCCCTACTGACAGAGGGCAGGGCGTGGAGTTTTGGGATATAAATTTTCAACGCTGGCCCAAGGGGGACTCGAACCTAGGAACTGCAGATTACTTGTCTGGCTCGCTACCGACTTATCCACCCCCTGCACAAAAAGATATTAGTGGATAAAAGGTTTAGTGCGAAAAGACATTAGTAGAAAGAGTCAGTTCGAGATTTATTTGATAACAAACTCACGAAAAACTTAAACTGTTTGTTTGTTTTTTTACCTCTGAAAGCCACTTTTTTGCACACCATGGGCTAAATGGCCAGGTCACATGGACCCCGAAGGCTCAGATAAGGTTGGGGGAGGGGACCCACTGGAACAGCTGTTGGGAGACAGATGGTAGCCTCCCGTCAAGGCCATCCAGCGTGTTCTTTAACGTGCACAAGGTATGGCTCTCCCGCACACGAGCCCATCCGACGGACGGCGGCCTTTCCAAGCCTATCGGTGTCCCCTACTGACCGTGGGCAGGGCGAGGAATTTTTCGGAGATAAATCTCAACGCTGACCCAGCTGGGACTCGAACTGGGAAGTACAGATTACGAGCCTGGCGCGCTACCGACTGAGCCACCCCTGCCCCAAAAACTTAAACAAACACGTCTACAAGTAAACAAGCAAACACAACCGCAAACAAACAAGTGAAAACGCTAAATCCAAATTCAGTAGAATACTTTCTGTCGACTTAGCCGTAAATCTTATTAACCTGATGCCTCGATTTCCATATTGTGACAATGACTGAACGCTATCGACAGTTTTTAATTAAAATGTCAAAGAACTTGAAAACTATCTGTCGACATCAAAACTTCGCAATTTTATTTAATCGCCCCCCCCCCCATCCGTTAAATATTCCCTTCGTAGTTTCAGCTGCAGGGTGGGGGTGGGGGGTGCTTTTCGAAGTTTGTTACCCATTGTTAACGGCATCCAGTTTTATCTCGGGTGTCTATCTTGACAGGAAAACGTCTCTTTGACAGGCTGATAACGGTTCGGCGATATCCCCTCTCCTCCGTCACAAAGCTCCTCTCTGTTAACATCAATAAGAGGAACAAGGCGACAAGGCATCGCAGATTGAGAGTCATTTTTTTATCGTTCAGTCTGTTTCTCTCTTATTCTGTCGACTTTCCCCCCACTTTCGACCGAACAAACGAGGCTGATATGCCACTAAATAGCAGGTAACATGCGTCAAACGTTAGTACTTCGTCACGGGGGGAGGAAGTTTAGGTTTTGGGGAGTGGGGGTGGCGGAACACTCAACCCCCAGGTAGAACACACAACTTTGTTCGACGAATAATAGAAGGCGCCTCCACGGACAAATAAGCAAGAAGCCGAAAACCGTGGGTATAGTTTTTCCACAAAAAAAAAAAACCCGGGTCACATTTTGTAAAAGACTAATGCGCATCCGCACGCGCATGTGACGCCCACGTGTCTGCAACACGTGTTGCGGAGTCGACGTGAAAGGGCACGGTGTGGGTCGAAAGAATCAGCCGCTATTCTCCGACACTGCGGTGGGGAGCGCTGGTCGTGGCAGTGATGTGTGGTCGTCGCTGATGACACAATGGTCTCAGACCAACCTACCCCAGTTCCCTACTCTTCCCGTATTTCCCTCCCTTCTCCCCACCCGTCCTGTCTGTGGGGAAGGTCGGGAAAAACAGCTGGGATGGGCACCGGTGCGGACGCCGCGACCGAACGACCACCACCCCCAAATACAGTTGGTGGGAAATAAAAGCAGCAAATCCCCCTTCCATCTATCAGAAGGTTTCCTGTCTCTCGTGGCCTCAGACTTCGTGGTTTTGTCATGTCTTTTGTGCTGCCAGATTTGCCGGTGTTTTCTTTCGGTTCCCCCACCCCTCCCCCGGATCTCGCTTCACTTCGGCGCCGGATTTTGAGAAGAACAGATGATATCCATCTTCTCTCCATCCTAACCAGTTCTCCCAGGAGACTAAGCACCTTTTCTAGAGTTTATTACTTTTCAATAGAATAAACGCAGTCGTATCGACTTTTGCCTGAGTCCAGATTACCTGAACCATCGAGTTTTAGCACGCCCTCTGCCCCTAATTTCATTCCCGATAACCTCTTATCATCGGAGGAAGACTAAGAACTGCTTCTCAGGTCATCCAAGTTGCATTTTTTTCGTTTTGGCTCCCAGAAATGCCATTTCATGTTTTTTTTTCTATCTTTCCTTTTCTGTGATTCTATGCATAAAAAAGTGATTATCATATTTCATTTACTGAAAGGGCAAAGAAATGTTTCTTGATTGTGTCAAAATCCTTGCCAGACCCCAAAAAATTGTTGTTTAAGGTTTGAGAATACAGATGTCAATTACTGGAAAGTATTTCGATTATTATCACAGATTTACAAACGCTAATTACTAAAGAGATATCATGTTTTAATCCAGTCAGCCCAAACACCAATTATTAGAAAGTGTTTCAATTATAAACCAGAAATTACAAATGCCAATTACCAATATATTGTTTTAATCCAGTCAGCCCAAACACCAATTATTAGAAAGTGTTTCGATATAAACCAGAAATCACAAACGCCAATTACCAAAAATATTTTATGTTTTAATCTAGTCAGCCTAAACACCAATTATTGGAAAGTGTTTCGATTATAAACCAGAAATCACAAACGCCAATTGCCAAAAATATTTTGTTTTAATCTAGTCAGCCCAAACACCAATTATTAGAAAGTGTTTCGATTATAAACCAGAAATTACAAATGCCAATTACCAAAAATATATTGTTTTAATCCAGTCAGCACAAACACCAATTATTAGAAAGTGTTTCGATTATAAACCAGAAATTACAAATGCCAATTACCAAAAATATTTTGTTTTAATCCAGTCAGCACAAACACCAATTATTAGAAAGTGTTTCGATTATAAACCAGAAATTACAAATGCCAATTACCAAAAATATTTTGTTTTAATCCAGTCAGCACAAACACCAATTATTAGAAAGTGTTTAGATATAAACCAGAAATCACAAACGCCAATTACCAAAAATATTTTATGTTTTAATCTAGTTAGCCCAAACACCAATTATTAGAAAGTGTTTCGATTATAAACCAGAAATTACAAATGCCAATTACCAAAAATATTTTGTTTTAATCCAGTCAGCACAAACACCAATTATTAGAAAGTGTTTTGATATAAACCAGAAATTACAAATGCCAATTACCAAAAATATTTTGTTTTAATCCAGTCAGCACAAACACCAATTATTAGAAAGTGTTTCGATTATAAACCAGAAATTACAAATGCCAATTACCAAAAATATTTTGTTTTAATCCAGTCAGCACAAACACCAATTATTAGAAAGTGTTTCGATTATAAACCAGAAATTACAAATGCCAATTATCAAAAATATTTTGTTTTAATCCAGTCAGCACAAACACCAATTATTAGAAAGTGTTTCGATTATAAACCAGAAATTACAAATGCCAATTACCAAAAATATTTTGTTTTAATCCAGTCAGCACAAACACCAATTATTAGAAAGTGTTTTGATATAAACCAGAAATCACAAACGCCAATTACCAAAAATATTTTATGTTTTAATTTAGTTAGCCCAAACACCAATTATTAGAAAGTGTTTCGATTATAAACCAGAAATTACAAATGCCAATTACCAAAAATATTTTGTTTTAATCCAGTCAGCACAAACACCAATTACTAGAAAGTGTTTTGATATAAACCAGAAATTACAAATGCCAATTACCAAAAATATTTTGTTTTAATCCAGTCAGCACAAACACCAATTATTAGAAAGTGTTTCGATTATAAACCAGAAATTACAAATGCCAATTACCAAAAATATTTTGTTTTAATCCAGTCAGCACAAACACCAATTATTAGAAAGTGTTTCGATTATAAACCAGAAATTACAAATGCCAATTACCAAAAATATTTTGTTTTAATCCAGTCAGCACAAACACCAATTATTAGAAAGTGTTTCGATTATAAACCAGAAATTACAAATGCCAATTACCAAAAATATTTTGTTTTAATCCAGTCAGCAAACACCAATTATTAGAAAGTGTTTTGATATAAACCAGAAATCACAAACGCCAATTACCAAAAATATTTTATGTTTTAATCTAGTTAGCCCAAACACCAATTATTAGAAAGTGTTTCGATTATAAACCAGAAATTACAAATGCCAATTACCAAAAATATTTTGTTTTAATCCAGTCAGCACAAACACCAATTATTAGAAAGTGTTTTGATATAAACCAGAAATCACAAATGCCAATTACCAAAAATATTTTGTTTTGATCCAGTCAGCACAAACACCAATTATTAGAAAGTGTTTTGATATAAACCAGAAATTACAAATGCCAATTACCAAAAATATTTTGTTTTAATCCAGTCGGCACAAACACCAATTATTAGAAAGTGTTTCGATTATAAACCAGAAATTACAAATGCCAATTACCAAAAATATTTTGTTTTAATCCAGTCAGCACAAACACCAATTATTAGAAAGTGTTTCGATTATAAACCAGAAATTACAAATGCCAATTACCAAAAATATTTTGTTTTAATCCAGTCAGCACAAACACCAATTATTAGAAAGTGTTTCGATTATAAACCAGAAATTACAAATGCCAATTACCAAAAATATTTTGTTTTAATCCAGTCAGCACAAACACCAATTATTAGAAAGTGTTTCGATTATAAACCAGAAATTACAAATGCCAATTACCAAAAATATTTTGTTTTAATCCAGTCAGCACAAACACCAATTATTAGAAAGTGTTTCGATTATAAACCAGAAATTACAAATGCCAATTACCAAAAATATTTTGTTTTAATCCAGTCAGCACAAACACCAATTATTAGAAAGTGTTTCGATTATAAACCAGAAATTACAAATGCCAATTACCAAAAATATTTTGTTTTAATCCAGTCAGCACAAACACCAATTATTAGAAAGTGTTTCGATTATAAACCAGAAATTACAAATGCCAATTACCAAAAATATTTTGTTTTAATCCAGTCAGCACAAACACCAATTATTAGAAAGTGTTTCGATTATAAACCAGAAATTACAAATGCCAATTACCAAAAATATTTTGTTTTAATCCAGTCAGCACAAACACCAATTATTAGAAAGTGTTTCGATTATAAACCAGAAATTACAAATGCCAATTACCAAAAATATTTTGTTTTAATCCAGTCAGCACAAACACCAATTATTAGAAAGTGTTTCGATTATAAACCAGAAATTACAAATGCCAATTATCAAAAATATTTTGTTTTAATCCAGTCAGCACAAACACCAATTATTAGAAAGTGTTTCGATTATAAACCAGAAATTACAAATGCCAATTACCAAAAATATTTTGTTTTAATCCAGTCAGCACAAACACCAATTATTAGAAAGTGTTTTGATATAAACCAGAAATCACAAACGCCAATTACCAAAAATATTTTATGTTTTAATTTAGTTAGCCCAAACACCAATTATTAGAAAGTGTTTCGATTATAAACCAGAAATTACAAATGCCAATTACCAAAAATATTTTGTTTTAATCCAGTCAGCACAAACAACAATTACTAGAAAGTGTTTTGATATAAACCAGAAATTACAAATGCCAATTACCAAAAATATTTTGTTTTAATCCAGTCAGCACAAACACCAATTATTAGAAAGTGTTTCGATTATAAACCAGAAATTACAAATGCCAATTACCAAAAATATTTTGTTTTAATCCAGTCAGCACAAACACCAATTATTAGAAAGTGTTTCGATTATAAACCAGAAATTACAAATGCCAATTACCAAAAATATTTTGTTTTAATCCAGTCAGCACAAACACCAATTATTAGAAAGTGTTTCGATTATAAACCAGAAATTACAAATGCCAATTACCAAAAATATTTTGTTTTAATCCAGTCAGCAAACACCAATTATTAGAAAGTGTTTTGATATAAACCAGAAATCACAAACGCCAATTACCAAAAATATTTTATGTTTTAATCTAGTTAGCCCAAACACCAATTATTAGAAAGTGTTTCGATTATAAACCAGAAATTACAAATGCCAATTACCAAAAATATTTTGTTTTAATCCAGTCAGCACAAACACCAATTACTAGAAAGTGTTTTGATATAAACCAGAAATTACAAATGCCAATTACCAAAAATATTTTGTTTCAATCCAGTCAGCACAAACACCAATTATTAGAAAGTGTTTCGATTATAAACCAGAAATTACAAATGCCAATTACCAAAAATATTTTGTTTTAATCCAGTCAGCACAAACACCAATTATTAGAAAGTGTTTTGATATAAACCAGAAATCACAAATGCCAATTACCAAAAATATTTTGTTTTGATCCAGTCAGCACAAACACCAATTATTAGAAAGTGTTTCGATTATAAACCAGAAATTACAAATGCCAATTACCAAAAATATTTTGTTTTAATCCAGTCAGCACAAACACCAATTATTAGAAAGTGTTTTGATATAAACCAGAAATCACAAATGCCAATTACCAAAAATATTTTGTTTTAATCCAGTCAGCACAAACACCAATTATTAGAAAGTGTTTCGATTATAAACCAGAAATTACAAATGCCAATTACCAAAAATATTTTGTTTTAATCCAGTCAGCACAAACACCAATTATTAGAAAGTGTTTTGATATAAACCAGAAATCACAAACGCCAATTACCAAAAATATTTTATGTTTTAATCTAGTTAGCCCAAACACCAATTATTAGAAAGTGTTTCGATTATAAACCAGAAATTACAAATGCCAATTACCAAAAATATTTTGTTTTAATCCAGTCAGCACAAACACCAATTATTAGAAAGTGTTTCGATTATAAACCAGAAATTACAAATGCCAATTACCAAAAATATTTTGTTTTAATCCAGTCAGCACAAACACCAATTATTAGAAAGTGTTTTGATATAAACCAGAAATCACAAATGCCAATTACCAAAAATATTTTATGTTTTAATCTAGTTAGCCCAAACACCAATTATTAGAAAGTGTTTCGATTATAAACCAGAAATTACAAATGCCAATTACCAAAAATATTTTGTTTTAATCCAGTCAGCACAAACACCAATTATTAGAAAGTGTTTCGATTATAAACCAGAAATTACAAATGCCAATTACCAAAAATATTTTGTTTTAATCCAGTCAGCACAAACACCAATTATTAGAAAGTGTTTTGATATAAACCAGAAATCACAAACGCCAATTGCCAAAAATATTTTATGTTTTAATCTAGTTAGCCCAAACACCAATTATTAGAAAGTGTTTCGATTATAAACCAGAAATTACAAATGCCAATTACCAAAAATATTTTGTTTTAATCCAGTCAGCACAAACACCAATTATTAGAAAGTGTTTTGATATAAACCAGAAATTACAAATGCCAATTACCAAAAATATTTTGTTTTAATCCAGTCAGCACAAACACCAATTATTAGAAAGTGTTTCGATTATAAACCAGAAATTACAAATGCCAATTACCAAAAATATTTTGTTTTAATCCAGTCAGCACAAACACCAATTATTAGAAAGTGTTTCGATTATAAACCAGAAATTACAAATGCCAATTACCAAAAATATTTTGTTTTAATCCAGTCAGCACAAACACCAATTATTAGAAAGTGTTTCGATTATAAACCAGAAATTACAAATGCCAATTACCAAAAATATTTTGTTTTAATCCAGTCAGCACAAACACCAATTATTAGAAAGTGTTTTGATATAAACCAGTAATCACAAACGCCAATTACCAAAAATATTTTATGTTTTAATCTAGTTAGCCCAAACACCAATTATTAGAAAGTGTTTCGATTATAAACCAGAAATTACAAATGCCAATTACCAAAAATATTTTGTTTTAATCCAGTCAGCACAAACACCAATTACTAGAAAGTGTTTTGATATAAACCAGAAATTACAAATGCCAATTACCAAAAATATTTTGTTTTAATCCAGTCAGCACAAACACCAATTATTAGAAAGTGTTTCGATTATAAACCAGAAATTACAAATGCCAATTACCAAAAATATTTTGTTTTAATCCAGTCAGCACAAACACCAATTATTAGAAAGTGTTTTGATATAAACCAGAAATCACAAATGCCAATTACCAAAAATATTTTGTTTTGATCCAGTCAGCACAAACACCAATTATTAGAAAGTGTTTCGATTATAAACCAGAAATTACAAATGCCAATTACCAAAAATATTTTGTTTTAATCCAGTCAGCACAAACACCAATTATTAGAAAGTGTTTCGATTATAAACCAGAAATTACAAATGCCAATTACCAAAAATATTTTGTTTTAATCCAGTCAGCACAAACACCAATTATTAGAAAGTGTTTCGATTATAAACCAGAAATTACAAATGCCAATTACCAAAAATATTTTGTTTTAATCCAGTCAGCACAAACACCAATTATTAGAAAGTGTTTCGATTATAAACCAGAAATTACAAATGCCAATTACCAAAAATATTTTGTTTTAATCCAGTCAGCACAAACACCAATTATTAGAAAGTGTTTCGATTATAAACCAGAAATTACAAATGCCAATTACCAAAAATATTTTGTTTTAATCCAGTCAGCACAAACACCAATTATTAGAAAGTGTTTCGATTATAAACCAGAAATTGCAAATGCCAATTACCAAAAATATTTTGTTTTAATCCAGTCAGCACAAACACCAATTATTAGAAAGTGTTTCGATTATAAACCAGAAATTACAAATGCCAATTACCAAAAATATTTTGTTTTAATCCAGTCAGCACAAACACCAATTATTAGAAAGTGTTTCGATTATAAACCAGAAATTACAAATGCCAATTACCAAAAATATTTTGTTTTAATCCAGTCAGCACAAACACCAATTATTAGAAAGTGTTTCGATTATAAACCAGAAATTACAAATGCCAATTACCAAAAATATTTTGTTTTAATCCAGTCAGCACAAACACCAATTATTAGAAAGTGTTTCGATTATAAACCAGAAATTACAAATGCCAATTACCAAAAATATTTTGTTTTAATCCAGTCAGCACAAACACCAATTATTAGAAAGTGTTTCGATTATAAACCAGAAATTACAAATGCCAATTACCAAAAATATTTTGTTTTAATCCAGTCAGCACAAACACCAATTATTAGAAAGTGTTTCGATTATAAACCAGAAATTACAAATGCCAATTACCAAAAATATTTTGTTTTAATCCAGTCAGCACAAACACCAATTATTAGAAAGTGTTTCGATTATACACCAGAAATTACAAATGCCAATTACCAAAAATATTTTGTTTTAATCCAGTCAGCACAAACACCAATTATTAGAAAGTGTTTCGATTATAAACCAGAAATTACAAATGCCAATTACCAAAAATATTTTGTTTTAATCCAGTCCGCACAAACACCAATTATTAGAAAGTGTTTTGATATAAACCAGAAATCACAAACGCCAATTACCAAAAATATTTTATGTTTTAATCTAGTTAGCCCAAACACCAATTATTAGAAAGTGTTTCGATTATAAACCAGAAATTACAAATGCCAATTACCAAAAATATTTTGTTTTAATCCAGTCAGCACAAACACCAATTATTAGAAAGTGTTTCGATTATAAACCAGAAATTAGAAACTCCAATTACCAAAAATATTTTGTTTTAATCCAGTCAGCACAAACACCAATCATCGGAAAGTGTTTCAAATTGAATCAGAGATTACATTATGTGCACAAAAATCCCTCTAAGACAGTGGTTCTCAACTTTTTATGCTTCACGTACCCCTGGAAATGTGCATGTAACTGGCACATCCCTTATATAGATAGATAAAACTATAGTTATAGTATAACAATGGGAATAAAAACTGACTTTGCTACTAGATCTAGCGACTTTTGAGCTCTCACGGTGTACCCTAAAAAATTTTACCGCGTACCCCACGTTGAGAATCTCTACTCTAAGAGATACTCAATCCCACGAGTTTTTTTTAAGTCCAAACAACTCGTTGGTTCCGAAATCAAATATTTTAGATTCTAACCAGGAGCAATTAAGTTAAAAAGACTACTGATGTTTAGCCTAACGATAATTATTTAAGAGAAAGTTGGGTTGTTTTACCTCTGAGCGGCACTTTTTTGCACACCATGGGCTAAATGGCCAGGTCACATGGACCCCGAAGGCTCAGAGAAGGTTGGGGGAGGGGACTCACTGGAACAGCTGTTGGGAGACAGATGGTAGCCTCCCGTCAAGGCCATCCAGCGTGTTCTTTAACGTGCACAGGGTATGGCTCTCCCGCACACGGGGCCACGGCTTAACGTCCCATCCGACGGACGGCGGCCTTTCCAAGCCCATCGGTGTCCCCTACTGACCGTGGGCAGGGCGGAGAATTTTGCGGAGATAAATCTCAACGCTGACCCAGCTGGGACTCGAACCTGGGAACTACAGATTACGAGCCTGGCGCGCTACCGACTGAGCCACCCCCGCCCTTTAAGAGAAAGTAATAAAGGCTCTATCTGTTTATTCTCTGAAACTATTGGACATGTTTTACTATCTCAATTACAGCCAATTTAGACCAGAGTTGAAAAAAGCTCAGTCACCCGACTATCACAAAATTTAGACTTCTTTCTGAATAATTCTAAATCCTTCAGCTAAGATCCTTTCAAGACTTCATCCTTAAAGCTGTTTTTCAACATCTGACTGATTTCAGCATCATTCACGAAATGTAAGAATCTCTCTTAAGTCATTTATGAACCCGGACCGATTTCTTCAACTATTTTTTCTCCTTATACTTTATTTTCATTGCAATAAAGTCACATAAGTAGCCAATTTTCCTACGCGTTTTTGAAAAGTAGTTTATCTACAAGTTAAAAGACCTCTGTTGAAAGCGGCTGCTTGAGTGGGTATTTATTATATTATTATTACAAGTATTAGCAGAACGAAACTATATGAGACACTAAAAAAAATAAAAAAGATTAAATTTCCAGTTTAAATAATTTTTCTGCGCGAAACACCAATTATTATATATTATATTATTTATAATTATTAATATGTATGATTCGTTAAGTTATTTTGAGTAGAGCTTTAACTTTGAATTGGACATAATATTACTTTTGATCTGTAAGTAACCTCTCGTTTAAAACGCCATAACTTTTGTGAACATTATTGGATTTCCACCATTTTTGAACTGGATACTTTTCCTATTAAGAGGTATATAGTATTAAAGAGCATTAAGAGGATATAGGTAACCAATTTCCTTATATTTAATCCTAGAGAATATATTTTTAGTGAAGTCAACTCTAGAGCAGTTTGGGCTCGGTAGTGCGCCAGGCTCGTAATCTGCAGCTCCCAGGTTCGAGTTCCAGCTGGGTCAGCGTTCAGATTTATCTCCTCAAAACTCCCCGCCCTGCCCACGGTCAGTAGGGGACACCGATGGGCTTGGAAAGGCCGCCGTCCGTCGGAAGGGACGTTAAGCCGTGGCCCCGTGTGCGGGAGAGCCATAACGTTAAAGAACACGCTGGATGGCCTTGACGGGAGGCTACCATCTGTGTCCCAACAGCTATTTCAGTGGGTCCCCTCCCCCAACCTTCTCTGAGCCTTCGGGGTCCATGTGACCTGGCCATTTAGCCCATGGTGTGCAAAAAAGTGCCACTCAGAGGTAAAACAACCCAACCCAACTCATTTTTATGAGAACTTTTTACAAACCTCTAAAACGAAAGGGAAAATGTTACACTGAAATGCAAACCCAATCACTTGCCCTTCCCATTCATTTTTTTTCCAGATCCGAGCTTGGCAACAACTGAGCAGAAGTTTTAATACGATCAGGTCGGCTTTCGTTGCATAAATATGTAGAAAAATAATCCCTCTCTTCCTAAAAAAATATCTAAATATATTAGGTTGTTTTTAATGAGAACATCGTAATCCTGAACGTCGAATCCCTCAACAATTCCTGACAACAACAGCGACAACAAAAAGGTAGAATAAAAAAAAAACTAAAAAAAAAACTCTTGCTAGAATATAAACAGCAACTTTTCACCGTTATTTACTGCTGAACATAACTCAACAGAGAACCCATTTATCACTTAAATTATTCTCACGACGAACAGTTTATAAGGATCTTCCTGAACATCAATCGTAAGGGTAAATACCAGAGCCTCTTCCTACGCCAGAGTAATGCAAACTGCTAAGCACAGGGAGCGAAACACTAAAGCCATTCCTTGGCACCACGTCGCACCACCTCATCACTAAGGATGAACCATAAAATAATTCCGCGCCATCCCAGAGGACTGTGTTTCGGCGAGTCGTGGAACTCGTTTCTTACGCCGACATCCTTCCGAAGAATGGTGATACGTGTCAAAGAGAGATTTGGACAAAACGGAGTGTTATAGGTGCTTTGTTTATTTAGATATCAAAGTCATAGATCACTTAAAGACTGCTTTTTACCATCTATGCTTCTTTTTTTTGGTTCTCCTTGCGATGCAACTTGAATGGAGCGAAAACTGTTTATTCCTCGGAGACTAAAAGAGTGATGAATTTTTAAATTTTTTTCGCCTTTTGTGTCTGTGTGTTTAGAGACTTGAGGAGTTTCTTTTGAAGCAATGCTTAAGCTCTCTGGACGCTATGTTTGGGTCGAAACTGTTGCAAGAAGTGTCGGCTCCTTACATTGATGACGTCATTAACGTTGCGACGCGTGGCTTTGGGTTGGGTTGTTTTACCTCTGAGCGGCACTTTTTTGCACACCATGGGCTAAATAGCCAGGTCACATGGACCCCGAAGGATCAGAGAAGGTTGGGGGAGGGGACCCACTGGAACAGCTGTTGGGAGACAGATGGTAGCCTCCCGTCAAGGCCATTCAGCGTGTTCTTTAACGTTGGGTTGTTTTACCTCTGAGTGGCACTTTTTTGCAGACCATGGGCTAAATGGCCAGGTCACATGGACCCCGAAGTATCAGAGAAGGTTGGGGGAGGGGACCCACTGGAACAGCTGTTGGGAGACAGATGGTAGCCTCCCGTCAAGGCCATCCAGTGTGTTCTTTAACGTGCACAGGTATGGCTCTCCCACACACGGGGCCACGGCTTAACGTCCCATCCGACGGACGGCGGCCTTTCCAAGCCCATCGGTGTCCCCTACTGACCGTAGGCATGGCGGGGAATTTTGCGGAGCGACGCGTGGCGCTGAACGGTATGAACTTGGGTAAGTTTCATGATTTGAGAACATATCTTTTTTTAGGTGCTTATTTTTTTTATCTCTCAAAATATAATCAGAAAAAGAGAGTGTGTTTTGATATTGCATGGGTTTACATTTATTTCATTGAACATTTTTATTGAACATTTTTAGGGATAAACTTCCTTTGGACAAAGCCGCAGGATATCTGTAACTCAGTTGAACATTAAAACAGTATGGGGGACAAAAGGTCGAGCAACAAGGGCCGATCTTGACCCCGAAGGATCGGTAGATCTCCAGGCAGTCAAGAATCAGACTGTTGCGGAACAGTGACTAAAAGAATTTTCACAGCAAAAGTATTTTTGATATTTCTAAAAAACGAAAACTCCAGTGTGTGTTTTTTTATGGCAAGTTTTTTCTTTTTAAATATGGGCTGAGAAGACTTTGGATTAGGTTGTTTTATCTCTGTGTGGCACTTTTTTTTTGCACAAAATGGGCTAAATGGCCAGGTCACAAGAACTCAGAGAAGGTTGGGGACAGATAGAAGCCTCCCGTCAAAGCTTGTTCTTTAAAGTAAGTAGGGTGTGGACCTCCTGCAAACGGGACCACAGTTTAGCGTCACATCCGACGAACGACGGCCTTTCCATTTCCATCGTTGCTCACTTTCTGACTGAAAGTAGAGGGGGGAGAGTGTTTAGTGGAGATAAGTCTGAATGCAGGAACATCTGGGACTCGAACCTGGGAAGTGTGTCGGTTCCTGTGGTTGGTAGAATGTAATTGATTCTCGGCGCCCGCAGGTAAGGAAGTAAGCTTTTGGTTCGTTCTGTATTGGGCTTCGGACGTTTGAGAATTGCAGAATGATAACTAACTCCAAGTTTAAAACAGTGACAAAAAAGATTTATTTCGGAAGATATTTACAGAGTCCCCCTGAGTACTAACGTTGGCTACTGGCTAAGTTGGCTACAAACAACCATGTGCGGATTGCTTAACAGGTTGCAACTCTACGCACCTAACCGAGGAAAGCTTCTCCCCTCGTGAATTATCTATTCACCTAGCAACCGCCGTTACTCTAGCCAGTTACTAACTCAGAACTACTCTGGGGCGGGGGTGGCTCAGTCGGTAGCGCTCCAGGCTCTTAATCTGCAATTCCCAGGTTCGATTCCCAGCTGGGTCAGCGTTGAGATTTATCTCCGCAAAATTCCCCGCCCTGCCCACGGTCAGTAGGGGACACCGATGGGCTTGGAAAGGCCGCCGTCCGTCGGAAGGGACGTTAAGCCGTGGCTCCGTGTGCGGGAGAGCCATAACGTTAAAGAACACGCTGGATGGCCTTGACGGGAGGCTACCATCTGTCTCCCAACAGTTGTTCCAGTTGTTCCAAACTTCTCTGAGCCTTCGGGATCCATGTGACCTGGCCATTTAGCCCATGGTGTGCAAAAAAGTGCTGCTCAGAGGTAAAACAACCCAACCCAACCCAGAACTACTCGACATTCTGACGGGTCATCCGACGTTCAGCGTCCAGTGCCGACCTCCCCATCCCAACGGACGGTCATTTGGTCTGCACTCCTTGATCAATGGAGCTGGGCCGGAAGGGGACTGATCACTGACGATCAGGTACCATAAACCTTAACACCACTGACTACGGATGTTTATGGCTAATATCTCTTGCTGATTTACAGCAAGACATACTAGCCATAAACAGCCTCAGTCAGTGGTGGGAGAAAGGAAACTGTTTCACTTAAAGGATTATGGTGCAAGGTCAAATACAAATATATACATGAAATGACAAAATTATATCTGTGTATCGCATCAAAATCTGACAAAATGCAAATTGAGAGTCTGCTACGCTAGCGACTGAGTTTGGTTGGGTTGTTTTACCTCTGAGCGGCACTTTTTCTGCACACCATGGGCTAAATGACCAGGTCACATGGACCCCGAAGGCTCAGAGAAGGTTGGGGGAGGGGACCCACTGGAACAGCTGTTGGGAGACAGATGGTAGCCTCCCGTCAAGGCCATCCAGCGTGTTTTTTAACGTGCACAGGGTATGGCTCTCCCGCACACGGGGCCACGGCTTAACGTCCCATCCGACGGACGGCGGCCTTTCCAAGCCCATCGGTGTCCCCCTACTGACCGTGGGCAGGGCGGGGATTTTGCGGAGATAAATCTCAACGTTTACCCAGCTGGGACTCGAACCTGGGAACTACAGATTACGAGCCTGGCGCGCTACCGACTGAGCCAACCATACCCCACTAGCGACTGAGCCAATGATGAAGCCATAAGACTGTGAAATTCAGCAGTTCTGAAAGATCACAGGTTAAGGACATAGTTACATAGTAGCGTCCATTGCGCAGTATCATTCTAGTCCCACTTGTACGCGAGTTCAGATTTATATAGATAGGTATTTTCATTCACTATTCTGAATGTCAATATAACTCAATGCAAAAAATCTGCGTGAGGAACATAGTATTACATAAAATTACTTTTTGTTAAAGACTTTAACCAGCTCATTAACACAAATTATAATATATACAGGGTGTCTCAAAAATATAGGTACAAACTTTTAGGGGAGATAGATAACATCTGAAGGAATGAGAATTGCATTGGAACCCATAACCGGAAACGTCACCGTAAGTCAATAGGCGGCGCTGTTCTTCAGTGCGCTAGAGGGGAAATTTCGGATTTCCTCATTCGAGCGGTAGTCGGCTGACGAAGAGCATGCAAAGGTATTCGAACAGGGAGTTGGCAGACATGCACTTAGTGTATGGAATAGCTGAGGGCAACGGACGAGCCGCTCAACGAATGTATCAAGAACGATTCCCACACAGGCATGTACCGGGCCACCGTTTGTTTGCGCATCAAAATTTGTGCGATTATAGGTCAAATTTTGAGCATCTGCTGTAACATTATGAAATGTATCATCTAGTACGCCATTTGTGATAATTATGTCCAATAAATGTTTTCCCATTAATCACTATCTTGTGTCCTTCAGATCTTCTACCTCTGATACCACTTTCCCTTGACGTTTCCGGTTATGGGTTCCTATGCAATTCTCATTCCTTTAGATGTTATCTACCTCCCCTAAAAGTTTGTACCTATATTTTTGAGACTCCCTGTATATGAAAGCTTAATATTAAAGTTATATAATAAACAGTGTGAACAATTTTAAAGCAGCAAAAAATGAGTACTCCACTAGAAAAGAAGAAGCTCAGATCGAAGAAAAGAGAGTCAAAGCTCGTTTTTGGAGAAATTCAAAAACATATATTTGCAAAATTAACTACAACAGTATTACAAATATTGGATTGGATTGTTTTACCTCTGAGCGGCACTTTTTTGCACACCATGGGCTAAATGGCCAGGCCACAAGGACCCCGAAAGCTCAGAGAAGGTTGGGGGAGGGGACCCACTGGAACAGCTGTTGGGAGACAGATGGTAGCCTCCCGTCAAGGCCATCCAGCGTGTTCTTTAACGTGCACAGGGTATGGCTCTCCCGCACACGGTGCCACGGCTTAACGTCCCATCCAACGGACGGCGGCCTTTTCAAGCCCATCGGTGTCCTCTACTGACCGTGGGCAGGGCGGGGAAATTTTGCTTACAAATATTTTAACACTTGATTTTAGTTATAGATATTTCTCTACGTCAGTGGTTCTCAACCTTTTATGCCTCACGTACTCCCTGGAGATGTGTATGTAACTGGGGTACCCCTTATGTAGATAGATAAAACTATAGTTATAATATAATAATCCCAAAAGAGTGACTTTGTTACTAGATCTAGCGACTTTTGAGTTCTCACGGCGTAGAGTCGCTCAAAAAAATATCCGAACACTATGGTTTATTACAGAATTCAGAAAAAATATCTGCCAATGATTTTTTTTGGAAATTAGTGATCTGGCAAACTTCGTGTAAGGTTGCTAGATCACTAATTTCTGAAAAAATTGTTGTCATATATTTGTTGATTGCAGAATTCAGAAAAAATATCTGCCAATGATTTTTTTGGAAATTAGTGATCTGGCAACCTTCGTGTAAGGTTGGCAGATCACTAATTTCTGAAAAAATCGTTGTCATATATTTGTTGATTACAGAATTCAGAAAAAATATCTGCCAATGATTTTTTTGGAAATTAGTGATCTGGCAACCTTCGTGTAAGGTTGCCAGATCACTAATTTCTGAAAAAATCGTTGTCATATATTTGTTGATTACAGAATTCAGAAAAAATATCTGCCAATGATTTTTTTGGAAATTAGTGATCTGGCAAACTTCGTGTAAGGTTGCCAGATCACTAATTTCTGAAAAAATCGTTGTCATATATTTGTTGATTACAGAATTCAGAAAAAATATCTGCCAATGATTTTTTTGGAAATTAGTGATCTGGCAACCTTCGTGTAAGGTTGCCAGATCACTAATTTCTGAAAAAATTGTTGTCATATATTTGTTGATTGCAGAATTCAGAAAAAATATCTGCCAATGATTTTTTTGGAAATTAGTGATCTGGCAAACTTCGTGTAAGGTTGCTAGATCACTAATTTCTGAAAAAATTGTTGTCATATATTTGTTGATTGCAGAATTCAGAAAAAATATCTGCCAATGATTTTTTTGGAAATTAGTGATCTGGCAACCTTCGTGTAAGGTTGCCAGATCACTAATTTCTGAAAAAATCGTTGTCATATATTTGTTGATTACAGAATTCAGAAAAAATATCTGCCAATGATTTTTTTTGGAAATTAGTGATCTGGCAAACTTCGTGTAAGGTTGCCAGATCACTAATTTCTGAAAAAATCGTTGTCATATATTTTTTCTGAATTCTATAATCAACCATAGTATTCAGATACTTTTTTGAGCAACTGTACCCCAAAAAATTTTACCACGTATCCTACGTTGAGAACCTCTGCTCTGCGTCATCAGAATCCACTTCACAATCCCATAGTAACCTTTTGAAAGCGTAAATGTTGATTTCATTTTTAAGGACAGCGAATAAAGAATTAAACAGTTTTAGTGTAAAATAAACATAATGCTTTCGGATGATAGTTTTTTAGGATATGGCATGGACAAATGCACAGCTGATGATAAACGTGCATATTTGGAAAAGATCTTACTTTAAAATCATCCCAATTTTGTTTATTGCTTATTAATAGCTGATAGATATATAATTTCCTAACTGATAATATATTTAATATTTTGTAATAGGTTTATACACTGTCAAATTTCTTCTTTTTTAGCATACATCTTAATACTTAATTTTGAGAACATAGTAATGGTTTCAAATTTGTCTCATATAGACCTCCCCAAGATATAATGCTATATTTCAAAAAAAAAAAAATTTACCCATGAATTATATAAAATTTTTAACATTGACAAATTAATAAAATTCCTTATTAATAAATCCTTGAAACCATATATTTAAAATTTTAATTATTATTTATATGTGCTTTCCACGAATTTTTTTTGTTATCAAGTAGAATCCGCTAAATTCTACCCTGTCTATCCTCAGTCAGAAACGAGACATTGACGGGCTAGAAAAAGACGCTGTCCGTCAGATGAAACGTTAAGCAGTGGTCCTCTGTGAAGGAGAGCCTACCTTGTGCACATTTAAAAACACGACTGGATGACCTTAACGGGAGGCTACTATCTGCCTTCTAACAGCTGTCCAGTGGTCCACTTCCCCCAACCTTCTCTGAGCCCTTGGGTCCTTGTGACCTGGCCTTTTAGTCCATTGTGTGCAAAAAGTGCCACTCAGATGTAAAACAATCCAATGCTTGTGGCCGACTCCTTCGCTAACCTCATCATCACTTAAAATGCGAAATCACCTAATAGCAAAGACACGGCATAAGCATCTAGAATCAAAGGCATCAAGTTTTCTGTTATCTTGCTTACGAACTCTAAACGAACATCCAGATATAGAAACATGCATTAAAACTCAAAATGTCAATGGAAAAACATTCATAACAAGCTTCAAAGCACATACAAATAGTCATTCTTTCTCCCATTTGAGTGTAACCCAATATGAAAGCGTCGCTTCTTCAAATCTCCGCATTCCTGCCTTTCGTTTCCTTTAACGACGAAAACAAACCACAGAGTCGCAAGAATCTGACCTCGACAGAGTTTGCAAAGCTCCGCAACAAGTGAAAACGGAACTGTTAACTGAAAGGGAATAAACGAAGCGTTCATTCGGAAAAAGAAGAACCGAAAAATAATGCTTTTGTACCCGTACTGCAAACTCCAAACAAAAGTCAGGCTTCGTTGCAGTTGAATACGCGAACGACAATGTAAACCGATGTTTATACAACTCTAGAAAAGTTCGTCTCGAAAATTGGATAAATAGAGCCTCTTCTATGTGAAATGGAGAAGTGGTTAATTTAAACATTCTTGAAATAAGCAGCTGAGATTATCGCACTCTTGCTATTATGTCTTTTGTAAAGGCTAACCTTCGTATAGGTGTGTTTTAGCTGTGTCTAGTTGTGCGTTATACGTGTTAGTTGTTGGGTTGGGTTCTTTTACCTCTGAGCGGCACTTTTTTGCACACCATGGGCTAAATGGCCAGGTCACATGGACCCCGAAGGCTCAGAGAAGGTTGAGGGAGGGGACCCACTGGAACAGCTGTTGGGAGACAGATGGTAGCCTCCCGTCAAGGCCATCCAGCGTGTTCTTTAACGTTGGGTTGTTTTACTTCTGAGCGGCACTTTTTTGCACACCATGGGCTAAATGGCCAGGTCACATGGACCCCGAAGGCTCAGAGAAGGTTGGGGGAGGGGACCCACTGGAATAGCTGTTGGGAGACAGATGGTAGCCTCCCGTCAAGGCTATCCAGCGTGTTCATTAACGTGCACAGGGTATGGCTCTCCCGCACACGGGACACGGCTTAAAGTTCCATCCGACGGACGGCGGCCTTTCCAAGCCCATCGGTGTCCCCTACTGACCGTGTGCAGGGCGGGGAATTTTGCGGAGATAAATCTCAACGCTGACCTAGCTGGGACTCGAACCTGGGAACTACAGATTACGAGTTTGGCGCGCTACCGACTGAGCCTCCCCCGCCCTGTTAGTTGTTATGGATCCAACTAGAAACTGCGTTCTCTACATGTAACATATCACCTTTTTAACTTTTTTGATTGATTTTGTTTTTTTTTTCTGTGTGGGTTGGATTGTTTTAGGTCTGAGCAGCACTTTTTTTTGCCTACAATAAGCTAAATAACCAGGTCACAAGGACCCCGAGGGCTCGAGAAGGTTTTGGGGAGGGAACCCATTTGACAGCTGTTAGGAGACGGACAGTAGCCTCCCGTGAAGGTCATCCAGCTTGTTCTTTAACGTGCGTAATTTATGGCCTTCCCTTACATGGCGCTATGGCTTTATGTCCCATCCGACGGACGGCGACCTTTCCAAGCCCATCGGTGTCCCCTACTGACCGTGGACAGAGCGGATTGTGCGGAGAGAAATCTCAACGATGGCCCAGGTGGGACTCGAACCTGGGAACTACAGATTACGAGCAGGCCTTCCCCCCCCCCCCACCGCTCCAATAGGATAGTGAGAGCTGTAAAAACTGTCTAAATAGTTACTGGGTTGACACACCTAATTAGTTGTTAGAACACAGTTTGGTTTAAAAGGTCAGGGACACCATGGACTCAGAACTGGGGGGCGGGGGTGGCTCAGTCGGTAGCGCGCCAGGCTCGTAATCTGTAGTTCCCAGGTTCGAGTCCCAGGTGGGTCAGCGTTGAGATTTATCTCTGCAAAATTCTCCGCCCTGCCCACTGTCAGTAGGGGACACCGATGAGCTTGGAAAGGCCGCCGTCCGTCGGATGGGACGTTAAGCCGTTGCCCCGTGTGCGGGAGAGCCATACCCTGTGCACGTTAAAAACACTCTGGATGGCCTTGACGGGAGGCTACCATCTGTCTCCCAACAGCTGTTCCAGTGGGTCCCCTCCCCCAACCTTTTCTGAGCCTTCGGGATCCATGTGACCTGGCCATTTAGCCCATGGTGTGAAAAAAAGTGCCGCTCAGAGGTAAAACAACCCAACCCAACTCAGAACTGGGTAGGAATATGAAGCCACCGAGATAAGGTCGGGCCCGGACCGCTGTAGAACAAAAAATGGAGTAATGAACAATCACGAGTAAAGATTATAAGCAATTTATTTTGTTTAAAAATTAAAAACGAACTAATTAGTCTAGAGCAGATTAGGTCAACAACCCGCGACTCATTACAAAAGAACTTGCAGCTCAGAAAAGAAATAATCAATATGCTGAACCTGGCTGATTTCTTCCAATTTTTTGAACACACATTTTTAGGTACATTACTAAACGATTCTGCCAATTCATAACACTCATTAAAAATGTATATTTTTAATGAATTTAATAATAAATATACATTAATGTATTTTTGTATTAAATTTTTTATATGTATTTAATATAATAATATATTTTATATGTATTTAATATAATAATATATTTTATATGTATTTAATATAATAATATATTTTATATGTATTTAATATAATAATATATTTTATATGTATTTAATATAATAATATATTTTATATGTATTTAATATATTTATATTTATAATATATTTTATATGGATTTAATATAATAATTTAATATCTATTATTATTTATGTATGGGATGAGTGGTTAGCGCGCTTGGCTACGTATCTAAGGGACCTGAGTTCGAGCCCCGGGTAAGGCATGGATGTGTGTGTGGTTTTTCTGTTGAGGTCTTGCCATCCTCTCAGACCTTCTACAGTGGCACATAAACTGAAAGGCTCCTGTCAGACCTCTGTGGCAAGCACCTGCTTGAGGGGGTATTTAATTTATTTTATTTTATTTAATGTATTTAATATATTTATATGTATAATATATTATATATATATATAATATAATAATATTATATCTATTAATATTTTATATGTATTTAATGTAATAATATTTTAGCTCTTAATATTTTATGTATTTAATATATTTATATGTATAATATATTTTATATGTATTTAATATAGCAATTTTATATTTTTAATATTTTATGTATTGAATATATTTATATATATAATATATTTTATATGTATTTAATATTATAATTTTATATCTGTTAATATTTTATGTTCCTAAAAATATAGTCTCCCTCCCCTCCAATTCATTGTTCGTTAGAAATGCAAATTTTCGTTTTTAAGTAGGGAATATTTCCTGCGCTTCTTTGGTAATAAAATATATTGTCTTGTGGCTCTTCGCTAAGTTTGTGATGTCTTGTTTGGCTTGGTCTACAATAATATGAAAAAATAATTATTACAAGACTTCATTTAAATATATATAATTGATTATGTGCAAATCAGTCACTAGCTTATTAAAAATAAATAGCAACGGGTTTTTAGGTATAAAAGTTTAATTAAAATATTTTTCTATTTAAATATTAATTCTTCTGTAACTGAATTATTCGGATCGGTTATCTATATGGTTATGGTATGGACTAAGAATGAGTTTGGGCTCAATTTTTCGAATCTACGGCTGTCCAAACCAAAGTCCGCATAATTCTGAAATTATTTAGCCCAAGCTCGAACCATTTCGATAATTCCTGAGCCACAATCCGCACCATTTCGACAATTGTTGAACCAGAATACGAACAATTTCCACAATTCTTGAGCCACAATTCGCACCATTTCGACAATTCTTGAGCCACAATCCGCACCATTTCGACAATTCTTGAGCCACAATCCGCACCATTTCGACAATTCCTGAGCCACAATCCGCACCATTTCGACAATTCCTGAGCCACAATCCGCACCATTTCGACAATTCTTGAGCCCCAATCCACACCATTTCGACAATTCTTGAGCCCCAATCCGCACCATTTCGACAATTCTTGAGCCACAATCCGCACCATTTCGACAATTCCTGAGCCACAATCCGCACCATTTCGACAATTCCTGAGCCACAATCCGCACCATTTCGACAATTCCTGAGCCACAATCCGCACCATTTCGGCAATTTTTGTGCCACAATCCGCAACATTTCGACAATTCTTGAGCCCCAATCCGCACCATTTCGACAATTCTTGAGCCCCGATCCGCACCATTTCGACAATTCCTGAGCCACAATCCGCACCATTTCGACAATTCCTGAGCCACAATCCGCACCATTTCGATAATTCCTGAGCCCCAATCCGCACCATTTCGGCAATTCTTGTGCCAAAATCCGCACCATTTCGACAATTCCTGAGCCCCAATCCGCACCATTTCGACAATTCTTGAGCCCCGATCCGCACCATTTCGACAATTCCTGAGTCACAATCCGCACCATTTCGACAATTCCTGAGCCACAATCCGCACCATTTCGACAATTCCTGAGCCACAATCCGCACCATTTCGGCAATTCTTGTGCCAAAATCCGCACCATTTCGACAATTCCTGAGCCCCAATCCGCACCATTTCGACAATTCTTGAGCCCCGATCCGCACCAGTTCGACAATTCCTGAGTCACAATCCGCACCATTTCGACAATTCCTGAGCCCCAATCCGCACCATTTCGACAATTCTTGAGCCCCAATCCGCACCATTTCGACAATTCTTGAGCCCCAATCCGCACCATTTCGACAATTCCTGAGCCCCAGTCCGCACCATTTCGACAATTCCTGAGCCACAATCCGCACCATTTTGACAATTCCTGAGCCACAATCCGCACCATTTCGGCAATTCTTGTGCCACAATCCGGACCATTTCGACAATTCCTGAGCCAGAATCCGCATCATTTCGGCAATTATTGTGCCACAATCCGCACCATTTCGACAATTCTTGAGCCCCAATCCGCACCATTTCGACAATTCTTGAGCCCCGATCCGCACCATTTCGACAATTCCTGAGCCACAATCCGCACCATTTCGACAATTCCTGAGCCACAATCCGCACCATTTCGACAATTCCTGAGCCGCAATCCGCACCATTTCGACAATTCTTGAGCCCCGATCCGCACCATTTCGACAATTCCTGAGCCACAATACGCACCATTTCGACAATTCCTGAGCCACAATTCGCACCATTTTGACAATTCCTGAGCCGCAATCCGCACCATTTCGACAATTCCTGAGCCACAATCCGCACCATTTCGGCAATTCTTGTGCCACAATCCGCACAATTTCGACAATTCCTGAGCCCCAATCCGCACCATTTCGACAATTCCTGAGCCACAACCGCACCATTTCGGCAATTCTTGTGCCACAATCCGCACAATTTCGACAATTCCTGAGCCCCAATCCGCACCATTTCGACAATTGTTGAACCAGAATACGAACAATTTCCACAATTCTTGAGCCACAATTCGCACCATTTCGACAATTCTTGAGCCCCAATCCGCACCATTTCGACAATTCTTGAGCCACATTCCGCACGATTTCGACAATTCTTGTGCCACAATCCGCACCATTTCGACAATTCTTGAGCCACAATCTGCACCATTTCGACAATTCTTGAGCCACAATCCGCACCATTTCGACAATTCTTGAGCCCCAATCCGCACCATTTCGACCATTCTTGAGCCCCAATCCGCACCATTTCGACAATTCTTGAGCCACAATCCTCACCATTTCGACAATTCTTGAGCCACAATCCGCACCATTTCGACAATTCCTGAGGCACAATCCGCACCATTTCGACAATTCCTGAGCCACAATCCGCACTATTTCGACAATTCCTGAGCCACAATCCGCACCATTTCGACAATTCCTGAGCCCCAATCCGCACCATTTCGACAATTCTTGAGCCCCAATCCGCACCATTTCGACAATTCTTGAGCCCCGATCCGCACCATTTCGACAATTCTTGAGCCACAATCCGCACCATTTCGACAATTCTGAGCCACAATCCGCACCATTTCGACAATTCTTGTGCCACAATCCGCACCATTTCGACAATTCTTGTGCCACAATCCGCACCATTTCGACAATTCTTGTGCCACAATCCGCACCATTTCGACAATTCTTGAGCCACAATCCGCACCATTTCGACAATTCTTGAGCCACAATCCGCACCATTTCGACAATTCCTGAGCCACAATCCGCACCATTTCGACAGTTGTTGAGCCGAATTCGAACCATTTCGACCGTTGTAGACCCAGAATCCGAACTATTTCGACAATTGTTGAATCCGAGCCGGATTTGTGGAAAACGTTTCTCTGACGCATCATAAGAGATACAGAAGTGCATATCGCTAATCATTTATTTTATTCTTATTTAGTTACAATCATTTTATGACAATATTAGAACGTTAATTTGATAATGAAAAATATTTTATATTCTTAGTTATTTTTTTCGCAATTGCAAGAAATATTTGAAATTCAAATTCTTTTCAGTTCGAATTCATTTATACAAGGAATCTAACTAGAACCATTTAGATAAGACATGATCAGGACAGCAACTATTAAATAAAAAAGAGGGAAATTTAAAATTTTTGAAGTGGCAGAGTGGTTAGCGTGCTTATCTACTGCTCAAAAGGGACCTGGGTTCGAGCCCCGGGTAAGGCATGGATGTTGGTTTTGTCTTTCTGCAGAGGTCTCGCCTTCTTCACAGATTGATAGGCTCTGTCAGACCTCTCTAGCAAGCAGCTACTTGAGGAGATAATTATTTATTTTTCTGTTTAATATGAAATAATCATTACACAAACTCTGAAAAGTGTGGGGCGGGGGTGTCTCAGTCGGTAGCTAGCCAGGCTCGTAATCTGTAGTTCCCAGGTTCGAGTCCCAGCTGGGTCAGTATTGAGATTTATCTCCGTGGCCCCGTGTGCGGGACAGCCATAATAACCCGTGTATGTTAAAGAAGACGCTGGATGGCCTTGACGGGAGGATACCATCTGTCTTCCAACAGCAGTTCTGTCAATTCTCCCAACCTTCTCTGAGACTTCGGAGTCCATGTGACCTGCCCATTTAGCCCATGGTGTGCAAAAAAGTGTAAAGTAAAACAACCCGATCCAAACAACCGATGATAAAATGCATTCAATATTGACGATGATGCATTTTGCAACTCATTTTTTGATATCGCATCTGTTCTTCCCCGAATAAAAAATTCCCCGCCTTACCCACGGTCAGTAGGGGACACCGATGGACTTGGAAAGGCCGCCGTCCGTCGGATGGGACGTTAAGCCTTGTCCCCGTGTGCGGGAGAGCCATACTTTGTGCACGTTAAAGAACACGCTGGATGGCCTTGACGGGAGGCTACCATCTGTCTCCCAACAGCTGTTCTAGTGGGTCCCCTCCCCCAACCTTCTCTGAACCTTCGGGGTCCATGTGACCTGCCCATTCAGCCCATGGTGTGCAAAAAGTGTCGCTCAGAGGTAAAGAACCCGATCCAAACAACCGATGATGAAATGCATTCAAATATTGAAGATGATGCATTTTGCAACTCATTCCTTGATATCGCATCTGTTCTTCCCCGAATTAAGTGTAATTTCATAAACAGCTCCTGCTTTTAAACGACCCTGGAAAATGTAAATTACGAAATATCTAAAACATTAACGTGACGCATAAGTCTACTTTGCCTTTCTACGTTCTGACACTTACCACTACATACGAACCGTTAGGCCATCTCGGGAAAAGGGAGAGAGAATTTAATGCCTTCATGAGTTCATCACATGGGGCATTAAATCTGGCACCTCACTTGTTGAAGGATGTCACGTCATTTCACATTATGGAAGATATCCTTTTAACGATGACAAAGTAGCTAAACGGAAAGAGAAGATTTCTCCTGTAACGAAGAAGAAATAATCTTGTTGACTTCCCAACACTCACCATGGTTATGGAGATAGAAATAAACCTATTCGCTCGAGGGTTGGGTTGTTTTAACTCTGAGCGGAATTCTTTTGCACAGCATGGGTTAAATGGCCAGGTCACATGGACCCCGAAGGCTCAGAGAAGGTTGGGGGAGGGGACCCACTGGAACAGCTGTTGGGAGACAGATGGTAGCCTCCCGTCAAGGCCATCCAGCGTGTTCTTTAACGTGCACAGGGTATGGCTCTCCCGTACATGGGGCCACGGCTTAACGTCCCATCCGACGGACGGCGGCCTTTCCAAGCCCATCGGTGTCCGCTACTGACCGTGGGCAGGGCGGGGAATTTTGCGGAGATAAATCTCAACGCTGACCCAGCTGGGACTCGAACCTGGGAAGTACAGATTACGAGTCTGGCGCGCTACCGACTGAGCCACCCCGCCCCATTCGCTCGAGTTGTTCTATTCCATAGGAAAGTGAACCTTAAAGTATTAAAATGCATGCTTAATAACATTACTTTCCAGGTTGGATCGGTTGTTTTACCTCTGAGCGGCACATTTTTTGCACACAAGGGGGCGGAGGTGGCTCAGTCGGTAGCGCGCCAGGCTCGTAATATGTAGTTCCCAGGTTCGAGTCCCAGCTGAGTCAGCGTTGAGATTTATCTTCGCAAAATTCCCCACCCTGCCTATGGTCAATAGGGAACACCAATAGGCTTCGAAAGTCCGCCGTCCGTCGTATGGGACGTTATGCCGTGGCGCCGTGTGTGAGAGAGCCACACTCTGCGGACGTTAAAGAACACGCTGGATGGCCTTGACGGGAGGCTACCATCTGTCTTCCAACAGCTATTCCAGTGGGTCTCCTCCTCCAACCTTCTCTGAGCCTTCGGGGTCCTTGTGACATGGCCAATTAGCCCATTTTGTGCAAAAAAATGCAGGTCAGAGATAAAAGAACCCAACCCAAATGTACATAATGGGCTAAATATCCAGGTCACAAGAACTCTACGGTATCAGGGAAGTTTGGAGAAGAGGACCCTCTGAAGAACTGTTAGGTTTAGATGGTAGCCTCCTGTCAACGTCATCCATTGTGCTCTTTAGCACGCACAGGTTATGACTCTCCTACACGAGAACATGGTTTGGCGCCCATCAGACGGACGGCGACCTTCCCAAGCCCAGTCACATTTCTTACCGAGTGTAGGGTAGGGATTAACGAAGACGAATCTCAAGACTGGCGCAATTGGGTCTCAAATATGAGAACTGCAGATCACGAGCGTGGAGTGCCCCGACTTATTCATCCCCACCCTTATGATGTTTTAAATTAAAATCAGAGGAGAGGGGGGAAAAATAAAATTATTTATTAAAAGAAAATGTTTAACTTTCACAAAATACGGCTTTCCTGCATACGGGACCACGGCTTAATGTCTCATTCGACGGCTTTTCCAGGTGCATCGGGGACGGGGGTGGCTCAGTCGGTAGCGCGCCAGGCTCGTAATCTGTAGTTCCCAGGTTCGAGTCCCAGCTGGGTCAGCGTTGAGATTTATCTCCGCAAAATTCCCCGCCCTGCCCACGGTCAGTAGGGGACACCGATGGGCTTGGAAAGGCCGCCGTCCGTCGGATGGGACGTTAAGCCGTGGCCCCATGTGCGGGAGAGCCATACCCTGTGCACGTTAAAGAACACGCTGGATGGCCTTGACGGGAGGCTACCATCTGTCTCCCAACAGCTGTTCCAGTGGGTCCCCTCCCCCAACCTTCTCTGAGCCTTCGGGGTCCATGTGACCTGGCCATTTAGCCCATGATGTGCAAAAAAGTGCCGCTCAGAGGTAAAACAATTCAACGTTAAAGAACACTCTGGATGGCCTTGACGGGAGGCTACCATCTGTCTCCCAACAGCCGTTCCAGTGGGTCCCCTCCCCCAACCTTCTCTGAGCCTTCGGGGTCCATGTGACCTGGCCATTTAGCCCATGGTGTGCAAAAAAGTGCCGCTCAGAGGTAAAACACCCCAACCCAGGTGCATCGATGTCTCAATCTTATCGGGGGAAGCTGAGAAAATTTTCAATGCAGACTCAGTTAAGGCTCGAACCTTGAAACTATAAATTACGAGCTCGAAACCCTACTGACTGAGTAACCTCTGCTCCTTTACTTTAAAAGGAGGCGGGAGTTAGTTGAGTTAGGGAGAGCACTAGTTCTTGCAATCTAATGTTCCTAGGTTCGAGTCCTTTGCTGGACTGCGTGCAGTTTTCAAAAACAGTGAAAGTAAGATGATAACAATCAAAGACTGATCATCTATTATTACCTTCATTCCGCAAAATATCGCTGCAAAACTCCCCGCCCTGCCATGGTTAGTAGGGGACACCGATGGACTTGAAAAGCCCGCCGTCTGTCGTAAGGGACGTTAAGCCGTGGCCCCGTATGCGGGAGAGACATACCATGTGCACGTTAAAGAACACGCTGGATGGCCTTGACGGAAGGCTACCATCTGTCTCCCAACAGCTGTTCCAGTGGGTCCCCTCCCCCAACCTAGGTACATGCAATTGTCCTAAAATAGAAGAAGTAAATGAAATAATTTACCTAGGCTTGAAAATGAATTCGAAAATGAAATGGAATAAACATATTGATTGGATGTGTTCAAGACTACGATTTGTAGCATTTAAAATTGGGAAACTTAACATGTTTGTTGATACACAGATAACTATTTTAGTATATAAAGCACTTTTTGAATCTATAATTAGGTATGGGATAACAGTTTATGGAACAGCCTATAAGACAGAATTAAATAAAATTAAAAGAATACAATTTAGTCTGCTAAAAGGATTGTGTAATACAGAAGTTAAATATTCCCTTACAACGAAAGATGATATATTCAGTTTGTTCAAAATTTTATCAATTGAAAGTTTATATGTGTTTGTTTCTGTTATCAATAACTTCTTTGATGATACCTATAAGCAAAATATTTGCCACAATAAGTTTACTAGAAAAAAGGCTATGGGTTTTTGAAACAACCAAAATTTTATAATAATTACGGAAGAAATTCCAAAGAATATCAAATTCTCAACCTATTTAACTTGCTTCCTAGAGAAATAGTTAACTTAAAAAAATTGTGATGTTAAAGATAAATTATTTCAGTGGTTGATGAAAAAGTGATGTTTTTATTTCGAAGCTTTCATCATTTTGTCGGTTTTCTTTCTCATTTATTCCTTTTTTTTCTCTCCTTCATTTTTTGTACTACTGAGGCAATCTAGATCATATCTGTAAAAACATATATGTACATTCCCGCTGATAAGCTTCGGCTTAGTGGGATTTTTTATGTAATATAATTATAGATAATACTTATTGAAAATAAATTTGAATTTGAAAAAAAAACCTTCGGGGGTCCTTGTGACGTGGCCATTTAGCCCATTGTGCAAAAAAAGTGCCGCTAAGAGGTAAAACAACCCAAATCCATCCGCAGAAATTTTTAATCGCCATTTTTGAAAAAACATCAAAGTTAAAAACGCATTTCAAATCTAGAAAAACATTAGCTTTGAATTATCCCTCATCCCCAAGTTCCGACCTAGGGGGTGAGGGAAATGGTCATAACTCTCCCTCCACCCACTGGGTCATGGCTCCCTCCCCCCCCCCCCCCCCAGAAGGATAGCAACTAGAATGGAGGCGAAAAAATATTAAATATATATTACACGTATTTTTTTAAAAAATTTTTAAATATCACTAAATCGGTGGAAAAATTTTAGCCCCCCCCCCCCCCCGTTAACTTTTTTCTTTTAGAATCTAGAGTAATATTAACGTTCAGTTATTCCTTATCCCCAGAACTGGATCTAGGGAGGGGTAGGGAATAACCTTAAACAAAATTTAGTATTATTAGTCGCAATTGTTTCGAAGTTATATTGCAATAGCATACACGGTAGTATCAGAATAATATGACCACCTACCATAGTATATGTATGGTAGGTGGTCATATTATTCTGATATGACTGTGTATTACTCCTTACTAGGGAACGACTACACTGTACACTGCAAACCTTTGTTTTCGGGATGTACAATCGCTCAAAAAAATATCCGAACACTATGGTTGATTACAGAATTCAGAAAAAATATCTGGCAGCGATCTTTTTTTTGGAAATTAGTGATCTGGCAACCTTCGTGTCACGTGACACGAAGGTTGCCAGATTACTAATTTCTAAAAAAAAATCGTTGCCAGATATTTTTCCTGAATTTTGTAATCAACCATAGTGTTCGGATATTTTTTTGAGCGACTGTACCTAGGAAAGATGACTTCAGACTCGGGCTCAAAATAAAATGGATGACTTTGGACTCCGGTTCAGAAAAACTTAAATTTCAAATATTTCTTGTAATTGAGAAAAAATTAAGTAAAAATATAAGAAAAAGTTTATTATAATTCCAAACTTTTAATCATTGTTCAGTAATTAAAAATAAGCACCATACAATTTTTTTAAACGTTTTTTGCATATTCTCTACGTATAATAAATGAATTGTCTTTTCGTATATAATTATCTTACACGAGAACTTTAAGTTTCTGTTTTCTGTTACTTTTATTTCTAACATTTTTTATTGTTTCAAATAGCATTAATATTTAAATTTTGTCATTAAATGATTACAATTAATAACATAAGAATAAGCCAATTGTTAGCAACATGCATTTTTGCATAAGAGAAATTGTTTCCTCAAATCACCCTGGGCTGACTCGGGCTCAACAATTGTTGAAATATTCGGGCTCAACAATTGTGAAAATAGTTCGGGCTCAACAATTATCAAAATAGTTCGGATTATGGCTCAACAATTATTGAAACAGTTCGGACTATGGCTCAACAATTATCGAAACAGTTCGGACTATGGCTCAAACAATTAAGGAAACAGTTCGGACTATGGCTCAACAATTATCGAAACAGTTCGGACTATGGGTCAACAATTGTGAAAATAGTTCGTGCTCAACAATTATCGAAGCAGTTCGGACTATGGCTCAACAATTGTCGAAACAGTTCGGACTATGGCTCAACAATTATCGAAACAGTTCGGACTATGGCTCAACAATTGTGAAAATAGTTCGGCTCAACAATTATCGAAACAGTTCGGACTATGGCTCAACTATTGTCGAAACAGTTCGGACTATGGCTCAACTATTGTCGAAACAGTTCGGACTATGGCTCAACAATTATCGAAACAGTTCGGACTAAGGCTCAACAATTGTGAAAATAGTTCGGGCTCAACAATTATCGAAACAGTTTGGACTATGGCTCAACAATTGTCGAAACAGTTCGGACTATGGCTCAACAATTATCGAAACAGTTAGGACTATGTGAAAATAGTTCGGGCTCAACAATTGTCGAAACAGTTCGGACTATGGCTCAACAATTGTGAAAATAGTTCGGGCTCAACAATTATCGAAACAGTTCGGACTATGGCTCAACAATTGTCGAAATAGTTCGGCTATGGCTCAACAATTGTCGAAATAGTTCGGCTATGGCTCAACAATTGTCGAAATAGTTCGGCTATGGCTCAACAATTGTCGAAATAGTTCGGACTATGGCTCAACAATTGTCGAAATAGTTCGAACTAGGGAGGACTCGGGCTCAATAACTTCGGGATCGAAAAATTAAGCCCTAACTCGTCTCTAGTGGCTAGCAAGTAATATTTAGACTACGATTTCTGCCATACCATGCTTAGAAAGTTTAGTTAATAAAATGCTTAATGTGAAAGCGTGCTGTTGTTTTAAATACAAAGGATCTGTAAAACTTCAGTGTATCGAATGTTTTGGCATATTTTCGAAAGCAACACGCAAATGAACCATTAGTGGGAAACCTTGCCTCATTCTGCTTAATTCATTAATCAATATGACACGTTTGCGACTTCGCTTCGTTATTGCGATTATTTTAATATCTGACGAAAGGAAACATTAAATTGTTTGCTACTGCAATGTCTGTTTCCGTCCTGCTATGGGGCGGGGTGGCTCAGTCGGTAGCGCGCCAGGCTCGTAATCTGTAGTTCCCATGTTCGAGTCCCAGCTGGGTCAGCGTTGAGATTTATCTCCGCAAAATTCCCTGCCCACGGTCAGTAGGGGACACCGATGGGCTTGGAAAGGTCACCGTCCGTCGGATGGGACGTTAAGCTGTGTCCCCGTGTGCGGGAGAGCCATACCCTGTGCACGTTAAAGAACACGCTGGATGGCCTTGACGGGAGGCTACCATCTGTCTCCCAACAGTTGTTCCAGTGGGTCCCCTCCCCCAACCTTCTCTGAGCCTTCGGGGTCCACGTGACCTGGCCATTTAGCCCATGGTGTGCAAAAACGTGCCGCTCAGAGGTAAAACAACCCAACCCGTCCTCCTATCGCCCAAATAATGTTTTTCAATTTTCCTAAAACTTGCATTATTGCTATTAAATATTCAAAACTTTATAATTCTCCCAAATACAAAGCGAATATGGTTGAAAATCGAGATAAAGCCATAAATCGTTAGTCATAATTTTCTGTACATTTTCTCCATTTTTTTTAAATTAATTTTTTTGTAGAAAGAACTAACTTGTTAAATGTGCCAGGTCACAAGGACCCCAAAAATCATCTGACCAAGGACGTAATTGGAGATTAGTGGGTTGTTTTACCTCTGAGTGGTATATTTTTTTTTGCATAAATGGACTAAATGGCCTAAATGGCCAGGTCATAAGGACTCCGAAAGTTCAGAGAAGGTTAGGAGACCCACTGGACAGCTGCTAGCAGACAGATGGTAGCCTCCCGTCAAGGTCATCCAGCATGTTCTTTTACGTGAACAGGATATGGCTCTCCCGCACACGGGGCCACGGCTTAATGTCCCATCGACGGATGGCGGCCTTTCCAAACCCATCGGTGTCCCCTACTGACCGAGGGCAGAGCGGGCAGTTTTGCGGAGATAAATCTCAAACGTAGCTCAGCTGGGACTCGAACCTGGGAATTGCAGATTAAGAGCCTAGCGCGCTACAACTGACATCTCCTGAACACTTGGTAGAAATCTGAATTCAGACATAGTAAAACCCGAATCATGAAATATCTGATTGCGAATCAACAGAAAAATAAATAAAAAAATAAATACCCCCTCAAGCAGCTGCTTGCCACAGAGGTCTGACAGGAGCCTGTCAGTTTATATGCCACAGTGGAAGGTCTGTGAGGATGGCAGGACCTCAGCAGAAAAACAACACAAACATCCATGCCTTATCCGGGGCTCGAACCCAGGTCCCTTAGATCAGTAGCCAAGCGCGATAACCACTCGGCCATGGGAAACAACATAAAATAAGCATTGCATTAAAAAAAAAATAGCAGAACTTCAAGAAAGCAATCTAACATGGACATACTTTCACCTTCTTCATCGTGCCGCCATCTCTACAGAACGAACACGTGTTTTGAGAACTGTCACTCACACCGTAACACAGGCAGCCCTACAAACACAGCCGTAGGAGAGGCCTAAAGCTTTTGACACTCTAAAATCCCCGCATTGCATGTTCTGTGTTTAAATCTTCGCCTTTCATATTATATATCCCCCACCCCCCTATTTTTAGCCATTGCCAAAGCAACCACGAAACGTGTGTTCACCGGCCGCGTCATCAGAATAAATAAAAACGAGACTTCGCATTTGAAAATTTCTCGGGGCCTCTATTTTCACAAGAAGCGAGAGAAAGGATGTCTTTTCAGACCTTTACGAATTGAAGTGTTTTTCACTCAATTTAAGAAGGCATATACCTCGCGCTCTCACTGACGTTGCTGGATAGGTTTTCCTGCTCAATATTCTACAGTGCAGTAACAGCACCTTCTCACATGCGCTTTGAGGGGTTTCACGTGTTTATAGCTAAGAGCCTGTACGATATACACGTTCGCTTCCTAATGCAAACGGAGAGAGGAGGGGAGAGAGGAGGGGAGGGATGAAAAGGGAAGAGGAGGATGCTGCTTTTTGAACGGGCAAGTGATTCTACAAATCACATGTCATGCTTTCTCTGAAAATGTAAGCCATATAAAGTACATGTTTCCTTGATGCTATTGAAAGCCATTTTCTTGTTCTTTGCCCTCCCCCCCCCCCTCCACAACCTCTGTTTTCTTTCTTGTTTCCTTTTTGAATCGGAAAGCGTTTTGAATGGAGATATTTGTCTTTTTTAAGTGGATGTTTTACAGTTCTGGTGTTGTTATTTTAGAGACTTTCTCTTTCGATTAATCGGCAGGTTTTTAAAGCATTCGCAAGATTTTTTCTTAATTTCTTTATGGAGTTTTGTGATGTTGCACAAAAATGGAATTTTTTTTTTGTGCGTGTGTGTGTGTGTGTGTTTTTTTTGTCTGTTTTTAAGGAAAATCTCCAGAAACTTCTGGAATTCGATTTGGTTTGAAGTGTGCAGTTATTAAAACGAAACTTCACAAGTTTGAGCTAAAAGATATTTGAATTAATTGAAATGTTTGTATGGGGGAAAAAAATTGAAGAATAGCATGTTACCTCTGTGATTATGGAATGCTCGTTTCTAAAAGGGAAGGAAGTTTTTTTACTTTCCACTCTCTTAATGTGGGCAGTTTTTTTTTGTTATTTAACAGTGAGCAGTTCATTTTCCACCCTCTAATGGAGTGTGATTCATTTCGCACTGTAACAGTGGTTGATTTATTTTCCACTCTCTAACAGTGGATAGCTCATTTTTTACTCTATAACAGTGAGTGGTTTATTTTTTACTCTCTAAGAGTGGGTGGTTTTTTCCATCCACTCTTAGAGAGTAAAATCTTTTTTTAGCAGAGCGTGGTTTATTTTTACTCTTTAACAGTGAGTGGTTTGTTTTTACTCTTTAGCAGTGGGTGGTTTATTTTCCACTCTCTAGCAGTGGGTGGTTTATTTTCCACTCTCTAGCAGTGGGTGGTTTATTTTCCATTCTCTAGCAGTGGTTGGTTTATTTTCCACTCTCTAGCAGTGGGTGGTTTATTTTCCACTCTCTAGCAGTGAGTGGTTTATTTTTCACTCTCTAGCAGTGAGTGGTTTATTTTTCACTCTCTAACAGTGAGTGGTTTATTATTTGTGTCATCTAACAGTGGGTGGTATGCGTTTTACTCTATAACAGAATGGTGGTGGGTGGTATGCGTTTTACTCTATAACAGAATGGTGGTTCGTTTTTTTTAGCAGGGGGTGGCTCAGTCGTTGCGCGCCAGGCTCGTAATCTGGAGTTCCCAGGTTCGAGTCCCAGCTGGGTCAGCGTTGAGATTTAGCTCCGCAAAATTCCCCGCCCTGCCCACGGTCAGTAGGGGACACCGATGGTCTTGGAAAGGCCGCCGTCCTTCGGATGGGACGTTAAGCCGTGTCCCCGTGTGCAGGAGAGCCATACCCTTTGCACGTTAAAGAACACGCTGGGTGGCCTTGACGGGAGGCTACCATCTGTCTCCCAACAGCTGTTCCAGTGGGTCCCCTCCCCCAACCTTCTCTGAGCCTTTGGGGTCCATGTGACCTGGCCATTTAGCCCATGGTGTGCAAAAAGGTGTCGCTCAGAGGTAAAACAACCCAACTTTTTTTTAGCAGAGTGTGGTTTGTTTTTAACTCTCTTTTTAACTCTTTAACACTGAGTGGTTTGTTTTCACTCTCTGGCAGTGGGTGGTTTATTTTCTGCCCTCTAACAGTGGGTGGTTTATTATTTCTGCCCTCTAACAGTGGGTGGTTTATTATTTCTGCCCTCTAACAGTGGGTGGTTTATTATTTCTGCCCTCTAACAGTGGGTGGTATGCATTTTACTCTCTAACAGAATGGTGGTTCTTTTTTTAGCAGAACGTGGTTTGTTTTTACTCTTTAACAGTGAGTGGTTTATTTTCCACTCTCTAACAATGATGGTTCATTTTTCACCTCCGACAGTGAATGGACATCAGAGTTTAAAAAGCAAAGGCATTTCAGTTGAAATAAAAAACAAATAAATTTTTCAGCGCTTAAGAATACCTTCCCTATGTTCACTTTCTATGAGGGAGTAAGAATCAATATCTGAAATTAAGAGTCCATTGTTGGAAACCAACAGTTTAATCAAACGCAACAAAGTAATGATCATACTGATCCCATTGTCAGACAAGTTCTGTTGAAAAGAAACGCCACACGTAAATTGCGCGAACACTCCTAAACTGGGCAAACTAATTATTTGCGCATAATTCTCGAAGAACCGAGCTTTGGTGAGAGACTGTTTCGGTCGCGGTTTTGACAGACGCATTAATCGCAGAAATCCGTCCAATATATCGAAAAAGTTAATTTCAACAGCCGGGTGTCATTTTCGACATTTTTTTAACTCTCCAGCTTTATTTTTGCTGTCATTATCTAGTTAATTTTTAGCCGATAGTATTTCGAAAACGCACTGCCAAATTTGAAAAACTTTAAATGTTTGAGATGAGAGTTTAAGAACTCATTAAGCGTTAAATTTAATAACTGTGCTTAACAATGTGAGGATAGTTTGGTGAAGCCAATTATCGATGTCTAGCAAGGGAACGAATTAATTTTTTTAGTGGAATTCAAACCAGATACGTATTCTTGGGAACGGAGGGTCAGGAATTTAGTTTGATGTTCTCGTGTGTATGGCGGAGGGGGGGGGGGGGCTGTACACTCTCTGATGCGAGGTCATTATCTGTTTCCTAACAGCTATCCAGTGGGTTTCCCCCCAAACTTCTCTGAACCTTTGGTGTCCTTGTGATTTGGCCGTGTGCAGGAGTGACACCCTGTGCACTTTCTAAGAACACTCTGGATTGCCTTCACACTGAATGCGATCCGGTCGAAACGAGCGATTCAGGTCCGAAATCAGTCTCAGAGATGGAGTATGAGGTGATGAAATGGCAAAGATAGAAAGAGGAAAAAGATAAGGAAGAAAGAAGATTGGAAATGGAATATAGGGGAGAGAAAGAAGAAAGAAATAGGGAGAGGAAAGAAAGAGATAGGGAGAAGGAAGAAAGAAGGGAAGAAAAAGATTGGGAGAAGAAAGAAAGAAGGGAAGAAAGAGATAGGGAGAAGGAAGAAAGAAGGGAAGAAAGGAGATTGGAAATGGAATATAGGACAGCGAAAGAAGAAAGAGATAGGGAGAAGGGAAGAAAGAGATTGGCAGAAGAAAGAAAGAAGGGAAGAAAGAGATAGGGAGAAGGAAGAAAGAAGGGAAGAATGGAGATTGGAAATGGAATATAGGACAGCGAAAGAAGAAAGAGATTGGGAGAAGGAAGAAAGAAGGGAAGAAAGGGATTGGGAGAAGGAAGAAAGAAGGGAAGAAAGAGATAGGGAGAAGGAAGAAAGAAGGGAAGAAAGAGATAGGGAGAAGGAAGAAAGAAGGGAAGAAAGAGACTGGGAGAAGAAAGAAAGAAGGGAAGAAAGAGATAGGGAGAAGGAAGAAAGAAGGGAAGAAAGGGATTGGGAGAAGGAAGAAAGAAGGGAAGAAAGAGATTGGGAGAAGGAAGAAAGAAGGGAAGAAAGGAGATTGGAAATGGAATATAGGACAGCGAAAGAAGAAAGAGATAGGGAGAAGAAAGAAAGAAGGGAAGAAAGAGATAGGGAGAAGGAAGAAAGAAGGGAAGAAAGAGATAGGGAGAAGGAAGAAAGAAGGGAAGAAAGGAGATTGGAAATGGAATATAGAACAGCGAAAGAAGAAAGAGAGGGAGAAGAAAGAAAGAAGGGAAGAAAGAGATTGGGAGAAGGAAGAAAGAAGGGAAGAAAGAGATAGGGAGAAGGAAGAAAGAAGGGAAGAAAGGGATTGGGAGAAGGAAGAAAGAATTGACGAAAGAGATTGGGAGAAGGAAGAAAGAAGGGAAGAAAGAGATTGGGAGAAGGAAGAAAGAAGGGAAGAAAGAGATTGGGAGAAGGAAGAAAGAAGGGAAGAAAGGAGATTGGAAGTGGAATATTGGACAGCGAAAGAAGAAAGAGATAGGGAGAAGAAAGAAAGAAGGGAAGAAAGAGATTGGGAGAAGGAAGAAAGAAGGGAAGAAAGAGATTGGGAGAAGGAAGAAAGAAGGGAAGAAAGAGATTGGGAGAAGGAAGAAAGAAGGGAAGAAAGAGATTGGGAGAAGGAAGAAAGAAGGGAAGAAAGGAGATTGGAAGTGGAATATTGGACAGCGAAAGAAGAAAGAGATAGGGAGAAGAAAGAAAGAAGGGAAGAAAGAGATTGGGAGAAGGAAGAAAGAAGGGAAGAAAGAGATTGGGAGAAGGAAGAAAGAAGGGAAGAAAGAGATTGGGAGAAGGAAGAAAGAAGGGAAGAAAGAGATTGGGAGAAGGAAGAAAGAAGGGAAGAAAGGAGATTGGAAATGGAATATAGGACAGCGAAAGAAGAAAGAGATTGGGAGAAGGAAGAAAGAAGGGAAGAAAGAGATTGGGAGAAGGAAGAAAGAAGGGAAGAAAGAGATTGGTAGAAGGAAGAAAGAAGGGAAGAAAGAGATTGGGAGAAGGAAGAAAGAAGGGAATAAAGAGATTGGGAGAAGGAAGAAAGAAGGGAAGAAAGAGATTGGGAGAAGGAAGAAAGAAGGGAAGAAAGGAGATTGGAAATGGAATATAGGACAGCGAAAGAAGAAAGAGATAGGGAGAAGAAAGAAAGAAGGAAAGAAAGAGATTGGGAGAAGGAAGAAAGAAGGGAAGAAAAAGATAGGGAGAAGGAAGAAAGAAGAGAAGAAAGAGAGGGAGAAAGAACAGAAGAAAGAGATAGGAAGAAAGAAGAAAGAAAGGAAAAAAAGAGATAGGGAGAAGGAAGAAAGAATGGAAAAAAGAGATAGGGAGAAGGAAGAAAGAAGGGAAGAAAGGAGATTGGAAATGGAATGTAGGAGAGAGAAAGAAGAATGAGATAGGGAGAAGGAAGAAAGAATGGAAAAAAAGAGATAGGGAGAAGGAAGGAAGAAGGGAAGAAAGAAAATTGGAAATGGAATATAGGATAGAGAAAGAAGAAAGAAATAGGGAGAAGAAAGAAAGAAGAGAAGAAAGAAATAGGGAGAAGGAAGAAAGAAGAGAAGAAAGAGATAGGGAGAAGGAAGTAGGAAGGGAAGAAAGAAGATTCAAAATGGAATATAGGAAAGAGATAGGGAAGAAAAAAGGGAGGAAAGAAGATTAGGTAGGGAGATAGAACTTAGACAATTGGATATGGAGAGGGCAAATAACTGCAGCCGAAGAAGTCAAAGTTCAGTGGATGTGAGATATCTAAAATTAAAAAGGCTTCAGAAAATTCTAAACCCTAATAACTATCTCTTACCGAAAAGAACGGAAGAATTACCAGCTAATTTCGAGACGATGGAGAAGTTGTTAAAATAGTAAGAAATAAGGGATGACTTGCAAGGAATGCTAGGGCATCCTTTGTTAGGGGAGAGAGCACGAAACATTTTTACTCTGCTGAGTGATGAGGAAATTCAAAACTACGAAGAAATTAATTCTGCTGTGTTAAAAGACAGCCAATTGACTCCGTTGGAGTATAAAAGGAAAATCGATTCGATGTTTAAGTTCTCTACGGAGATTTGGACTCAGTTTTCATCTCGAATGAAGAGTCACTTGAGCAATTACCTGAAGAGTCAGAAAGTAGATGATTTCCAAAAATTAAAAGAATTGATATTAGCCGACAAAATTAAAGATCTCTTACCACCGGAAGGGTGGTTTCTAAGGGGCGGGGTGGCTCAGTCGGTAGCGCGCCAGGCTCGTAATCTGTAGTTCCCAGTTTCGAGTCCCAGCTGGGTCAGCGTTGAGATTTATTTCCGCAAAATTCCCCGCCTTGCCCACGGTCAGTAGGGGACACCAATGGGCTTGGAAAGGTCGCCGTCCGTCGGATGGGACGTTAAGCCATGTCCCCGTGTGCGGGAGAGCCATACCCTGTGCACGTTAAAGAACACGCTGGATGGCCTTGACGGGACACTACCATCTGTCTCCCAACAGCTGTTCCAGTGGGTCCCCTGCCTCAACCTTCTCTGAGCCTTCAGGGTCCATGTGACCTGGCCATTTAGCCCATGGTGTGCAAAAAATTGCCGCTCAGAGGTAAAACAACCCAACCCACCGGAGGCGAAAAATCATATGTTGCAGGAAAAATTGCCATGAAATTGCCGAAGTTGCAGAGAACTTTCTGCAGGCACAGAGAACCTGAAAGGTTTATTCAGGTTAAAATTTTTAATCATAAAATAGAGAAAACAAATTTGGCTAGTCAGCTACGAAATTAAGTTTTAGTCGAAGGAATTTAGAACGAAATTCGAACCCGCCAAACATATTGGCAGAAAACAAGAACAGAGATTTTAAAGAAAAACAGAATCAGAACTTTTCTTCCAGATCATGCTTCATCTGTAGCCAGAAAGTCATTTGGTTAAGGAGTGCAAAAAGAATACGAACGTGGCCAAAGCGCTTAATGTAAACACTCACGAGGAGTCAGCCCCAGAGGAAGCGGCGTCATTATTGCAAAAGTTGGTTACCAGTTTATGTCGACATTAGAAGCAGAAGCAAGACAGTCAGGCTGTGACGCAGAAATTAGGAAATGCAGAGATCCGTGTCGAGGCATAGAGCCTTTATTGACGGTTCCGCATTAAGTGTGAGGGTAAAATGTTTAGTGCTATTGTGGACTCGGGAGCTCAGATTTCGGTCATAAAAGGTTTTCTTTAGCCCCAGAGAAATATAAGGAGTCAGAGGCAAAGATTGTACTAGTTAATGTTTTCAGAGGCCGATTGGAGGTTCCATTAATCACTGTCCCTCTCAAGTGGGCTGCTGATGAAAGTCAGGCAGGAGGATATGGGGGAAAGTGATAAATTGAGTGATGTTAATCACTCAGAATTCTTTCACCACCCTAGAGAGGTTGGCTGAAAAAGCCCAGAAGAAGGCTAAGTTTGAGGTACGGAGTGAGAAAAGGTGTAGCAGCGATGTACAGTCGCTCAAAAAAGTATCCGAACACTATGGTTGATTACAGAATTCAGAAAAAATATCTGGCAAAGATTTTTTTAGAAATTAATGATCTGGGAACCTTCGTGTCACGTGTCACGATTTTTTTTAGAAATTAGTGATCTGCCAACCTTCGTGTCACGTGACACGAAGGTTGCCAGATCACTAATTTCTAAAAAAAATTGTTGCCAGATATTTTTTTCTGAATTCTGTAATCAACCATAGTGTTCGGATACTTTTTTGAGCGACTGTACTTAATGCAATTAAATTTAAGGTGGTAAAGAATGTGCCTAAATTTAGTAAAGAAAATATTTTTATAGATGATGAGGATGAAATATTGTGTAATATACCTGATAAGGAGGAAGATGATAGTAAGAGTATTAATATCAGAGAAAGTAGTTTAGAGTAGTGGTTTCATTGAGAGCGAAGAAAATAATAATGTAGAGAGTGAGAAAATAAAATGTCAGAAGCATGAGGTTAAGATATATTTAAATAAGGATTTATCTGGTAGAGCGCTTGACTCTTGTACCGTAATTGACAAGTATAATAAAATTAATTGTTAAGAGAGCACAGTTGTTGTAATAGCAGGCAGGGTCATATTGACCTTTGGTTGATATTTGAGTAGATTTGGGTTGGGTTGTTTTACCTCTGAGCGGCACTTTTTTGCACACCATGGGCTAAATGGCCAGGTCACATGAACCCCGAAGGCTCAGAGAAGGTTGGGGGAGGGGACCCACTGGAACAGCTGTTGGGAGACAGATGGTAACCTCCCGTCAAGGCCATCCAGCGTGTTCTTTAACGTGCACAGGGTATGGCTCTCCCGCACACGGGGCCACGGCTTAACGTCCCATCCGACGGACGGCTGCCTTTCCTAGCACATCGGTGTCCCCTACTGACGGTGGGCAGGGCGAGGAATTTTGCGGAGATAAATCTCAACGCTGACCCAGCTGGGACTCGAACCTGGGAACTACAGATAACGAGCCTGGCGCGCTACCGACTGAGCCACCCCCGCCCCCATAGGCAGGGTCATAGGTAATAAAGTTGATATTTGAGTAGAAAACGGTAGTCATGATGACGCCGAAATGACAGCTAAAAATCAGGTTACGAGGGTCGTAGAGAATAAGGATAATTTTGCAACTGTGGTTAACTATCTGGTAGTAGGAATTTTGATGAAGTCCGAATCTCGCAATGATTTTCAGATAAAAGCATTGTATCTATCTCAGGTGAAGGATAGAACGCAGTTTAATAAGGTGGCCAATTCTGTGGTGAATAAGCACGGTCAAATAATTAGAATGTATAATCCTGAAGTAAAAGGGGCGGGGGTGGCTCAGTCGATAGCGCGCCAGGCTCGTAATCTGTAGTTCCCAGGTTCGAGTCCCAGCTGGGTCAGCGTTGAGATTTATCTCCGCAAAATTCCGCGCCCTGCCCACGGTCAGTAGGGGACACCGATGGGCTTGGAAAGGCCGCCGTCCGTCGGATGGGACGTTAAGCCGTGGCCCCGTGTGCGGGAGAGCCATACTCTGTGCACGTTAAAGAACACGCTGGATATCCTTGACGGGAAGCTACCATCTGTCTCCCAACAGCTGTTCCAGTGGGTCCCCTCCCCCCAACCTTCTCTGAGTCTTCGGGGTCCTTGTGACACGGCCAATTATCCCATGGTGTGCAAAAAAGTGCCGCTCAGAGGTAAAACAACCCAACGTTAAAGAACACTTTGGATGGCCTTGACGAGAGGCTACCATCTGTCTCGAAACAATTGTTCCAGTGGGTCCCCTCCCCCAACCTTCTCTGAGCCTTCGGGGTCCATGTGACCTGGCCATTTAGCCCATGGTGTGCAAAAAAGTGCCGCTCAGAGGTAAAACAACCCAACGTTAAAGAACACGCTGGATGGCCTTGACGGGAGGCTACCATCTGTCTCCCAACAGCTGTTCCAGTGGGTCCCCTCCCCCAACCTTTTCTGAGCCTTCGGGGTCCATGTGACCTGGCCATTTAGCCCATGGTGTGCAAAAAAGTGCCGCTCAGAGGTGAAACAACCTAACCCAACCTAGAATAAAGATTATGTCTGTGTTAACAAGACGGAACGAATTAGCCACGTAAGGCCAGATAATAACTAAATGGGGGATATATGTAATTCTGTGGTAACAGATAAGGTAGAAATTTTGGATAAGAATAAATCAGAGGAAGTTAGACAATTAATTGAAAGTGAGAATCTAACTGAGAAATTAAGTAAGATCGGAAATGTAAGTATCCAGGAATTGGGTTGTAAATATAAAGACAGTAATATTGAGAATTATGTAAATAATAGTGATAAAGAGAAATTGTTAAAGGAGATAGGTGAGAGGTTTTTAGACCGAAATGATCTTAAGGAAGTGGTTTCAATAATCAATGAGAGAGAGAGGAAGTGTTAAAAGGTCAGTTAATTGTGGCCGAAGATATGAAAAAGAAAGAGAGGCAGTTTTGTCTAAATGACCGCAGTAGTGACGCTAAGGTTAGAAGAAGATTTGGCCGAGGGAGAGATCTAACAGAGAAAGGTTCTGATGTTCTGTGAATCAAATCTTGTTCTGTGAATCAAAATATAGTTCTGCGAATCAAATATAGTTCTGTGAATCAAAATATAGGTCTGTGAATCAAAATATAGTTTCTGTGAATCAAATATAGTTCTTTGAATCAAAATATAGTTTCTGTGAATCAAAATCTAGTTTCTGTGAATCAAAATATAGTTTCTGTGAATCAAAATATAGTTCTGTGAATCAAAATATATTTCCTGTGAATCAAAATATAGTTTCTGTGAATCAAAATACAGCTTCTGTGAATCAAAATATCGTTTCTGTGAATCAAAATATCGTTTCTGTGAATCAAAATATAGTTTCTGTGAATCAAAATACAGCTTCTGTAAATCAAAATATCGTTTCTGTGAATCAAAATATAGTTTCTGTGAATCAAAATATAGTTTCTGTGAATCAAAATATAGTTTCTGTGAATCAAAATATAGTTCTGTGAATCAAAATATATTTCCTGTGAATCAAAATATAGTTTCTGTGAATCAAATATAGCTCTGTGAATCAAAATATCGTTTCTGTGAATCAAAATATAGTTTCTGTGAATCAAAATACAGCTTCTGTGAATCAAAATATCGTTTCTGTGAATCAAAATATAGTTTCTGTGAATCAAAATATAGTTTCTGTGAATCAAAATACAGCTTCTGTGAATCAAAATATCGTTTCTGTGAATCAAAATATAGTTTCTGTGAATCAAAATATAGTTTCTGTGAATCAAAATACAGCTTCTGTGAATCAAAATATCGTTTCTGTGAATCAAAATATAGTTTCTGTGAATCAAAATATAGTTTCTGTGAATCAAAATATAGTTTCTGTGAATCAAAATACAGCTTCTGTGAATCAAAATATCGTTTCTGTGAATCAAAATATAGTTTCTGTGAATCAAAATACAGCTTCTGTGAATCAAAATATAGTTTCTGTGAATCAAAATATCGTTTCTGTGAATCAAAATATAGTTTCTGTGAATCAAAATATCGTTTCTGTGAATCAAAATATAGTTTCTGTGAATCAAAATATAGTTTCTGTGAATCAAAATATAGTTTCTGTTATTCAAAATATAGTTTCTGTGAATCAAAATATTGTTTTTGTGAATTAAAATATAGTTCTGTGAATCAAAATATAGTTCTGTGAATCAAAATATAGTTTCTGTGAATCAAATATAGTTTCTGTGAATCAAAATATTGTTTCTGTGAATCAAAATATAGTTTGTGTGAATCAAAATATAGTTTCTGTGAATCAAATATAGTTTCTGTGAATCAAAATATAGTTCTGTGAATCAAAATGTAGTTTCTGTGAATCACATATAGTTCTGTGGAACTGAAGTGAGTTCTTAGTGAACCACCTTGTAAGCAAAGGTTGGATATCCTTTCGCCGAGTTTGAGATCGCAAAACATATATATGCAAAGCACGATTCTGCACCTCATTGCATAATTGTTTGCAGCAGCAAAGGCTTACGGATTCGAGCTCATCCCTAGCACGTGATTGTATATAAATGTGAATAAACTGTGCCGTCCTATACAACTCTAGTGCCTGAATTGTGGGACATATTTCTGTACATTACTTGGCGCAGCAAGTCTGAAGCATACGTCGCTACGAGTGTAACAACCAGCGAACCTGTTATTTCACCGAAATAAAGGTGAAGATAATCGAGGGACTAATTGATCGTCCTCTACTATAGAGTGGATTAATCGTTTGTCATTTGGCCCAACACCACGTTCGTCACAGTTCAAGCAGAATATCAAATTCCACGCGAGGATGTAAAGAATCTGCGTCCTCCCCCTACCTACGGACCACGAAAACTTCCATATTTTTCTATTTCTGCAAAATTCCCCGCCCTGCCCACGGTCAGTAGGGTACACCGATGGGCTTGGAAAAGCCGCCGTCCGTCGGATGGAACGTTATGCCGTGGGTCCGTATGCGGGAGTCTCTGAATCAAATATAGTTCTGTGAATCATCATCAGCCATACACTGTGCACGTTAAAGAACACGCTGGATAGCCTTGACGGGAGGTGACCATCTGTCTCCCAACAGCTGTTCCAGTTTGTCCCCTCATCCAACCTTCTCTGAGCCTTCGGGGTCCATGTGACCTGGCCATTTCGCCCGTGGTCCGCAAAAAAGTGTCGATCAGAGGTAAAACACCCCAACCCAATTCGATATTTTTCTTAACAGCTGTCCAGTGGGTCCCCTTCCCCCGACCCTCTCTGAGTCCTTGAGGTCCTTGCGACATGGCCATTTGGCCCATTGTTGGGTTGTTTTACCTCTGAGCGGCACTTTTTTGCACACCATGGGCTAAATGGCCAGGTCACATGGACCCCGAAGGCTCAGAGAAGGTTGGGGAGGGGACCCACTGGAACAGCTGTTGGGAGACAGATGGTAGCCTCCCGTCAAGGCCATCCAGCGTGTTCTTTAACGTGCACAGGGTATGGCTCTCCCGCACACGGGGCCACGGCTTAACGTCCCATCCGACGGACGGCGGCCTTTCCAAGCCCTTCGGTGTCCCTTACTGACCGTGGGCAGGGAATTTTGCGGAGATAAATCTCAACGCTGACCCAGCTGGGACTTGAACCTGGGAACTTCAGATTACGAGTCTGGCGCGCTACCGACTGAGCCACCCCCGCCCCTGGCCCATTGTTAAAAATAAAGACCTCTCAGTGATAAAACATCCCAACAACAACCCAACCGAACTCTTTCCCAGTCTTGTTACGAGCTTTGGAAGCCATTGTCACATGCTATAATCCAAAGAGCACAAAAAAAAGCAAGTATATCTACTGCTAAAAAAAAAATGCCATCACTACGATGCCTCTATCCCCTAAAAAGAAGTGGAAGAATAGAAGAATTTCACTACATTTTTTCCCATTGCAAGAGATGTCTACTCTCTTGTAATTTGTCCCATTTATTTGACAGTGCTTCGAGATTCTTGATCTCTTAAGGTAGGAAGACTTTAGCTCCCCCTCCCCCCCGCCCCGGAATCGAATGAAAGAAGATCCGTGATACCACCAAAGCTCCATTTGGGGTTCATCTGACAGTCGAGTTCAGGTTACGCCGTAGCGAGATCTGTGTGAAAGGGATTCTGGCCTCTTCTTTTATGCTCTCCTCTCGTACGAAACTTCGCTCAGATTTCATCACTGACAATTCGGATGTCACAGACTGGAAGCAGAAAGAGGAGAATGGCTATCACAGTTCCGGAGTCGTCCCAAGGGCGGTTACGGATCGATTCAACAGAAAGTGCTGTCATCGAGAAGAAAGGTTACCTCTTTGACTATTAGGTTCTGAAAATTTTTACGTTCTCTAAAGAACATAAAGTTTCTCGCAATTGGTTGATTTTTTATTATGGATGAAAATAACAATTTTTTTTTCTTGACGCCGAAAAGTAGACGAATTACGAAGACTCTTAAGATTTGATCCAATCGAATTGAGTTGGTCCTCTGAGCGGCACTTTTTTGCACAAAATGGGCTAAATGTCCAGGTCACAAGGAGCCCGATGGCTCAGAAAAGGTTGGGGGAGGGGACCCACTGGAACAGCTGTAGGGAGACAGATGCTAGCCTCCCGTCAAGGCCACAGTGTGTTCTTTAACGTGCACAGGGTATGGCTCTCCCGTACACGGGGCCATGGCTTAACGTCCCATCCGACGGACGGCGACCTTTCCAAGCCCATCGGTGTCCCCTACTAACCGCGGGCAGGGTGGGGAATTTTTGCGGAGATAAATCTCAATGCGGACCCATCTGGGACTTGAACCTGGGAACTTCAGATTACGAGCCTGGCGCGCTACCGACTGAGCACCCCACCCCAGCCTCCCAGATAACAAAGACCCCGAAGGTTCAGCGAAGGTTGGGGGAGGGGACCCACTGGAACAGCTTTTGGGAGACAGATCGTAGCCTCCTGTCAAGGCCATCCAGCGTGATCTTTAACATGCACAAGGTATGGCCCTCCGATACATGGGACCACGGCTTAACGTCCCATCAGACGGACGACTGCCTTTTCAAGCCCATCGGTGTCCCCTACTGACCGTGGGCAGGGAGTTTTATGGAGATAAATCTCAACGCTGACCCAAATGGGACTCGGATCTGGGAACTGCAGATTACAAGTCTGGTGGGCTACCGACTGAGCACACCCTTCCACCACAGGTAAGGACTCGAACCTGAAAACTTCAGATTACGAGCCCGGCTCGGTACCGACTAAACTTGCCTTCACCTCCCCTCACTGTTAGGATCAGACCAAGATAAAAGATTCCTAAGGATTACAAGTATCGAGAACAGACAAAAGAATCCAGATCTTAAAGCTGATTGAAAACTCGCAAAGATCATAAGGTCCTAAACAAAATAAAGGAAAAACCAACTGAAAGGAGCGGACATAAACACAGAAATTGTTACTGCTTAAAATTCTTTGAAATGTGCTTCTTGAAGATTTCCCAACCACTAGGTTGGGTTGGGTTGTTTTACCTCTGAGCAGCACTTTTTTGCACACCATGGGCTAAATGGCCAGGTCACAAGGACCCCGAAGTCTCAGAGGAGGTTGGGGGAGGGGACCCACTGGAACAGCTGTTGGGAGACAGATGGTAGCCTCCCGTCAAGGCCATCCAGCGTGTTCTTTAACGTGCACAGGGTATGGCACACGGAGCCACGGCTTAACGTCCCATCCGACGGATGGCGGTCTTTCCAAGCCCATCGGTGTCCCCTACTGACCGTGGGCAGGGCGAGTAGTTTTGCGGAGATAATTCTCAACGCTGACCCAGCTGGGACTCGAATCTGCGAACTACAGATTGCGAGACTGGCGCGCTACCGACTGAGCCACCCCTGCCCCTTGTTGGTATGATGATCTTCTTCCGATCGTTATTGGGTTGTTTTTCCTCTGAGTTTTCTTTTATTATTGGCATTCTGTTAACTTTTGAGATAGTCTTCTTAATATTTCTATTAACGTTCATTATTGCAATTCTCCATTTTCTTCTTCGGACGAGGGATATCTCTGTCGGCTGCGCTGCAAACTCGTAATCGGCAGTTCCCAGGTTCGATTCCTACTAGATAAGTGTTGAGATTTATCTCCTCAAAACTCCACCCCCTACACTCGGTCAGTAGAGGACACCGTTGGGCTTGGAAATGCCGCCGTCCGTCGGACGGGACGTTAAGCTACGGCTCAGTGTGCGGGAGAGCCATACCCTGTCCATGTTAAAAAGAACACGCTGGACTGCCTTGACGGGAGGCTATCATCTGTTTCCCAACAGCTGTCTAGTGGAGCCCCTCCCCCAACCTTCTCTGAGCCCTCGGGGTCCTTGTGGCTTGGCCATTCAATCCCTAGTGTCGCTCAGAGGTAAAACAACCCAACCCAGGTGCGTTTCCTTCTACTCTACCCACGGTTAGTAGGCGACACCGATGGACTTGGAAACGCCACCGTCAATGGTCATATAAAGCCGTGTCATATAAAGCCGTGGTCCCGTGTGCGAGTAACACACGGCCACGACTTACCATACCCAGTGCTGTAGGCTCCTTTTCTCTAATCTTCTCTTAACAGTGGAGTCCTTATGACCTAGCCATTTAGCCCATTGTGTACAAAAAAGTTCCGCTCATATGCAAAATAACCTATTTATTTTGATTTTGAGAGAATCAAGATTTTCCTATCCCTGTTACACTTCTTGATAATGCGCTTTTTGCTAAACTTGCTATTTATGATGATGGTTGGGGGTGGCAGGGGGCTCAGTCGGTAGCGCGTCAGGCTCGTGATCTGTAGTTCCCATGTTCGAGTCCCAGCTGGGTCAGCGTTGAGATTTATCTCCTCAAAATTCCCCGCCCTACCCACGGTCAGTAGGGGACACCGATGGGCTTGGAAAGGCCACCGTCCTTCCAAGCCATCGGTGTCCCCTACTGACCGAAAGGCCACCGCTTGGAAAGGCCACCGTCCTTCCAATTCCATTTGAGGATGGGACGTTAAGCCGTGGCCCCGAGTGTGGGAGAGCCATACCCTGTGCACGCTAAAGAACACGTTGGATGGCCTTGACGGGAAGCTACCATCTGTCTGCCAACAGCTGTTCCAGTGGGTCTCCTCTCCCAACCTTGTCTGAGCTTTCGGGGTCCATGTGACCTGGACATTTAGCCCATGGTGTGCAAAAAAATGCAGCTCAAAGGGTTGGGTTGTTTTAGCTCTGAGCGGCACTTTTTTTTGCACACCATGGGCTAAATGGCCAGGTCACAAGGCCATCCAGCGTGTTCTTTAACGTGCACAGGGTATAGCCTTCCCGCACACAGAGCCACGGCTTAACGTCCCATCCGGCGGACGGAGGCCTTTCCAAGCCCATCGGTATCCCCTACTGACCGTGGGCAGGGCGGGTAATTTTGCTGAGATAAATCTCAACGCTGACCCAGCTGGGACTCGAACCTGGGAACTGCAGATTACGAGCCTGGCGCGCTACCGACTGAGCCACCAACCCACTCAGAGGTAATACAACCCAACTATGATGATGATGGTGATGTTATTGAAGACCATTCACTTCCTCTTAGTCCTTTTCCTTACACTAGTTGAATGAAAGAGAACACGAAATCGAGGCAATTGGTTCGTGACATCGACCAACTCCAAAAATCGATGTAATTGTTTTCACAAAAGTGAGATTACTGCTTCCCCCTCTCTTACCCCCCCCCCCATCCATGTCTCGCTTTCTCCTACCATGCGCCCATTTTGTTTCCAAAAGTTGAAAAGTGTCCTTACAGAAATGGATTTATGATATGCTCTTGTATCGGGAGCACGCCCTATATTACATGAAAATCACCTGTCTTAAATATTTAATGGCAGAGGGTGGGCATGACTGGAAGAAAACTAGTCAGGGAAAAAAACTTGGCTCGTGTCAGTGACTTTTTAAGCAGTACTGAAGTTTATTATAGGTGTATGGCAAATTTGTCCATGGGGTAAACGCTGATTTCTTTTTTTGTGTGGCTGTGGTACGACACACGGAAAGGATTCTCGAGTCTTGTAAGTTCGTCGATAATTCCAATAGTGCTGACATCACTGGAACGAGGCGACGACGATGACAACAAAAACTTCGTGGCACGAAACAGAGATTTTTTTTTTATTTCGTTCTGATTTTTTTTTTCTTAATGATGTTGTTTTCTGTTTTGGAAGAGTTCAGGATTTGTCTTTATCAAATTTGGGGGTAGTGGTTTCATCCGATGACGTGTCAGCTCGTAATCTGCAGTTCCCAGGTTCGAGTCCCAACTGGGCGAGAGTTGAGATTTATCTCCGCAAAACTACCCGCCCTGCCCTTAGTCTGTAGGGGATACCGATGGACCTGTTGGAAAGGCCGCAGTTCGTTGGATGGTGCGTTAAACAGCTTCGGGGTGTGAGTTGGGTTGTTTTGTATTTGAGCCGCACTTTTTTTATGTACAATGGGCTAAAAGGCCAAGTCACAAAGACCCCAAGGGTCCCCTCCCCCCAACCTTCTCTGAGCCTTCGGGGTCCATGTGACCTGGCCATTTAGCCCATGGTGTGCAAAAAAGCGCCGCTCAGAGGTAAAACAACCCAACGTTAAAGAACACGCTGGATGGCCTTGACGGAAGGCTACCATCTGTCTCCCAACAGCTGTTCCAGTGGGTCCCCTCCCCCAACCTTCTCTGAGCCTTCGGGGTCCATGTGACCTGGCCATTTAGCCCATTGTGTGCAAAAAAGTGCCGCTCAGAGGTAAAACAACCCAACCCAACAAAAATCTTAAGAGAATTTGCATTATCTCCATGAGAATGTAATTTCGAAGCTCTATAACTTCTAAAATATTAATTTAATGGAAAAATGTAACTGAAAATAGATTAAAGATCATAATCAACACAGAGTTGGGTTGTTTTACCTCTGAGCGGTACTTTATTGCACACCATGGACTAAATGGCCAGGTCACAAGGACCCCGAAGTCTCGGAGAAGGTTGAGGGAGGGGACCCACTGGAACAGCTGTTAGGAGACAGATGGTAGTCTCCCGTCAAGGCCATCCAGTGTGTTCTTTAACGTGCACAGGGTTACGTGCACAGAGTTTCAGTGCCGACGGCGGCCTTTTAAAGCCCATCGGTGTCCCTTACTAATTGTGGGCAGGGCGGCAGTTTTGCGGAAATAAATCGCGGCGATGGCCCAGCTGGGACTCGAACCTGGGAACTGCAGATTACGAGCCTGGCGCGCTACCGACTTAGCGCCCTCACATAACATAGGTTGGGTTGTTTTACCTCTGAGCAACACTTTTTTGCACACCATGGGCAAAATGGCCAGGTCACAAGGACTCCGAAGTCTCAGAGAATGTTGGGGGAGCGGACCCACTGCAACAGCTGTTGAGAGACAGATGGTAGCCTCCCATCAAAGCCATCCAGCATGTTCTATTAACGTGTATGGCCATCCCGCACACGTGGCCATTGCTTAACATCCCACCCGACGGACGGCGGCCTTTCCAAGCCTATCGGTGTCCCCTACTGACCGTGGGCAGGGCGGGGAGTTTTGCGGAGATAAATCTCAACGCTGACCCAGCTGGGACTCGAACCTGGGAACTGCAGATTACGAGCCTGCCGCGCTACCGACTGAGCCACCCCTACTCCTACTCCACACATAACATGGGAATTCCGTAATATTTTAATTGGCCTTGGTATGAACTAGGGCAAATTTTGAGCAAAAATCTTTTCCATGGGCCGTGCCACGATCTCCTTTCGCCCCCGACATTGGTTATTGACAACACATGCATATTGACCCTAAATATCAGTGCGACAAAAATCTTGTTTGCCTGCGACAAGGGGCGGGGGTGGCTCAGTCGGTAGCGCGCCAGGCTCGTAATCTGTAGTTCCCAGGTTCGAGTCCCAGCTGGGTCAGCGTTGAGATTTATCTCCGCAAAATTCCCCGCCCTGCCCACGGTCAGTAGGGGACACCGATGGGCTTGGAAAGGCCGCCGTCCGTCGGATGGGACGTTAAGCCTTGGCCCCGTGTGCGGGAGAGCCATACCCTGTGCACGTTAAAGAACACGCTGGATGGCCTTGACGGGAGGCTACCATCTGTCTCCCAACAGCTATTCCAGTGGGTCCCCTCCCCCAACCTTCTCTGAGCCTTCGGGGGTCCATGTGACCTGGCCATTTAACCCATGGTGTGCAAAAAAGTGCCGCTAAGAGGTAAAACAACCCAACCCAACCCTTATCCATATTAAATCTTAATGTTAAAACCAAAATTAACACAAACATACCCATGATACATACAACGTACTAACCTTAATATACGTCAAAACACGAACAATGTCTACTTATAAACTTATAATTAAATACCTTATTGAGAATGATCTTCAGCAAAAAATATTAAAAAAAAAAAACATTACAGATTAAACAAAGAAATGGATTAGATCTGACTCATCGAGGGACTTGCTTTTACTGAACTTGCATCCGCAAAATTCCCCGCCCTTCCCATGATCAGTAGGGGACACCAATGGGCTTGGAAAGGCCGCCGTCCGTCGGATGGAACGTTAAGCCGTGGCACCCTTGTACGGGAGAGCCATACCCTGTGCACGTTAAAGAACACGCTGGATGGCCTTGACGGGAGGCTACCATCTGTCTCCCAACAGCTGTTCCAGTGGGTCCCCTCCCCCAACCTTCTCTGCGCCTTCGGGGTCCATGTGACCTGGCCATTTAGCCCATGGTGTGCAAAAAAGTGCAGCTCAGAGGTAAAACAATCCAATCCAACCAAGCCTGCGAGAAGTTTTGAATTCTGCCGAAGAAAAATTTCCTTGTTGGGAAGAAGTAACAACTTTTACCGATTAACTTGCGAAGTCTTAATAAACAGCGTAAGGCCTCATAAAAGAGAGAAAATGAGAGAAAGAGTACAGAAAATGCGGACAAGGTTTTCAGAAAAAAAAAGTCAGATATTTAGACTTAAAAGCCTGGTTAACTGTGACGTATTGGGTAAACAGTTTAAGATGTAATTAGGATATTAATTAAACTTTAGGCTCGTACCGTTTCTTATTTGTGTTGCAGTACTTTGCAATGGGCTCGATCTTTCGACGTCGTTAACGTCGCGCACCGAAGCGGAACTAATTTTATTTCCAATATGAAACAAGTGATCTGTTTTAAGTTCGGAAAACTTGAGAGGAAAGGAAATGTGTGGTTGCGAAAAGATCAATAAAGCTCTCTCTCTCTTGTTCTTTCGCGAGATTTAGGATTTTTAGAGGCAGTTTCTTTGGAGAGTTTTGTTACTGTAGATGAGAGCAGGATGGTTAGGGTCTGGTGCGACTCGGACATTCTTTCGCTTTCAGAGATTGCTTTTGAGGTTTGTGTTGGGCTGTTTTACCTCTGAGCGGCACTTTTTTTGCACACCATGGGATAATTGGCCGTGTCACAAGGACCCCGAAGGCTCAGAGAAGGTTGGGGGAGGGGACCCACTGGAACAACTGTTTGGAGACAGATGGTAGCCTCTCGTCAAGGCCATCCAACGTGTTCTTTAACGTTGGGTTGTTTTACCTCTGAGCGGCACTTTTTTTCCACACCATGGGATAATTGGCCAAGTCACAAGGACCCCGAAGGCTTGGAGAAGGTTGGGGGGGGGGGGGGAATCCACTGGACAGCTGTTAGGAAACAGATTATTGTCTGCCGTTACGGCCATCCCGCATGTTCGTTAACGTGTATAGTCGCTCAAAAAATATCCGAACACTATGGTTGATTACAGAATTCAGAAAAAAATATCTGGCAAAGATTTTTTTTAGAAATTAGTGATCTGGCAACCTTCGTGTCACGTGACAGGAAGGTTGTCAGATACACTAAGTCACAGGTTGTATCTGGCACACGAAGGTTGCCAGATACATTAGCATCACAGGACAGCCATACCCTGTGGATGTTGAAGAAAGTCACAGGGTATGGCTGTCCTGCACATTGGGCCGCCTCTTAACATCACATCCGACGAATTAGTACCAAACACAATGGAATTTTTGTTACACTACAATGAACAGGATAAAAAAATAAATAAATAAATACCCCCTCAAGCAGCTGCTTGCCACAGAGGTCTGACAGGAGCCTGTCAGTTTATATGCCACAGTAGAAGATCTGAGAGGATAGCAGGACCTCAGCAGAAAACAACACGAACATCCATGCCTTATACATTTTGTTTATTTTTCAGTACGTTCAAGTTTATATCACACATATATCAATTTTCCATTTATGCATTTCTGTAATTCATTTTATTTAACTTGGTTCATATATTTTTTTTCTTTTTTTTCCTTCCATTCGTAACTTATAAATACTTTGATAGACTACTTACCCTCCTCCCTTCCCAGACAGATGTGGGTCTCCTGAATCCTTTTGGGGCGGGAGCATCTGAGTCGGTAGAGCGCCAGGCTCTTAATCTGCAGTCCCAGGTTCGAGTCCCACTTGAGTCAGAATTGAGATTTATCTCCGCAGAACTCCCCGCCCTGCCCACGGTCAGTAGGGAACACCGATGGGCTTGGAAAGGCAGTCGGTAGAGCGCCAGGCTCTTAATCTGCAGTCCCAGGTTCGAGTCCCAGTTGAGTCAGCATTGAGATTTATCTCCGCAAAACTCCCCGCCCTGCCCACGGTCAGTAGGGAACACCGATGGGCTTGGAAAGGCAGTCGGTAGAGCGCCAGGCTCTTAATCTGCAGTCCCAGGTTCGAGTCCCAGTTGAGTCAGCATTGAGATTTATCTCCGCAAAACTCCCCGCCCTGCCCACGGTCAGTAGGGAACACCGATGGGCTTGGAAAGGCTGCCGTCAGTTTAAAGTAAAAAAAATCTTAAAGTCCGTACTTTAAGCTACAGCCCCATGTGCGGGAGAGCTGTACCCAGTGCACGTTAAACAACACGCTGGACAGCCTTGAAGGAAGGCTACCCATCTGTCTCCCGACAGCTGTCCAGTGTGACATGGCCATTTATCCCATTGCGTGAAAAAAAGTGCCCCTTAGAGATAAAACAACCCAACCTGAACTCTTTACGCTTTAGGTCATTAGATATCTTAATCCGCCAATGTGCACTCATTTTTACATTCCTCTGAAAACCGGGGCGGGGGTAGCTCAGTCGGTGGCGCGCCAGGCTCGTAATCTGTAGTTCCCAGGTAAGAGTCCCAGCTGGGTCAGCGTTGAGATTTATCTCCGCAAAATTCCCCGCCCTGCCCACGGTCAGTAGGGGACACCGATGGGCTTGGAAAGACCGCCGTCCGTCGGATGGGACGTTAAGCCGTGGCCCCGTGTGCGGGAGAGCCATACCCTGTGCACGTTAAAGAACACGCTGGATGGCCTTGACGGGAGGCTACCATCTGTCTCCCAACAGCTGTTCCAGTGGGTTCCCTCCCCCAACCTTCTCTGAGCCTTCGGGTCCATGTGACCTGGTCATTTAGCCCATGGTATGCAAAAAAGTGCCGTTCAGAGGTAAAACAATCCAACGTTAAAGAACACGCTGGATGGCCTTGACGGGAGGCTACCATCTGTCTCCCAACAGCTGTTCCAGTGGGTCCCCTCCCCCAACCTTCTCTGAGCCTTCGGGGTCCATGTGACCTGGCCATTTAGCCCATGGTGTGCAAAAAAGTGCCGCTCAGAGGTAAAACAACCCAATCCAACATTCTGAAAACCTAGGGGAGACTGCAGGCTCTATTGGTAGTGCCTAAGACTCGTACCTTGATATTACCAGTTCCAGTCCTCATTGTGCAAGACTGGCGTTGACTCCATCAGTAGTAGCTCCTCAAGTTCGTAATCTGCAGTTCCCAGGTTCGAATCCTATCCTAGGGCCAACTCTGAGATTTATCTCCGCTAAACCTCAACTCTGCATCCGGTCAGAAGGGGGGACACGATGTGCTTGGAAAGACTGCCGTCCGTTGGATGGGACGCATAGCCGTGGCTCCGTGTGCAAAAGAGCTATGCTCTGTACAGTTAAAGAACATGCTGGATGGTCATGAACATGCTAGAATGAAGACTTTCATGGTCTTCTGGGGCGTGGGTGGCTCAGTCGGTAGCGCGTCAGGGTCGTAATCTCTAGTTCCCAGGTTCGAGTCCAGCTAGGTGGGCGTTGAGATTTATCTCCTCAAAACTCCCCGCCCTGCCCACGGTCAGTAAAGGACTCCGATGGGTTTGTAAAGGTCGCCGTTCGTCGGATGGGACTTTAAGCCGTGGCCACGTGTGAGGAAGAGCCATACCATGTGCATGTTAAAGAACACGCTGGATGGCCTTGACAAAAGGCTACCATCTGTATCCCAACAGCGTTTCAGTGGGTCTCCTCCCCCAACCTTCTCTGAGCCTTCGGGGTCCATGTGACCTGGCCATTTAGCCCATTGTGTGCAAAAAAGTGCCGCTCAGAGGAAAAACAACCCATGGTCTTCTAACTGCTTTCCAATAGATCCCATTCCCCCAACCTTTTTGCGCTCTCGTGGTCCTTGTAACCTGAATATTTAGCCCATTGTGTACACAATAGTGCTGCTCCGAGATAAAACAACGGACCAAACTCTCAAAACTAAAACGAATGGATTTCTAAAAACGCCACAGATATCTAAAGTCTGCTCTACGCATTGAAATATCAGATCGACCATCTGGATTGATTTAACAAAATATTCCCCTTTTGCCCTCTGATGAACGTGATATGGAACTCACCATGGCAACCAAACCTCATCCTCATCTCGACGACAGTCATCACATTCATTTAGGGATTGTCATGCCTAGACAGGAATACATCATTTCGCACTTCCCCCCTCCCCAGTCTCCACTGCAACCCCCCCCCCCCCCTCAACATCTTTCTCACAGAGGAGAACGACGTACATTTTACACGCACCTGCTGCATGAGATCGGATTGAAGTCTTCCAGCACGAGAGCCGATGACAAAGTCAGCCACGGACAGTTGCATCCGAGGTGCATTACTTCCTAATCTAATTTCCTTCCTGGAATCTGTTATGTGTGACGCAGTAATTAATTTTGGCCCGTCATTTGTCACGACGTCTCCTGCATGCTCCTCCGAATGACATGGGCACAAACTCCGGATACCATCAGCAAATGGATCGCAAATCAGTGCTCAACTTTGGTGGAATGGGTTTCTAAAGCAGGATGATGTCATTCTCTTATGGGATGGGCGAAATGCCGTTCGGTCTCAGGAGCTTTCGGCTCCTGAACCTGTTTTATTCCTAGATTCGGGTCCTGACTGACTTTGTTGGGAATGGTGGCACGGGTGAGTTTGGAAACGGCGACACGAAAGAGTTTGGAAAAGCTGATCCAAACGAGTCTGGAAGAAGTGACGCAGGCGAGTTTTGAAAAAAGTTACATGGGCGAGTTTGGAAGCAGTGACACAGGCGTGTTTGAAAAAAAGGTGATACAGACGAGTTTGGAAAAAGGTGATACAGGCGAGTTTGGAAAAAGGTGATACAGGCTATTTTGGAAAAAAAGGTGATACAGGAGAGTTTGAAAAAAGGTGATACCTGTGAGTTTGAAAAAAGGTGATACAGGCTATTTTGGAAAAAAAGGTGATACAGGAGAGTTTGGAAAAAGGTGATACAGGCTATTTTGGAAAAAAGGTGATACAGGAGAGTTTGGAAGCAGTGACACAGGTGAGTTTGATAAAAGGTGATACAGGCGAGTTTGGAAAAAGGTGATACAAGCTATTTTGGAAAAAAAGGTGATACAGGAGAGTTTGGAAGCAGTGACACAGGTGAGTTTGATAAAAGGTGATACAGGCGAGTTTGGAAATAGGTGCTACAGGCTACTTTGGAAAATAGGTGCTACAGGCTATTTTGGAAAAAGGGTGATACAGGAGAGTTTGGAAGCAGTGGCACAGGCGAGTTTGAAAAAAGGTGATACAAGCGAGTTTGGAAAAAGGTGATACATGCTATTTTGGAAAAAAGGTGATACATGCTACTTTGGAAAAAAAATGATACAGGAGAGTTTGGAAGCAGTGGCACAGGCGTGTTTGAAAAAAGGTGATACAGGCGAGTTTGAAAAAGGTGATACAGGCGAGTTTGAAAAAGGTGATACAGGCTATTTTGGAAAAAAGGTGATACATGCTATTTTGGAAAAAAAATGATACAGGAGAGTTTGGAAGCAGTGGCAGAGGCGTGTTTGAAAAAATGTGATACAGGCGAGTTTGAAAAAGGTGATACAGGCTATTTTGGAAAAAAGGTGATACAGGAGAGTTTGGAAGCAGTGACACAGGTGAGTTTGAAAAAAGGTGATACAGGCTAGTTTCAAAAAAAGGTGATAGAGGTTACTTTGGGAAAAAGGTTATACATACGAGTTTGGAAAAAAAAAGGTGATATAGACGAGTTTGGGAAAAGGTTATACAGGCAATTTTGGAAACAGTGATACAGATGAGTTTGGAAGCATTTGACACAGGTGGGTTTGGAAATAATGACACAGGTGAGTTTGAGAACAGCGACAGGTGAATTTGGAAACAGTGACACAGGCGAGTTTGGGCATGGCGACAGGTGAATTTGGAATAGTGACACAGACGAGTTAAAAAAAGAGACACAAGCGAGTTTAGGAACAGTGATACAAGTGTTTGGAATCATTGACACAGGTGAATTTGGAAACAATGACATAGGTGAGTTTGGAATCAGTGATACAGGTAAATGAGTGAATCAGTGATACCAGGTAAATTCGAAAATTTGACAGTTTTTAGAAGTTTGGAAACGGTGACAGGTGAGTGTGGAAAAGATGGCGTCCGTCTAAAAGAATCTTAAGTCATGATTCTGTGCCTAGGAGAAACAGACCAGTGGCGTAGTTGAGTCGTAATTAGGAAGACTAGGAGATTCCTCAGATGATGTTTCGAAAGTTGTTAAACTATTTTAGTTTGGTTGTTTTACCTCTGAGCGGCACTTTTTTTGCACACAACGGGGCTAAATGGACAGGTCATAAAGACCCTGAGGGCTCAGATAAGGTTGGGCGGAGGGGACCCACTGCATAGCTGTTGGGATACAGATGGTAACCTCCCAGAAAGGCTACCCAGCGTGTTCTTTACGGTGCACAGGGTATGGCTCGCCCGCACACGGGGCCACGGCTTAACGTCCCATCCGACGGAGACGGCCTTTCCAAGCCCATCGGTGTCACCTACTGACCGTGGGTAGGGCGGGGAATTTTGCGGAGATAAATCTCAACGCTGACCCAGCTGGGACTCGAACCTGGGAACTACAGATTACGAGCCTGACGCGCTACCGACTGAGCCACCCCCGCCCCCATTTTAGTTGATTAACAGGTTTTGACCTACTGTATGAAGTATGACACTGTAGAAGGGTTAAATGTGTAGTCTCGGTTTCTTTGCACAGATTAAAACATGATCCAAACACCTTCTAACAACTGTACAGTCGCTCAAAAAAATATCCGAATACTATGATTGATTAGAGAATTCAGAAAAAAAAATATCTGGGAACGATTTTTTTTTTTAGAAATTAGTGATCTGGCAACCTTCGTGTCACATGACACGAAGGTTGCCAGATCACTAATTTCTAAAAAAATCTTTGCCAGATATTTTTTTTTTAATTCTGTAATCAACCATAGTGTTCGGATATTTTTTTGAACGACTTACAGTGAATTCTCGGCCATCTTAGCAACGGGTTTTGGAATTCTTCTCACCTGGTGTTTTACTCCATTACGATATAAAAAAAATAATAAATACCCCCTCAAGCAGCTGCTTGCCACAGAGGTCTGACAGGAGCCTGTCAGTTTATATGCCATAGTAGAAAGTCTGAGAGGATGGCAGGACCTGAGCAGAAAAACAACACATCCATGCCTTACCTGGGGCTCGAACCCAGGTTCCGTAGATCAGTAGCCAAGCGTGCTAACCACTCGGATAAGTGGTATGTGGAATGTTGGCTGAAGTAAAGTACTGTGAAGTTTGAGGAAGACTGTCTCTTTATGTTGAAAGTGAAGAAAATGTTGTCACCTGTGGGATGGAAATTTGGAAACTGTTTCTTTGTTGAGCTAGAAACTTGATAAAATATATTTCGTTAAATTGAAAACTTCGGAAAAGATTTGTGCTATAGGGAAAACTTTGAGGAACAATATTATGAGATATTGCAAACATTGAGGAACAATACTAGCTGATATTGCAAACATTGAGGAACAATACTAGCTGATATTGCAAACATTGAGAAACAATACTAGCTGATATTGCAAACATTGAGGAACAATACTAGCTGATATTGCAAACATTGAGGAACAATACTAGCTGATATTGCAAACATTGAGGAACAATACTAGCTGATATTGCAAACATTGAGGAACAATACTAGCTGATATTGCAAACATTGAGGAACAATACTAGCTGATATTGCAAACATTGAGAAACAATACTAGCTGATATTGCAAACATTGAGAAACAATACTAGGTCATATTGCAAACATTGAGGAACAATACTAGCTGATATTGCAAACATTGAGGAACAATACTAGCTGATATTGCAAACATTGAGGAACAATACTAGTTCATATTGCAAACATTGAGGAACAATACTAGCTGATATTGCAAACATTGAGGAACAATACTAGCTGATATTGCAAACATTGAGGAACAATACTAGCTGATATTGCAAACATTGAGGAACAATACTAGCTGATATTGCAAACATTGAGGAACAATACTAGCTGATATTGCAAACATTGAGGAACAATACTAGCTGATATTGCAAACATTGAGGAACAATACTAATTATATTGCAAACATTGAGGAACAATACTAGCTGATATTGCAAGCATTGAGGAACAATACTAATTATATTGCAAACATTGAGGAACAATACTAGCTGATATTGCAAACATTGAGGAACAATACTAATTATATTGCAAACATTGAGGAACAATACTAGCTGATATTGCAAACATTGAGGAACAATACTAATTATATTGCAAACATTGAGGAACAATACTAGCTGATATTGCAAGCATTGAGGAACAATACTAGCTGATATTGCAAACATTGAGGAACAATACTAATTATATTGCAAACATTGAGGAACAGTACTAGCTGATATTGCAAGCATTGAGGAACAATACTAGCTGATATTGCAAACATTGAGGAACAATACTAATTATATTGCAAACATTGACGAACAATACTAGCTGATATTGCAAACATTGAGGAACAATACTAGTTGATATTGCAAACATTGAGAAACAATACTAGCTGATATTGCAAACATTGAAAAACAATACTAGCTGATATTGCAAACATTAAGGAACAATACTAATTATAATGCAAATATTGAGGAACAATACTAGCTGATATTGCAAACATTGAGGAACAATACTAGTTGATATTGCAAAAAAAAGAACAATATTATCGTTTTTTGGGAATGAATGTTGGTCATGTAAGAAGGATGACTACCTGCAGCTAGGTTCATTATCATCACTTTCTGGGAATGGATGTTGCTCATCAGAGAAGGTTTGATGCAAACAGTTCTTCTCTTCCTTTGCATTACTCATTTTGGCTGGCCTATATCTCAAGAGCTCGACAACTGTCACCTCTTTCAACTCTCACTAAATCCAAAATCTCTTTGTTCATTTTAAATAAATCACATTTCTCCGTTAATGCTATTTGTGAATTTACGGAGTTACCATGTTAATTTTAGCGATTTTTGTCTTTATCCTCCTTATCTCCGCAAAACTCCCCGCCCTGCTCACGATCAGTAGGCGAAACCAATGGGCTTGGTAGAACAGCCCTCGGTCGGATGGGACATTAAGTCATGATCCCTTGTGTGGGAGAGTCGTGACCCCTCTGTGCACTTTAAAGAAGGATGGTCTTGATGGGAGGCTACTGTCTGTCTCCCAACAGCTGTTCCAGTGGGTCTCCTCACCCAACTTTCTCTGAGTTTTCGGGGTCATTGTGACCTGGCCATTTAGCCCATTGTGTGCAAAAAAGCGCCGCTCAGAGGTAAAACAACCCAACCTGATATTTTCCGATCCCTCCATTGCTACTGGGCGTGCTCACTTGAAAGGAGTCTTCACCCTCATATAACAAAAATTCGTCTCCTGCGCCCCCCCCCCCTCCCCAGAAAAAAAAATATGAATCTTGTTGCAGTGAACCTTCCTCTTCCAATGACTAACATCCATTCTTAAAAAATAACAATCATGAACCAAGTTTCAGGGTCTATTCTTCCTTAGATTCTCAAAAGAACTTGAACAGCCAGTATCTATTCCCTCAAAAATTATATTTACCAGCCTGGTTGTGTTGAATCCATCACAAACGGCCAGCATTCTCCTAAAAAAATATGAGCCTAGTTGCAGAGAATCTTCCTCCTCAGATGGTAAACATCTCAAAACATAATAAAAATGAGCCTGGTTAAAAGAGTCTTTCTCCTCAGATGACTAATATCCATTTTCCAAAAGGATGAATTAGTTTCAGAAATTCCCAATTTATTTGCAGATCGACGATCCTTAAAAAGATTCATCGTCTTATTGCTCAGCGGCTTTTAAAATGATAGTGTACTATAAGTCCTGGACTCATCGGCTTCAAAATGACGTCTTTTTTTTTTCATGGGCTCAGTGACTTCAAAATGAATGCATACCATACGTCTTGGCCTCAACGACTTCAAAAATAAAGCGTACTATAGGTCCCGGGCTCAACGGCTTCAAAACGGAAGCCTACCATAATTTATTAGCTCAGTGATTTCAAAATAGGAACATACCCTATGTCTCGGCCTCAATGGCTTCAAAACGGGAGCTTACCATATTTCATTGTCTTAGTGGCTTCAAAATGGGAGCTTACCATATTTCATTGGCTCAGTGGCTTCAAAATGAGAGCATACCAAAGTTTTGGGTTCAAAAGGAAAGCGTATCATAGGTTCTGGGCTCAACGGCTTCAAAATGGGAGCTTACCATATTTTATTGACTCAGTGGCTTCAAAATGAGAGCATACCAAAGTATTGGGTTCAAAAGGAAAACGTACCATAGGTCCTGGGCTCAATGGCTTCAAAATGGGATTATATTTCATTTGCTTAGTGGCTTCAAAATGAGAGCTTACCATATTTCATTGGCTCAGTGGCTTCAAATTGAGAGCATACCAAAGTATTGGGTTCAAAAGGAAAGCGTACCATAGGTCCTGGGCTCAATGGCTTCAAAATGGGATTATATTTCATTGGCTTAGTGGCTTCAAAATGAGAGCTTACCATATTTCATTGGCTCAGTGGCTTCAAAATGAGAGCATACCAAAGTATTGGGTTCAAAAGGAAAGCGTACCATAGGTCCTGGGCTCAATGGCTTCATAATGGGATTATATTTCATTGGCTTAATGGCTTCAAAATGAGAGCTTACCATATTTCATTGGCTCAGTGGCTTCAAAATGAGAGCATACCAAAGTTTTGGGTTCAAAAGGAAAGCGTATCATAGGTCCTGGGCTCAATGGCTTCAAAATGGGATTATATTTCATTGGCTTAGTGGCTTCAAAATGAGAGCTTACCATATTTCATTGGCTCAGTGGCTTCAAAATGAGAGCATACCAAAGTATTGGGTTCAAAAGGAAAGCGTATCATAGGGTCTGGGCTCAATGGCTTCAAAATGGGATTATATTTCATTGGCTTAATGGCTTCAAAATGAGAGCTTACCATATTTCATTGGCTTAGTGGCTTCAAAATGAGAGCATACCAAAGTATTGGGTTCAAAAGGAAAGCGTATCATAGGGTCTGGGCTCAATGGCTTCAAAATGGGATTATATTTCATTGACTTAGTGGCTTCAAAATGAGAGCTTACCATATTTCATTGGCTAAGTGGCTTCAAAATGAGAGCATACCAAAGTATTGGGTTAAAAAGGAAAGCGTATCATAGGTTCTGGGCTCAACGGCTTCAAAATGGGAGCTTACCATAATTTATTAGCTCAGTGGTTTCAAAATGAGAACCTCAGTGGTTTCAAAATGAAAGCCCTGGGCTCAGGGGCTTCAAATTTGATAAAGATAGGAAACCACTGAAAGGCTTGGATAATCTAACGCTAAGCAGTGTCCCTGTTATACAGGAAAGCCATACTCTAATAATAAATAAAACCACTCAAGCAGCTGCTTGCCACAGAGGTCTGACAGGAGCCTGTCAGTTTATATGCCATAGTAGAAAGTCTGAGAGGATGGCAGGACCTCAGCAGAAAAACAACACATACAACCATGCCTTATCCGGGGCTCGAACCCAGGTCCCTTAAATCAGTAGCCTAGCCACATAAAATGAACCATTACACCACGAATAAGCAAAGGAAAAATGGATAGTGTATTCAATCTGTGCTTGATATTTCTATATTTCTGAACAATATATTCTTCACTTGAAAATCAAGCGCAGATTTCTAGTGTCGGGGGTGGCTCAGCCGGTAGCGCGCCAGGCTCGTAATCTGTAGTTCCCAGGTTCGAGTCCCAGCTGGGTCAGCGTTGAGATTTATCTCCGCAAAATTCCCCGCCCTGCCCACGGTCAGTAGGGGACACCGATGGGACGTTAAGCCGTAGCCCCGAGTGTGGGAGAACCATACCCTGTGCACGTTAAAGAACACGCTGGATGACCTTGACGGGAGGCTACCATCTGTCTCCCAACAGCTGTTCCAGTGTGTCCCCTCCCCCAACCTTCTCTGAGCCTTCGGGGTCCATGTGACCTGGCCATTTAACCCATGGTGTGCAAAAAAAGTGCCGCTCAGAGGTAAAACAACCCAAAACAACAAATTTCTAATTTTTTCTTAATAATAGAAAAAACACGAGAGAGAAACACACGGTAAAAAACACAATAACGAAGTAATTTACAACACGATTGCAATAAAGGGAATTTGACAACGGCGCAATCTTGTTCTCTCATTATAACCATCAGTTTCGTAAATAAAGGGAGGAGGGACAGAAATGTAGGGACAAAAAAGGAAAGGGGAGGACAGAAGGATAAAAAAAAAGTCTGTTGTTATTGATCAGGCAATATGAGTTTGTTCAGAAAAAAAAAGATTTGGCGTGACTCTCTTTCTCTGTCTGTCCTCGCAAACTTGAATGCAAGCAGCAGAAGCTATCACGCAAACACATTCAGTCGCTGTCGAGGAAGACAACGGAAATCACGTGATGTGCGCAAGGAGGGGTGGGGGGTCGTAAATTGGTAAATATCGGCAGGTAGACAACAAAGTCTCGAGTTCTACTGTTTGATGAATCATGTCCGATAACAATCTAGAACAATGATGTTTAAGAGAGAGAAAAAAATCAAAATTCCTTTTCTACCAATAAAGTGGTTTGTGTTTTTTGATTTTTATTTAAATAATTTAAAGTCTTTTCTGCGTTTCTTTAACGTGATTATGCTATTTCTGCGTTTCTTGGGAAGCGTGTGGCACTTAAAGTGAGAGTGATGAGGATTTTTTTGTTTAATATTAGAAATTACTGTTTGAGGGAACATGCGAAACTTTTTTAGTGTTTTTTTTTTCTTGTTTTTATTTACGTCTGTGTTTGAAATGTTGGAGCTTTTCTTGCAAAAGTGTTTTCAGGATTATGATGCCCATTAGTTCAGTAGGTGCATTATCATTACACTGACTGCATTTCCATTAATGTACTCTGCAAATGGGATTGGGAAGAAGGATTGCACTGCAATCGCTCTTTTGCAAGCTTTGCACCAGTTTCTCTTATCAATTGCTTCTGTACTGGCAATTAAACGGAATTATTATTTTCTTTTGATTTCTGTTGCGAATAAGTGTATTATTTATTGTGTAATGCTAGTTTCAGGCTGGTTTTTAATGGGTTGGGTTGTTTTACCTCTGAGCGGCACTTTTTTGCACACTATGGGCTAAATGGCCAGGTCACAATGGACCCCGAAGGCTCAGAAATGGTTGGGGGAGGGGACCCACTGGAACAGCTGTTGAGAGACAGATGGTAGCCTCCCGTCAAGGCCATCCAGCGTGTTCTTTAACGTGCACAGGGTATGGCCTTCCCGCACACGGAGCCACGGCTTAACGTCCCATCCGACGGATGGCGGTCTTTCCAAGCCCATCGGTGTCCCCTACTGACCGTGGGCAGGGCGGAGATTTTGGAGGAGATTAATCTCAACGCTGGCCCAGCTGGGACTCGAACCTGGGAACTACAGACTTACGAGCCTGAGGCGCTACCGACTGAGCCACCCCCGCCCCCAAAAGTGCCGGTAAAAGGTAAAACAACCCCATCAAACGAACCTGGCGACTGTAGATTGCGAACTTGGCGCACTACCGACTGAGCCTTGCGTCGACGGATTCAGCAGACGGCTTTGAGCAGCATTATGTGCAGAGAGAAACTGCATTGGTTTGGCCATATTACCCGCTTATAACAGTATAGGTTAACGGTAGAGTTATGAGCAGCGTTCCTAAGGACTTCGGAAAATGAGATCTAGGATGCGGTGAACAACAAAAATATACCCCCTCAAGCAGCTGCTTGTCACAGATGTCTGACAGGAGCCTGTCAGTTTATATGCCATAGTAGAAGGTCTGAGAAGATGGCATGATCTCAGCAGAAAAACGACACAAACAGCCATGCCTTACCCGGGGCTCGAACCCAGGTCCCTTAGATCAGTAGCCAAGCGCGCTAACCACTCGGCCATGGGACGGCTAAATAAATAAATACCCCCTCAAGCAGCTGCTTGCCACAGAGGTCTGACAGGAGCCTGTCAGTTTATATGCCATAGTAGAAGGTCTGAGAGGATGGCAGGATCTCAGCAGAAAACGACACACACACATCCATGCCTTACCCGGGGTTCGAACCCAGGTCCCTTGGATTAGTAGCCAAGCGCGCTAACCACTCGGCCAACGATATAAAAATAGTATAGTCACTCAAAAAAGTATCCGAACATTATGGTTGATTACAGAAATCAGAAAAAATATCTGGCAACGATTTTTTTTAGAAATAAATGATCTGGCAACCTTCTTGTCACGTGACACGAAGGTACCGTTTGAGGCTGCTGAGTTTGAGGTTAAACAATTAAATCCAAAAGAGAAATTGTGAGAGAAAATTCAATAACCCTGAAGTGAAAAGAAACCAAAAAGCAAATATGAGAGAGTAAATGATAAATCTGTTTTTTTAAGTCGGTTTCCTTTGAAAGAGCTTGTATATCCCCCCTCTACACGGTGACCTTTTTTTCCCATTGAGATGTTTTTCGTAGCAAGAGGAAGATTTCTTTCCCCCTCTGGAAGCAAGCGAGTGCAGCAGACATCGTTCACAAAAGCTGAAATGATCAATGGCCAACATTACAGAAGACCGTCCCCAACAGTCGAACCAAACCGTTAACTCTATTATGCTTTTTAAAGCTTAACTTTGACGGGTAGTTTTCCCCCAAAATGCCTTTCTCTTTCCACCTAAAAGCTTCTTAGTGGCTCTAGTTATCTTATTTATTGTCGATATTCAATGTAGACCGATTTTCCGTGTGGAATGGAATTCAAAATTCGACTGCACGAGGCAAGAGTGATTTTTCAGTAAATAAGGCTATTCTTGTCCAAAATATTTCTTATGTTTTCAATTCTTACAGTTGAAGAAAGGATCTATCTAAAAAAAAAAACATGGTAGGGGTAGGATCAGGGCAATTGAGTGTTAACCAGAACTGAGTAGATTCAACTCTTCCGTCGTTCCTGTATATATATATATACGTATATTTCCACCTTTTACTGGGGTGGGGGTGGCTCAGTCGGTAGCGCGCCAGGCTCGTAATCTGTAGTTCCCGCTGGGTCAGCGTTGAGATTTATCTCCGCAAAACTCCCCTCCCTGCCCACGGTCTGTAGGGGACACCGATGGTTTAAGGGTGTCGGAAGGGATGGCCGCCGTCCGTTGGTTGAGACGTTAAGCCATAACCCCGTGTGTGGGAGAGCCATACCATATGCACGTTAAAGTACACGCTGGATGACCTTGACGGGAGGCAACCATCTGTCTCCCAACAATTATTCCAGTGGGTCCCCTTTCTCAATCTTCTCTGATCCTTCGGGATTCATGTGACCTGGCCATTTAGCCCATGGTGTGCAAAAAAGTGCCGCTCAGAGGTAAAACAACCCAAACCTTTCAGTGCTTCGATATAAGGTTTAATGAAATCGCAAGTATAATAATGAGGTGGGGCGGGGGTGGCTCAGTCGGTAGCGCGCCAGGCTCGTGATCTGTAGTTCCCAGGTTCGAGTCCCAGCTGGGTCAGCGTTGAGATTTATCTCCGCAAAATTCCCCGCCCTGCTCACGGTCAGTAGGGGACACCGATGGGCTTGGAAAGGCCGCCATTCGTTGGATGGGACGTTAAGCCGTGGCCCCGTGTGCGGGAGAGCCATACCCTGTGCACGTTAAAGAACACGCTGGATGGCCTTGATGGGAGACTACCATTTGTCTCCCAACAGCTGTTGCAATGTGTCCCCTCCCCCAACCTTCTCTGAGCCTTCGGGGTCCATGTGACCTGACCATTTAGCCCATGGTGTTCAAAAAAGTGCTGCTCAGAGGTAAAACAACCCAACCCAATAATGAGGAAAAAAACACTCTCTGGTTTCTCTTTTTATGCTTTTCATATAGCAATATATAGAAAAATTAAATAACTTCTTTTTTTTAAATTTCTTCTTGTATTCATATTCTCGAAAATCTCATACACATTTATTGTTGTAAACGGCATCTAGGCACAGCTAATTTCCCTAAAAGACAAACTTTTACCGAAACACGAATGCGAAAAAAAATTAATCGCCTTACAAAAATTAAACTCAGATAACAGGTAAACATAGGAACAAAGTTTACTAACTTCCAATAACCGAGGGGCGGGGGTGGCTCAGTCGGTAGCGCGCCAGGCTCGTAATCTGTAGTTCCCAGGTTCGAGTCCCAGCTGGGTCAGCGTTGAGATTTATCTCCGCAAAATTCCCCGCCCTGCCCACTGTCAGTAGGGGACACCGATGGGCTTGGAAAGGCCGCCGTCCGTCGGATGGGACGTTAAGCCGTGGCCCCGTGTGAAGAGAGCCATACCCTGTGCACGTTAAAGAACACGCTGGATGGCCTTGACGGGAGGCTACCATCTGTCTCCCAACAGCTGTTCCAGTGGGTCCCCTCCCCCAACCTTCTCTGAGCCTTAGGGGTCCATGTGACCTGACCATTTAGCCCATGGTGTTCAAAAAAGTGCCGCTCGGAGGTAAAACAACCCAATCCAATAACCGAATATTGACTTAAACTAAAAGTTTATACCTCGACAGAACTCTCTGGTAACGCCTCGAAATTGGCGCTCTGCAATTATACACCCAGCGTATCCAACACAAAACATTCCGTGCCGCACAAGAGAAAGAATTTAATGCACATCTGTAGAAAACACATTTGCTAATTTCGAGTGGAAAACGCAAACCAGCAACAGGGGTCTTAACGACTGATTCATTTGGTGTTAATGAAACATTCTTGTAGAGTCCATTCTCTCAGAAATGGAAACGCGTTTCCCTTAAAATAATTCTGCCGAAATCGACGCCCAAAAGTGTTGTTTGGCCAGGAAAAGTGAGGACACTACTCACGTGTAGAAACAAAGTAAAATGCCACCAGTTCACCTACACTTTAGAAGTCATTATTCACAAGTGCACTTAAGAGGAATATGGTGAAGTTTACTTTAACCTACAGTCGTCGTTTGTGTCGAAGTGTACTTGTCACTCAGGGAATTATTGCGTGATTGTGTCTCTAGATCGTGCGTGTGCATTTTGCGCTGCGTGCCTTGGTATGTGACGTACATTTGGTCGTGACAGTGACTGAACTCTGTAAACACCCGCACGTGCTGACTGACGTTATTAGAATAATTATTGATAACTGTCGTGGCAACGAAGCATCTGCGGAAAGACTTCAGCGACTCCTGTCGCCCAAATGTGACTCAGTTTCCTGTGAGTCAGAGAATGAATGACTTACTTACTCATGAGCGGTGGTTTCCGTGAGGTTTCTTGATGATGGTGGAGTTTTTACTTCCGATCTTTGTGGTCATAGGTTCGAAGTTGAAATGCCAATCGCGTCTCGACTCTGATGTGCCTTAGACAGTTATGGGCGGGGTTCGGCGGAATGAAACGCGAATTTTAAATGTTTCATGATCGTTGTTTTCAGCTTGTCGTGTGACGGGTTTATTCGTCACGAGATCAAGGATTTGATTCGATTTTTGGTGTTCCGTGTTTCGCCAGATGATGATGGTTACAAGAATTTTTTTTGAAGAGATTTTTCCCTGCTTTTTCTAAATATTTTATATACACATGTAGACATTAGGGTATAGTGTTTCTGTATAGCTTAAAGCTTCAAAAAAATGAAAAGTAATGATTATTATAGAAGAATTAATGACAAAAAGGAAAGGAAAAGCGACATGATGAATGAAGAGAACGATGAAGGGGGGGGGGGGGGGGAAGAGTTGGGTTGTTTTACCTCTGAGCGGCACTTTTTTGCACACCATGGGCTAAATGGCCAGGTCACATGGACCCCGAAGGCTCAGAGAAGGTTGGGGGAGGGGGACCCACTGGAACAGCTGTTGGGAGACAGATGGTAGCCTCCCGTCAAGGCCATCCAGCGTGTTCTTTAACGTGCACAGGGTATGGCTCTCCTGCACACGGACCACGGCTTAACGTTCCATCCGACCGACGGCGGCCTTTCCAAGTCCATCGGTGTCCCCTACTGACCGTGGGCAGGGCGGGGAATTTTTGCGGAGATAAATCTCAACGCTGACCCAGCTGGGACTCGAACCTGGGAACTACAGATTACGAGCCTGGCGCGCTACCGACTGAGCCACCCCCGCCCCCTCAAAGACTAGGGGAATACTTAATTTCGAGAAATTAAGTGAATATGCAATAATGAAGACTTTTGTGAGGATTTTGTGTATTTAGTTAATGGTTTAATTTTGAATACTTAGGTGATGATTTAATTTTGATTGACTTAGGTGATTGATTTATTTTTTAAATACTCAAAATTAAACTTCCATCTAAATAACAGTTTAATTTCGAATACTTAAGTGACAATTTAATTTTGGGGTCTTAAGTGAATGTTTTAAGTACTTACATGATGCTTTGAATTTGAGTACTTGAGCGTCAGATTAATTTCAAGAACTAGGCGAATACTTAATTTCGAGAAATTAAGTGAATATGCAATTTTGAAGACTTTAATAGTTTAATTTTGAAGACTTAGGTGAGGATTTTGTGTACAGTCGCTCAATAAAGTATCCGAACGCTATGGTTGATAACAGAAATCAGAAAAAATATCTGGCAACGAATTTTTTTAGAAATTACTGATCTGGCAACCTCCGTGTCACGTGACACGAAGGTTGCCAGATCACTAATTTCTAAAAAAATCATTGCCAGATGTTTTTTCTGAATTCTGTAATCAACCATTCGTTCGGATATTTTTTTTGAGCGACTGTAGGTGGTCATATTATTTTGATACTAGATCGTGTGGGCTCACTCACGGAAATATTGAGCGTGTGCAGTTACCGTTCACAGCAAACTGGAGCGTGTGCAGTAACTGCACACGCTCCAGTTTGCTGTGAACGGTAACTGGAGCGTGTACAGTTGCTGTACACGCATCCAGATATTTTTCCTGAATTCTGTAATCACGTGACACGAAGGTTGCCAGATCACTAATTTCTAAAAAAAATCGTTGCCAGATATTTTTTCTGAATTCTGTAATCAACCATAGTGTTCGGATACTTTTTTGAGCGACTGTACTTAGATGATGGCTTAATTTTTACGACTTAGGGAAAAATTTACTTTTTAGGACCTAGATAATGATTCAATTTTTTGTCTTTAGAGAAAGGATAGTTATGATTTGATAATGTGTTGTTAGAGTCTGATTTTAAAGGATTTTAATAGCTTTATAAATAAATAGCAAAAGGAAACCCTGCTGTTAAAAGTGAAACCTATTTTTAAATTAGAGCATATTAGCATTTATAAAGTTAACTGGGTTGGGTTGTTTTACCTCTGAGCGGCACTTTTTTGCACATCATGGGCTAAATGGCCAGGTCACATGGACCCCGAAAGCTCAGAGAAGGTTGGTGGAGGGAACCCACTGGAACAGCTGTTGGGAGATAGATGGTAGCCTTCTGTCAAGGCTACCATCTATGAAGGCTACCACCAACATCTATGAAGGCAACACCTGTCAAGGCTACCATCTGTCAAGGCTACCACCAACGTGTTCTTTAACGTGCACAGGGTATGGCTCTTCCGAACACTGGACCACGGCTTAACGTCCCATCCGACGGACGGTGGCCTTTCCAAGCCCATCGGTGTACCCTACTGACCGTGGGCAGGGCGGGAAATTTTTGCGGAGATAAATCTCAACGCTGACCCAGCTGGGACTCGAACCTGGAGGCAAGTTAACTGAAAGCCTACTAAGTTAACTAATCATCAATGCATTGACTGATTCGTAATTTCATTTTAAGCATTTAAAAAGTGTTTTAATTTTAAGGCCTTAGGCAATAAATTAGGCCATAATTCGACTCCACTCCTAAAATTAAAAAATGGGGGGGGGAAACAAGACTTGTCACTGCAGAAAAAAGTACACTACACAAGCATGCATGTGTGTGCATACATATATACTCTCGAAGCTTTATCCAAGTACGGGTATTTCTCACGAAAACGCAAAACATACATTTAGCAGTACATCTTGCGCAAAGGTATAGAAACTGGACGCATCCATTCTTCTCTCCAAGATTACGAAACCTCAGGAACACCTGCTGTCCAATCACATCTTGACGTAGCTGAGGTACACAGCATCGCTCTACTACCGAAATAAAAGCAAAGGAAGGGGAAAAAACTACACCCCTTTAAAAAATATTATTCATTTATTCATATTATTCAGGCTCTTCGAATCTCGGGCTTTCCGGGATTTTTTTTTCCCCTTCTTCTTGTGGTATGCAGTGATGCTGGAAAACTAGAAGTTGGGGCACGGATTTTTTGGAGCACGTGTAACAGTGTATTGCGCAGCTGTCTTCGTCTGCGCGTTAGTTACTGTCATTGGATTACGCGTGTGGGACACAGAATAGGAATTTTATTGGAAGATTCAGTCATAAAAGAACGACTTAGTTGATGGAGTCGCATTTGGGAGTGTCAGCTGGACATTGATGTTTTTTTTTTTCATATGCTTTTGTCGTTTGTAAACTGTGCATCTCATGTCGATAACATCTGCTGGAATTAGGGTTTAATAAAAAAAATGTTTATGCTCCTAAAAGTTGCCTATTATCGTTTATCAATACGATGTTTATGTATTTTTATTTCGATTGTAGGTAGAAATTGGAACGGCAGTTGCTGGGAGGGGAGGAGGGATTGCAGATTTTACTCTTTTTTTTTGTTTGGGACACTAGTTAAGTCTGATCATGATGTTTATGTTGGGTTGTTTTACCTCTGAGCGGCAGATTTTTTGCACAAAATGGACTAAATGGTCAAGGTCACAAGGACTCCGAAGGCTCAGAGAAGGTTGGAAGAGGAGACCCACTGGAACAGCTGTTGAGAAACAGATGGTAGCCTCCGGTCAAGGCCATCCACTGTGTTCTTTAACCTGCACAGGGTACACGGGGCCACGGCTTAACGTCCCATCCGACGGACGGCGGCCTTTCCAAACCCATCGGTGTCCCCTACTGACCGTGGGCAGGGCGGGGAATTTTGCGGAGATAAACCTCAACTGATCTTTATGTATTTCGATTGTAAATAACAATAAGAATGGTGGTTGCAAAAGAAAAATTCGGCTTTAAATTAGGTCCTCGATTGGAACATTTTTTCTTCCGGTCTAGTCGACGGATATTTTACGGTAAATGGATTATTTTTCGGGGTTTGTAATGCATTTCTGTAATTTAAATGTTTATTACAAGTAGAATCATTTCAAGAGCCACATACAAAACAGCACAGGGTAAAAATAATAAATAAAAATACAATCTGTTGTTATTTGTAATTTTTTTTTTGGGGGGGGGAGGGAAGAATAATTGTTTTATCATTAAATTAATATTCGTTATCTTTCGTTCCAAAAGTGTTTACTACGAGTGCATATATTTCTATTTGACCTCTATATGACCTGGAACGCGTCACCGAATCTTGAAATTCCTCTCATTTCCGAGTTGCACTGCTCGAAATAGTCTTCACCAATTTTTAGCTCTCCAGTACTGTATATGGAATTTGACCTTTGACCTCGAAGGACCCATCGAATCCAAAATTTCGCAACATTTCCGAGATCTACGACTCAAAATACTCCCAGGTACCAATTTCCAGGTCTCTAGCACCTGTAGATATCAACTTGATCTTTGACCTCAAAGGACCCTGCGGATCCGTAATTTCGTAACCTTTTTCCAGATCTACACCCCGAAACATTCCCAGACACCAATTTTTAAGTTTCTAGCGCTCGTAGGTCACAGTTTGACCTCCACATGACCTCCATTTGATCTTGAAGGACACGTCGGAGGTCAAATGTTGGTTTTTTTTTCCGAGATCTAGGAACCCGATTACCCCTAGGTTTTGTGTTTATTGCCAAAAGACTCAAACATGTTTAGTATGACTTAGCATCTTCTGTGCTTTTATTCTCTCTGAAACTAAATTATGCATCCGAGTAGAAAGCATTACTTACTAGATAACCATTCAGTTGTTTCTTTCACTACTAGGGCGGGGGTGGCCCAGTCGGTAGCGCGCCAGGCTCGTAATCTACAGTTCCCAGGTTCGAGTCCCATCTGGGTCAGCGTTGAGATTTATCTCACAAAATTCCCCGCCCTGCCCACGGTCAGTAGGGGACACCGATGAGCTTGGAAAGGCCGTCGTCCGTCGGATGGGACGTTAAGCCGTGGCCCCGTGTGCGGGAGAGCCATACCCTGTGCACGTTAAAGAACACGCTGGATGGCCTTGACGGGAGGCTACCATCTGTCTCCCAACAGCTGTTCTAGTGGGTCCCCTCCCCCAACCTTCTCTGAGCCTTCAGTGTCCTTGTGACCTGGCCATTTAGCCCATGGTGTGCAAAAAAGTGCCGCTCACGGGTAAAACAACCAACCCAACCAACCTGTTCAAATACGCAATGGCGTATTTTTGAACATCGTTGCAGATGAAGTTCATCACTTCATGGCTACAGGTTGTTCTCATTCGGATGGAAACCTTCAGCATGATAATGCACCTACTCAAGGCAGGTATCGTCACTGGATGGTTCCAGGAACAGGCCGAAGAGAATAAAGCTTGTGCCGTCATCCGATTTGCATCAACGGCGCGACACAATCATGGCATCAGCAATCTTACACAACGCATCCAACCAGCATCTTGTAAGTTCCATGCCCCGACGAATTCGGGCTGTCCTGAAGGCCAAAGGAGGCGCAACACGCTACTAGGTAAGTGGGCCTACTAAAATGGCATCTCAATGTAGTTTTTCAATAAAATTGGTTTAGAGCGTGTTAGAAGCTCATGCATTTAATAGTAGCGTCGCTGACCATATAGCATTTTGTTTAAGGCTTCTCAAAGCAACATGGGGTGGCTCAGACGGTAGCGCGCCAGGCTCGTAATCTGTACTTCCCAGGTTCGAGTCCCAGCTGGTTCAGCATTGAGATTTATCTCCGCAAATTTTCCTGCCCACGGTCAGTAGGGGACACTGATGGGTTTGGAAAGGCCGTCGGATGGGAAGTTAAGCCGTGGCCCCGTATGTAGGAGAGCCATACCCTGTGCACGTTAAAGAACACACTGGATGGCCTTGATGAGAGGTCCCATCTGTCTACCAACAGCTGTTTCAATTGGTCCCCTCTCCAACTTCTCTGAGCCTTCGGGGTCCTTGTGACATGGCCAATTATCCCATGGTGTGCAAAAAAGTGCCGCTCAGAGGTAAAACAACCCAACCCTAGAGAAGGGGACGGAGACCCAGATTTTTGTGCTAAGAAATAAAGCATAAATTTGATTTGTGTTTTATTGGTTGTATTTTTTCCGTTGCCTTCTGTAAACTCTTGATTGTACTAAACATTCTTCCTTATGTATTTGTTTCAATAGTTATAAAATAAAATAACAAATAACCCCCTCAAGCAGCTGCTTGCCACAGAGGTCTGACAGGAGCCTGTCAGTTTATATGCCACAGTAGGAGATCTGAGAGGATGGCAGGACCTCAGCAGCAAAACGACACATATATGCATGCCTTACCCGGGGCTCGAACCCAGGTCCCTTAGATCAGTAGCCAAGCGTGCTAACCACTCGCCCACGGGACGGCAAAAAACGACACATACATCCATGCCTTACCTGGGGCTCGAACCCAGGTCCCTTAGATCAGTAGCCAAGCACGCTAAACACTCGGCCACGGGACGGCAAAAAACGACACATACATCCATGCCTTACCCGGGGCTCAAACCCAGGTTCCTTAGATCAGTAGCCAAGCGTCTAACCACTCGCCCACGGGAGGGCAAAAACAACACGTACATCCATGCCTTACCCGGGGCTCGAACCCAGGTCCCTTAGATCAGTAGCCAAGCGCGCTAAACACTCGGCCACGGGACGGCAAAAACCGACACATACATCCATGCCTTACCCGGGGCTCAAACCCAGGTCCCTTAGATCAGTAGCCAAGCGTGCTAACCACTCGGCCACGGGACGGCAAAAAACGACACATACATCCATGCCTTACCCGGGGCTCGAACCCAGGTCCCTTAGATTAGTAGCCAAGCGTGCTAACCACTCGCCCACGCGACGGCAAAAAACGACACATACATCCATGCCTTACCCGGGGCTCGAACCCGGGTCCCTTAGATCAGTAGTCAAGCGTGCTAACCACTTGGCCACGGGACGGCAAAAAACGACACATACATCCATGCCTTACCCGGGCCTCGAACCCAGGTCCCTTAGATCAGTAGCCAATTGCGCTAAACACTTGGCCACGGGACGGCAAAAAACGACATATATATGCATGTTTTACCCGGGGCTCGAACCCAGGTCCCTTAGATCAGTAGCCAAGCATGCTAACCGCTCGCAAACGGGACGGCAAAAAACGACACATATATGCATGCCTTACCCGGGGCTTGAACCCAGGTTCCTTAGATCAGTAGCCAAGCGTGCTAACCACTCGCCCACGGGACGGCAAAAAACGACACATACATCCATGCCTTACCCGGGGCTCGAACCCAGGTCCCTTAGATCAGTAGCCAAGCGCACTAAACACTCGGCCACGGGACGGCCAAAAACGACACATACATCCATGCCTTACCCGGGGCTCGAACCCAGGTCCCTTAGATCAGTATCCAAGCGCGCTAAACACTCGGCCACGGGACGGCAAAAAACGACACATATATGCATGCCTTACCCGGGGCTCGAACCCAGGTCCCTTAGATCAGTAGCCAAGCATGCTAACCACTCGCCCACGGGACGGCAAAAAACGACACATACATCCATGCCTTACCCGGGGCTCGAACCCAGGTCCCTTAGATCAGTAGCCAAGCGTGCTAACCACTCGCCCACGGGACGGCAAAAAATGACACATACATCCATGCCTTACCCGGGCTCGAACCCAGATCCCTTAGATCAGTAGCCAAGCGTGCTAACCACTCGCCCACGGGATGGCAAAATACGACACATACATCCATGCCTTACCCGGGGCTCGAACCCAGGTCCCTTAGATTAGTAGCCAAGAGTGCTAACCACTCGCCCTTGGAACGGCAAAAAACGACACATACATCCATGCCTTACCCGGGGCTCGAACCCAGGTCCCTTAGATCAGTAGCCAAGCGCGCTAAACACTCGGCCACGGGACGGCAAAAAACGACACATACATCCATGCCTTACCCGGGGCTCAAACCCAGGTCCCTTAGATTAGTAGCCAAGCATGCTAACCACTCGCCCACGGGGACGGCAAAAAACGACACATACATCCATGCCTTACCCGGGGCTCGAACCCAGGTTCCTTAGATCAGTAGCCAAGCGTGCTAACCACTCGCCCATGCGATGGCAAAAAACGACATATACATCCATTCCTTACTCGGGGCTCGAACCCAGGGGTTCCTTAGATCAGTAGCCAAGCGTGCTAACCACTCGCCCACGGGACGGCAAAAAACGACACATACATCCATGCCTTACCCGGGGCTCGAACCCAGGTCCCTTAGATCAGTAGCCAAGCGCGCTAAACACTCGGCCACGGGACGGCAGAAAACGACACATACATCCATGCCTTACCCGGGGCTCAAACCCAGGTTCCTTAGATCAGTAGCCAAGCGTGCTAACCACTCGCCCATGGGATGGCAAAAAACGACACATACATCCATTCCTTACCCGGGGCTCGAACCCAGGGGTTCCTTAGATCAGTAGCCAAGCGTGCTAACCACTCGCCCACGGGACGGCAAAAAACGACACATACATCCATGCCTTACCCGGGGCTCAAACCCAGGTCCCTTAGATTAGTAGCCAAGCATGCTAACCACTCGCCCACGGGACGGCAAAAAACGACACATACATCCATGCCTTACCCGGGGCTTGAACCCAGGTTCCTTAGATCAGTAGCCAAACGTGCTAACCACTCGCCCACGGGACGGCAAAAAACGACACATACACCATGCCTTACCCGGGGCTCGAACCCAGGTTCCTTAGATCAGTAGCAAAGCGCGCTAAACACTCGCCCACGGGACGGCAAAAAACGACACATACATCCATGCCTTACCCGGGGCTCGAACCCAGGTCCCTTAGATCAGTAGCCAAGCGTGCTAACCACTCGCCCACGGGACGGCAAAAAACGACACATACATCCATGCCTTACCCGGGGCTCGAACCCAGGTCCCTTAGATCAGTAGCCAAGCACGCTAAGCACTCGCCCACAGACGGCAAAAAACGACACATACATCCATGCCTTACCCGGGGCTCAAACCCAGGTTCCTTAGATCAGTAGCCAAGCGTGCTAACCACTCGCCCATGGGATGGCAAAAAACGACACATACATCCATGCCTTACCCGGGGCTCGAACCCAGGGGTTCCTTAGATCAGTAGCGAAGCGTGCTAACCACTCGGCCACGGGACGGCAAAAAACGACACATACATCCATGCCTTACCCGGGGCTCGAACCCAGGTCCCTTAGATCAATAGCCAAGCGTGCTAACCACTCGCCAACGGGACGGCAAAAAACGACACATATATGCATGCCTTACCCGGGGCTCGAACCCAGGTTCCTTAGATCAGTAGCCAAGCGTGCTAACCACTCTCCCACCGGACGGCAAAAAACGACACATACATCCATGCCTTACCCGGGGCTCCAACACAGGTCCCTTAGATCAATAGTTAAGCGTGCTAACCACTCGTCCAAGGATGGCTATACAGTTTCCGAAACACTCTTTCCAAGTCGCACATATAATTTTATCTCTCAACGGTGGTCAGTTTTTGATGTCCATAACTTAAAAAAACTTGAACAGTCACAAAAAAATGCGTTTAACAGGCGGCGATGAAGATGGCCCATTTCAAACGATTTCAATGCCTAATGGTACACCTGAAGGAACTAAACGACGGTTGTCATGACTACGAGAGAGTATGGTTAACCAATGGGTACATTCGCGCCGCTTCAAAACAGTGTTGCCAATTTACAGTAGAAATATTCTCAGTTGTCTTCAGATTTCATTCGTACTTCAAAAGTTTATTAAAACGCAAACAATAATTTTAGAAGAATTTGGTTGAAAATTGTCAATTTAGAAGATTTGCATGTTTTTTTTTTGGTTTCCGACGAAATTTGAAGAGAAGACTTAAACACTAGTGTAACAGCAGCTTTTGCTGTTAAACGTTTCAGTTTCAAAAATAGTATTAATTTAATAAAATGTTCTTTGATCGAAACACGTGGTCAACACTCCACTTATTTTTGGTCCTATTATGCAGTATTATTCTAATTTCCTAAAATTTGGCGATATGACTTGGTGGCGCCAAACCAATTGAGAACTACTATTCTGCACCCATTTATGATTTTTGTATTGTAGAGCTAATTTTTTTTATTTCGTTTTATTGTGATAAAAATTCTGTACTTTGTTATAAAAAAAATTCTGTGCTATTACGAAATCAATTGTCTGAAATAATGAGCTGAGAAGCTTTTTTTTTTTCAGCTTATTATTTCATGAGCTCCGTGTCTACAGGACTTATCCTGTGATTCTTTACTACTGACCAATTCTACGCTTTATGAAACATACTCTTTATCCCATTGTGAAACAAATTTTCTAGTGCATTATGAAACAAATTCTACCTTATTATGAATTTATTATTAAACAAATTCTCTACCGTGTTCGCAAACCATTTCATTTATGCCTTATGAAACAAAATCTCCTCTACAATTTAAAGCAAATACTGTAACGAATTGCTAAACAAATTCTCTACTACAATTTAAAGTAACGCATTATAAACAAATTCTCCTCTACAATTCAAAGCAAATACTGTAACGCATTATAAATAAAAAAATAAAATAAATACCCCCTCAAGCAGCTGCTTGCCACAGAGGTCTGACAGGAGCCTGTCAGTTTATATGCCATAGTAGAAAGTCTGAGAGGATGGCAGGACCTTAGCAGACTTAACAAATTCTCCTCTACAATTTAAAGTAACGCATTACTAGACAAATTCTCCTCTACAATTTAAAGCAAATACTGTAACGCATTATAAATAAAAAATAAAATAAATACCCCCTCAAGCAGCTGCTTGCCACAGAGGTCTGACAGGAGCCTGTCAGTTTATATGCCATAGTAGAAAGTCTGAGAGGATGGCAGGACCTTAGCAGACTTAACAAATTCTCCTCTACAATTTAAAGTAACGCATTACTAGACAAATTCTCCTCTACAATTTAAAGCAAATACTGTAACGCATTATAAATAAAAACTAAAATAAATACCCCCTCAAGCAGCTGCTTGCCACAGAGGTCTGACAGGAGCCTGTCAGTTTATAGGCCATAGTAGAAAGTCTGAGAGGATGGCAGGACCTCAGCAGACTTAACAAATTCTCCTCTACAATTTAAAGTAACGCATTACTAGACAAATTCTCCTCTACAATTTAAAGCAAATACTGTAACGCATTATAAATAAAAACTAAAATAAATACCCCCTCAAGCAGCTGCTTGCCACAGAGGTCTGACAGGAGCCTGTCAGTTTATAGGCCATAGTAGAAAGTCTGAGAGGATGGCAGGACCTCAGCAGACTTAACAAATTCTCCTCTACAATTTAAAGTAACGCATTACTAGACAAATTCTGCTCTGCAATTTAAAGCAAATACTGTAACGCATTATAAATAAAAAATAAAATAAATACCCCTTCAAGCAGCTGCTTGCCACAGAGGTCTGACAGGAGCCTGTCAGTTTATATGCCATAGTAGAAAGTCTGAGAGGATGGCAGGACCTCAGCAGACTTAACAAATTCTCCTCTACAATTTAAAGTAATGCATTATAAACAAATTCTCCTCTACAATTTAAAGCAAATACTGTAACGCATTATATATAAAAAAAATACCCCCTCAAGCAGCTGCTTGCACAGAGGTCTGACAGGAGCTTGTCAGTTTATATGCCATAGTAGAAAGTCTGAGAGGATGGCAGGACCTCAGCAGACTTAAATTCTCCTCTACAATTTAAAGTAACGCATTACTAGACAAATTCTCCTCCACAATTTAAAGCAAATACTGTAACGCATTATATTAAAAAAATACCCTCTCAAACAGCTGCTTGCCACATAGGTCTGACAGGAGCTTGTCAGTTTATATGCCATAGTAGAAAGTCTGAGAGGATGGCAGGACCTCAGCAGACTTAACAAATTCTCCTCTACAATTTAAAGTAACGCATTACTAGACAAATTCTCCTCTACAATTTAAAGTAACGCATTACTAGACAAATTCTCCTCTACAATTTAAAGCAAATACTGTAACGCATTATATTAAAAAAAATACCCTCTCAAACAGCTGCTTGCCACATAGGTCTGACAGGAGCTTGTCAGTTTATATGCCATAGTAGAAAGTCTGAGAGGATGGCAGGACCTCAGCAGACTTAACAAATTCTCCTCTACAATTTAAAGTAACGCATTACTAGACAAATTCTCCTCTACAATTTAAAGTAACGCATTACTAGACAAATTCTCCTCTACAATTTAAAGCAAATACTGTAACGCATTACTAAACAACTTCTCTACCTTATTATGAAGCAAATTTTCTATCGTGTTACGAAACCAAATCTCTTATGCCTTATGAAACATTCTCCAGAGCATTATTAACCAAAATTCGTCTCTCTGTACTATCAGCCAATTGTCGCTCTCATACTAGAGACACTGCTCATTCCATGAACCCACCCAACATCCTGTGTCAAGTTTCCATTATGAATCCACACAAACAACAAGAATGATGGGCTACGTTGCATTTAGTCTTCCTTACAGGTGTTGCACGCACGCGTCACTAGACGCAATAAACATTTCCGACCTCCCCAATTTAGGTCCTGATCACGTGTCAGAACTTCGCTTCCACAGCGCAGCGGGGATCCACTAATTCGAGGCGACGACCCATAACGCTGCCCCTGGGATGAAATGGGTCGAGGAACAGTCTGCCCTCTCTCCGTGGGGAATTAGGCACATGCCGGTTACGTGTTCTGAGGGAGGCGCTCCTTAGCTGGACAAGGCCACAGATCGATGACGGTTCACTTTGGTGCACGTGCTCCAAGATCTCATTGCTCCTCATCTTTACCTAGAGGGAGAATAGCTTCCTAATAAATTCATTAGTTCGCCACAGTATGACACTTCAGTCTGGTGCCTCAAAAGATTATATGAAAACTTTTATGTTGCGCCAGTTGAAAGGTGGTTTGGTAAGTGGGTGGTTTTACCTCTGGATTCGCTCCTTTTTGCACGCTGCGGGCTAAATGGCCAGTCATAAGAATCCCGATGACTCAGAGGAGGTTGGGGAGGGGATTCACTGGAACAGCTGTTGGGAGACAGATGGTAGCCTCCCGTCAAGGCCATCCAGCGTATTCTTTAACGTGCACAGGGTATGGCTCTCCCCACACTGGACCACGGCTTAACGTCCCATCCGACGGTTTGGTTGTTGTTGTTTTACCTCTGAGCGGCACTTTTTTGCACACCATGGGCTAAATGGCCAGGTCACATGGACCCCGAAGACTCAGAGAAGGTTGGGGGAGGGGACCCACTGGAACAGCTGTTGGGAGACAGATGGTAGCCTCCCGTCAAGGCCATCCAGCGTGTTCTTTAACGTGCACAGGGTATGGCTCTCCCGCATACGGGACCACGGCTTAACGTCCCATCCGACGGACGGCGGCCTTTCTAAACCCATCGGTGTCCCCTACTGACCGTAGGCAGGGCGGGGAATTTTGCGGAGATAAATCTCAACGCTGGCCCAGCTGGGACTCGAACCTGGGAACTGCAGATTACGAGCTTGGCGCGCTACCTACTGAGCCCCCCCCCCGCCCCCCATCCGACGGACGGTGGACTTTCCAAGCCCATAGGTGTCCCCTACTGACCGTGGGCAGGGCGGGGAATTTTTGCGGAGATAAATCTCAACGCTGACCCAGCTGAGATTCGAACTTGGCGCGCTACCGATTGAGCCACCCCCGCCCTCTCGAACATGGGAAACGTTTAGACAAGTTTAAAACCGGTTTAGAAGTTTCAGAATTTCATATTTCTTTAGTGCTTTTGTTTATTTATTTTGGAGGTTTTGCAACGCATTAAGCGATTGTGTATCTCTTCTTAAGAGTTTCTAGCTCCTTCATATTGCTGTGTGGGGCGGAGGGTTGGCTTAGTCGGCAACGCACCAAACTTGCAATCTGCAGTTCCCAAGTTGGAGTTTCAACTCTGTTAGAGTTGAAATTTATCTCCCCTAAACCCCCGCCCTGCTCTTGGTCAGAAAGGGAAAATCGATGGGCTTGGAAAGCCCACCGTCCGTTAGATAGGACGTAAAATTGGGTCTCTGTGGCAGGAAAGCCATATTAAGCATGTTAAAGAACACTGTGGATGGACTAGACTGGAGGCTACCATATGTCTCCCGTCCAGTCCATCCAGCGTGTATATATATATATATACCTTAGCCCATTGTGTGCAAAAAATGTGCTGCTCAGAGGTGTGGTTGTTTTACCACTGAGCAGCACTTTTTGCACACAATGGGCTTAATGACCAGGTCACAAGGACCCGGAGGGATCAGAGAAGGTTGGGGGAGGGGACCTACTGTTGGAGACAGATGGTAGTCTCCCCTCAAGGCTCCGCAAAATTCCCCGCCCTGCCCACGGTCAGTAAGGAACACCGATGGGCTTGGAAAGGCCGCCGTCCGTCGGATGGGACGTTATGCCGTGGCTCCGTGTGCGGAAGAGACATACCGTGTGCACGTTAAAGAACACGCTGGATGGCCTTGACGGGAGGCTACCATCTGTCTCCTAACAGCTGTTCCAGTGGGTCCCCTCCCCCAACTTTCTCTGAGTCTTCGGGGTCCATGTGACCTGGCCATTTAGCCCATGGTGTGCAAAAAAGTGCCGCTCAGAGGTAAAACAACCCAACCCAACCCCTCAAGGCCATCCCGCATATTTAATGTTCTTAAAGTTTCTGAATGTATGACTTTCCCGCACACGGGATCACGGCTTAACGTCTCATCCGAAAGACGGCGGTCTTTGCAAGCCCGTCGTTATTACCTACTAACCAAGGGCAAGGCGGGGTATATTTCGAAGAGAAATTTTAACGCTGGCATAGGTGAAACTCGAACCTGGGAATTGCAGATTACGAACTTGGTGCGCTACCTACTGAGCCCTCCCTCCATCATAAAACTACAGAAATAGCAGAAATAATTATTTCGTCCACCCACTCAACAAAAAGTTGCTTTAACCGAAGTAATAACGACTTGTCTTTTGGAAATCGAGAGCTGTTAATTTTGCAATCATTTTGTTACGATTTGCAGTGCTCGGCATAGAGAGAGAGTATTTTATCACTTGATGCCGAGACTATCAACGCAAATAGCCTCGCTAGCAGCGACCGCATCACTTTTCCTTCTGAGACAGAATTCTCTGTGTTCAACGCACACTGCTTCTCAGCCGCCAGGCATGTGGCGTAGTTCCTTTTCCTCTTTTAATACATGCGAGCGGGCATTTATCACTCGGGGCTTTTCACGATCATCTGCGAACTTTATCGTTTCGCGAGAGCCGTCCTCGTTCAAGTTAAATGACGTCATTAAACGGTTCAAAAGCTGGAACACAAACGGGGAGCTATCTTTTTGGCGACAGGTGAGGAAGTCGATGGAGGCGGTCGTTAAAGCCGCGATTAAAACTTGATAGGGTGATATTTAGCGCGGAATATTAAGGAGGAAATAATATTTGTGTGGAAGGTCACCAATACTTGAAGGCAATTGTCTACAGCAGTGTTAAAATGAAGATCCTAATTGTTTGTGTTTAAAAGATGGGGAAGAGTGTTTAGAAACTTTTCCAATTTTCCTTTTGTATTGAGTTCTTCTGTGAAGAATTTGGCTGGTTGTTTCACTCGAAAATAATTGGTCTGGTTGTTTCGTTCAAAAAGAATTGTCTGGTTGTTTCACTCAAAAAGAATTGTCTGTTTGTTTCACTCAAAAAGAATTGGGATGGTTGTTTCACTCGAAAATAATTGATCTGGTAGTTTCGCTTAAAATAATTGGGCTGGTTGTTTCACTCGAAAGTAATTGGTCTGGTTGTTTCGTTCAAAAAGAATTGTCTGGTTGTTTCACTCAAAAAGAATTGTCTGTTTGTTTCACTCAAAAAGAATTGGGATGGTTGTTTCACTCGAAAATAATTGATCTGGTAGTTTCGCTTAAAATAATTGGGCTGGTTGTTTCACTCGAAAGTAATTGGTCAGGTTGTTTCACTCGAAAGTAATTGGTCTGGTTGTTTCGTTCAAAAAGAATTGTCTGGTTGTTTCACTCAAAAAGAATTGTCTGTTTGTTTCACTCAAAAAGAATTGGGATGGTTGTTTCACTCGAAAATAATTGATCTGGTAGTTTCGCTTAAAATAATTGGGCTGGTTGTTTCACTCGAAAGTAATTGGTCTGGTTGTTTCACTCGAAAGTAATTGGTCTGGTTGTTTCGTTCAAAAAGAATTGTCTGGTTGTTTCACTCAAAAAGAATTGTCTGGTTGTTTCACTCAAAAAGAATTGTCTGTTTGTTTCACTCAAAAAGAATTGGGATGGTTGTTTCACTCGAAAATAATTGATCTGGTAGTTTCGCTTAAAATAATTGGGCTGGTTGTTTCACTCGAAAGTAATTGGTCAGGTTGTTTCGTTCAAAAAGAATTGTCTGGTTGTTTCACTCAAAAAGAATTGTCTTGTTGTTTCACTCAAAAAGAATTGTCTGTTTGTTTCGTTCAAAAAGAATTGTCTGGTTGTTTCACTCAAAAAGAATTGTCTTGTTGTTTCACTCAAAAAGAATTGTCTGTTTGTTTCATTCAAAAAGAATTGGGATGGTTGTTTCACTCGAAAATAATTGATCTGGTAGTTTCGCTTAAAATAATTGGGCTGGTTGTTTCACTCGAAAGTAATTGGTCAGGTTGTTTCATTCGAAAGTAATTGGTGTGGTTGTTTCATTCAAAAAGAAACGTGCTGGTTGTTTCATTAAAAAACGAATTGGGCTGGTTGTTTCAATCGAAAGTAATGGATCTGGTTGTTTCATTCAAAAGGAACGTGTTGGTTGTTTCAATCGAAAGTAATTGATCGGGTTGTTTCATTCAAAAGGAACGTGCTGGTTGTTTCAATCGAAAGTAATTGATCTGGTTGTTTCATTCAAAAGGAACGTGCTGGTTGTTTCAATCGAAAGCAATTGATCTGGTTGTTTCATTCAAAAGGAACGTGCTGGTTGTTTCAATCGAAAGTAATTGATCTGGTTGTTTCATTCAAAAGGAACGTGCTGGTTGTTTCAATCGAAAGTAATTGATCTGGTTGTTTCATTCAAAAGGAACGTGCTGGTTGTTTCAATCGAAAGTAATTGATCTGGTTGTTTCATTCAAAAGGAACGTGCTGGTTGTTTCAATCGAAAGTAATTGATCTGGTTGTTTCATTCAAAAGGAACGTGCTGGTTGTTTCAATCGAAAGTAATTGATCTGGTTGTTTCTTTCAAAAGGAACCTGTTGGTTGTTTCAATCGAAAGTAATTGATCTGGTTGTTTCATTCAAAAGGAACGTGCTGGTTGTTTCAATCGAAAGTAATTGATCTGGTTGTTTCATTCAAAAGGAACGTGCTGGTTGTTTCAATCGAAAGCAATTGATCTGGTTGTTTCATTCAAAAGGAACGTGCTGGTTGTTTCAATCGAAAGCAATTGATCTGGTTGTTTCATTCAAAAGGAACGTGCTGGTTGTTTCAATCAAAAGTAATTGATCTGGTTGTTTCATTCAAAAGGAACGTGCTGGTTGTTTCAATCGAAAGTAATTGATCTGGTTGTTTCATTCAAAAGGAACGTGCTGGTTGTTTCAATCGAAAGTAATTGATCTGGTTGTTTCTTTCAAAAGGAACCTGTTGGTTGTTTCAATCGAAAGTAATTGATCTGGTTGTTTCATTCAAAAGGAACGTGCTGGTTGTTTCAATCGAAAGTAATTGATCTGGTTGTTTCATTCAAAAGGAACGTGCTGGTTGTTTCAATCGAAAGCAATTGATCTGGTTGTTTCATTCAAAAGGAACGTGCTGGTTGTTTCAATCGAAAGCAATTGATCTGGTTGTTTCATTCAAAAGGAACGTGCTGGTTGTTTCAATCAAAAGTAATTGATCTGGTTGTTTCATTCAAAAGGAACGTGCTGGTTGTTTCAATCGAAAGTAATTGATCTGGTTGTTTCATTCAAAAGGAACGTGCTGGTTGTTTCAATCGAAAGCAATTGATCTGGTTGTTTCATTCAAAAGGAACGTGCTGGTTGTTTCAATCGAAAGTAATTGATCTGGTTGTTTCTTTCAAAAGGAACCTGTTGGTTGTTTCAATCGAAAGTAATTGATCTGGTTGTTTCATTCAAAAGGAACGTGCTGGTTGTTTCAATCGAAAGTAATTGATCTGGTTGTTTCATTCAAAAGGAACGTGCTGGTTGTTTCAATCGAAAGCAATTGATCTGGTTGTTTCATTCAAAAGGAACGTGCTGGTTGTTTCAATCGAAAGTAATTGATCTGGTTGTTTCATTCAAAAGGAACGTGCTGGTTGTTTCAATCGAAAGTAATTGATCTGGTTGTTTCATTCAAAAGGAACGTGCTGGTTGTTTCAATCGAAAGTAATTGATCTGGTTGTTTCATTCAAAAGGAACGTGCTGGTTGTTTCAATCGAAAGTAATTGATCTGGTTGTTTCATTCAAAAGGAACGTGCTGGTTGTTTCAATCGAAAGTAATTGATCTGGTTGTTTCTTTCAAAAGGAACCTGTTGGTTGTTTCAATCGAAAGTAATTGATCTGGTTGTTTCATTCAAAAGGAACGTGCTGGTTGTTTCAATCGAAAGTAATTGATCTGGTTGTTTCATTCAAAAGGAACGTGCTGGTTGTTTCAATCGAAAGCAATTGATCTGGTTGTTTCATTCAAAAGGAACGTGCTGGTTGTTTCAATCGAAAGCAATTGATCTGGTTGTTTCATTCAAAAGGAACGTGCTGGTTGTTTCAATCAAAAGTAATTGATCTGGTTGTTTCATTCAAAAGGAACGTGCTGGTTGTTTCAATCGAAAGTAATTGATCTGGTTGTTTCATTCAAAAGGAACGTGCTGGTTGTTTCAATCGAAAGTAATTGATCTGGTTGTTTCTTTCAAAAGGAACCTGTTGGTTGTTTCAATCGAAAGTAATTGATCTGGTTGTTTCATTCAAAAGGAACGTGCTGGTTGTTTCAATCGAAAGTAATTGATCTGGTTGTTTCATTCAAAAGGAACGTGCTGGTTGTTTCAATCGAAAGCAATTGATCTGGTTGTTTCATTCAAAAGGAACGTGCTGGTTGTTTCAATCGAAAGCAATTGATCTGGTTGTTTCATTCAAAAGGAACGTGCTGGTTGTTTCAATCAAAAGTAATTGATCTGGTTGTTTCATTCAAAAGGAACGTGCTGGTTGTTTCAATCGAAAGTAATTGATCTGGTTGTTTCATTCAAAAGGAACGTGCTGGTTGTTTCAATCGAAAGCAATTGATCTGGTTGTTTCATTCAAAAGGAACGGGCTGGTTGTTTCAATCGAAAGTAATTGATCTGGTTGTTTCTTTCAAAAGGAACCTGTTGGTTGTTTCAATCGAAAGTAATTGATCTGGTTGTTTCATTCAAAAGGTACGTGCTGGTTGTTTCAATCGAAAGTAATTGATCTGGTTGTTTCATTCAAAAGGAACGTGCTGGTTGTTTCAATCGAAAGCAATTGATCTGGTTGTTTCATTCAAAAAGAACGTGCTGGTTGTTTCAATCGAAAGCAATTGATCTGGTTGTTTCATTCAAAAGGAACGTGCTGGTTGTTTCAATCGAAAGTAATTGATCTAGTTGTTTCATTCAAATGGAACGTGCTGGTTGTTTCAATCGAAAGCAATTGATCTGGTTGTTTCATTCAAAAGGAACGTGCTGGTTGTTTCAATCGAAAGTAATTGATCTGGTTGTTTCATTCAAAAGGAACGTACTGGTTGTTTCAATCGAAAGTAATTGATCTGGTTGTTTCGTTCAAAAGGAACGTGCTGGTTGTTTCAATCGAAAGTAATTGATCTGGTTGTTTCATTCAAAAGGAACGTGCTGGTTGTTTCAATCGAAAGTAATTGATCTGGGTGTTTCATTCAAAAGGAACGTGCTGGTTGTTTCAATCGGAAGTAATTGATCTAGTTGTTTCATTCAAAAGGAACGTGCTGGTTGTTTCAATCGAAAGTAATTGATCTAGTTGTTTCATTCAAAAGGAACGTGCTGGTTGTTTCAATCGAAAGTAATTGATCTGGTTGTTTCATTCAAAAGGAACGTGTTGGTTGATTCAATCGAAAGTAATTGATCTGGTTGTTTCATTCAAAAAGAAACGTGCTGGTTGTTTCATTAAAAAACGAATTGGGCTGGTTGTTTCAATCGAAAGTAATGGATCTGGTTGTTTCATTCAAAAGGAACGTGTTGGTTGTTTCAATCGAAAGTAATTGATCGGGTTGTTTCATTCAAAAGGAACGTGCTGGTTGTTTCAATCGAAAGTAATTGATCTGGTTGTTTCATTCAAAAGGAACGTGCTGGTTGTTTCAATCGAAAGCAATTGATCTGGTTGTTTCATTCAAAAGGAACGTGCTGGTTGTTTCAATCGAAAGTAATTGATCTGGTTGTTTCATTCAAAAGGAACGTACTGGTTGTTTCAATCGAAAGTAATTGATCTGGTTGTTTCATTCAAAAGGAACGTGCTGGTTGTTTCAATCGAAAGTAATTGATCTGGTTGTTTCATTCAAAAGGAACGTGCTGGTTGTTTCAATCGAAAGCAATTGATCTGGTTGTTTCATTCAAAAGGAACGTGCTGGTTGTTTCAATCGAAAGTAATTGATCTGGTTGTTTCATTCAAAAGGAACGTGCTGGTTGTTTCAATCGAAAGTAATTGATCTGGTTGTTTCATTCAAAAGGAACGTGCTGGTTGTTTCAATCGAAAGCAATTGATCTGGTTGTTTCATTCAAAAGGAACGTGCTGGTTGTTTCAATCAAAAGTAATTGATCTGGTTGTTTCATTCAAAAGGAACGTGCTGGTTGTTTCAATCGAAAGTAATTGATCTGGTTGTTTCATTCAAAAGGAACGTGCTGGTTGTTTCAATCGAAAGTAATTGATCTGGTTGTTTCTTTCAAAAGGAACCTGTTGGTTGTTTCAATCGAAAGTAATTGATCTGGTTGTTTCATTCAAAAGGAACGTGCTGGTTGTTTCAATCGAAAGTAATTGATCTGGTTGTTTCATTCAAAAGGAACGTGCTGGTTGTTTCAATCGAAAGCAATTGATCTGGTTGTTTCATTCAAAAGGAACGTGCTGGTTGTTTCAATCAAAAGTAATTGATCTGGTTGTTTCATTCAAAAAAAACGTGCTGGTTGTTTCAATCGAAAGTAATTGATCTGGTTGTTTCATTCAAAAGGAACGTGCTGGTTGTTTCAATCGAAAGTAATTGATCTGGTTGTTTCTTTCAAAAGGAACCTGTTGGTTGTTTCAATCGAAAGTAATTGATCTGGTTGTTTCATTCAAATGGAACGTGCTGGTTGTTTCAATCGAAAGTAATTGATCTGGTTGTTTCATTCAAAAGGAACGTGCTGGTTGTTTCAATCGAAAGCAATTGATCTGGTTGTTTCATTCAAAAGGAACGTGCTGGTTGTTTCAATCGAAAGCAATTGATCTGGTTGTTTCATTCAAAAGGAACGTGCTGGTTGTTTCAATCAAAAGTAATTGATCTGGTTGTTTCATTCAAAAGGAACGTGCTGGTTGTTTCAATCGAAAGTAATTGATCTGGTTGTTTCATTCAAAAGGAACGTGCTGGTTGTTTCAATCGAAAGTAATTGATCTGGTTGTTTCTTTCAAAAGGAACCTGTTGGTTGTTTCAATCGAAAGTAATTGATCTGGTTGTTTCATTCAAAAGGAACGTGCTGGTTGTTTCAATCGAAAGTAATTGATCTGGTTGTTTCATTCAAAAGGAACGTGCTGGTTGTTTCAATCGAAAGCAATTGATCTGGTTGTTTCATTCAAAAAGAACGTGCTGGTTGTTTCAATCGAAAGCAATTGATCTGGTTGTTCCATTCAAAAGGAATGTGCTGGTTGTTTCAGTCGAAAGTAATTGATCTAGTTGTTTCATTCAAATGGAACGTGCTGGTTGTTTCAATCGAAAGCAATTGATCTGGTTGTTTCATTCAAAAGGAACGTGCTGGTTGTTTCAATCGAAAGAAATTGATCTGGTTGTTTCTTTCAAAAGGAACCTGTTGGTTGTTTCAATCGAAAGTAATTGATCTGGTTGTTTCATTCAAAAGGAACGTGCTGGTTGTTTCAATCGAAAGTAATTGATCTGGTTGTTTCATTCAAAAGGAACGTGCTGGTTGTTTCAATCGAAAGCAATTGATCTGGTTGTTTCATTCAAAAGGAACGTGCTGGTTGTTTCAATCGAAAGCAATTGATCTGGTTGTTTCATTCAAAAGGAACGTGCTGGTTGTTTCAATCAAAAGTAATTGATCTGGTTGTTTCATTCAAAAGGAACGTGCTGGTTGTTTCAATCGAAAGTAATTGATCTGGTTGTTTCATTCAAAAGGAACGTGCTGGTTGTTTCAATCGAAAGTAATTGATCTGGTTGTTTCTTTCAAAAGGAACCTGTTGGTTGTTTCAATCGAAAGTAATTGATCTGGTTGTTTCATTCAAAAGGAACGTGCTGGTTGTTTCAATCGAAAGTAATTGATCTGGTTGTTTCATTCAAAAGGAACGTGCTGGTTGTTTCAATCGAAAGCAATTGATCTGGTTGTTTCATTCAAAAAGAACGTGCTGGTTGTTTCAATCGAAAGCAATTGATCTGGTTGTTTCATTCAAAAGGAACGTGCTGGTTGTTTCAATCGAAAGTAATTGATCTAGTTGTTTCATTCAAATGGAACGTGCTGGTTGTTTCAATCAAAAGCAATTGATCTGGTTGTTTCATTCAAAAGGAACGTGCTGGTTGTTTCAATCGAAAGTAATTGATCTGGTTGTTTCATTCAAAAGGAACGTACTGGTTGTTTCAATCGAAAGTAATTGATCTGGTTGTTTCATTCAAAAGGAACGTGCTGGTTGTTTCAATTGAAAGTAATTGATCTGGTTGTTTCATTCAAAAGGAACGTGTTGGTTGTTTCAATCGAAAGTAATTGATCTGGTTGTTTCATTCAAAAGGAACGTGCTGGTTGTTTCAATCGAAAGTAATTGATCTGGGTGTTTCATTCAAAAGGAACGTGCTGGTTGTTTCAATCGAAAGTAATTGATCTAGTTGTTTCATTCAAAAGGAACGTGCTGGTTGTTTCAATCGAAAGTAATTGATCTGGTTGTTTCATTCAAAAGGAACGTGTTGGTTGATTCAATCGAAAGTAATTGATCTGGTTGTTTCATTCAAAAAGAAACGTGCTGGTTGTTTCATTAAAAAACGAATTGGGCTGGTTGTTTCAATCGAAAGTAATGGATCTGGTTGTTTCATTCAAAAGGAACGTGTTGGTTGTTTCAATCGAAAGTAATTGATCGGGTTGTTTCATTCAAAAGGAACGTGCTGGTTGTTTCAATCGAAAGTAATTGATCTGGTTGTTTCATTCAAAAGGAACGTGCTGGTTGTTTCAATCGAAAGCAATTGATCTGGTTGTTTCATTCAAAAGGAACGTGCTGGTTGTTTCAATCGAAAGTAATTGATCTGGTTGTTTCATTCAAAAGGAACGTACTGGTTGTTTCAATCGAAAGTAATTGATCTGGTTGTTTCATTCAAAAGGAACGTGCTGGTTGTTTCAATCGAAAGTAATTGATCTGGTTGTTTCATTCAAAAGGAACGTGCTGGTTGTTTCAATCGAAAGCAATTGATCTGGTTGTTTCATTCAAAAGGAACGTGCTGGTTGTTTCAATCGAAAGTAATTGATCTGGTTGTTTCATTCAAAAGGAACGTGCTGGTTGTTTCAATCGAAAGTAATTGATCTGGTTGTTTCATTCAAAAGGAACGTGCTGGTTGTTTCAATCGAAAGCAATTGATCTGGTTGTTTCATTCAAAAGGAACGTGCTGGTTGTTTCAATCAAAAGTAATTGATCTGGTTGTTTCATTCAAAAGGAACGTGCTGGTTGTTTCAATCGAAAGTAATTGATCTGGTTGTTTCATTCAAAAGGAACGTGCTGGTTGTTTCAATCGAAAGTAATTGATCTGGTTTTTTCTTTCAAAAGGAACCTGTTGGTTGTTTCAATCGAAAGTAATTGATCTGGTTGTTTCATTCAAAAGGAACGTGCTGGTTGTTTCAATCGAAAGTAATTGATCTGGTTGTTTCATTCAAAAGGAACGTGCTGGTTGTTTCAATCGAAAGCAATTGATCTGGTTGTTTCATTCAAAAAGAACGTGCTGGTTGTTTCAATCGAAAGCAATTGATCTGGTTGTTTCATTCAAAAGGAACGTGCTGGTTGTTTCAATCGAAAGTAATTGATCTAGTTATTTCATTCAAATGGAACGTGCTGGTTGTTTCAATCGAAAGCAATTGATCTGGTTGTTTCATTCAAAAGGAACGTGCTGGTTGTTTCAATCGAAAGCAATTGATCTGGTTGTTTCATTCAAAAGGAACGTACTGGTTGTTTCAATCGAAAGTAATTGATCTGGTTGTTTCATTCAAAAGGAACGTGCTGGTTGTTTCAATCGAAAGTAATTCATCTGGTTGTTTCATTCAAAAGGAACGTGCTGGTTGTTTCAATCGAAAGCAATTGATCTGGTTGTTTCAATCGAAAGCAATTGATCTGGTTGTTTCATTCAAAAGGAACGTGCTGGTTGTTTCAATCGAAAGTAATTGATCTGGTTGTTTCATTCAAAAGGAACGTGCTGGTTGTTTCAATCGAAAGTAATTGATCTGGGTGTTTCATTCAAAAGGAACGTGCTGGTTGTTTCAATCGAAAGTAATTGATCTAGTTGTTTCATTCAAAAGAAACGTGCTGGTTGTTTCAATCGAAAGTAATTGATCTGGTTGTTTCATTCAAAAGGAACGTGCTGGTTATTTCATTCAAAGAATCATGCAGGTTTCTTTCATTCAAAAGAAATGGACTGGTTTCTTTCATTCAAGAACCTTGAAATAAGCACAAGAATTGGGTTGATTTATCTATAAAGGACACTTTTTTTGCGCACAATGGGTTAAATTGCTAGGTCGCAAGGAATGAAAGGGATCTCCGGGAGAGTTGTTAGGAACCGATTGAGCCAATCCGAGCCACTTTCCTTCCCAAATTATCAACGAAATTCTCTGATGACATAAACGTGATTGCATTTATGGCAAACAATTTCTGCTCAGGATTGGTGGAATTGTTTTTGAATTTCTCTTAAGAGAGCGAAACATCTTCCGAGATGAGTTTCCTTTTACTTTTAGCGATCCAGTTATTATTATTATTATTTAATTAGTTAGTTCAAGGTGTTGACATTGACAGAGAGGGAGAGAAAAAGCAATTTTTTCTGTTGTTTAAAGATAGAACAATTCTTTTTTGGGTTGATTAGGCACTAATGAAGAATTACTATTAGCATCTGAGGAATTATCCATCACGTCGAATTTCCACTATTAGAGGGTTGTTGGGTTGTTTTACCTCTGAGCGGCACTTCTTTGCACACCATGGGCTAAATGGTCAGGTCACAAGAATCCCGAAGGCTCAGAGAAGGTTGGGGAAGGGGACCCACTGGAACAGCTGTTGGGAGACAGATGGTAGCCTCCCGTCAAGGCCATAAAGCGTGTTCTTGAACGTGCACAGGGTATGGCTCTCCCGCACACGGAGCCACGGCTTAACGTCTCATCCGACGGATGGCGGCCTTTCCAAGCACATCGGTGTCCCCTACTGACCTTGGGCGGGGAGGGGAATTTTGCGGAGATAAATCTCAACGCTGACCCAGCTGGGACTCGAACCTGGGAACTACAGATTACGAGCCTGGCGCACTACCGACTGAGCCACCCCCGCCCACTATTAGAGGGAGCTAAAATCAGAAAATATGTTATTCTTCTAGTTATAGAATTATTCTTGCCAAACAGTGCTAATAATATGTTAAAATTAAATTAAAATATATGTATTTAGGGGCAGGGGTGGCTCAGTCGGTACCGCGCCAGACTCGTAATCTGCAGTTCCCAGATTCGAGTCCCAGCTGGGCCGGCGTTGAGATTTATCTCCGCAAAACTCCCCTCCCGGCCCACGGTCAGTAGGGAACACCGATGGGCTTGAAAAGATCGTCGGGACAGTTAATCGGATGGGACATTAAGACCTGGCCCCATGTGCGGGAGAGTCCTTGAGATCTTGAGAGTTTGAATCCTTGAGATCCTCATAACCTTTCAATTTAGCTCACTGTATGCAAAATAAAAAAGTGTTCATTAAAAGGTAAAACATTCCAACACTTTTCAGAAATTTTTACCGAAAGCTTCCTGGGGCGGGGGTGGCTCAGTCGGTAGCGCGCCAGGCTCGTAATCTGTAGTTCCCAGGTTCGAGTCCCAGCTGGGTCAGCGTTGAGATTTATCTCCGCAAAATTCCCCGCCCTGCCCACGGTCAGTAGGGGACACCGATGGGCTTGGAAAGTCCGCCGTCCGTCGGATGGGACGTTAAGCCGTGGCCCCGTGTGCGGGAGAGCCATACCCTGTGCACGTTAAAGAACACGCTGGATGGCCTTGACGGGAGGCTACCATCTGTCTCTCAACAGCTGTTCCAGTGGATCCCCTCCTCCAACCTTCTCTGAGCCTTCGGGGTCCATGTGACCTGGCCATTTAGCCCATGGTGTGTAAAAAAGTGCCGCTCAGAGGTAAAACAACCCAACCCGAAAGCTTCCTTCTCCAAATAGTTTACAGTGAATTCCTTTCTTGTAATAGCTGTCCAGTTGATCCTCTTCGCCAACATTCCTCGAGCCCTTGGAAACCTTGCAACCTGGCCATTTCTTGCACTGTGTGCAAAATATTGCCACTCAGAGCTAAACAACACAACCCTCTTCGGAAATTTTCGCAAAGAATTCCTTCTCTTAACAGCTGTCCGGTGGATCGGCTTCCCCAACTTTCTCTGAACCTTTGAGAATCTTGTAAACTGGGCATTTAGCTGATTTTCCGGAAAAAATAATGCCAGTTAAAAAGTAAAACATCGCAAACCTTTTTCAGAAATATTTACGGCAGGCTTCCTTTGACTAATAGCTATAGAGTTAACCCAGTTAATCTCCATTCGGGGCGGGAGTGGCTCAGTCGGTAGCGCGCCAGGCTCGTAATCTGTAGTTCCCAGGTTCGAGTCCCAGCTGGGTCAGCGTTGAGATTTATCTCCGCAAAATTCTCCGCCTTGCCCACGGTCAGTAGGGGACACCGATGGGCTTGGAAAGGCCGCCGTCCGTCGGATGGGACGTTAAGCCGTGGCTCCGTGTACGGGAGAGCCATACCCTGTGCACGTTAAAGAACACGCTGGATGGCCTTGACGGGAGGCTACCATCTATCTCCCAACAGCTGTTCCAGTGGTCCCCTCCCCCAACCTTCTCTGAGCCTTCGGGGTCCATGTGACCTGGCCATTTAGCCCATGGTGTGCAAAAAAGTGCGACTCAGAGGTGAAACAACCCAACTAATCTCCATTCACCAATTTTCTCTAAGCCTTTGGGTATTAGTAACCTGGCCATTTAGTGCATTATAGGGAGAGGAATGCCGCTCAGAAGTAGTACAAAAACACATCCCTTTTCAGAGTTTTTTTTAAAAGCTTCCTTCTCTTAATATCTGTCTACTTTATTCCCTTCCTCAACCTTGTGTGAGCCCTTGGGTCTTTGTGACCTAGCCATTTTGTGACTTCTCCGCGGAAAAAGTGCCACTCAGTGATAAAACAATGCAAACCACTTTAGAAATTTTGACGGGAGGCATCCTTCTCTTAACAGATATCCCGTGAGTCTCTTGGGAGGGGTGACTCAGTCGATAGCCCGCCAAGCTCGTAATGCGCCGTTCCCACATTCGAGTCCCACCTGAGCCAATGTTGAGATTTACCTCCTCAAAACTTTTCACTCTGCCCACCATCAGTAGAGGAGACCAATGAGTTTGGAAAGGTCTCCGTCGGTTGTTTCGAACATTAAGCCGTGTGTGGGAGAGCCGTATCCTGTGCACGTTAAAGAATACGCTGGATGGCCTTGACGGGAGGCTTTCATATGTCTCCTAACAGGTGTCCAGGTAAATATATATGATGACAAGACCCACTAGTTCCGCCTAAAGCACTACCAGTATTGGGATAATGCCATGCTTACCACTATCTACGGTCAGGGGCAAGACAGTACCATATAGATACAGCTCATCCCCGACTACCTAATGGCGAACAATACTATAGGAGTAAAGCTCATCCATCGGTCAAAACCTAAATTTAATCTATGTCCCGCATCCCCACAAACAAGGATATAAAGATTCAAGTTGCCTCGGTTCCCGTGATGGGAACTCTTAGTCTGGCCATCTTTAATCTTGGTCTGTCCGACCTATCACACTGTGATCGACATAGCCTTCGACTTCATTTAAGCCCTCAAGCCTCCCCCCCCCCCCACACACACCTCGACAAGGTGGTTCCGTATCGGGTGTCTGTGTGGGTAACAGGTGTCCAATAGGTCTTCTCCCCCAAACTTCTACGAACCCTCGCGATTATTGTGACCTGGCCATTTAGCCCGTTGTATAGGAAAAAAAGTGTCGCCTTGAGGTAAAACAGCCCAATCCAATGGATCTGCCTTCCCTCAACCAAATTTGAGCCAGCGAAGTCCTTGTTTTAACCCACCGTATGCCGAAAAAGCACCACTCAGATGTAAAAACAAAACCATCCCTTCTCAGAAATTTCATTAATTTTTTTATGTCACCTAAATCTTTCAGATGAACTTCGACACTAACCTCTTTTTTGGTTCCTGTAATTTGCTACGTCGTGTTCAGTGCTAAAAGAACAAATTCCCCCAACAAATTCCCCCATCACTCATTCATTTAGTTTGTTTTTTGTCCGACCAAGTTCATCAGAGAAAAGTTTGCTTGTTCCAGTCCGTTAACTTGCGCTCCCTAATCAATCACTGACTCATCACTGTCTCTTGTCCTCTCACTTGATTGATCGATTGATGGCTAGGACCCACTTCGAAGGAAGAGAAAGAGAGAGCTTTGTCGATCCGTAGTAATCCATTGAATCACACATGCGGCAGCTGGCACTCTGATGATGAAGAACAAGAAGAAGTGGCAGTCAGGTTGCAGGGGTTATGAGAATGGAGTCCTGGCTTCCGTTAGTAAGGACCGGGAAGATTATCCCGCCGAGCTGCTGGTTCTGAAGGAGTGAAGCCCAGGGATTATGTCTGGAGTGATTGGTGCTCTAAGAGGATGAATTGCGTCTGTTGTGGTTGATGCAGTTTTAATAGCACTGGTGCCGAAGGTTCAATTAAGGAAGTACGTTGAGTTTGAGTTGTTTTGGTTCTGAAAGGCAGTTTTTTTTAGCATGATCGGTTGAAAGTTCAGGTCGTAGGGATCCTAAATGGTAAGAACTGGATTGGATCAAGGATTCGATGTGATGAAAGTTTTCTATCAAGAAAATTCAGTGTGTTTTTTTTAACGTTCACTGAGTATCAATGGAGATAATGGTGTATTTTGAAAATATGTTTGGGAGGATAAGGAGGGGGTGGGGCGGATCTGGGTTGGGTTGCTTTACCTCTGAGCGGCACTTTTTTGCACACCATGGGCTAAATGGCCAGGTTACATGGACCCCGAAGGCTCAGAGAAGGTTGAGGGAGGAACAGCTGTTGGGAGACAGATGGTAGCCTCCCGTCAAGGCCATCCAGCGTGTTCTTTAACGTGCACAGGGTATGTCTCTCCCGCACACGGGGCCACGGCTTAACGTCCCATCCGACGGACGGCGGCCTTTCCAAGCCCATCGGTGTCCCCTACTGACCGTGGGCAGGGCGGGGAATTTTGCGGAGATAAATCTCAACGCTGACCCAGCTGGGACTCGAACCTGGGAACTACAGATTACGAGCCTGGCGCGCTACCAACTGAGCCACCCCCGCCCCCAGGCGGATCTGGAGGGGGGAGGTCCTTTCCCGCCCTTTTTTTGAGAATGCTAATAAGGATAATGGAGGTCAAAAATTATTAAACTTATTAATATTTCGCACATTTTTCAAGAACTTTTTTTAAACACTTCTGAAACGAAGGGGGGAAAATGTTACACTTGAATGGAAATCACTCTGTTGTCCCCCTCATATCTCTTTTTTTTTCTCTAGATATGCGCCTGAAAAGGAGGGGAATAGATTCTTGAAAAGGTTAAAAATAGGTAATCGATAAGTACCGTCGCTCAAAAAATATCCGAACACTATGGTTGATTACAGAATTCAGAATAAATATCTGACAACGTTTTTTTTAGAAATTAGTGATCTAGCAACCTTCGTGTCACGTGACACGAAGGTTGTCAGATCACTAATTTCTAAAAAAAACCGTTGTCAGATATTTATTCTGAATTCTGTAATCAACCATAGTGTTCGCGTACTTTTTTGAGCGACTATAGGTGGTCATATTATTTTGATACTAGATCGTGTGGGCTCACTCACAGAAATATTGAGCGTGTGCAGTTACCGTTCACAGCAAACTGGAGCGTGTACAGTAACTGCACACGCTCCAGTTTGCTGTGAACGGTAACTGGAGCGTGTACAGTTGCTGTACACGCTCCAGATATTTTTCCTGAATTCTGTAATCACGTGACACGAAGGTTGCCAGCTCACTAATTTCTAAAAAAATCGTTGCCAGATATTTTTCTGAATTCTGTAATCAATCATAATGTTCGGATATTTTTTTGGAACAACTATACATATTTTTTAAAAAAAGGCGCCCCTTAAATACGTCACTAAATGGAGCTACTACACACACAGTTCGACGTCTTAACGTTCCATCTGGTGATCTCACCGACTGTAAATTAGGTCATCGTATTCTTGAGACATTTTGTTGCACACAACGAAAGGGCAGGTCACAAGGGCCCCAAGAGATCAGAGTTAAAAGAGAAGGGTCCCCCACTAGACAGATTCTAAGAGAGTAATGATAGCCTCCCGTCAAGAGCATCCAGGGTGTTCTTTAATGTGAACAGGTTATGGATCTGTCCTGAACACAGGCTTAATGTCCCTTCTAACGGATGGCTGTCTTTTCAAAAAGGTATCCCGCCTTTTCCACCGAGGACAGGTGACTGTTTATCAGAGATAAATCTCACCTGTGGGCCAATTATTATTTTGGGGAAACAAGTGGCGTGTAAAATGGGGCGTTGAATTTAAATACGAAAAGTGTCAAGTGAAATGTCGACCTAGTCTAATTCAGTGGTTCCTAGAAGAGTCGGATCAAGAGGGGAAGTCAAGGGGGACATACCCCCCTTTGACAATGCTAATAAGAGCAATAGATTAAAAAATTGTTAAACCTACGTATAGTTCATTCATTTTTCAAGAATTTTTTTAAATATTTATAAAAAAGGGTTGGGTTGGGTTGTTTTCCCTGAGCGGCACTTTTTTGCACACCATGGGCTAAATGGCCAGGTCACATGGACCCCGAAGGCTCAGAGAAGGTTGGGGGAGGGGACCCACTGGAACAGCTGTTGGGAGACAGATGGTAGCCTCCCGTCAAGGCCATCCAGCGTGTTCTTTAACGTGCACAGGGTATGGCTCTCCCGCACACGGGACCATGGCTTAACGTCCCATCCGACGGACGGCGGCCTTTCCAAGCCCATCGGTGAAAAAAAAAGGGGGAGGGAGAAATATTATACTGCAATGGAATTACAGTCCCTCGATTGAGTTTCTTGCTATTCCCCCCTTTATTTCTTTCTAGATACGGGCCTGTTTTCTATTCTTTTTGATCCAAACCCTCCTCCCCACTTTTAAGTATTATTTTCTAACTGTAACTATTATCTTCCTGTAAATCAAAATCTGTATAAAACATATAACATTTTTTCCCAGTATAAAACTAGTTAACTAGATGGCAGTAGCGCCCCGTTTATCAGTTTGATAACCAAACTGCTTAACAAATTACTGAAAGCCCCACTTCCCCCCTCTGGGTCTGGGATTGGCTCAGTTGGTGGATCGTAATCTAAAGTTTCCAGTTTCGAGTATATTTATCTCCGCGAAACCCCCGCACTGCCCTCGATCACAGAGGGAACGGACTGACGTGAAATGTCCGACTTGGTCGGAATGACCGAACAGCCTGGAACACCGATGGTTTGGAAATGCCGCCGTCCGTCGGATGGGACGTTAAGCCGTGGCCCCGTATACGGAAGAGCCTTACCCTGTGCACGTTAAAGAACACGCTGGATGGCCATGACGGGAGGCTACCATCTGTCTCCCAACAACCATTCCAGTGGGTCTCCTCCCCCAATCTTCTCTGAGCCTTCGGGGTCCTTGTGACCTTTTAAGCCTCACCATTTAGCCTATTGTGTACAAAAAAGTGCCGCTCAGAGGTAAAACAATCCAACCTAACCCGAAAAGCCGTTTACCATCTGCAGGAGTGCCATCGTTTGTGCACGTTAAAGAACACGCTGGATGGCCATGACGGGAGGCTACTATCTGTCCCCCAACAACCATTCCAGTGGGTCTCCTCCCCCAACCTTCTTTGAGCCTTCGGGGTCCTTGTGACCTTTTAAACCACACCATTTAGCCCATTGTGTACAAAAAAGTGCCGCTCAGAGGTAAAACAATCCAACCGAACCCGAAAAGCCGTTTACCATCTGCAGGAGTGCCATCGTTTGTGCACGTTAAAGAACACGCTGGATGGCCTTAACTTGAGACTTCTTGTCTCCTAACAGCTGTCCAGTGCGTCTTCTGCCTTCAAACTTTTCTGAGCCCTTGGGTCCTTGTAACCTGGCTATTTTAATAATAATAATAATAATATCTTTATTAAGCCTTAGTATGGTTATATACATAGATTACCCCGCTAGGCCTTATGGCTTGTCAGCATTTAATCCATTGTGGGCGGGGCGGGGCGGGGGTGGCTCAGTCGGTAGCGCGCCAGGCTCGTAATCAGTAGTTCCCAGGTTCGAGTCCCAGCTGGGTCAGCGTTGAGATTTATCTCCGCAAAAATTCCCCGCCCTGCCCACGGTCATTAGGGGACACCGATGGGCTTGGAACAGGCCTCCGTCCGTCGGATGGGACCCTAAGCCGTGGTCCCATGTGCGGGAGAGCCATACCCTGTGCACGTTAAAGAACACGCTGGATGGCCTTGACGGGACTGTCTCCCAACAGCTGTTCCAGTGGGTCCCCTCTCCCAACCTTCTCTGAGCCTTCGGGGTCCATGTGACCTGGCCATTTAGCCCATGGTGTGCAAAAAAGTGCCGCTCAGAGGTAAAACAACCCAACCCATTGTGGGCAAAAAAGTGACGCTCAGATGTAAACTAACCCAACCTAAAACGCCCCTACCCAAGGAATGATTGCGCCTTCGCTAAATACCTAATTCTTGACATAAAAAAATTTATTTCAATAAAAAAAATACTTTTTATTTTGAAATATCTAGGAGTATCGTTTTTCATTCTGAAAACGCCTCAATATAAATAATGAAATTCTGCTACTTACAAAACTCTCTAATTTATAATCTAAACTTTAACCTATAATGCTGTTAAAGTTTCAGTTTTTTTGTTTTGCGATTTTAGTGATATTAGTATACAGAATCGTAGAAGTGATCTTAATGTAGCCAGCCTTGTGAAAAAAAAAAAACCAGTAAAAGTTTGACATTCTTATTAAAAACATGGCAAGTTCTGGAGAAAAAAAAGTTAATCAATGTCTAGACATTCCATCAAGAAATTTTAGACAAGATCAAGAATTGAATCAGAATCTCAACAGCGGCTGTTATACCAAATATTTAGTTTAAAAAAGAATAATTTTTCTGTACAAAATTTGTTGAATAGGTTGTTTTTCTGCTTACAGTGTTCGCCGATTGTGAAGGAAAATGCTAGACACGACTGATGGAATATGTAAAGAGTTAACATTTCAACTTTTAGAATTAAAAAAAAATTAAACGAAACTTTTAAAATGACAAGATTTATCGAAAACTCCGAAAGAGAAATTTTTACTTAAAAGTGAAAGCTGAAAAATATTGTTATTGAAACATGTTCACGTGCATCGATAGAAAGCGTGATTATTGAGATATACAGCACGTACAGTCGCTCAAAAAAGTATCCGAACGCTATGGTTGATTACAGAATTCAGAAAAAAATATCTTGCAACGATTTTTTTAGAAATTAGTGATCTGACAACCTACGTGTCACGTGATTACAGAATTCAGGAAAAATATCTGGAGCGTGTACAGCAACTGTACACGCTCCAGTTACCGTTCACAGCAAACTGGAGCGTGTGCAGTTACTGCACACGCTCCAGTTTGCTGTGAACGGTAACTGCACATGCTCAATATTTCCGTGAGTGAGCCCACACGATCTAGTATCAAAATAATATGACCACCTACAGTCGCTCAAAAAAGTATCCGAACACTACGGTTCATTACAGAATTCAGAAAAAATATCTGGCAAAGTTTTTCATTTTGAAATTAGTGATCTGGCAACCTTCGTGTCACGTGGTTACAGAATTCAGAAAAAATATCTGGAGCGTGTACAGCAACTGTACACGCTCAATATTTCCGTGAGTGAGCCCACACGATCTAGTATCAAATTAATATGACCACCTACAGTCGCTCAAAAAAGTATCCGAACACTACGGTTGATTACAGAATTCAGAAAAATATCTGGCAACGATTTTTTTTTTTTTTGAAATTAGTGATCTGGCAACCTTCATGTCACGTGATTACAGAATTCAGAAAAAATATCTGGAGCGTGTACAGCAACTGCACACGCTCCAGTTTGCTGTGAACGGTAACTGCACACGCTCAATATTTCCGTCAGTGAGCCCACACGATCTAGTATCAAAATAATATAACCACCTACAGTCGCTCAAAAAAGTATCCGAACACTATGGTTGATTACAGAATTCAGAAAAAATATCTGGCAACGATTTTTTCTAAATTAGTGATATGGCAACCTTCGTGTCACGTGATTACAGAATTCAGGAAAAATATCTGGAGCGTGTACAGCAACTGTACACGCTCCAGTTACCGTTCACAGCAAACTGGAGCGTGTGCAGTTACTGCACACGCTCCAGTTTGCTGCGAACGGTAAGTGCACACGCTCAATATTTCCGTGAGTGAGCCCACACGATCTAGTATCAAAATAATATGACCACCTACAGTCGCTCAAAAAAGTATCCGAATACTATGGTTGATTACAGAATTCAGAAAAAATATCTGGCAACGTTTTTTTTTTTCGAAATTAGTTATCTGGCAATAATTGTCACGACACGAAGGTTATCAGATCACTAAATTTCTAATTTCTAAACTCATCACTAATTCTATCACTAATTTCTAAAGAAATCGTTGCCAGATATTTTTTCTAAATTCTGTAATCAACCATAGTGTTCGGAATATTTTTTTGAGCGACATGTTTGGAATGGAACAGACATTAAGTTTGAAACGAGTTTTAAAGAAGTAGAGAGTGGTTGTTTTGAATGATTTCTGTGCGGTATTAGGTTGGGTTGTTTTACCTCTGAGCAGCACTTTTTTGCACACCATGGGCTAAATGGCCAGGTCACATGGACCCCGAAGGCTCAGAAAAGGTTGGGGGAGGGGACCCACTGGAACAGCTGTTGGGAGACAGATGGTAGCCTCCCGTCAAGGCCATCCAGCGTGTTCTTTAACGTGCACAGGTTATGGCTCTCCCGCACACGGCGCCACGGCTTAACGTCCCATCCGACGGACGGCGGCCTTTCCAAGCCCATCGGTGTTCCCTACTGACCGTGGGCAGGGCGGGGAATTTTGCGGAGATAAATCTCAACGCTGACCCAGCTGGGACTCGAACCTGGGAACTACAGATTTCGAGCCTGGCGCGCTACCGACTGAGCCACCCCCGCCCTGTGCGGTATTAGATTATCGTTATTAGTTTAATAATAAAGCACTGGTTCTTTTGATTTGTATCCGGCTTATATAATTTCGCCGGATATAAATTTTTGAAGAAACAGAATCATTTCTGTGAAGAATCAGAATGGCTTCCGTAGTTAAAAGGAATGTTGACTCTATTAAACATGTTGTGTAATACAGGCCGATTTTTGGTAAGAGGATTTTGTGATTTACTACTTAGAAAACTTTGTAATTCTAATTTTGAATGTTACAGTCTTTTGCCATTTAGTATTTAAACAAGGGAAATTGTAATTAGACATTTGTTCATTAGTCCAATTTTACGTAAAGTGATGAATACTTCAATTTAATTTATTTCTTCTATATTAATTGTTTCATTTATTATTATATTTTTTGAATTATTTCGAATTCATGCGCGGTATGGTTAAAAAAATGTTAAAAATCTGTAACATTGCTTTATTTTGTTATTATCTTATAATTAATTGGTATTAAAAGTAAAATTTTGTTTACAGACATTTGATTTTCATTGATATTATGTCACAGAGTTATTTTGTTTAAAATTTAAGTTTTAAATTATGGATTGTATTTAAAAGTTTAGGATGTTTTACTTCTGAGCAGGGGCGGGGGTGGCTCAGTCGGTAGCGCGCCAGACTCGTAATCTGTAGTTCCCAGGTTCGAGTCCCAGCTGGGTCAGCGTTGAGATTTATCTCCGCAAAATTTCCCGCCCTGCCCACGGTCATTAGGAGACACCGATGGGCTTGGAACAGGCCGCCGTCAGTCGGATGGGACGTTAAGCCGTGGCGCCGTGTGCGGGAGAGCCATACCCTGTGCACGTTAAAGAACACGCTGGATGGCCTTGACGGGAGGCTACCATCTGTCTCCCAACAGCTGTTCCAGTGGGTCCCCTCCCCCAACCTTTTCTGAGCCTTCGGGGTCCATGTGACCTGGCCATTTAGCCCATGGTGTGCAAAAAAGTGTCGCTCGGATGTAAAACAACCCAACTTCTGAGCGAGCAATATCTGAATGGTCATGCTACCAGAAAAACAAAGGGCTCAAAGTTAAGCAGAGAAGTCGTCTCGCTGTACAGCTGTTAAGAGACAGATGTATATTTTTCTTTAATCTGCACAGGTTCTATTTTTCGTGCACACAGTGTCATGGCTTAACGTTTCATCCGACGGACGACGAGTTCCCCAAATCCGTCGATCTGCAGTTATATACGCAGTATGTAATATACTGCAGTTATATTACAGGTGATCGTATCGCTGCAGTATATTTACAGGTAGAAATTTATATTACAGTAGATCACCTGTAATATAACTGTAAATATACTGCAACGATTTCTACCTGTAAATATACTGCAGCGATACGATCACACGATTAACAAATACCTATTCTTTTCTCACTGAGGACTGGAGAGTCGTTAGCAAAGATAAATGTCAACGCTGTTTTTACCAATGAGCGGCACTTTTGCGCACACAATCAGCTAACTGTCCAGGTCACAACGAACCCAAGGACTTAGAGAATGTTGTCGATACACTGGACACCTATTAGGAGACATATGCATGCCTGCCATCTAGTGCAACCAGAGTGTTCTTTAACATGCACAGGGTTCTCTTGCATTCGGCCCATGGCTTAATGTCCCATCTGACAGATGGATGTTATGACCGACGGATGGACGTCAGTGAGAAAGAGTCCCATCCGACGAATGGACTCTTTCTCACTGACTGCAGAACGAGTTGGGTTGGATTGTTTTACCTCTGAGCGGCACTTTTTTGCACACAATGGGCTAAATAGCCAGGTCACATGACCCCGAAGGTTCAGAGAAGGTTGGGGAGGGGACCCACTGGAACAGCTGTTGGGAGACAGATGGTAGCCTCCCGTCAAGGTCATCCAGCGTGTTCTTTAACGTACACACGGTATGGCTCTCCCGCACTAGGGGCCACGGCTTAACGTCCCATCCGACGGACGGCTGCCTTTCCAAGCCCATCGGTGTCCCCTACTGACCGTGGCTAGGGCGGGGAATTTTGCGGAGATAAATCTCAACGCTGACCCTGCAGTACACAGTACGAGAGCATTCGAACCTGGTAACTGCAGATTACGAGCCTGGCAAGCAATTATGTGCTTTCCTAGGTTTGAGAAACCCATACCCTTTGCATATTGAAGAACACGCTGGTGGTCTTTACGAAAAGCTTCCCTCTCTTAGCAGCTGCCCAGGCTCATCTATCAACCTCCATTTATTTAGTCTAGATAATTCAACAGAAAACAATTTGTCAAAATTAGGTCAAATTGAAAGGTTTAGTCTTACTCTCGATAAAAAATTTAAAGGAAAAAAAAAACTCTTGTTAGCTTCCTGCGATACGATCACACGATTAACAAATGAGATGTTCTGACCACTGAGCTACCATTATCCGATCAAAACCTATTCTGTTTAATGCTACGAACTATTTTTGCTTGCCGTTCCAAAATCGAACACTTATGCGACTTAAGTCAATGTCTCCTTTGCTTTTATCTTCTTCAGAATTGACGTGGAAGACATTACCTTCAAATGACACAGTCATTTCGGTTGTACACTTTAGAGAGAAAGGTATATTTCACTAAATTTAGAGATCTTGAGAGCGAACGCTCAGTAATGAGTCTCTGATATGTTGATATAGGTTTGTTTCCAGTCTGGCTCAAGAAAATTCTACCTGTAAATTTGATACTGGTGTTACGAACCGCTTCGTAACTTTCAACAGCTAAAACATTGATAAATTTATTAGTCCAATTTATTCAGACCCTGGGTACGTTGATTTTTACAATTTTTTTTTTAGCACAGAGGAGGACGCTTTTTTTAGACACTTTTTTTACTATATAGGAATGGACTGGAATTTGAATCTAATATTAATATATTAGAGAACTGTTTAGCTACATGCCACAGTAAACCACAAGTACTGTTTTGCTGCATTTCACAAGAAACCTCAAGAACTGTTTTGATACATTTCACAAGAATCCATATAAACTGTTTTTATACATTTTACAAGAAACCACAAGAACAGTTTTGCTGCATTCTACAGTAAACCACGATAACTGTTTTGATACATTTCAAAAGAAATAAGAACTGCTTTCCTGCGTTCCAAAACATACCACTAGAACTGTTTCCCCACATTGTACATGAAACCACAAGAACTGTTTTCACGCCTTTCATGCCAAATCACAACAACTGTTTTGCTGCATTTCGCAAGAAACCACAAGAACTGTTTTGCTGCATTTCGCAAGAAACCACAAGAACTGTTTTGCTACATTTCGCAAGAAACCACAAGAACTGTTTTGATGCATTTCACAAGAAACCACAAGAACTGTTTTGCTACATTTCACAAGAACTGTTTTGCTACATTTCACAAGAACTGTTTTGCTGCATTTCACAAGAAACCACAAGAATTGTATTGCCACATTTCCCAAGAAACTTCAAGATATGTTTTGAGACATTTCACAAGAACTGTTTTGCTGCATTTCACAAGAAACCACAAGAATTGTTTTTGCACATTTCACAAGAAACTACAAGAACTGTTTTGCTACATTTCACAAGAACTGTTTTGTTGCATTTCGCTAGAAACCACAAGAACTGTTTTGTTGCATTTCGCAAGAAACCACAAGAACTGTTTTGCTGCATTTCACAAGAAACCACAAGAATTGTTTTGCCACATTTCACAAGAAACTTCAAGAAATGTTTTGAGACATTTCACAAGAACTGTTTTGCTGCATTTCACAAGAAACCACAAGAACTGTTTTGCTACATTTCACAAGAACTGTTTTGTTGCATTTCGCAAGAAACCACAAGAACTGTTTTGTTGCATTTCGCAAGAAACCACAAGAACTGTTTTGCTGCATTTCACAAGAAACCACAAGAATTGTTTTGCCACATTTCACAAGAAACTTCAAGAAATGTTTTGAGACATTTCACAAGAACTGTTTTGCTGCATTTCACAAGAAACCACAAGAATTGTTTTGGCACATTTCATAAGAAACTGTTTCGCTACATTTCACAAGAACTGTTTTGCTGCATTTCACAAGAACTGTTTTGCTGCATTTCGCAAGAAACCACAAGAACTGTTTTGCTACATTTCACAAGAACTGTTTTGCTGCATTTCGCAAGAAACCACAAGAACTGTTTTGCTACATTTCGCAAGAAACCACAAGAACTGTTTTCATGCATTTCACAAGAAACCACAAGAACTGTTTTGCTACATTTCACAAGAACTGTTTTGCTACATTTCACAAGAACTGTTTTGCTGCATTTCACAAGAAACCACAAGAATTGTATTGCCACATTTCACAAGAAACTTCAAGATATGTTTTGAGACATTTCACAAGAACTGTTTTGCTGCATTTCACAAGAAACCACAAGAACTGTTTTGCTACATTTCACAAGAACTGTTTTGTTGCATTTCGCAAGAAACCACAAGAACTGTTTTGTTGCATTTCGCAAGAAACCACAAGAACTGTTTTGCTGCATTTCGCAAGAAACCACAAGAACTGTTTTGCTACATTTCGCAAGAAACCACAAGAACTGTTTTGATGCATTTCACAAGAAACCACAAGAACTGTTTTGCTACATTTCACAAGAACTGTTTTGCTACATTTCACAAGAACTGTTTTGCTGCATTTCACAAGAAACCACAAGAATTGTATTGCCACATTTCGCAAGAAACTTCAAGATATGTTTTGAGACATTTCACAAGAACTGTTTTGCTGCATTTCACAAGAAACCACAAGAATTGTTTTTGCACATTTCACAAGAAACTACAAGAACTGTTTTGCTACATTTCACAAGAACTGTTTTGTTGCATTTCGCAAGAAACCACAAGAACTGTTTTGTTGCATTTCGCAAGAAACCACAAGAATTGTTTTGCCACATTTCACAAGAAACTTCAAGAAATGTTTTGAGACATTTCACAAGAACTGTTTTGCTGCATTTCACAAGAAACCACAAGAACAGTTTTGCTACATTTCACAAGAACTGTTTTGTTGCATTTCGCAAGAAACCACAAGAACTGTTTTGTTGCATTTCGCAAGAAACCACAAGAACTGTTTTGCTGCATTTCACAAGAAACCACAAGAATTGTATTGCCACATTTCACAAGAAACTTCAAGAAATATTTTGAGACATTTCACAAAAACGGTTTTGCTGCATTTCACAAGAAACCACAAGAATTGTTTTTGCACATTTCACAAGAAACTACAAGAATTGTTTTGCTGCATTTCGCAAGAAACCACAAGAACTGTTTTGCTACATTTCACAAGAACTGTTTTGTTGCATTTCGCAAGAAACCACAAGAACTGTTTTGTTGCATTTCGCAAGAAACTACAAGAACTGTTTTGCTGCATTTCACAAGAAACCACAAGAATTGTTTTGCCACATTTCACAAGAAACTTGAAGAAATGTTTTGAGACATTTCACAAGAACTGTTTTGCTGCATTTCACAAGAAACCACAAGAACTGTTTTGCTACATTTCACAAGAACTGTTTTGCTGCATTTCACAAGAAACCACAAGAACTGTTTTGCTGCATTTCACAAGAAACCACAAGAACTGTTTTGCTACATTTCACAAGAACTGTTTTGTTGCATTTCGCAAGAAACCACAAGAACTGTTTTGTTGCATTTCGCAAGAAACCACAAGAACTGTTTTGCTGCATTTCACAAGAAACCACAAGAATTGTTTTGCCACATTTCACAAGAAACTTCAAGAAATGTTTTGAGACATTTCACAAGAACTGTTTTGCTGCATTTCACAAGAAACCACAAGAATTGTTTTGGCACATTTCATAAGAAACTGTTTCGCTACATTTCACAAGAACTGTTTTGCTGCATTTCACAAGAACTGTTTTGCTGCATTTCGCAAGAAACCACAAGAACTGTTTTGCTACATTTCACAAGAACTGTTTTGCTGCATTTCGCAAGAAACCACAAGAACTGTTTTGCTACATTTCGCAAGAAACCACAAGAACTGTTTTGATGCATTTCACAAGAAACCACAAGAACTGTTTTGCTACATTTCACAAGAACTGTTTTGCTACATTTCACAAGAACTGTTTTGCTGCATTTCACAAGAAACCACAAGAATTGTATTGCCACATTTCGCAAGAAACTTCAAGATATGTTTTGAGACATTTCACAAGAACTGTTTTGCTGCATTTCAGAAGAAACCACAAGAATTGTTTTTGCACATTTCACAAGAAACTACAAGAACTGTTTTGCTACATTTCACAAGAACTGTTTTGTTGCATTTCGCAAGAAACCACAAGAACTGTTTTGTTGCATTTCGCAAGAAACCACAAGAATTGTTTTGCCACATTTCACAAGAAACTTCAAGAAATGTTTTGAGACATTTCACAAGAACTGTTTTGCTGCATTTCACAAGAAACCACAAGAACAGTTTTGCTACATTTCACAAGAACTGTTTTGTTGCATTTCGCAAGAAACCACAAGAACTGTTTTGTTGCATTTCGCAAGAAACCACAAGAACTGTTTTGCTGCATTTCACAAGAAACCACAAGAATTGTATTGCCACATTTCACAAGAAACTTCAAGAAATATTTTGAGACATTTCACAAAAACGGTTTTGCTGCATTTCACAAGAAACCACAAGAATTGTTTTTGCACATTTCACAAGAAACTACAAGAATTGTTTTGCTGCATTTCGCAAGAAACCACAAGAACTGTTTTGCTACATTTCACAAGAACTGTTTTGTTGCATTTCGCAAGAAACCACAAGAACTGTTTTGTTGCATTTCGCAAGAAACTACAAGAACTGTTTTGCTGCATTTCACAAGAAACCACAAGAATTGTTTTGCCACATTTCACAAGAAACTTCAAGAAATGTTTTGAGACATTTCACAAGAACTGTTTTGCTGCATTTCACAAGAAACCACAAGAACTGTTTTGCTACATTTCACAAGTACTGTTTTGCTGCATTTCACAAGAAACCTCAAGAACTGTTTTGATACATTTCACAAGAATCCATATAAACTGTTTTTATACATTTTACAAGAAACCACAAGAACAGTTTTGCTGCATTCTACAGTAAACCACGATAACTGTTTTGATACATTTCAAAAGAAATAAGAACTGCTTTCCTGCGTTCCAAAACATACCACTAGAACTGTTTCCCCACATTGTACATGAAACCACAAGAACTGTTTTCACGCCTTTCATGCCAAATCACAACAACTGTTTTGCTGCATTTCGCAAGAAACCACAAGAACTGTTTTGCTGCATTTCGCAAGAAACCACAAGAACTGTTTTGCTACATTTCGCAAGAAACCACAAGAACTGTTTTGATGCATTTCACAAGAAACCACAAGAACTGTTTTGCTACATTTCACAAGAACTGTTTTGCTACATTTCACAAGAACTGTTTTGCTGCATTTCACAAGAAACCACAAGAATTGTATTGCCACATTTCCCAAGAAACTTCAAGATATGTTTTGAGACATTTCACAAGAACTGTTTTGCTGCATTTCACAAGAAACCACAAGAATTGTTTTTGCACATTTCACAAGAAACTACAAGAACTGTTTTGCTACATTTCACAAGAACTGTTTTGTTGCATTTCGCTAGAAACCACAAGAACTGTTTTGTTGCATTTCGCAAGAAACCACAAGAACTGTTTTGCTGCATTTCACAAGAAACCACAAGAATTGTTTTGCCACATTTCACAAGAAACTTCAAGAAATGTTTTGAGACATTTCACAAGAACTGTTTTGCTGCATTTCACAAGAAACCACAAGAACTGTTTTGCTACATTTCACAAGAACTGTTTTGTTGCATTTCGCAAGAAACCACAAGAACTGTTTTGTTGCATTTCGCAAGAAACCACAAGAACTGTTTTGCTGCATTTCACAAGAAACCACAAGAATTGTTTTGCCACATTTCACAAGAAACTTCAAGAAATGTTTTGAGACATTTCACAAGAACTGTTTTGCTGCATTTCACAAGAAACCACAAGAATTGTTTTGGCACATTTCATAAGAAACTGTTTCGCTACATTTCACAAGAACTGTTTTGCTGCATTTCACAAGAACTGTTTTGCTGCATTTCGCAAGAAACCACAAGAACTGTTTTGCTACATTTCACAAGAACTGTTTTGCTGCATTTCGCAAGAAACCACAAGAACTGTTTTGCTACATTTCGCAAGAAACCACAAGAACTGTTTTCATGCATTTCACAAGAAACCACAAGAACTGTTTTGCTACATTTCACAAGAACTGTTTTGCTACATTTCACAAGAACTGTTTTGCTGCATTTCACAAGAAACCACAAGAATTGTATTGCCACATTTCACAAGAAACTTCAAGATATGTTTTGAGACATTTCACAAGAACTGTTTTGCTGCATTTCACAAGAAACCACAAGAACTGTTTTGCTACATTTCACAAGAACTGTTTTGTTGCATTTCGCAAGAAACCACAAGAACTGTTTTGTTGCATTTCGCAAGAAACCACAAGAACTGTTTTGCTGCATTTCGCAAGAAACCACAAGAACTGTTTTGCTACATTTCGCAAGAAACCACAAGAACTGTTTTGATGCATTTCACAAGAAACCACAAGAACTGTTTTGCTACATTTCACAAGAACTGTTTTGCTACATTTCACAAGAACTGTTTTGCTGCATTTCACAAGAAACCACAAGAATTGTATTGCCACATTTCGCAAGAAACTTCAAGATATGTTTTGAGACATTTCACAAGAACTGTTTTGCAGCATTTCACAAGAAACCACAAGAATTGTTTTTGCACATTTCACAAGAAACTACAAGAACTGTTTTGCTACATTTCACAAGAACTGTTTTGTTGCATTTCGCAAGAAACCACAAGAACTGTTTTGTTGCATTTCGCAAAAAACCACAAGAATTGTTTTGCCACATTTCACAAGAAACTTCAAGAAATGTTTTGAGACATTTCACAAGAACTGTTTTGCTGCATTTCACAAGAAACCACAAGAACAGTTTTGCTACATTTCACAAGAACTGTTTTGTTGCATTTCGCAAGAAACCACAAGAACTGTTTTGTTGCATTTCGCAAGAAACCACAAGAACTGTTTTGCTGCATTTCACAAGAAACCACAAGAATTGTATTGCCACATTTCACAAGAAACTTCAAGAAATATTTTGAGACATTTCACAAAAACGGTTTTGCTGCATTTCACAAGAAACCACAAGAATTGTTTTTGCACATTTCACAAGAAACTACAAGAATTGTTTTGCTGCATTTCGCAAGAAACCACAAGAACTGTTTTGCTACATTTCACAAGAACTGTTTTGTTGCATTTCGCAAGAAACCACAAGAACTGTTTTGTTGCATTTCGCAAGAAACTACAAGAACTGTTTTGCTGCATTTCACAAGAAACCACAAGAATTGTTTTGCCACATTTCACAAGAAACTTGAAGAAATGTTTTGAGACATTTCACAAGAACTGTTTTGCTGCATTTCACAAGAAACCACAAGAACTGTTTTGCTACATTTCACAAGAACTGTTTTGCTGCATTTCACAAGAAACCACAAGAACTGTTTTGCTGCATTTCACAAGAAACCACAAGAACTGTTTTGCTACATTTCACAAGAACTGTTTTGTTGCATTTCGCAAGAAACCACAAGAACTGTTTTGTTGCATTTCGCAAGAAACCACAAGAACTGTTTTGCTGCATTTCACAAGAAACCACAAGAATTGTTTTGCCACATTTCACAAGAAACTTCAAGAAATGTTTTGAGACATTTCACAAGAACTGTTTTGCTGCATTTCACAAGAAACCACAAGAATTGTTTTGGCACATTTCATAAGAAACTGTTTCGCTACATTTCACAAGAACTGTTTTGCTGCATTTCACAAGAACTGTTTTGCTGCATTTCGCAAGAAACCACAAGAACTGTTTTGCTACATTTCACAAGAACTGTTTTGCTGCATTTCGCAAGAAACCACAAGAACTGTTTTGCTACATTTCGCAAGAAACCACAAGAACTGTTTTGATGCATTTCACAAGAAACCACAAGAACTGTTTTGCTACATTTCACAAGAACTGTTTTGCTACATTTCACAAGAACTGTTTTGCTGCATTTCACAAGAAACCACAAGAATTGTATTGCCACATTTCGCAAGAAACTTCAAGATATGTTTTGAGACATTTCACAAGAACTGTTTTGCTGCATTTCACAAGAAACCACAAGAATTGTTTTTGCACATTTCACAAGAAACTACAAGAACTGTTTTGCTACATTTCACAAGAACTGTTTTGTTGCATTTCGCAAGAAACCACAAGAACTGTTTTGTTGCATTTCGCAAGAAACCACAAGAATTGTTTTGCCACATTTCACAAGAAACTTCAAGAAATGTTTTGAGACATTTCACAAGAACTGTTTTGCTGCATTTCACAAGAAACCACAAGAACAGTTTTGCTACATTTCACAAGAACTGTTTTGTTGCATTTCGCAAGAAACCACAAGAACTGTTTTGTTGCATTTCGCAAGAAACCACAAGAACTGTTTTGCTGCATTTCACAAGAAACCACAAGAATTGTATTGCCACATTTCACAAGAAACTTCAAGAAATATTTTGAGACATTTCACAAAAACGGTTTTGCTGCATTTCACAAGAAACCACAAGAATTGTTTTTGCACATTTCACAAGAAACTACAAGAATTGTTTTGCTGCATTTCGCAAGAAACCACAAGAACTGTTTTGCTACATTTCACAAGAACTGTTTTGTTGCATTTCGCAAGAAACCACAAGAACTGTTTTGTTGCATTTCGCAAGAAACTACAAGAACTGTTTTGCTGCATTTCACAAGAAACCACAAGAATTGTTTTGCCACATTTCACAAGAAACTTCAAGAAATGTTTTGAGACATTTCACAAGAACTGTTTTGCTGCATTTCACAAGAAACCACAAGAACTGTTTTGCTACATTTCACAAGAACTGTTTTGCTGCATTTCACAAGAAACCACAAGAATTGTTTTGCCACATTTCACAAGAAACTTCAAGAAATGTTTTGAGACATTTCACAAGAACTGTTTTGCTGCATTTCACAAGAAACCACAAGAACTGTTTTGCTACATTTCACAAGAACTGTTTTGTTGCATTTCGCAAGAAACCACAAGAACTGTTTTGTTGCATTTCGCAAGAAACCACAAGAACTGTTTTGCTGCATTTCACAAGAAACCACAAGAATTGTTTTGCCACATTTCACAAGAAACTTCAAGAAATGTTTTGAGACATTTCACAAGAACTGTTTTGCTGCATTTCACAAGAAACCACAAGAACTGTTTTGCTACATTTCACAAGAACTGTTTTGTTGCATTTCGGAAGAAACCACAAGAACTGTTTTGTTGCATTTCGGAAGAAACCACAAGAACTGTTTTGCTGCATTTCACAAGAAACCACAAGAATTGTTTTGCCACATTTCACAAGAAACTTCAAGATATGTTTTGAGACATTTCACAAGAACTGTTTTGCTGCATTTCACAAGAAACCACAAGAACTGTTTTGCTACATTTCACAAGAACTGTTTTGTTGCATTTCGCAAGAAACCACAAGAACTGTTTTGTTGCATTTCGCAAGAAACCACAAGAACTGTTTTGCTACATTTCACAAGAACTGTTTTGTTGCATTTCGCAAGAAACCACAAGAACTGTTTTGTTGCATTTCGCAAGAAACCACAAGAACTGTTTTGCTGCATTTCACAAGAAACCACAAGAATTGTTTTGCCACATTTCACAAGAAACTTCAAGAAATGTTTTGAGACATTTCACAAGAACTGTTTTGCTGCATTTCACAAGAAACCACAAGAATTGTTTTGGCACATTTCATAAGAAACTGTTTCGCTACATTTCACAAGAACTGTTTTGCTGCATTTCACAAGAACTGTTTTGCTGCATTTCGCAAGAAACCACAAGAACTGTTTTGCTACATTTCACAAGAACTGTTTTGCTGCATTTCGCAAGAAACCACAAGAACTGTTTTGCTACATTTCGCAAGAAACCACAAGAACTGTTTTGATGCATTTCACAAGAAACCACAAGAACTGTTTTGCTACATTTCACAAGAACTGTTTTGCTACATTTCACAAGAACTGTTTTGCTGCATTTCACAAGAAACCACAAGAATTGTATTGCCACATTTCGCAAGAAACTTCAAGATATGTTTTGAGACATTTCACAAGAACTGTTTTGCTGCATTTCACAAGAAACCACAAGAATTGTTTTTGCACATTTCACAAGAAACTACAAGAACTGTTTTGCTACATTTCACAAGAACTGTTTTGTTGCATTTCGCAAGAAACCACAAGAACTGTTTTGTTGCATTTCGCAAGAAACCACAAGAATTGTTTTGCCACATTTCACAAGAAACTTCAAGAAATGTTTTGAGACATTTCACAAGAACTGTTTTGCTGCATTTCACAAGAAACCACAAGAACAGTTTTGCTACATTTCACAAGAACTGTTTTGTTGCATTTCGCAAGAAACCACAAGAACTGTTTTGTTGCATTTCGCAAGAAACCACAAGAACTGTTTTGCTGCATTTCACAAGAAACCACAAGAATTGTATTGCCACATTTCACAAGAAACTTCAAGAAATATTTTGAGACATTTCACAAAAACGGTTTTGCTGCATTTCACAAGAAACCACAAGAATTGTTTTTGCACATTTCACAAGAAACTACAAGAATTGTTTTGCTGCATTTCGCAAGAAACCACAAGAACTGTTTTGCTACATTTCACAAGAACTGTTTTGTTGCATTTCGCAAGAAACCACAAGAACTGTTTTGTTGCATTTCGCAAGAAACTACAAGAACTGTTTTGCTGCATTTCACAAGAAACCACAAGAATTGTTTTGCCACATTTCACAAGAAACTTCAAGAAATGATTTGAGACATTTCACAAGAACTGTTTTGCTGCATTTCACAAGAAACCACAAGAACTGTTTTGCTACATTTCACAAGAACTGTTTTGCTGCATTTCACAAGAAACCACAAGAATTGTTTTGCCACATTTCACAATTAACTTCAAGAAATGTTTTGAGACATTTCACAAGAACTGTTTTGCTGCATTTCACAAGAAACCACAAGAACTGTTTTGCTACATTTCACAAGAACTGTTTTGTTGCATTTCGCAAGAAACCACAAGAACTGTTTTGTTGCATTTCGCAAGAAACCACAAGAACTGTTTTGCTGCATTTCACAAGAAACCACAAGAATTGTTTTGCCACATTTCACAAGAAACTTCAAGAAATGTTTTGAGACATTTCACAAGAACTGTTTTGCTGCATTTCACAAGAAACCACAAGAACTGTTTTGCTACATTTCACAAGAACTGTTTTGTTGCATTTCGCAAGAAACCACAAGAACTGTTTTGTTGCATTTCGCAAGAAACCACAAGAACTGTTTTGCTGCATTTCACAAGAAACCACAAGAATTGTTTTGCCACATTTCACAAGAAACTTCAAGAAATGTTTTGAGACATTTCACAAGAACTGTTTTGCTGCATTTCACAAGAAACCACAAGAACTGTTTTGCTACATTTCACAAGAACTGTTTTGCTGCATTTCACAAGAAACCACAAGAATTGTTTTGGCACATTTCATAAGATACTGTTTCGCTACATTTCACAAGAACTGTTTTGCTGCATTTCGCAAGAAACCACAAGAACTGTTTTGCTACATTTCACAAGAACTGTTTTGCTGCATTTCGCAAGAAACCACAAGAACTGTTTTGCTACATTTCACAAGAACTCTTTTGCTGCATTTCGCAAGAAACCACAAGAACTGTTTTGCTACATTTCACAAGAACTGTTTTGCTGCATTTCACAAGAAACCACAAGAATTGTTTTGCCATATTTCACAGAAACTTCAAGAACTGTTTTGAGACATTTCACAAGAACTGTTTTGCTGCATTTCACAAGAAACCACAAGAATTGTTTTGCCACATTTCACAAGAAACCACAAGAACTGTTTTGCTACATTTCACAAGAAACCACAAGAACTATTTTTATACACATCACCCGAAACCACAAGAACTATGTTTATACATATCACACGAAACCGAAACCACGAGATCTCTTTTGCTACATTTCACAGGTGTGATTCATTTATTGTATTTATCGTGACTTAATGCATATAAATCATAACTCTTTTTTGTTGCTTTCTAAGATTTCAGAATTTTGTAACATTTGCGGCAGCATATCTTGTCAAAATACGAGAGCTACATGCATGTGCTAAATTTCAGTGAAATGACATTGGGAAAGAAATTTATTTTTTCGTATTCTTGTTCCTTTTGTCATAAATGAAGTGCATTTGAATTGGAATGGGAGCAACCTTTTGTTCTATAAACAAAAATTCTGGTCTGAAGGATTTAAAATAAATAAATAAAATTTTGTCATTTTCGAATAATTTCATTGATTTTAAAATGATTTTACTCTATGAAAATAGTTGAAATAATATTTACTCTGAATCCAAATTTACGATAAATTGGCATCCATGAATTTCTAACATGGTAATGGCAAACGAATTTTTTTATAGAATTATTTGTTTTATATTTTACGAATTTTTGTTTATAGAAGAAAAAAAAAATTCTTTGAAATATGCTTTCTTTATGACAAAATTGAATGCTCTTGGCGAATAACAGATTAACGTTAACACGGATGGCGGATAAAATCTCTTTCATTTTATCTGAAAAGATATGCTGGAACATGAGCAAACATTACTTCATTGCTAGTTTTTAACTTGCAAAAATTTAACGCAAAACGTATGTCCATTGATAACTTTTCCTGTGATAACTACATCGATTACTTTTACCGTTAACGTATCATTTCAGTCACAACTGTCGTCGATAACGAACTACTTAATTCACAAGGTAAGCGAAGGCGGCGCACCCAGAAATTTCGAACTGCTTCCGAGGGATCACTCCCGACCCATGACAGCTAGGAACTCAATCTGTTACCACAACAGGGCCAGAACTAAGTGGGTCCACTCCCACCCCAGAAATTTCAGACTCTTTTCTAGGGATCACTCCCGACCTATTACAGCTAGGAACCCAAACTTTTACCCCAATAGGGCTAGAACTACGTGGGTCCATCCCACCACAGAAATTTCAGACTCTTTTCTAGGGATCACTCCCAACACATTACAGCTAGGAACCCAAACTTTTACCCAATAGGGCTAGAACTGCGTGGGTCCATCCCACCACAAAAATTTCGAACTGATCCCTAGGGATCACTCCCGACCCACTACAGCTAGGAACTCAATCTGTTACCACAACAGGGCCAGAACTTAGTGGGTCCACTCTCACCCCAGAAATTTCGAACTGTTTCCGAGGGATCACTCCGGACCCACGACAGCTAGGAACTCAATCTGTTACCGCAACAGGGCTAGAACTAAGTGGGTCCACTCCCACCCCAGAAATTTCAGACTCTTTTCTAGGGATCACTCCCAACACATTACAGCTAGGAACCCAAACTTTTACCCAATAGGGCTAGAACTGCGTGGGTCCATCCCACCACAAAAATTTCGAACTGATCCCTAGGGATCACTCCCGACCCACTACAGCTAGGAACTCAATCTGTTACCGCAACAGGGCTAGAACTAAGTGGGTCCACTCCCACCCCAGAAATTTCAGACTCTTTTCTAGGGATCACTCCCAACACATTACAGCTAGGAACCCAAACTTTTACCCCAATAGGGCTAGAACTACGTGGGTTCATCCCACAAAAGAAATTTCGAACTGATCCCTAGGGATCACTCCTGACCCACGACAGCTTGGACTCAATTTTCCAGAAATTTCGAACAGTTTCCGAGGGATCACTCCGGACCCACGACAGCTAGGAACCCAATCTGTTACTGCAACAGGGCTAGAACTAAGTGGGTCCATTCCCACCTCAGAAATTTCGAACTGATCCCTAGCGATCACTCCCGACCCACGACAGCTAGGAACTCAATCTGTTACCACAACAGGGCCAGAATTAAGTGGGTCCACTCACACCCCATAAATTTCAAACTGTTTCCGAGGGATCACTCCGGACCCACGACAGCTAGGAACCCAATCTGTTACAGCAACAGAGCTAGAACTAAGTGGGTTAATTCCCACCTCAGAAATTTCGAACTGATCCCTAGCGATCACTCCCGACCCACGACAGCTAGGAACTCATTCTGTTACCACAACAGGGCCAGAACTAAGTGGGTTCACTGCCGCCTCAGAAATTTCAGACGCTTTTCTAGGGATCACTCCCAACCCATTACAGCTAGGAACCCAATCTGTTACCGCAACAGGGCTAGAACTAAATGGGTCCACTATCACCCCAGAAATTTCGAACTCTTCCCGAGGGATCACTCCCTATCCACGACAGCTAGGAACCCAGTCTGTTACCGCAACAAGGCAAAACTAAGTGGGTCCACACACCCCAGAAATTTCGAACTCTACCGGAGGATTCACTCCCGACCCACGTCAGCTAGGAACCCAATCTTTTACCGCAACAAAGCAAAACTAAGTGGGTCCACCAACCCCAGAAATTTCGAACTCTTCCCGAGGGATCATTCCCGTTCCACGTCAGCTAGGAACCCAATCTGTTACCGCAACAAAGCAAAACTAAGTGGGTCCACCAACCCCAGAAATTTCGAACTCTTCCCGAGGGATCATTCCCGTCCCACGTCAGCTAGGAACCCAATCCGTTACCGCAACAAAGCAAAACTAAGTGGGTCCACCAACCCCAGAAATTTCGAACTCTTCCCGAGGTATTCCCGTCCCACGTCAGCTAGGAACCCAATCTGTTACCGCAACAAAGCAAAACTAAGGGGGTCCACCAACCCCAGAAATTTCGAACTCTACCCGAGGGATCATTCCCGTCCCACGTCAGCTAGGAACCCAATCTGTTACCGCAAAAAAGCAAAACTAAGTGGGTCCACCAACCCCAGAAATTTCGAACTCTTCCCGAGGGATCATTCCCGTCCCACGTCAGCTAGGAACCCAATCCGTTACGCAACAAAGCAAAACTAAGTGGGTCCACCAACCCCAGATATTTCGAACTCTTCCCGAGGGATCATTCCCGTCCCACGTCAGCTAGGAACCCAATCCGTTACCGCAACAAAGCGAAACTAAGTGGGTCCACCCATACCAGAAATTTCGAACTCTTTCCGAGGATTAACTCACGACCCACGACAGCTGGGAAAACGATCTGTTACCGCAACAGGGCTAGAACTAATTAGGTCCACCCTAAGTGGTCTTAAAGCTTTTCAGACGGCTTTGATCACCCCACCAGATTTGGAGCCTTCGGTCTAGTACCCACTGCACCACAGGGAAACTAACAATTTGTGCTGCCGATGACGCCACACATGGCCGCCCGTCCGTTCGCCCGGAATCACCGCAATTCTATATAATACGATGATTGATTGCTGACTTGAGTGAATAAAACTGCTTGAGATAAGAGAAAAAAAAAAACATGATTAAAAATTAATGAATAATATTTACTCTAAAAAAATGCATTGGGTAAAAACCACAAAGGGATTGGATTGTTTTACCTCTGAGCGTCACTTTTTTGTACACAATGGGCTAAATGGCCAGGTGACATGGACCCCGAAGGCTCAGAGAAGGTTGGAGGAGGGGACCCACTGGAACAGCTGTTGGGAGACAGGTGGTAGCCTCCCGTCAAGGCCATCCAGCGTGTTCTTTAACGTGCACAGAGTATGGCTCTCCCGCACACGGGACACCGGCTTAACGTCCCATCCGACGGACGGCGGCCTTTCCGAGCCCATCGGTGTCCCCTAATGATCGTGGGGGAGGTGGGGAATTTTGCTGAGATAAATCTCAACGCTGACCCAGCTGGGACTCGAACCTGGGAACTACAGATTACGAGCCTGGCGCGCTATCCACTGTGCCACCCCCGCCCTAGCCACAAAGGGAAAAAACTTATCCTATGTGTAAGAAACGATCCTTTTGCTGGGAAAGCAAAATAAAATATAAAAAAGAATTCCCCCTCAAGCAGATGCATACCACAGAGGTCTGACAGGAGCCTGTCAGTTTATACTCCTAAGATCTGTAAGGAAAGTAAAACCTCAGCTGCAAAGACAACACAAACACCCATGCCTTAACGCGGAACTCGAACCCGAGTTACTTTGATGAGTAACCAAGTGCACTAACTACTCGGCCACTGGGACGACCAATGGCTCACACACTCTTTTTCATTTGCCAGTAACCCCTCTACACACCGCTATGCAAACTTCAATCTCCACTGCTGAAATTTTCACATACTTAAAACGTTTTGTGCGTGACACTACAATAGTATTATTTTTATCAAAAAACTTTATTTTTCGTCACGTAGCAAACCGTAGTATAATAAGTGAAAAAATTCAATAGTAGGAATCACAGAGTTTACCTAGTGATGTAGAGGAGAGTTTACACGATTAGCAAGAGAAAGTTCTTCCTATAATCGCCGATCTGATTTTAAAAGAGAAACATCAACTCAGAAGAATTTGATTTAAGTAAATTTTTGTCTAATGTTATGTAAGTCATATTTTTTTAAGAATTAATAAAAAAAAATAAATAAATACCCCCTCAAGCAGCTGCTTGCCACAGAGGTCTGACAGGAGCCTGTCAGTTTATGTGCCAGAGTAGAAGGTCTGAGAGGATGGCAGGACCTCAGCAGAAAAACAACACGAACATCCATGCCTTACCCGGGGCTCGAACCTAGGTCGCGCAGATCAGTAGCAAAAATAAATACCCCCTCAAGCAGCTGCTTGCCACAGAGGTCTGACAGGAGCCTGTCAGTTTATATGCCAGAGTAGAAGGTCTGAGAGGATGGCAGGACCTCAGCAGAAAAACAACACGCACAACCATTCCTTACCCGGGGCTCGAACACAGGTCCCTTAGATCAGTAGCCAAGTGTGCTAACCACTCGGCCATGGGACGGCCTTAAAGGCGTTTTTTATTATTGTATATTTTTTCAGTTAATAATATGCCATTAATAAACCTTTAGACGGATTTCTTCTACCCGCAAACATGCATCTGACTTCAAGCATTTTCAAAGTCTTCATTGTTTTTATAAGTAGCAAATATAGGATGATGTTGATAAAGTTTTGAGGGTGCCGGTGCGGATAAGACCTTGCGGGTAAGATATTGCAGGTGTGTATAAAATATTACTCGTGAGGATAAGACCTCGTTGGTAAGATATTGGAGGTGCGGATAAGATATTGCGGGTGCGGATAACGTATTGTGGATACGGGTGGAAATAGAACTTTTGCTTGTCCCATAAGTTGCAAAATTCTGAAATAAAATAGGTAAATTGTTTTGTATTCCATTTAATCCATTTCTACCGAAAAGCTTAAGGAAACGCCCCCCCCCCCCCCCCCCCCACACACACACACACACTCCACGAAATTTCTGAAACGCCCCCAAGGTGTCGATTACAACTCCCTTTGGGAATCACTCGCATAAATCAATAAACATCTCAAAATATGTTGAACTATAATCTCTCTTCGCATCATTTTAACAAGGAGCGTAAGTCGGAAAGTTGCACACACCGATGACTACCATCTCTCTCAGAGCACTACCACGTCTACCACCATCCCTACACAAAAGAACACAAGGAGAAGCTACTTACATGCATCTCTGGGTGCTGGACTCGCACGCGATCCCGGTCATTAAGAGCTCGTGACGGGAATGACACGAAGTTTTATTACGTACTTAGCCAACGTACAAGTGCTGCACAACGGTTGTAAAATTTACGATCTGGAGCTTCTCTTTAGCGATGCAAGAGAGGAAGAAGAGCGCACCTGGGAAGAGGAGGAGTTTAGTATGATACACGTATCACTTAGAAGGGCTAACTCACTGAACTCAGATAACCAGGTGATAATTACGTTGTGGTGACTCTCACAGAGAAAGGTTTCGTAAAGTTCTTTATTGGTCGGTAGCTTGTTTAAGAATACATTCGGGTTAACCACACGCACCACCACGATGTGGTAATAAAGTTACAGGCAGAGATTTAAGTGCTTAGGCATGTTGGGAGCAGGTTTGAAATTTGGTCACAGATAAAACGAGTTCTTTGAAAGTTTGAGCTGTGAGAAGTTTGCATATGAGTTTGATTATTTGTATTTCACTTCAGGAGTTCTTTTGGGGTTGGTTTTATCTCTGAGAGTTGTTTTCTCCAAACAAGAGGTAAATATGAAGGTCATAAGTGCCCTTAGGACTCACAACTGGTTAGGAGAAGAAGATCCGATGGACAGGAATTAAGAAACAGATGGAAAACATCAAGACTTCAATTTTTTGGTGAGACTATCTCTCAGTGGCACAAAAGATCAGCTGATTAATTAAGTGAAGGCTGTTCCATTAATTTATATAGGGTTTCTGTTAAGTATTAGCTGTTTAATTAAGTGTCGTCTGCCCCCATTAAGTTCTAGGGTTTCTGTTAAGTGTTACATTGTTTAATTAAGTATCGGCTGTTTTATTTTGGAGTTTTGTTAAGAGTTAGCTGTTTAATTAAGTGTTGGAAGTTCCATTGTGGGGTTTCGTTGAGTGTTAGCTGTTAAGTGTCAGTTGCTCCATTAAGATGCAGGGTTTCTGTTAAGTGTTAGCTGTTTAATCAAGTGTCAGTTGCTCCATTAAGATGCAGGGTTTCTGTTAAGTGTTAGCTGCTTAATCAAGTGTCAGTTGCTCCATTAAGATGCAGGGTTTCTATTAAGTGTTAGCTGCTTAATCAAGTGTCGGTTGTTCCATTAAGATGCAGGGTTTCTGTTAAGTGTTAGCTGCTTAATCAAGTGTCGGTGTTCCATTAAGATGCAGGGTTTCTATTAAGTGTTAGCTGTTTAATCAAGTGTCAGTTGCTCCATTAAGATGCAGGGTTTCTGTTAAGTGTTAGCTCTTTAATCAAGTGTCAGTTGCTCCATTAAGATGCAGGGTTTCTGTTAAGTGTTAGCTGCTTAATCAAGTGTCAGTTGCTCCATTAAGATGCAGGGTTTCTGTTAAGTGTTAGTTGCTTAATCAAGTGTCGGTTGTTCCATTAAGATGCAGGGTTTCTGTTAAGTGTTAGCTGCTTAATCAAGTGTCGGTGTTCCATTAAGATGCAGGGTTTCTGTTAAGTGTTAGCTGTTTAATCAAGTGTCAGTTGCTCCATTAAGATGCAGGGTTTCTGTTAAGTGTTAGCTGCTTAATCAAGTGTCGGTTGTTCCATTAAGATGCAGGGTTTCTGTCAAGTGTTAGCTGCTTAATCAAGTGTCGGTGTTCCACTAAGATGCAGGGTTTCTATTAAGTGTTAGCTGTTTAATCAAGTGTCAGTTGCTCCATTAAGATGCAGGGTTTCTGTTAAGTGTTAGCTTCTTAATCAAGTGTCAGTTGCTCCATTAAGATGCAGGGTTTCTGTTAAGTGTTAGCTGCTTAATCAAGTGTTGGTTGTTCCATTAAGATGCAGGGTTTCTGTTAAGTGTTAGCTGCTTAATCAAGTGTCGGTGTTCCACTAAGATGCAGGGTTTCTATTAAGTGTTAGCTGTTTAATCAAGTGTCAGTTGCTCCATTAAGATGCAGGGTTTCTGTTAAGTGTTAGCTGCTTAATCAAGTGTCAGTTGCTCCATTAAGATGCAGGGTTTCTGTTAAGTGTTAGCTGCTTAATCAAGTGTCGGTTGTTCCACTAAGATGCAGGGTTTCTGTTAAGTGTTAGCTGCTTAATCAAGTGTCGGTGTTCCATTAAGATGCAGGGTTTCTATTAAGTGTTAGATGTTTAATCAAATGCCAGTTGCTCCATTAAGATGCAGGGTTTCTGTTAAGTGTTAGCTATTTAATCAAGTGTCAGTTGCTTCATTAAGATGCAGGGTTTCTGTTAAGTGTTAGCTGATTAATCAAGTATCGGTGTTACATTAAGATGCACGGTTTCTATTACGTGTTAGCTGTTTAATCAAGTGTCAGTTGCTCCATTAAGATGTAGGGTTTCTGTTAAGTGTTAGCTTTAATCAAGTGTCAGTTGCTCCATTAAGATGCAGGGTTTCTGTTAAGTGTTAGCTGCTTAATCAAGTGTCGGTTGTTCCATTAAATGCAGGGTTTCTGTTAAGTGTTAGCTGCTTAATCAAGTGTCGGTGTTCCATTAAGATGCAGGGTTTCTATTAAGTGTTAGCTGTTTAATCAAGTGTCAGTTGCTCCATTAAGATGCAGGGTTTCTGTTAAATGTTAGCTGTTTAATCAAGTGTCAGTTGCTCCATTAAGATGCAGGGTTTCTGTTAAGTGTTAGCTGCTTAATCAAGTGTCGGTTGTTCCATTAAGATGCAGGGTTTCTGTTAAGTGTTAGCTGTTTTATCAAGTGTCAGTTGCTCCATTAAGATGCAGGGTTTCTGTTAAGTGTTAGCTTCTTAATCAAGTGTCAGTTGCTCCATTAAGATGCAGGGTTTCTGTTAAGTGTTAGCTGCTTAATCAAGTGTCGGTTGTTCCATTAAGATGCAGGGTTTCTATTAAGTGTTAGCTGTTTAATCAAGTGTCAGTTGCTCCATTAAGATGCAGGGTTTCTGTTAAATGTTAGCTGTTTAATCAAGTGTCAGTTGCTCCATTAAGGTGCAGGGTTTCTGTTAAGTGTTAGCTGTTTAATCAAGTGTCTGTTGCTCCATTAAGATGCAGGGTTTCTGTTAAGTGTTTGCTTCTTAATCAAGTGTCAGTTGCTCCATTAAGATGCAGGGTTTCTATTAAGTGTTAGCTGCTTAATCAAGTGTCAGTTGCTCCATTAAGATGCAGGGTTTCTGTTAAGTGTTAGCTGCTTAATCAAGTGTCGGTTGTTCCATTAAGATGCAGGGTTTCTGTTAAGTGTTAGCTGCTTAATCAAGTGTCGGTTGTTCCATTAAGATGCAGGGATTCTGTTAAGTGTTAGCTGCTTAATCAAGTGTCGGTGTTCCACTAAGATGCAGGGTTTCTATTAAGTGTTAGCTGTTTAATCAAGTGTCAGTTGCTCCATTAAGATGCAGGGTTTCTGTTAAGTGTTAGCTGCTTAATCAAGTGTCGGTTGTTCCATTAAGATGCAGGGTTTCTGTTAAGTGTTAGCTGCTTAATCAAGTGTCGGTTGTTCCATTAAGATGCAGGGTTTCTGTTAAGTGTTAGCTGCTTAATCAAGTGTCGGTGTTCCATTAAGATGCAGGGTTTCTATTAAGTGTTAGCTGTTTAATCAAGTGTCAGTTGCTCCATTAAGATGCAGGGTTTCTGTTAAGTGTTAGCTGCTTAATCAAGTGTCGGTGTTCCATTAAGATGCAGGGTTTCTATTAAGTGTTAGCTGTTTAATCAAGTGTCAGTTGCTCCATTAAGATGCAGGGTTTCTGTTAAATGTTAGCTGTTTAATCAAGTGTCAGTTGCTCCATTAAGATGCAGGGTTTCTGTTAAGTGTTAGCTGTTTAATCAAGTGTCAGTTGCTCCATTAAGATGCAGGGTTTCTGTTAAGTGTTAGCTGTTTAATCAAGTGTCAGTTGCTCCATTAAGATGCAGGGTTTCTGTTAAGTGTTAGCTGTTTTATCAAGTGTCAGTTGCTCCATTAAGATGCAGGGTTTCTGTTAAGTGTTAGCTGTTTAATCAAGTGTCAGTTGCTCCATTAAGATGCAGGGTTTCTGTTAAGTGTTAGCTGTTTAATCAAGTGTCAGTTGCTCCATTAAGATGCAGGGTTTCTGTTAAATGTTAGCTGTTTAATCAAGTGTCAGTTGCTCCATTAAGATGCAGGGTTTCTGTTAAGTGTTAGCTGCTTAATCAAGTGTCGGTTGTTCCATTAAGATGCAGGGTTTCTGTTAAGTGTTAGCTGTTTTATCAAGTGTCAGTTGCTCCATTAAGATGCAGGGTTTCTGTTAAGTGTTAGCTGTTTAATCAAGTGTCAGTTGCTCCATTAAGATGCAGGGTTTCTGTTAAGTGTTAGCTCTTTAATCAAGTGTCAGTTGCTCCATTAAGATGCAGGGTTTCTGTTAAGTGTTAGCTGCTTAATCAAGTGTCGGTTGTTCCATTAAGATGCAGGGTTTCTGTTAAGTGTTAGCTGTTTTATCAAGTGTCAGTTGCTCCATTAAGATGCAGGGTTTCTGTTAAGTGTTAGCTTCTTAATCAAGTGTCAGTTGCTCCATTAAGATGCAGGGTTTCTGTTAAGTGTTAGCTGCTTAATCAAGTGTCGGTTGTTCCATTAAGATGCAGGGTTTCTATTAAGTGTTAGCTGTTTAATCAAGTGTCAGTTGCTCCATTAAGATGCAGGGTTTCTGTTAAATGTTAGCTGTTTAATCAAGTGTCAGTTGCTCCATTAAGGTGCAGGGTTTCTGTTAAGTGTTAGCTGTTTAATCAAGTGTCTGTTGCTCCATTAAGATGCAGGGTTTCTGTTAAGTGTTTGCTTCTTAATCAAGTGTCAGTTGCTCCATTAAGATGCAGGGTTTCTATTAAGTGTTAGTTGCTTAATCAAGTGTCGGTTGTTCCATTAAGATGCAGGGTTTCTGTTAAGTGTTAGCTGCTTAATCAAGTGTCGGTGTTCCATTAAGATGCAGGGTTTCTGTTAAGTGTTAGCTGTTTAATCAAGTGTCAGTTGCTCCATTAAGATGCAGGGTTTCTGTTAAGTGTTAGCTGCTTAATCAAGTGTCGGTTGTTCCATTAAGATGCAGGGTTTCTGTCAAGTGTTAGCTGTTTAATCAAGTGTCGGTGTTCCACTAAGATGCAGGGTTTCTATTAAGTGTTAGCTGTTTAATCAAGTGTCAGTTGCTCCATTAAGATGCAGGGTTTCTGTTAAGTGTTAGCTTCTTAATCAAGTGTCAGTTGCTCCATTAAGATGCAGGGTTTCTGTTAAGTGTTAGCTGCTTAATCAAGTGTTGGTTGTTCCATTAAGATGCAGGGTTTCTGTTAAGTGTTAGCTGCTTAATCAAGTGTCAGTGTTCCACTAAGATGCAGGGTTTCTATTAAGTGTTAGCTGTTTAATCAAGTGTCAGTTGCTCCATTAAGATGCAGGGTTTCTGTTAAGTGTTAGCTGCTTAATCAAGTGTCAGTTGCTCCATTAAGATGCAGGGTTTCTGTTAAATGTTAGCTGCTTAATCAAGTGTCGGTTGTTCCACTAAGATGCAGGGTTTCTGTTAAGTGTTAGCTGCTTAATCAAGTGTCAGTGTTCCATTAAGATGCAGGGTTTCTATTAAGTGTTAGCTGTTTAATCAAATGCCAGTTGCTCCATTAAGATGCAGGGTTTCTGTTAAGTGTTAGCTATTTAATCAAGTGTCAGTTGCTTCATTAAGATGCAGGGTTTCTGTTAAGTGTTAGCTGATTAATCAAGTATCGGTGTTACATTAAGATGCACGGTTTCTATTACGTGTTAGCTGTTTAATCAAGTGTCAGTTGCTCCATTAAGATGTAGGGTTTCTGTTAAGTGTTAGCTTTAATCAAGTGTCAGTTGCTCCATTAAGATGCAGGGTTTCTGTTAAGTGTTAGCTGCTTAATCAAGTGTCGGTTGTTCCATTAAATGCAGGGTTTCTGTTAAGTGTTAGCTGCTTAATCAAGTGTCGGTGTTCCATTAAGATGCAGGGTTTCTATTAAGTGTTAGCTGTTTAATCAAGTGTCAGTTGCTCCATTAAGATGCAGGGTTTCTGTTAAATGTTAGCTGTTTAATCAAGTGTCAGTTGCTCCATTAAGATGCAGGGTTTCTGTTAAGTGTTAGCTGTTTTATCAAGTGTCAGTTGCTCCATTAAGATGCAGGGTTTCTGTTAAGTGTTAGCTTCTTAATCAAGTGTCAGTTGCTCCATTAAGATGCAGGGTTTCTGTTAAGTGTTAGCTGCTTAATCAAGTGTCGGTTGTTCCATTAAGATGCAGGGTTTCTATTAAGTGTTAGCTGTTTAATCAAGTGTCAGTTGCTCCATTAAGATGCAGGGTTTCTGTTAAATGTTAGCTGTTTAATCAAGTGTCAGTTGCTCCATTAAGGTGCAGGGTTTCTGTTAAGTGTTAGCTGTTTAATCAAGTGTCTGTTGCTCCATTAAGATGCAGGGTTTCTGTTAAGTGTTAGCTTCTTAATCAAGTGTCAGTTGCTCCATTAAGATGCAGGGTTTCTATTAAGTGTTAGCTGCTTAATCAAGTGTCAGTTGCTCCATTAAGATGCAGGGTTTCTGTTAAGTGTTAGCTGCTTAATCAAGTGTCGGTTGTTCCATTAAGATGCAGGGTTTCTGTTAAGTGTTAGCTGCTTAATCAAGTGTCGGTTGTTCCATTAAGATGCAGGGTTTCTGTTAAGTGTTAGCTGCTTAATCAAGTGTCGGTTGTTCCATTAAGATGCAGGGTTTCTGTTAAGTGTTAGCTGCTTAATCAAGTGTCGGTGTTCCATTAAGATGCAGGGTTTCTATTAAGTGTTAGCTGTTTAATCAAGTGTCAGTTGCTCCATTAAGATGCAGGGTTTCTGTTAAGTGTTAGCTGCTTAATCAAGTGTCGGTTGTTCCATTAAGATGCAGGGTTTCTGTTAAGTGTTAACTGCTTAATCAAGTGTCGGTGTTCCATTAAGATGCAGGGTTTCTATTAAGTGTTAGCTGTTTAATCAAGTGTCAGTTGCTCCATTAAGATGCAGGGTTTCTGTTAAGTGTTAGCTGCTAAATCAAGTGTCGGTTGTTCCATTAAGATGCAGGGTTTCTGTTAAGTGTTAACTGCTTAATTAAGTGTCGGTGTTCCATTAAGATTCAGGGTTTCTATTAAGTGTTAGCTGTTTAATCAAGTGTCAGTTGCTCCATTAAGATGCAGGGTTTCTGTTAAGTGTTCAAATGTCGGTTATTTCATTAATTTTTAGGGTTTCTGTTAAGTTCAATGCTTAATCAATTTCTGTTAAGTGTCAGCTGCTTAATCAAGTGTTGTTTGTTCCATTAGGTTGCAGAGTTTCTGTTAGATGTTAGCTGCTAAATCAAGTGTTGTTTGTTCCAGTAAGTTGCAGGGTTTCTGTTAAGTGTTAGCTGTTTAATCAAGTGTCAGTTGCTCCATTAAGATGCAGGGTTTCTGTTAAGTGTTAGCTGCTTAATCAAGTGTTAGCTGCTGAACAAAGTGTTGGTTGTTCATTAAGTTTTAGGTTTCAATTAAGTGTTAGCTGCATAATCAAGTGTTGGTTGTTACATTAAGTTGCAGAGTTTCCGTTTGGTGTTAGCTGCTTAATCAAATGTAAGTTGTTCCATTAAATTGCAGAGTGTCTGTTAAGTGTTAGCTGCTTAATCAAGTGTTGGTTGTTCATTAAGTTGTAGGCTTTATGTTAAGTGTTAGTTGCTTAACCAAGTGTCGGTATCATTAAGTTGCACGGTCTCTGTTAAATGTTAGCATGCTTAACCCTTTCAGGACCATAAGGTTTCTAAGAGTAAATATTAGTATGTAACTGTTTATTTTAGTTTGTTTAGACGTAAAATAAACAAAAATCATAAGAAAAATACATAACAATGTGTAGTTTTTTTGGAATTTTATGGGAAATATTTTTCCCAATGGACTATAAAGGTAACACACATTATAGTTAGGCTTATTATGCAATGTCTTTTATTTATTGGTTTATTAGAACAAAATGTTAACTAAAACAATACAAAATTATGAAATAAAATTACTATACAAAATGATGTGCTAATTATGATATTCTGCGAAGCAATTTCTTTTGATAGTGAGGCAAAGATGGACATTGCACATAGTACATATATTATGCGTCCTGACAGTTCTGTTTTTGTTTTCTAAACGTTCCCGTTTACGTAATTGCGTTCGGCATACGTTCTATTTTGACATTCTGTATGAAAAATGCAGATAAGGTTATAATTAAATACGACAATCACCAATTTTAAAATGGGAAAAATGTTTCCCTTGGTCGTGAAAGGGTTTAGCAAGTGTTGGTTGTTCCATTAAGTTGTATGGTTTCTGTTAGTGTTAGCTGCTTAATTAAGTGTTGGTTGTTCCATTAATTTGTAGGGTTTTTGTTAAGTTCAATGCTTAATCAGTTACTGTTAGGTGTTAGCTGCTTAATCAAGTGTCGATTGTTCCATTACGTTGGCGGATTTCTGTTAAGTGTTTGCTGCTTAATCGAGTGCTGGTTGTTCCAATAATTTGTAGGGTTTATGTTAAGCTTTAGCGACTTAATCAAGTGTCGGTTGTTCCATTAAGTTTTATGGGTTCTGTTAAGTGTTAGCTGTTTAATTAAGTGTTGGCTGTTCCATGTGGAGTTTTGGTAAGGTGTTAGGTGTTCGATTACGTGTCGGATGTTTTATTAAGTTGTGCTTTTTTTCCTTAAGTATTAGCTGTTCAATTTTATTACGTTGGGGATTTTCTTTTTAAGTCAGCTGTTTAATTACGTTTTGGATGTTGCATTAACTTTTGGGGATTTTATTAATTGTTAACTGTTTGATTAAGTGCCGGCTGTTTCAATGCAGGGTTCTGTTAAGTGTTAACTGTTTAATTAATGTTGGCTGTTCCATTGTGAAGTTTTGTGAGCCGTTAGCTATTTATTTAAGTGTGGGCTGTTCCATCAAGTTGTAGAGTTTCTATTAAGTTTTAATTGTTTAATTAAGTGCCTGTCTGATACAGTATAATTTGCTGGATTAGGTACTTAAATGGGTGTCGGAGGTCCTATTTAGTTGTGCTTTTTTTGTTAAGTGTTAGCTATTTAATTAAATATCAGCTTTTCCATTAAGTTTCGGAGTTTCCTTAAGTGTAAGATTTTTAATTGGTTGTCAACTGTTTCATTAAGTTATGTTGTTTTGTTAAGTGCTAGCTGTTTATGAGTCACTTATTCCATTGTGGGGTTTTATTAAGTGTCGGCTGTTTCATTAGGTCCCGTCACGGGTGCCAAGTGAACTTGGATTCTCAATATCCTTGTCGGGGCGGGGGTGGCTCAGTTGGTAGCGCGCCAGGCTCGTAATCTGCAGTTCCCAGGTTCGAGTCCCAGCTTGGTCAGCGTTGAGATTTATCTCCGCAAAATTCCCCGCCCTGCCCACGGTCAGTAGGGGACACCGATGGGCTTGGAAAGGCCGCCGTCCGTCGGATGGGACGTTAAGCCGTGGCGCCGTGTGCGGGAGAGCCATACCCTGTGCACGTTAAAGAACACGCTGGATGGCCTTGACGGGAGGCTACCATCTGTCTCCCAACAGCTGTTCCAGTGGGTCCCCTCCCCCAACCTTCTCTGAGCCTTCGGGGTCCTTGTGGCCTGGCCATTTAGCCCATGGTGTGCAAAAAAGTGCCGCTCAGAGGTGCCTATCTACTATGGCATATAACTTTCCAGAGGTAAAACAATCCAATCCGACCAATTTTGCGTTCCCACTCAATTCGCATTTTACGATCGTTTATTTTACAGTCGCTCATTTTACGATAGCCATTTAAAAAAGATCGTTTAGTGATGGCTAAAAAAATTTCTAAAGAAAGTCAGTCACTGACACATTGTAGATCGCTAGATATAGTGACAATTAAAAAAAATAAAAATAGTAATCGCCCATTTTGTGATCGCCATATATAAATAGTGAGAGTTTAAAAAAAGTTTACGATCGCTCTGTTTGTAATAGTTAGAGATTGTGTTTTTAAAAGTTTTTTTAGAGTGATAGGCAAAAAACAAATTCAAAGAAAACAATTACTCAGATAACAATCATTCTGTATAGGTATCGTTAAAAGATTAATTATTAAAAAAACAGAACAACAATGTCCGCATGATAATCGCTCTGTATAATAATTGTAGCCGTCCCGTGGCCGAATGGTTAGCACGCTTGGCTACTGATCTAAGGGACCTGGGTTCGAGCCCCGGATTAGGCATGGATGTGTGTGTCGTTTTTCTGCTGAGGTCCTGCCATCCTCTCAGATCTCCTACTGTGGCATATAAACTGACAGGCTCCTGTCAGACCTCTGTGGCAAGCAGCTGCTTGAGGGGGTATTTATTTTTTAGCCGTCCTATGGCCGAGTGGTTAGCGCGCTTGGCTACTGATCTAAGGGACCTGGGTTCGAGCCCCGAGTAAGGCATGGCTGTTTGCGTCGTTTTTCTGCTGAGGTCCTGCCATCCTCTCAGATCTTCTACTATGGCATATAAACTGACAGGCTCCTATCAGACCTCTGTGGCAAGCAGCTGCTTGAGGGGCTATTTATTTTTTTATTTATAATAATTGTTAAAAAAATTCCGAACCATTAACAATCGCTATGTATAATGACACTATTTTTTTTAAGAAAAATGAGAAAAAAATTAAGACCAAAGAAAGAAAGAACCATTCACAATAAACGAGTTATTAAAGTGACAATAATGTTTGTCACATAATGCTTTCCTTTTCAACTCACCGAAAGATAAAAACAAATCGGTGGGCATTTCGTTTTTTACATTACTGCTTGGTTAGAACACATCTGCTTGAAGTCGTTCCCATCAGGTGTGCGTTTCTCTATATCACTTAAATGCTAATTACACTTCCTAAGTGCAGCCATTTAATCAGGTCTTTTGATGACTCTTACTCACGATTTTATCAATGAAAAAAAATCGACACAAATGCCTCTAGTTTCTGGCAATTCTCCTTCCAGCATCATCATCAACCTCAAGTTTCGTCCGGTTGTTCCTCTCCCTTTGCGAGTTTCGCAGATAACAAATCCACAAAAATCTCTCCCATCTCTCTTATTCCTTTACAAACTACGATCACATGTCCGTTGACGAGAACACACGGAATTAAAACCGCCAAGGACGTTTCGGCACAGACATGCCAGACACCCAAGTCCGACCAATGTTGTCTGTAAATGATGATCTTTGACCTCATTGAAAATACAGGCTTCTTTGCTCATTTTTTGGCGGTTCGTGCTGTCGTGGCAGCTCCATTCTCCACAGCGTGTGTGGCGTTGACCACCCAGGCTCTTGCGACGACTCGCATTCCTGGCCCACGCCCCGCCACTGTGGGGTCTCCCCGCGTGCGGCCCGCAGATAGCGCAGCAATCCAGCTTGTAATAGAGATACTAACGACTCTTTGGGAGACAGAGAAGGATGAATTTCTTTGGTGCGGAGGCCCGGATGCAAAAACATCACTCATGACTCGGTCTTTGTTGTTAAAATAATGTGCAGATGAAAAGTAGAGGGATGAATGAAGGCTTTTCGCTTGCGTCACGTGGTGTTTATTGCGGCGTGTTTCGTACGAAACGACATGCTCGTTGAGTAGAGAAGAATGTGGGAATTTAGATGTGTACAGGTGCTGGTCGCAAGTAAAAGATACTGTTATTCTAATTTAATGTTTTCCAAAGTGGGTGATACCGTCCCCTAAGGGGCGCTGGAAGATCCAGAGGGTCGGTAGTAGCCTCGGGTGCAATTGGGGGGCGGTGGAAACAAAGAAAGAAGGGTTGGGTTGTTTTACCTCTGAGCGGCACTTTTTTGCACACCATGGGCTAAATGGCCAGGTCACATGGACCCCGAGGGCTCAGAGAAGGTTGGGGGAGGGGACCCACTGGAACAGCTGTTGGGAGACAGATGGTAGTCTCCCGTCAAGGCCATCCAGCGTGTTCTTTAACGCGCACAGGGTATGGCTCTCCCGCACACGGAGCCACGGCTTAACGTCCCATCCGACGGACAGCGGCTTTTCCGAGCCCTTCGGTGTCTCCTACTGACCGTGGGCAGGGCGGGGAATTTTGCGGAGATAAATCTCAACGCTGCCGTCAAGGTCATCCAGCGTGTTCTTTAATGTTGGGTTGTTTTACCTCTGAGCGGCACTTTTTTGCAAACCATGGGCTAAATGGCCAGGTCACATGGACCCCGAGGGCTCAGAGAAGGTTGGGGGAGGGGACCCGCTGGAACAGCTGTTGGGAGACAGATGGTAGTCTCCCGTCAAGGCCATCCAGCGTATTCTTTAGCGTGCACAGGGTATGGCTCTCCCGCACACGGAGCCACGGCTTAACGTCCCATCCGACGGACAGCGGCTTTTCCGAGCCCTTCGGTGTCCCCTACTGACCGTGGGCAGAGCGGGAATTTTGCGGAGATAAATCTCAACGCTGACCCAGCTGGGACTCGAACCTGGAAACTACAGATTACGAGCCTGGCGCGCTACCGACTGAGCCACCCCCGCCCCAAAGAAAGAAGGGAAGATGGGAAATTTTTAGAAAACTGTTCGTACATGTTTCATCTGTTGTGCAACATAGTTAAAGTCGTTACTATGGTGGATTTTAATAAATGATTTTATAATTTCAAGCTTCAAGGTGTCTTATTTACAACAACTTTCCTTAGTATGTTGTAGGACGTAGGTAGAAATATAGATACATAAAAGAACGCAAATTTGTCACTGCATCTTTCTGTTTGTTCGCTTAAAGAAGGTAGATTTCCAGGGGGGCGCTGAGTAATTTTTTTCTTAAAAGGGGGCGGTAGGATAAATAAGTTTGGGAACCTCTTGTCTAGTTGTTCTCAACCGGCGTGCTAAGGTGCAGTCGGTCAAAAAAGTATCTGAACACTACGGTTCATTACAGAATTAAAAAAAATATCTGGCAACTTTTTTTTAGAAAATAGTGATCTGGCAACCTTCGTGTCACGTGACACGAAGGTTGCCAGATCACTAATTTCGTTCCCAGGTTCGAGTCCCCGTTAATCTAGTTCCCAGGTTCGAGTCCCAGCTGGGTCAGCGTTGAGATTTATCTCCGCAAAATTCCCCGCCCTACCCACGGTCAGTAGGGGACACCGATGGGCTTGGAATGGCCGCCGTCCGTCGGGACTTTAAACCGTGTCCTCATGTGTGGGAGAGCCATACCCTGTGCACGTTAAAGAACACACTGGATGGTCTTGACGAGAAGCTACCATCTGTCTCCCAACAGCTGTTCCAGTGGCTCCCCTCCCCAACCTTCTCTGAGTCTTCTGGGTCTTTGTGACCTGGCCATTTAGCCCATGGTGTGCAAAAAAGTGTCGCTCAGAGGTAAAACAACCCAACGTTAAAGAACACGCTGGATGGCCTTGACGGGAGTCTACCATCTGTCTCCCAACAGCTCTTCCAGTGGGTCCCCTCCTCCAACCTTCTCTGAGCCTTCAGGGTCCATGTGACCTGGCCATTTAGCCCATGGTGTGCAAAAAAGTGCCGCTCAGAGGTAAAACCACCCAACCCTGATAACCGTTCTGATTGGTAGATGGCGTTATGAATACATAATTACATAGTCCGACAGACATAATTACATAGTCACTATCACTTGAAATTTGGGCAGGTAGTTCACGAAGTAAGAGATCCCAAAATTTAGTCCCATCCTCCCGAAAAAGATTAAGTTATCCACCTACCTCATCACTTGTTCTAATTTAATTGCATTTTCTTGGAACTGGGAGTAAAAATAAAGCAAATGCGATCAGCGTCCTTACAAAAACAACACTTTCTTATTCTGAATACAGTCGTTGACAAGGAAAAACAATCCAACATTAGGTCTCTTAAAGAGCAATGTTTTGTGCAACGAAGTATAGCCAATCTTGAAAGATTTGGCTTTCTTACTAAGAAGATCTTTCTTACGAAGAGATCAACTCTAAAATTAGAAACAGTTGCTTCGATTTCGAAGTGGAAAACACGTTCTCTTCCACCACTGCTCCCAGGGATATAACTTTATCAATTTTCCACCGAAGCACAAGCAGATAAAGCTCCTATCCCCCATTCTCCTCATTCGCAGGATATGATGAAAATAGGAATAGAAGCTTTTAGCGCAATTGGCCTTAGACTATGTCAATGCGCCCAAATTGTCAACAGCATTAACTGATCTTTGCCATGCTGTGATTTTCCTTTTTTTTCCTCTAAGATTGTCACTCCATCAGAGATAAAAGCCTTATTTTTATTGAAAGCACAAAGAAATAAAGGAATACTGTTTTCTTCAAGGATCGGTTTATTGTACGGGGGAAATTTAAGCTTTTCCCTCGGTGATTAACTTCTTGTTTTTTTTTTTATCTCTCGCGCCCTGTTTAAATATTCAGAACAATAGCAATATAAGACTCTAGTTGGTTAAAGAAATACGTATACTGAAGTTATCATGAAGTTAGGATAGCCGAGATCAACTCGCTGAATGTGTTCTTCAACTGTCACTTGTACATGATATAGGGCTTTTAATTCATTTTTTTTTTCTGAAATAGAAATTAGCTATTATTTTTACTTTGCCATCTGCTTGTCCATTTGTAGACTTTTTTTTTTTTGTTTTTTGGAGATAAATGAAAAACTCTTTTTGGGTTGAGAAGGTTGGGTTGTTTTACCTCTGACCGGCACTTTTTTGCACACCATGGGCTAAATAGCCAGGTCACAAGGACCCCGAAAGCTCAGAGAAGGTTGGGGGAGGGGACCCACTGGAACAGCTGTTGGGAGACAGATGGTAGCCTCCCGTCAAGGCCATCCAGCGTGTTCTTTAACGTGCACAGGGTATGGCTCTCCCGCACACGGGTCACGGCTTAACGTACCATCCGACGGACGGCGGCCTTTCTAAGCCCATCGGTGTCCCCTACTGATCGTGGGTAGGGCGAGGAATTTTGACGAGAGAAATCTCAATGCTGACCCATCTGGGACTCGAACCTTGGAACTACAGATTACGAGCCTGGCGCGCTACCGACTAAGAATCCCCGCCCCAAATAATCTGGGTGAAGTTCATTTTTGAACAAAGTATTATAGTTTTTCTCATATGAAGCGGATAACTCGAATTTTTATCTGCTGTCTGTCAGCAATCATTTGTCTTCAACTGATATGTCAATATATTAAACGCTGATAACTTTACAATCAGAGAAAGAAACTATCCTGATGGAATATGCTTAAGTAACCTTTTGGATTGAATTACATTTCCTTTAAATATGTTTCGTCATCTTCATTAATAAATATCAACGATTTATTAAAAATTATTACATAAAATATGCAACGTTTATTTGTCTCTCTATTTGCATTCTAGTGTATTTGGCGTGCAAAGCGGTTAATTTGCACCGTATCTGTATTTTTATGACATTTCAAAGGGAAAAAAAATAGCAGTTCTTTATTAAAGGTCTAAGTTTGATTTAATTAACTGGAAAAAATAGCAATTCATTAATTTTGTTTATTGTTATGAAAATAATGCAGAAAGAAGTGGTCTTTGGTTATTATTGTTTTTTTTTTTAAAGCTAAAATGAATAAAATAGAAACTTATTTTCCAGGTTCTCTGAAAACAAGCAAATGAGACTAGGATAGGAATGGGCAACCTTTTCTCGCAAGCGGGCCAAATGAAGATTTTTCAGAGTGCCACAGGACTAGAACGATATTTCATTAAACGTTATAAACTTATCCCCCCCCTGGCCAGTGGGGCGGGGGTGTCTCAGTCGGTAGCGCGCCAGGCTCGTAATCTGTAGTTCCCAGGTTCGAGTCCCAGCTGGGTCAGCGTTGAGATTTATCTTCGCAAAATTCCCCGCCCTGCCACGGTCAGTAGGGGACACCGATGGGCTTGGAAAGGCCGCCGTCCGTCGGATGGGACGTTAAGCTGTGGTTCCATGTGCGGGAGAGCCATACACTCTGCACGTTAAAGAACACGCTGGATGGCCTTGACGGGAGGCTACCATCTGTCTCCCAACAGCTGTTCTAGTGAGTCCCCTCACCTAACCTTCTCTGAGCCGTCGGGGTCCATGTGACCTGTCTACTTAGCCCATGGTGTGCAAAAAAGTGCCGCTCAGAGGTAAAACAACCCAACCCCCCTGGCCAGTGTTCTTGGTGAACAATGTGCGTTTACAGCCAAGGTAATTATTTGAATTATAAAATATAAAGAATTAAATTTTATAATATAAAATGTAAACAGTTAAAATATGAATTGATATACTTATTTATTGCAAAATGGAACATGTACTTTATAATTTTAATTAAAAAACTATTACTTTTATTTAATTAAAATTAAGATTAAATGTACAAGAAATTTGAAATAAACAGCAGAATTAACTAAAAATGAAATGCATTTTAATAGAAATTATCATCGACTCCACACACAAATCACATTGCCAGATGACTAATTTCTAAAAATATCGTTGCCAGATATTTTTTCCGAATTCTGTAATCAACCATAGTGTTCGGATACTTTTTTGAGCGACTGTAGGTGGTCATATTATTTTGATACTAGATCGTGTGGGCTCACTCACGGAAATATTGAGCGTGTGCAGTTACCGTTCACAGCAAACTGGAGCGTGTGCAGTAACTGCACACACTCCAGTTTGCTGTGAACGGTAACTGGAGCGTGTACAGTTGCTGTACACTCTCCAGATATTTTTCCTGAATTCTGTAATCACGTGACACGAAGGTTGACAGATTACTAATTTCTAAAAAAATCGTTTCCAGATATTTTTTCTGAATTCTGTAATCAACCATAGTGTTCGGATACTTTTTTGAGCGACTGTACGTTCATCAAGAGCCAAAGAAAAATATTAAAATTTCCACGTTATCAAACGTAAAGTTTTCCCCTTTGGGCACAACATTCCAAAAACCTTTTCCAGTACGAATACATCAGAATCATTTTTGGAATGTTTTGCAATTTTTTTTTTCACTAATATTAAAATTTACACTCATTGGAGTCTTCAGACTTTCGAGAAAATAATTTTTGTCTGTTTCATGCAGCTATAAGTTTCTCAAAAATCTCTTTTTTATGGTTGGCCTTGATAACTTTCATAATTAGAATGTTTTCTGATAATAGTGTCTATTTGAGTGACAGTCAAGGCCAGTGGTCTTTAATCAGGATTAATTGTAAGATTGATGTAACCTGGGTCTAAGTCGTCATAAATTCAATCTAGGCTATTAAAAAACACTAGTGTAAAAGTCAATTGGGAAAGAAATATATATATGTATTTCACAAGTATTAGCCGTCCCGTGGCCGAGTGGTTAGCACGCTTGGCATCTGATCTAAGGGACCTGGGTTCGAGCCCCGGGTAAGGCAGGCTGTTTGTGTCGTTTTTCTGCTGAGGTCCTGCCATCCTCTCAGACCCATCCATCATCACCACAAAGACCCCGAAGGCTCAGAGAAGGTTAGGATAGGGGACCCACTGTAATAGCTGTTGGGAGACAGATGGTAATCTCCCGTGAAGGCCATCCAGCGTGTTCTTTAACGTGCACAGGGTATGGCTCTCCCACACACGGGGCCACGGCTTAACGTCCCATCCGACGGACGGCGGCCTTTTCAAGCCCATCGGTGTCCCCTACTGACCGTGGGCAGGGCTGGCAGTTTTGCGAAGATAAATCTCAACGCTGACCCAGCTGGGACTTAAACCTGGGAACTGCAGATTACGAGCCTGTCGCGCTACCGACTGAGCAACCCCCACACCAAGGTCACAGGGACCCAAGATCTCAGAGAATATTGGAGAACAGGAGAAAGAAGGACCTCCCCCCCCCGCCAAGGCAATCATACAAGTTCTTTAACAATCACAGAATATGTCTCTTCTGCGCATGTAAACACGACTAAATTGCCAAGAGTCAAATGGCGACCTTTCCACACCTAACGATGTCCCCTTTCTCACCGGAGGTAAAACGGGGGTTACCCGGAGAAACTGTCGATGCGGGTACAGTGGGCACTCGAACCTGGAAACAGCAGATTATGAACTTACTGAGAGGGCAGGGAGGGACAGCAATTGGGTCAGTTCCCACCCTTCAGAACGGTAAGGAGCAATATTAATCACTTAAGATTCAGGACTGTTCAAATGTCAACTGCGCAGTCTCATAGTGCACCCAGTTAACAATACAAGCTACGTCATTGACGTTAATCAATAGAAAACACTTACCATTTTCAAGCATTTTTTTTTTCAGTCCTTTCGGAGACTCTTTGTTTGATTGAATTTTACGTCGTAACAGGTTAATTTCTGGAAATGTGAGCAGCACTATATTTTTTGGACTTCAGCAAATCACTATAAATAAGGCATGGATGTTTGTGTCGTTTTTCTGCTGAGGTCCTGCCATCCTCTCAGACCTTCTTCTATGACCTAAAAACTAACAGGCTCCTGTCAGACCTCTGTGGCAAGCAGCTGCTTGAGGGGTATTTATTATTTTTCTTTTATTAATGAATAAGGCATATTTTGGAGTGTTATTATATTTCATTAAATAAGGTTGGGTTGTTTTCTCTCTGAGCGTCACTTTTTTGAACACTATGGGCTAAATAGTCAGGTCACAAGGACCCCGAAAGCTCAGAGAAGTTTGGGGGAGGAACAGCTGTTGGGAGACAGATGGTAGCCTTCCGTCAAGGCCATCCAGCGTGTTCTTTAACGTGCACAGGGTATGGCTCTCCCGCACACGGACTCACGGCTTAACGTACCATCCGACTGACGGTGGCCTATTCCAAGCCCATCGGTGTTCCCTACTGACAGGGGGTAGAGCGGGGGATTTTTGAGGAGATAAATCTGAACGCTGATCTAGCTGGGACTCGGACCTGGGAACTACAGCTCACGAGCCTGGCACGCTACCGACTTATCCACCCCCGCCCCATTTCATCAAATAATTAAGGTTACAGAAGTAATTGTGTGTCCAAAATATAAAGTAATTGTTATTGTTCCATTGTTATGACAGTTTAATATCACCAGATGTAATTAATGTCTTCAACGCTAAATTTCCAAAAATCGCTGAATTGGTAGAGGTCAGGGACATAACCAGGCGGAGGGGATCAGGGTGTCCAGACCCCCCCCCCCCCCAACGAAAATCGGATCATCTTATACGAAATCTCAAATATATCACTTTGAAATCCCAAACAGTTGTCTTTATATAATTTTATTTTAGCCTCATATTTTACCGCAAAACTTCCTGCTCTACCCACGGTCAATAGTAGGCTGTTCCAGTAGGTCTCCTCCCCTAACCTTCTCTGAGCTTTCGGGGTCCTTGTGACCTGGCTAAATTAGTCCATTGTGTGCGAAAGAGTGCCGATTAGAGATAAAACAGTCTAACCCCATATTTTATATCCGACACTAAAAATAAATTAAAAAAAACTATAAAATCTTATTTCTTATAGAATATCATTTTAATCTTTTCTATTCGGTGAAATAGTTTAGTAAGTGGGGAAACCCTACTCACTTTTTATTTTCAGACACTCGCCCCCTCTCCCGAAAAAAAATTTATCGAATCGTTCCCAAAATTGAATTCTCGTTTTCGAACTGAAAAACTCAAGAAAATAAGTGTCGCCCAAGGATTAACAAATTACCTCTGAGCGACACGTTTTGCACAAAATGAGCTGAATGGTCAGGTCACAAGGACCCCGTGGTCTCAGAGAAGGTTAGGGGATCCACTGTATAGCTGTTGGGAGAGAGATGGAATCCCTCTGTCAAGGCCATCCAGCATGTTCTTTAACGTGCACAGAGGTTGGAATCCCCCTGTCAAGGCCATCCAGCATGTTCTTTAACGTGCACAGAGGTTGGAATCCCCCTGTCAAGGCCATCCAGCATGTTCTTTAACGTGCACAGAGGTCGGAATCCCCCTGTCAAGGCCATCCAGCATGTTCTTTAACGTGCACAGAGGTTGGAATCCCCCTGTCAAGGCCATCCAGCATGTTCTTTAACGTGCACAGAGGTTGAAATCCCCCTGTCAAATCCATCCAGCATGTTCTTTAACGTGCACAGAGGTTGGAATCCCCCTGTCAAGGCCATCCAGCATGTTCTTTAACGTGCACAGAGGTTGGAATCCCCCTGTCAATGCCATCCAGCATGTTCTTTAACGTGCACAGAGGTTGGAATCCCCCTTTCAAGGCCATCCAGCATGTTCTTTAACGTGCACAGAGGTTGGAATCCCCCTGTCAAGGCCATCCAGCATGTTCTTTAACGTGCACAGAGGTTGGAATCTCCCTGTCAAGGCCATCCAGCATGTTCTTTAACGTGCACAGAGGTTGGAATCCCCCTGTCAATGCCATCCAGCATGTTCTTTAACGTGCACAGAGGTTGGAATCCCCCTGTCAAGGCCATCCAGCATGTTCTTTAACGTGCACAGAGGTTGGAATCCCCCTGTCAATGCCATCCAGCATGTTCTTTAACGTGCACAGAGGTTGGAATCCCCCTGTCAAGGCCATCCAGCATGTTCTTTAACGTGCACAGAGGTTGGAATCCCCCTGTCAATGCCATCCAGCATGTTCTTTAACGTGCACAGAGGTTGGAATCCCCCTGTCAAGGCCATCCAGCATGTTCTTTAACGTGCACAGAGGTTGGAATCCCCCTGTCAAGGCCATCCAACATGTTCTTTAACGTGCACAGAGGTATGCTCTCCCCCACACTGAACCACGGTCTTCCAAGCCCATCGGTGTCCCCTACTGACTGAGGGCAGTGCGGGGAGTTTTGCGGAGATAAATCTCAACGTTGACCCAGCTGGGACTCGAACCTGGGAACTGCAGATTACGAGTCTGGCGCGCTACCACCTGAGCCACCCCCGCCCCACACATAGGATACAACTCAAAAATTGACTTTTAAGTTCGTTTCACAGCACGTGTTGCTGCTCATACAATAATAAAGTTCTCCAACTTTTTCAGCATCAGGAAACTTTCACACAATTTACGAAGTCATAATATTAAAACCTACTATTCTGTATCAATATAATGCATACGTCATTTTCAGCAATATCCATTAGCGCGAGCGTGACATTTTGAATGTCAAAATCGTGCTTTTTTCCGTGCATATCCTGACGAAAGATCCATACTTTTGCTTTGCTTCTTCTACCATTGGAGACAAATATTCTATGGAGATCTTTCTCGCTTTACTGAATGTTGAGTAAACCAATATCTTTACCATTGTGGTGTATGCGTTTACAGCAGGCCTCTAATGTACTTAGTAACATATGAGAGAGATCTATGTGGGAATACTCTTGTTTACACAGGTCCCGAATTCTGAAGATATTAGATATTCGATTTCTTTTAAGTAAGCTTTGGTAGGAGTCGTACTGAATATAGTGCTCCTTAGATCCTTCAGATACACTGTTTATTGGTTTATGTCGCAGAGATATAGTGTTACTTCTGAGTGCAGTGTGGTTTCTGCGTCGATACTGTGTACACATCTACCAGAAGGAGAAGTGCGTTTCTTCTCCAGCATAAATAGAAGAGGCGTCCATCATTTCTTTATCGTAGACAGACATTTCTGAAAGTAAAAATTGAATCCTTTTTCCCTAGAATGAAAAGGAGCTTTTAGGTTGAGACAACAAGATTTCGTTGAGCTTTTACTGGAACATCTTTTTGAGTGCCTCTGCTGATGTCTGCCAATACCTATAGGTATGATTTATATACTATTTTAAAAAAATGAAGTGTGGTGAAATGTTTAATATTTAAAAAAACAAACTGTGCTATTGATCTAGAGAGTCTGATTTTAATGGATCGTTTAGCATTTCAGGTGTTTGCCTTTTTTTTGTGTCATTCGTATTTTATCTGCTGTGATATCTGCTCTCGATGGGATAAAACGAGAAGTCACGAGACTCCGAAGTATAATGTTCTTAGGGATAGGATCCACTGGAATTAATTCAGTTAAGGAAACGAGTCAAAATCATCCAGCGTGCACAGGGTTGGGTTGTTTTACCTTTGAGTGCACTTTTTTTGGCAAAAAAATGGGCTAAATAGACAGGTCACAAGTACCCCGAAGTTCAAAGAGAGGAAAGAGTTGAGTTTTAAATCTGAGAGGCACTTTTTTTTTTTGCACACGATTGACAAAATGGGATATCACTAAGACCCGAAATGGTTGGAGGAAGGGGTTGGGATGTTTTACCTCTGAGCGGCACTCTTTTTTTTGCACGCAATGTGCAAAATGAGCATATCAATCGAACCCGAAGGGTTCAGAGAAGGTTTTAGGAAGGGTGGGGGTTGTTTTACCTCTGAGCGGGATTTTCTGCACAAAATGGGCTAAATGGCCAGGTCACTATGATCCCAAGGGTCAAAGAAAGGAAAAGATTGGGTTGTTTTATCTCTGAGCGGCGCTTTTTTTGCATACAATGGCCAAAATGGCCAGGTCACTAGAACCCCAAGGGTTCAGAGAAAGGAAAGGCAATTTTCTGCACACGTCTGAGCGGCAATTTTTTGCACACAATGGACTAAATGAACCGATCACTAGGACCTCAAAAGTTCAGAGAAGGCTGGAGGAACGGGTTGGGGTTTTTTTAACTCTGAGCGGAACTTTTTTTAACACACAATGAGCTAAATAGCCAAGTCACAAGGACCCCAAGAGCTCAGAGAAGGTTGGGGGAAGAGGTCCAGTGGTCAGCTGTTAGCAGATAGACGTTAGCCTGCAGGCTCATTATCTGCTGTCCCCCAGATTCATAGTCTGCAATTTCCAGGCTCACAGTCTGCAGTCCCCCAGGTTCATAGTCTGCAGTCCCCAGGCTCATAGTCTGCAGTTCCCAGGCCCATAATCTTCAGTTCTCAGGTTCATAGTCTTTAGTTCTCAGGCTCATAGTCTACAGTCCCCAGCCCATAATCTTCAGTTCTCAGGTTCATAGTCTTTAGTTCTCAGGCTCATAGTCTACAATCCCCAGGCCCATAATCTTCAGTTCTCAGGTTCGTAGTCTGCAGTTCCCATGCTCATTAGTCTGCAGTTCCCAGGCTCATAGTCTTCAGTTCCCAGGTTAAAATCCCACCTGGGCCAGAGTTGTGATTTATCTCCACTAAACCTCAATTCTGCACCAGGTGAGAAAGGGGACTCCAATGGACTTGGAAAGGCCGCCGTCCTTTGAATGTGACGTAAAGCTGTGGTCCCTTGTTTAGGAAAAGTATATCCTGTACACGTTAAAGAACACGTTGGATGGTCTTGACTGGAGGCTTTCATGTGTCTCCTAACAGGTGTCCAATGGGCCCTTTTTCTTAACTTTCTCTGATACCTTAGGGTCCTTGTGACCCTAAGGTCACAAGGACCCTAGCCGCTCAGAAGTAAAACAACCCAACTTTTCTGTCTCCCAATAGCTCTCCAGTGATTCTCTTACAACTTTAACCCTTTGAGGTCCTTGTGACTTGGCCATTTAGTCCTTTTTGTTCATTAAAAGTGCGTCTCAGAGATAAAGCAATACAACTGCGCTGCAAAAAAAAAATACCCAAAGAGTAATAAAAATATTTCATCATAATATTCTATCCCAAACAGAAAGTGCATGCCATTTCTTTCAGAATTCGTGCAGAATATTTAACGCCAGAATCTTGTACCTACCTGCGGGGTCATGCAATGCTTACCTTGTTTTATCTACGCAATAAATTATCCTGAGATCCCCTGCATTGGGTGGACGGATGTATTCATCTCATGTATCGTGACTTGAGATAAGAGAAACAGGTCTCATTCACCTTCTTAGTTGGCTTTTCCTTTGTACAATGGAAAGGAAACGGAACGGTATGTAGCGCATCCTTCATGGTCTCCTGCTTGCTCACCAAATCAGAAGGATCGTTGGGGTTTTCACTAAGACAGGGTTTATCGTGAGCCACCACCATGCAGTGCACTCCGCACAAGGTTCAAGGCTCAAACTGCGCAGTGAATGAGCAGGCAGATTCACGTCCTTGCTGAGAAAGGGAATATTGTAGGATTTGGAAAATGGAAGAGAAGAGATAGCGTCGAAAAGTCTGAATAGCAGTTAGAAAGAGAGGTTCATCAGATTTGGAAAATTATCGAAAAGGGAGGATCGTAAGTTTTGGAAAGTGATCAGAAGAACAGGATCGAACATTTTGGAAAGTGATCAGAAAAAGTACACTGTAAGCTTTGGAAGTGATCAGAAAGGGAGGATCACAACACTTTCAAAGTAATCAGAAAAGGAGGATCTCAACACTTTTAAAGTGATCAGAAAGGGAGAACCACAACACCTTCAAAGTGATCAGAAAGGGAGGATCACATTTGAAACCGATCAGAAAGGGAAGATCACAACACTTTCAAAGCGATCAGGAAGGACGGATCGCAACACTTTCAAAGCGATCAGAAAGGGAGGATCACAACACTTTCAAAGCGATCAGAATGAGAGAATCACAACACTTTCGAAGTGATCATAAAAGGAGGATCACAATACTTTCGGAACGATCAGAGAGAATTACAACACTTTCAAAGCGATCACAAAGGGTGGATCACAAACTTTCGAAGCGATCAGAAAGGTAGGATCACAACACTTTCGAAGTGATCAGAAAGGGAGGATCACAACACTTTCGAAGTGATCAGAAAGGGAAGATCACAACACTTTCAAGCGATCAGAAAGGGAGGATTACAACACTTTCGAAGTGATCGGAAAGGGCGGATCAAAACACTTTCGAAGTGATCAGAAAGGGAGGATCACAACACTTTCGAAGCGATCAGAAAGGTAGGATCACAACACTTTCAAAGCGATCGGAAAGGGCGGATCACAACACTTTCGAAGCGATCAGAAAGGTAGGTTCACAACACTTTCAAAGCGATCGGAAAGGGCGGATCACAACACTTTCGAAGCAATCAGAAAGGAAGGACACAACACTTTCAAAGCGATCAGAAAGACAGGATCACAACATTTTCGAAGCGATCAGAAAGGGCAGATCACAAAACACTTTCAAAGCGTTTAGAAAGGGAGTATCTTAAAACCTGAAAAGTGATCTGAAAAGGAGCATCATAAATCGTGGAAAGGTATCAGAAGGAAAGATCACAAGATAGAAAACGACCAGAAAGTGAATATCTTAAAGCCTAGAATGTAATTGGAAAGGGAGCGTCGTAAAAAAGCCTTGGAAAGTGATCGTAAAGTGTGGATCACAAGACTTGAAAAAGTGATCAGAAGGGGGGGGGGGGGGGGAAATCATCATACTTGAAAAGGGATAAACCTTGGAAAGAAATCAGATAGAGAAGACCATAAGACTTGGGAAATGACCAGAAAGGAAGCTTGTAAATCTTTGGCAAAAAAAAAAATCAGACTGATCGGAAGAACAAAAATTTACCGAAAAAAACTATATCGCAAGTCTCGGAAATTTAGAAAGGGATTAGAAAGGGAACATCGTTTGCCTTAGAAAGTGATAGGAAAACGAGGGTTCTAAGCTTGGGAAGGGATCGAAAAGGGACTCCTGAGACGTAGAAAGTGGAATCAGAAATAAATTTCTAAGGGTTCAGTGGAATCAGAAATAAATTTCAGTGATTCCCAATCCTTACCCAAGTCAGTGGTTCCGGTCATTAGTTTAGTCATCCATTACTTAGTCAGTGGTTCTCACTCCTTACTTAAGATCAGTGGTTCCAACTCCTTACTTAAGATCAGTGGTTCCAACTCCTTACTTAGTCATCGGTTTCTACTCCTTACTTAAGGTCAGTGATTATCACTCCTTAGGTCAGTAGGTCACACTCCCTGCTTAAATCAGTGGTTTCCACTGCTTGCTTAAGTCAATTGTTCCTACTCCTTGCTTAGTCAATGATTCTCACTCCTTAACTAAGTCAGTGGTTCCAGTCATTAGTGGGGCGGGGGGGGGGACTCAGTCGGTATCGCGCCAGGCTCGTAATCTGTAGTTCCCAGGTTCGAGTCCCAGCTGGGTCAGCATTGAGATTTATCTCCGCAAAATTCCCCACCTTGCCCACGGTCAGTAGGGGACACCGACGGGCTTGGAAAGGCCGCCGTCAGTCGGATGGGACGTTGAACCGTGGCCCTGTGTGCGGGAGAGCCATACCCTGTGCACGTTAAAGAACACGCTGGATGGCCTTGACGGGAGGCTATCATCTGTCTCCCAACAGCTGTTCCAGTGGGTCCCTTCTCCCAACCTTCTCTGAGCCTTCGGGGTCCATGTGACCTGGCCATTTAGCCCATGGTGTGCAAAAAAGTGCCGCTCAGAGGTAAAACAATCCAATCCAACCCTTCAACCAAATGGTATTTTCTAAAACTACCCTTCACGGAAATCAGGAGTGGGAACCACTTCCCTGGTTAAAGACTCACCTGGGCCAGCGTTGAAATTTATATCCACAAAACCCTTCACCCTGCCCTTGGTTGGAAAGATGACACTGGTGGACTTGGAAAGGCTACCGTCCGTCGAATGAGGCGTTAAGCCGTAGCTCTGTATGCTGGAGAGGGTATTCCGTGCACGTTAAAGAACACACTGGATGGCCTTGACGAGAGACTTCCATGTGTTTCCTAACAGCTATCCAGTGGGTCCCCTTCCTTCAACCTTCTCTGAGCCTTCGGGGTCCTTGTAACCTGGCTATTTAGCTCGCTGTGTGTAAAAAAGGTGCCACTTAGAGGTAAAACAACTCAACAAGAGCTTCAACAATATCAACAGGCTTTTAAAATTCGCTACCAGTAATTACCAACTGCTGTTTATTCTTGACTAACTGGGGTATAGGTTAGCTCAGTCGGTAGCGCGCCAGGCTCGTAATTTACAGTTCTCAAATTCGAGCCCCATCTGGACAAGCGTCGAAATTTATCTCCGCTAAACCTCTACGTTACCCTAGGTCGAAAGAGGTCGTTGGGCTTGCAAAGGTCGCCATCCATCGGATGGGTCGTAAAGCCGTGTCTCCCCTGCACGGAGCATACCCTGTGCACGTTAAAGAATACGCTGGAAGGGCTTGACGGGAGGCTACTATCTGGCTCGTAAGAGCTGTCCAGGGGCCCCTTCTCCCAACCTTCTCTGAGCCTTCGGGGTACTTGTGACCTGGCTATTTAGCTGGCCGTGTGTAAAAAAAGGTGCCACTTAGAGGTACAACAACTCAACAAGAACTTTTAGATGTTCTGATTTTGTGTTTTCACAGCTTAAACGATTGTTTATATCCAAACAGCTTCATACTCACTTCCATACTCACTTCATGTGAATCCATCTCCCATATTCGTCTTATTGCAGCTTTAACGAGATAAATGTCTGTGTGTTTTCTTGAGAGATTGTCCCAGTGGGACGGAATATTTCAAAACCTATACCGATCTCTAGATAATCAACCTGTCAGTTTTGTCTTTGAAGATTTCTCGCAAACAGAGAGTTATTGCATAGTTTCCTCATTTTTTACCCCCCCCCCCCCAGTGCTTCGTAAGTGGATGGAATTTAATATGTCTCTGAACACTCTCTTCTAAACGTGTTGCTGGAAAAATTCGCATCCAACGCCGACTAAGAGCATTTCTCTGAAGAATGCAGTAGGATGTCACACTTAAATTTCGTGTCTTTTCAATATCGGTTTCTGAGATGAAGTTTATGATATGAGAAATTCTTTCCTTTCAGAGATGTCGCAGAGCAAAGTCTGTTGTGTACAGACACTGACGGATTCAAGATTGGATCCAGAAATGTATCGGGTATGGTGGAGTCAACAACGGATTCAATGACGTTGTAGCGGATGTAAAAATGGATCCAGAAGTATAACTACGCACGTGAGGGTTGGGTTGTTTTACCTCTGAGCGGCACTTTTTTGCACACCATGGGCTAAATGCCCAGGTCATATGGACCCCCGGAGGCTCAGAGAAAGTTGGGGGAGGGGACCCACTGGAACAGCTGTTGGGAGACAGATGGTAGCTTCCCGTCAAGGCCATCCAGCGTGTTCTTTAACGTTGGGTTGTTTTACCTCTGAGCGGCACTTTTATGCACACCATGGGCTAAATGGCCAGGTCACATGGACCCCGAAGGCTCAGAGAAGGTTGAGGGAGGGGACCCACTGGAACAGCTGTTGGGAGACAGATGGTAGCCTCCCGTCAAGTCCATCCAGCGTGTTCTTTAACGTTGGGTTGTTTTACCTCTGAGCGGCACTTTTTTGCACACCATGGGCTAAATGGCCAGGTCACATGGACCCCGAAGGCTCAGAGAAGGTTGAGGGAGGGGACCCACTGGAACAGCTGTTGGGAGACAGATGGTAGCCTCCCGTCAAGGCCATCCAGCGTGTTCTTTAACGTTGGGTTGTTTTACTTCTGAGCGGCACTTTTTTGCACACCATGGGCTAAATGGCCAGGTCACATGGACCCCGAAGGCTCAGAGAAGGTTGAGGGAGGGGACCCACTGGAACAGCTGTTGGGAGACAGATGGTAGCCTCCCGTCAAGGCCATCCAGCGTGTTCTTTAACGTTGGGTTGTTTTACCTCTGAGCGGCACTTTTTTGCACACCATGGGCTAAATGGCCAAGTCACATGGACCCCGAAGGCTCAGAAAAGGTTGGGGGAGGGGACCCACTGGAATAGCTGTTGGGAGACAGATGGTAGCCTTCCGTCAAGGCCATCCAGCGTGTTCTTTAACGTTGGGTTGTTTTACCTCTGAGCGGCACTTTTTTGCACACCATGGGCTAAATGGCCAGGTCACATGGACCCCGAAGGCTCAGAGAAGGTTGGTGGAGGGGACCCACTGGAACAGCTGTTGGGAGACAGATGGTAGGCTCCCGTCTAGGCCATCCAGCGTGTTCTTTAACGTGCACAGGGTATGGCTCTCCCGCACACGGGGCCACGGCTTAACGTCCCATCCGACGGACGGCGGCCTTTCCAAGCCCATCGGTGTCCCCTACTGACAGTGGGTAGGGCGGGGAATTTAGGGGATATAAATCTCAACGCTGACCCAGCTGGGACTCGAACCTGGGAACTACAGATTACGAGCCTGGCGCGCTATCGACTGAGCCACCCCCGCACCTAGGCACGTGAGGAAGGAGAGATTGGGTAAAACAATGAAAAATTAAACGATGTATCCAGCAATGACTGAGACTAGCTTAACCAGTGGTAGATCCAACATTCCTTTCTTCGAACGGAGGGGGCGAGGGTGGCTCAGTCGGTAGCGCGCCAGGCCCGTAATCTGTAGTTCCCAGGTTCGAGTCCCAGCTGGGTCAGCGTTGAGACTTATCTCCGCAAAGCTCCCCGCCCTACCCACAGTCAGTAGGGAGCACCGATGGACTTGCAAAGACCGCCGTCCGTCGGATGGAGCGTTAAGCCGTGGCCACGTGTGCGTGAGAGCCATACCCTGTGCACGTTAAAGAACACACTAGATGGCCTTGACGGGAGGCTACCATCTGTCTCCCAACAGCTGTTCCAGTGGGTCCCCTCCCCCAACCTTCTCTGAGCCTTCGGGGTCCGTGTGACCTGGCCATTTAGCCCATGGTGTGCAAAAAAGTGCCGCTCAGAGCTAAAACAAAAAACCCAAAATCTTCGAACGGATGTGACACCATTTTAAAGATCAAACATATTTTAACCGATTGTATTGCTTTTAATCTTGAGCGTTGTTACGATAATTTTACGGCCGAGCCCGTTACAGTCGGCCACCTTTTATCTGACAAACTGTTTTTACCTATCTTCCTATTGCTTTTGACTCCGGGGCGAGGCTGGCTCAGTCGGTAGCGCGCCAGGCTCGTAATCTGTAGTTCCCAGGTTCGAGTCCCAGCTGGGTCCGCGTTGAGATTTATTTCCGCAAAACTCCCCGCCCACGGTCAGTAGGGGACACCGATGGGCTTGGAAAGGTTGCCGTCCGTAGGATGGGATGTTAAGCCGTGGCTCCGTGTGCGGGAGATCCATACCCTGTGCACGTTAAAGAACACGCTGGATGGCCTTGACGGGAAGCTACCATCTGTCTCCCAACAGCTGTTTCAGTGGGTCTTCTCCTCCAACCTTCTCTGAGCCTTCGGGGTCCGTGTGACCTGGCCATTTAGCCCAATGGTGTGCAAAAAAGTGCCGCTCAGAGGTAAAACAATCCAATCTTTTGACTCTGACATTTGTCTGTTTGTTGGTTTGTGGATTTGAGAAAATGTTGTTCCACCATATCTTTCGAATGCGATGGAGAAACTTAATGATTTATGTGCCAAATGAAAGCTTGTGAAGCGGGGAGTGTCACAGGCTATCAAAAATTGACTTGTTTCTCCTCCCCTAAGAAAGAGGAAATGCGAAAATTATTGTTCCGCTAATCTCCAGAACGCGAATGCCGAAAGTAACAAGCTATGAGTCGAATGAAAGCTTCTGATGCCGGAATGCCGTATGCTATGAAAAATTGATTCTCCAATTCTTAAAAAAGGGGGAAAATCTGAAAATGATTATTCCTCTATATCTCTTGAATCCGGGGGGGGGGGGGGGAATAGGTTGGGTTGTTTTACCTCTGAGCGACACTTTTTTGCACATAATGGGCTAAATGGCCAGGTTACAAGGACCCCGAAGGCTCAGAGAAGGTTGTGGGAGGGAACCCACTGGGACAACTGTTGGGTTGGGTTGTTTTGCCTCTGAGCGGCACTTTTTTTGCACACAATGGGCTAAATGGCCAGGTTACAAGGACCCCGAAGACTCAGAGAAGGTTGTGGGAGGGAACCCACTGGGACAACTGTTGGGTTGGGTTGTTTTTACCTCTGAGCAGCACTTTTTTGCACACAATGGGCTAAATGGCCAGGTTACAAGGACCCCGAAGGCTCAGAGAAGGTTGTGGGAGGGAACCCACTGGGACAACTGTTGGGTTGGGTTGTTTTACCTCTGAGCAGCACTTTTTTTGCACACAATGGGCTAAATGGCCAGGTTACAAGGATCCCGAAGGCTCGGAGAAGGTTTTGGGATGGAACCCACTGGGATAACTGTTGGGTTGGATTGTTTTATCTCTGAGCGGCACTTTTTCGCACACAATGGGCTAAATGGCCAGGTTACAAGGACCCCGAATGCTCAGAGAAGGTTGGGGGAGGGGACCCACTGGGAAAGCTGTTAGACTGGAGACAGATGGTAGCCTCCCGTCAAGGCCATCCAGTGTATTCTTTAACGTGTACAGGGTATGACTCTCCCGTACACGGGGACCACGGCTTAACGTCCCATCCGACGGACGGCAGGAGGGAAATAACTAGCTATGTGTCGAATGAAAGTTTGTGACGCGAGGAGTGTTGTAGGCTATGAAAAATTGACCCTCGATGCTTTCTTCCCCCCTAAAAAACGTAAAATCTGAAAGTCGTCCTACTCTATCATCGGAATGCGAGGGCCTAAAATAAATAAAATAAATAAATACCCCCTCAAGCAGCTGCTTGCCACAGAGGTCTGACAGGAGCCTGTCAGTTTATATGCCATAGGAGAAGGATCTGAGAGGATGGCAGGGCCTCAGTAGAAAAACGACACATACATCCATGACTTACCCAGGGCTCGAACCCAGGTCCCTTAGAATCAGTATCCAAGCGCGCTAACCACTCGGCCATCTATAGTCGTTCAGAAAAATATCCGAACACTATGGTTGATTACAGAATTCAGGAAAAAATATCTGGCAACGATCTGGCAACCCTCGTGTCACGTGACACGAAGGTTGCCAGATCACTAATTTCTAAAAAAAATCGTTTCAAATTCAAATTTATTTTCGGTAAGTATTATCTATAATTATATTACATAAAGAATCCCACTAAGCCGAAGCTTATCAGCGGGAATGTACATATATGTTTTTACAGATATGATCTAGATTGCCTCAGTAGTACAAAAAATGAAGGAGAGAAAAAAAGGAATAAATGAGAAAGAAAACCGACAAAATGATGAAAGTTTCCAAATAAAAACCAGATATTTTTTTCTGAATTCTGTAATCAACCATAAAAATAAATACCCCCTCAAGCAGCTGCTTGCCACAGAGGTCTGACAGCAGCCTATCCGTTTATATGCCATAGTAGAAGGTCTGTGAGGATGGCAGGACCTCAGCAGAAAAACAACACATACGCCTTACCCGTGGCTCGAACCACTAGATCCCTTAGTCCCTTAGATCAGTAACCAAGCGCGCTAACCACTCGACCACGGGACGGCTGTAATCAACCGTAGTGTTCGGATATTTTTTTCAGCGACTGTACAATTACGAGTTAGATGTGAAATGGAAGCTCGTGTTGGGTTGTTTTACCTCTGAGCGGCACTTTTTTGCACACCATGGGCTAAATGGCCAGGTCACATGGACCCCGAAGGCTCAGAGAAGGTTGGGGGAGGGGACCCACTGGAACAGTTGTTGGGAGACAGATGGTAGCCTCCCGTCAAGGCCATCCAGCGTGTTCTTTAACGTGCACAGGGTATGGCTCTCCCGCACACGGGGCCACGGCTTAACGTCCCATCCGACGGACGGCGGCCTTTCCAAGCCCATCGGTGTCCCCTACTGACCGTGGGCAGGGCGGGGAATTTTGCGGAGATAAATCTCAACGCTGACCCAGCTGGGACTCGAACCTGGGAAATACAGATTACGAGCCTGGCGCGCTACCGACTGAGCCACCCCCGCCCCATAAAGCTCGTGTAATGATGGTCGTAAACTATTTCGAATTTCGAAATAATGGTTTTCGCGGGGGTCGATTTTAACGAGTCGTATCTCAAATTAAAGCTTGTGATGTCCCAAATGTCGTGGTCAACCTCAAACGTGACTCCAAACAGGGGATAAATGTGCTCGATGTTTATGAGTCGTATATCAAAGTTTCCGAAGGTAAGTGTTTTTAGTGATATCAAAAAAAATTTGAAATTTTGAAATTTAAAAAATACCTATCTTCTTATTGGGGTTCTAAAAAGTAGGAAATAATCCTAAAACATATCGATGGTGCAATCAGTCACTGAGTTCTCATTCGCTTCGAAAGAAGATAAGGCGCCGATTAACCTACTCGACTAGATTGCTGACGCTCTATCTTCCTTTGAAGTGAATTCGAACTCAGTGACTGATTGCACCATCGATATACTTCCGATTTATTTTCTACTATTTAGGACCCTATAGTAACGTTCATGGAAGGCTAAATAGAATTATTCAGTAATAATGTCCTATAGGACGTAAATATTTTTCAATTTATATTTTTCATGAAGTTTTTTCAAATCTCTTAAACGAAGGAAAAATATTACACTGAAATATACGCAATTGCAATCTCTTAGCCCTCCTCTTTTTTTATTTTTTTTTCAGGATTAGTGTCGGGCAATGATTTGAGTATGGTCCAATGTCCAGTTTCTGCAACGTCGTTGTAAAAAATACTTTGGTATTCTTTCTTTTCCCAGGGGCGGGGGTTGGCTGGCTCAGTCGGTAGCGCACCAGGCTCGTAATCTGTAGTTCCCAGGTTCGAGTCCCAGCTGGGTCAGCGTTGAGATTTATCTCCGCAAAACTCCCTGCCCTGCCCACGGTCAGTAGGGCACACAGATGGGCTTGGAAAGGCCGCCGTCCGTCGGATGGGACATTAAGCCGTGGCCCCGTGTGCGTGAGAGTCATACCCTGTGCACGTTAAAGAACACGCTGGATGGCCTTGACGGGAGACTACCATCTGTCTCCCAACAGCTGTTCCAGTGGGTCTCCTCCCCCAACCTTCTCTGAGCCACTGCGGTCCTTGATTTGCACACCATGGGTCATTTAGCCCATGGTGTGCAAAAAAAGTGTCGCTCAGAGGTAAAACAATCCAACCTATATAATTACAAACCACGTCGTCATTTAATGAACGCAACCTCCAAACCAGCAACGAGAATCCTAAGTCTCATAAAAACAAGGATTTATAACGTTTGGACATCACAGCAAAGCTCGTTTTTACTGATGAAAACGACCCTTGTAACTAACGCCAATCGTGGCATTAATTTCCAAACGGCTTCAACTGATGTTTCCTTCAGCACTGTTCCGTGAGATTTTCCACTGGACTCTTGACAGTTATTGATCTTTGGAGACATCTTCTTGGATGGAGAAAACTTAATCCCTTGGCAGTAAAGCGTGTATAAAAGCCAGTGATAAAGTATCTCCTGGTTTTCCCGAAGTCTTCGCTAAACAGCCATCCGTGCCCATCTGACGTCGTGGGTAATCTTCTAGTCGCTCGTAGAGTCGTAAGACAGAAGCATTGGTTCACACACTTCCATTGGCAGCGAACACGCCATGGAAGACATCTGCGTGCCTTCCACGCCGGGTGTCACGTGATCATATCCACTGTTTCCCCTCCAGAATGTGTACGTAGGTAATCCGATTGGGAGAGATTTGGAGTGGCAGTTTGTGGGTGGAGATCAGGGATTTGAACAGGTCATACACAGATACTGTTTTTTTGGTACGGAAAAACAAAACTTGAGGAGATTTACTGATGTAGTAGACTTTTTCGCTCGCTGAAAAACAAACAACGATGTTATTTTAAATTTTACTTCTTTTTCCCTTCTTATAGAAAATGTTTTTTCCCCCTGCTTTTTGTGTTTTTTTAAATAACCGAATTTAGATTGAAAAAAAAAATGATTTCATTTTTGTTTTTCTAAATTTAGAGATATTTTGAACGAATTGATTCGTTAAATGACATCCAGATTAACACGAGTTCTATCCTATGGGTTGTTTTACCTCTGAGTGGCACGTTTTTGCACAATGGGCTAAATGGCCAGGTCACAAGGACCCCGAAGGCTCAGAGAAGGTTGAGGTGACCCACTGGAACAGCTGTTGGGAGACAGATGGTAGCCTCCCATCAAGGCCATCCAGCGTGTTCTTTAACGTGCACATGGTATGGCTCTCCCGCACACGGGGTCACGGCTCAACGTCTCATCCGACGGACGGCGGCCTTTCCAAGCCCATCAGTGTCCCCTACTGACCGTGGGCAGGGCGGGGAATTTTGCGGAGAAAAATCTCAACGCTGACCCAGCTGGGACTCGAACCTGTTAACTACAGATTACGAGCCTGGCGCGCTACCGACTGAGCCATCCCCGCCCCGACTGAGAGGAGTTTGTCAGTTTATAGAGCCATAGTAGAATATCTGTGAGGAAGGAGAGACCTCAGCAGAGAGACGACACAAACATCCATGCCTTATCCGAAGCTCGAACCCAGGTCCCTTTGCTCAGTAGCCAAGTACGCTAAACTTTTGTCTACGAGAACGCCATAAAAAATAAGGCTATAAAAATTTTCTGCTCTATAAGAAAAAGGTAAAAAATCATCCGTATTAAATATGTGAACATATTCTCTTTAACGGAGACCTTCTGGCCTCGGGTTCGAATCCCACCTGAGCCAGCGTTGAGATTTATCTCCGTAAAATTCCCCGCCCTACCGTTTGTCAGTGAGGGACACTCATAGGCTTGGAAAGCCGCTGTCCGTCGTTAAAAAGCACACTGGATGGCCTGGAAGGGAAGATACCATCTGTCTCAGTCCTCGGGGTCCTTGTGACCTGGTCGTTTCCCCTGTTTTGTGCAAAATTTCCCTCCCTGCCCACAGCCAGTAGGGGACACCGTGGGCTTGGAAAGGACGCCGTCCGTCAGATGGGACGTTAAGCCGTGGCCTCGTGTGCAGGAGTGCTATACCACGTGCACGTTAAAGACCACGCTGGATGACCTTGACGGGAGGCTATCATCTGTCTCCCAATAGCTGTTCCAGTGGGTCCCCTCTCCCAACCTTCTCTGAGCCTTCGGGGTCCATGTGACCTGGCCATTTAGCCCATGGTGTGCAAAAAAGTGCCGCTCAGAGGTAAAACAATTCAGCGTTAAAGAACACGCTGGATGGCCTTGACAGGAGGCTACCATCTGTTCTCCCAACAGCTGTTCCAGTGGGTCCCCTCTCCCAACCTTCTCTGAGCCTTCGAGATCCATATGACCTGGCCATTTACCCCATGGTGTGCAAAAAAGTGCCGCTCAGAGGTAAAACAATTCAACGTTAAAGAACACGCTGAATGGCCTTGACGGGAGGCTACCATCTGTTCTCCCAACAGCTGTTCCAGTGGGTCCCCTCTCCCAACCTTTTCTGAGCCTTCGGGGTCCATGTGACCTGGCCATTTAGCCCATGGTGTGCAAAAAAGTGCCGCTCAGAGGTAAAAAAACCGAATTCTGACCTCCAGGTGAATGATCCAAATCGGCGGAAAAATCTTCAGGGTTGGGATGTTTTACCTCTTAGCGGCACTTTTTTTGCACACAATGGGCTAAATGGCAGGTCACAAGGACCCCTAAGACTCAGAGAAGGTTGGAGATGGGAACTCATTGGACAGTTGTTGGGAGACAGATAGTAGCACCCCGTAAAGATCATCCAGCGTATTCTGTAATGTGCACAGGGTATAAGCTTTCCGCACAAGGCTTAACGTCCAATCCGACGGACGGCGGACTCTCCAAGCCCATTGGGTTGGGTTGTTTTACCTCTGAGCGGCACTTTTTTGCACACCATGGGCTAAATGGCCAGGTCACAAGAACCCCAAAGGCTCAGAGAAGGATGGGGGAGGAGACCCACTGGAGCAGCTGTTGGGAGACAGATGGTAGCCTCCCGTCAAGGCCATCCAGCGTGTTCTTTAACGTGCACAGGGTATGACTCTCCCGCACACGGGGCCACGGCTTAACGTCCCATCTAACGGACGGCGGCCTTTCCCAGCACATTGGTGTCCCCAACTGACAGTGGGCAGGACGGGGAATTTTGCGGAGATAAATCTCAACTCTGATCACGCTGGGACTCGAACCCGGGAATTACAGATTACGAGCCTGGCGCGCTACCGTCTGAGCCCCCCCTCGCCCCCCAAGCCCATTGGTGTCCTCTACTGACAGACCACACGGAGTTGTTCAGTTCAGTTCAGTTTTATTATAATAATAAGGTTACAAACAACATATATTTGTAATACTCTTATTAACCCAAGAGCATCTAAGCTCATGTAGGTTAATTTACAAATTATTTAAATACATAATTTTGGCAACACTGACACTCAACTTTACATAAAGAAAAAAATATATATACAAAACAACACAGAATTTATTGAAACGAATTAATTTTTTTTACTTTATAAGGCATGGATGTGTGTGTTTTCTGCTGAGGTCCTGCCATCCTCACAGACCTTCTGCTGTGGCATATAAACTGACAGGCTCCCGTCAGACCTCTGTGGCAAGCAGCTGCTTGAGGAGGTATTTATTTTTATTTAACACTGAAAACAGACTGTCTGCATTTGTAATGGTCATTAGATAATTAGCAGTGAGAGATCTGAAATGCATAAATTTTCTTTCATTTTGAATTATAACCGGTAAAGAATTAAAAATTTTAGGGGAGAAATAAACAAAATGTTTGTGCATAATTTATTTATTTGCAAGTGGCAACAGAAACCTTTTCCCATCATCTCGCACAGAATAATTTGTATAATGCAGCACTGCATTGTCGTTTTTAAAGAAGTAATTTAATGTTCTATAAACAAATAAATGTCTCAGTGGAAATACACCTGAAATGGTATACTTACAAAAGATGGTAACAGTTTTATATTTATTTGGTAATATTTGAAATATAAATTTATTTTGCATTGAAATTAGACTCCTTAATGATGAAATGTATGTTCCTCCCCAACTTGTAATACCATACAGTATAGCAGATTGGACACAAGATTTGTATAGCGCCGTCCCGTGGCCGAGTGGTTAGCGCGCCTGGCTACTGATCTACGGGACCTGGGTTCGAGCCCCGTGTCAAGGCGTGGATGTTCATGTTGTTTTCTGCTGAGGTCCTGCCATCCTCTCAGATCTGCCATTCTTCTTCAACATATAAACTGACAGGCTCCTGTCAGACCTCTGTGGCCAGCAGCTGCTTGAGGGGTATTTATTAATTTTTATTACTGAGGATTTTTTTTAAATAATAAAATTTATATAACATCTGTCTAAGTGTGTTTGTTAGTTTTCCAATGTGCATTTTCCAACTTAGGGAGCTATCAATATAAACGCCTAGGTATAGTAGACTTTGAACCTGTTCAATTTGGCTCAGCTGGTCTCGAACCTGGGAACTGCAGATTACGAGCCTGGCGCGCTACCGACTGAGCCACTCCACCCACAAAATACAGAAGAAATGACATATGCGTTAAGAGCAGAAGAGATCCAAAAAAAAAAACCAGTTTCTAAAGCGATCGTTTAAAGAATGCTCGAATAGTAACACCAGAAATGCTTTTACACTGAAAGGATCATATTATCGTCTTGTCTTTCAAAAAATTCTCTCTTTTTGAGGTAGATACTGATGATGGCTGTTATCTCCTCGACGCATAGAGCATTTATGCAAAACTCTTCTTCAATGAAAGCCATCCACAGTTAATGTCCCAAGGCCAATAACTACAAGATATCGTCTACTAGGTCCACGTATTACGAAGTTCTCTGATGCATCATTGTTATGTAAAACTATCTGCAAGCGTCTTTTTCACTCTATAGAATGTTGACCTCGAGGGGAAAGGGGGTGGGTGAGTGGGGGGGGGTTCTCCGGTTCCTCCTTTATTCAGATGTGGCCACAGTATTAGGCGACGCTGTCTCAGTCAAGCCAATTTGTCATGCTCCACCTCGGGAACCATTGTCTTTCTGTTCCCAGGTGGGCTGTTCTTCTCCGCCAGATGGCGCGTGTGCAGCCCGCTGGCACGGATTACCCGTAACTGCAAGGGCTTGTGGGACAAAAGCATCATCTCTAGAAGAGGATGCAGAGGGAGAATGCACGAAAAAAAAAGACAATGGGCAAATGAAAATTCCCTTTCTTGCCTCGCTGAGAAAAGTGACGTCTTGTGTGTATCTTGATTTTTCTTCCGTTTTCCCATTGGTGATATTTTCTCGTTTATTTTTTTTCTCTGTCTCTGAAAGGAGAAAATGCAGGCTTGTGTTTCATAAATATCAATTATGAAATGTGGCCCCGGTTGGCTAAGCCACCATCCACTCTCTAATGTGCTGTTTATCTCTGGTAATTACGGGCTACTCCTAATCAATAACCTGTTATCTTGGGGTCGTCACGCGATTTCCGCCGCCATTCGAAGGAAAGCGGACGATGTTTGGGGGTCGTGACCTTACGATATCGGATGGACACTGGCGACATATGCAGGTCTATAAGCACACGTCAGGGTAATGTCGTTTTTCTGTTCAGTAATCACGCAGAATTGCTTTTTTTAATGGTTTTAAAAAAAAAGCTGTTATTTTTGATTTGTTCTCTATTTGTCTATTTGTCTAATAATAATAATAATTTAATCCATGCAGAGGGTTAGAGTAAAGTCAAGGTGTAATAATTACAGTAAAGTTAAGGTCAATGTAGGTAATTTTGGATATAAATTTAAACATTCAAGTGGCATTTTTTTATTAGATTTCAACTGTTTTTTTTACCTCATTCTTGGGTCTACCCTTGTTTGTTCTGGTTTTACCTCATGCATGGGTTGTTTTATCTCTGAGAGATGGGGGCAGGGGTGGCTCAGTGGGTAGCGCGCAGGCTCGTAATCTGCAGTTCTCAGGTTCGAGTCTCCCGCACACGGAGCCACGTTAAGCCGTGGCTCCGTGTGTGGGAGAGCCATACCTTGTGCACGTTAAAGAACAGCTGGGTGGCCTTGATGGGAGGTTACCATCTGTCTTCTAACAGCTGTCCAGTGGGTATCCCTCTCAATCTAATCTCAGCACTCGGGGTCCTTGTTACTTGGCCATTTAGCCCATTGTGTGCAAAAAAAGTGCCGTTCAGAAGTAAAATAACTCAACCCATTTGTGTCTGCATTGAGATTTATCTCCGCAAAACTCCCCGCCCTACCCACGGTCAGTAGGGGACACTGATGGGTTTGGAAAGACAGCCGTCCGTCGGATGAGACCTTAAACCGTGGCCCCGTGTGCGCGAGAGCCATACCCTGTGCACGTTAAAGAACACGCTGGATGACCTTGACGGGAGGCTACCATCTGTCTCCCAACAGCTGTTCCAGTGGGTCCCCTCCCCCAAACTTCTCTGAGCCTTCGGGGTCACCTTGACAAAATGGTGTGGAAAAAAAGTGCCGCTCAGAGGTAAAACGACCCGGTGTTAGGTCAGCTGTTAGGAGACCAGATGGTAGCCCCCGAACCAGATCATCCAGTGTGCTTTTCAGCGCGCGTAAGTATGTCTACACACGGGACCACGACTTTAACGCTCCATCCAACGGACAGCAACTTTTTCAAACTCATTGGTGTCCCTTTTAAGACCAAGAACAGCAACGGAGATAAATATCAACGCCGACACAAATGGGTTGAGTTATTTTACTTCTAAACGGCACTTTTTTGCACACAATGGGCTAAATGGCCAAATAACAAGGACCCCGAGTGCTGAGATTAGATTGAGAGGGATACCCATTGGACAGCTGATAGGAGACAGATGGTAGCCTCCCGTCAAGGCCATCCAGCGTGTTCTTTAACGTGCACAGGGTATGGCTATCCCGCACACGGAGCCACAGCTTAATGCCCCATCCGACGGACGGCGGACTTTTCAAGCCCATCGGTGTCCCTTACTGACCGTGGGCAGGGCGGGAATTTTGTGGACATAAATCTCAACGCTGACCCAGCTGGGACTCGAGCCTGGGAACTATAGATTAAGAGCCTGACGCGCTACTGACTGAGCCACCCCGCTCTCAAACCTGGCTCAAGCGGGAACTCGAACTGGGAAGTGCAGATTACGAGCCTGGTGCACTACCGACTGAACCGACCTCAACCCCCTTTTCCTTCGAGAGTAGGGGCGGGGGTGGCTCAGTCGGTAGCGCGCCAGGCTCGTAATCTGTAGTTCCCGGGTTCGAGTCCCAGCTGGGTCAGCGTTGAGATTTATCTCCTCAAAATTTCCCCGCCCTGCCCACGGTCAGTAGGGGACACCGATGGGCTTGGAAAGGCCGCCGTCCGTCGGATGGGACGTTAAGCCGTGGCCCCGTTTGCGGGAGAGCCATACCCTGTGCACGTTAAAGAACACGCTAGATGGCCTTGACGGGAGGCTACCATCTGTCTCCAAACAGCTGTTCCAGTGGGTTCCCTTCCCCAACCTTCTCTGAGCCTTCGGGGTCCATATGACCTGGCCATTTAGCCCATGGTGTGCAAAAAAGTGCCGCTCAGAGGTAAAACAATCCAATCCAATCCGAGAGCTTACTTTAAAATCATTTCATCCTTTGAAAAAAAAAATAGGAATCAAATTCAACGTCAAATAAAAAAAAAGTGCTCACGTGTTAGAGCATCTCAAACTATTTAACTCTTCATAAGGAACTCTTTTGAAGAGCTAGCGAGACCTTGGTATTGACTTCTTTGGGAAACAAAGACTGAAAATCCGAGCATTTCATTTCAGTGTTTCCCGAGTTCATCGACAGAGGTGCGCCGATTTCCGAAGTAACAGCGCACGGCAAATCTGGAGTCAACTGACGCGCACCCGAATCTTAAACGCGTTGTCGACAGCATTGCCATGACAACGCGTCGAAAGTGACATTGACGAGGAAACGGTGATTGACATACGGACGGTTCTCCCGAAAAAGGATTTTTTCATTGTGTCAAAAACAGAAAAAAAAAATCACACCAGACCAGCAAGGCTAAAATGTTTTTATTTTGAAATGGGAGGTGGGGGGGCGGGGGGGGGGGGGTGTAATAAAAAGAGAAAGTAGGCTAGAGTGAGAATGGCCATCAATTTGGTCGATAATGGAGTGGATGTCATTTCCGTTTGATAGAAAATGCAAATGAGACCCTTTATTTTTTCTTCAGTTTCACTTTGACATTTTTTAAAGTGCATTTTCGAATACTGTATTGAATTTTTTAAGCTTAATCAAAACCACGTTGGAATGTTTTTTTTTTTACCACGGTGGATTTTTTTTTACCATTGAGCGGTACTTTTTTTGTACATAAGAGGCTAAATTGCCGTGTGCCAAAGGACTCCTACAAGTTGAGAATGGATAGGAAAAGGTATCCACTGGATAACTGATATTTTAATGGGATATATAACTAGTTTACAAGGAGTTCCACTGAGCTGAGAGTGGGTAGGGAAAGAAGAATCCTCTTGACACGCACTGACAGCTAATAGCATAATGGGATAAATAGCCAAGCTCAGCGTGGGTAGGGAAAGGGAGATCCACTTGACAGCTAATAGCATAATGGGATAAATAGCCAGGTTACAAGGACCCACACAGGCTCAGAGTAGGTAAGGAAAGGGGGACCTACTTGACATCTGATAGCATAATGGGATAAATAGCCAGGTTACAAAGATCCTCACATGCTCAGCGTGGGTAGGGAAAAGGAGATCCACTTGACAGCTAATAACATAATGTGATAAATAGCAGGTTACTAAGATCCTCGCATGCTCAGCATGGATAGGGAAAGGTAGATCCACTTGACAGCTAATAGCATAATGGGATAAATAGCCAGGTTACAAGGACCCACACAGGCTCAGAGTAAGTAAGGAAAGGGGGACCTACTTGACATCTGATAGCATAATGGGATAAATAGCCAGGTTACAAAGATCCTCACATGCTCAGCGTGGGTAGGGAAAAGGAGATCCACTTGACAGCTAATAACATAATGTGATAAATAGCCAGGTTACAAAGATCCTCACATGCTCAGCGTGGATAGGGAAAGAGAGATCCACTTGACAGCTAATAGCATAATGGGATAAATAGCCAGGTTACAAGGACCCACACAGGCTCAGAGTAAGTAAGGAAAGGGGGACCCACTTGACATCTGATAACATAATGGGATAAATAGCCAGGTTACAAGGACCCACACAAGCTCAGAGTAGGTAGGGAAGGGATATCGACTGGAAAACTGATAGCCCACGGAAGCCCTCTCTGGTCAAGACCTAACCGTGATTTTTAACATGCGTAGAGTATGGTTCTTCTGCATAGTAAGCTGCGACTTAACCTACCGTCTGATAGATGGTAACCTTCCCAAGGGCAATCTATGTTTCTTTTCTAACCGAAGGAGTAAAATGGGAGTTATCGCAAAAAATCTCAACTCAGTCAACGAAAGATAAAGGATATTGAATCTGGGAATTCTTCAAACAACAGATTAAGAGCCTGACGCATTACCGACTGAGCCGATATCCTTCGCTCCGAAAAGAAAAAAGTAAAACAGTAGTATAGAAATTATCATATTTATATACAACATTTTTTATATTAATCTCATTGTGTAGAACATCTGTGAAATGGGTTGGGTTGTTTACCTCTGAGCGGCACTTTTTTGCACACCATGGGCTAAATGGCCAGGTCACATGGACCGCGAAGGTTCAGAGAAGGTTGGGGGAGGAGACCCACTGGAACAGCTGTTGGGAGACAGATAGTAGCCTCCTGTCAAGGCCATCCAGCGTGTTCTTTAACATGCACATGGTATGGCTCTCCCGCACACGGGACCACGGCTTAACGTCCCATCCTACGGACGGCGACCTTTCCAAGCCCATCGGTGTCCCCTACTGACCGTGGGCGGGGAGTTTTGCGGAGATAAATCTCAACGCTTACCCAGCTGGGACTCGAACTTGAGAACACTACAGAATACGAGCCTGGCGCGCTACCGACTGAGCCACCCCCACCCCATCTGTGAAATGTTGAGCAATGTAGTAATGAAAGAAACCTCACTTTAATGTTATTATTGACAATGAAATCACCAAGCATAAGAGTAATATCTCCTTTGTTTGTTTGTCTGTTTT